>CM042085.1:22179041-22865291 GCA_023512835.1 Taxillus chinensis | reverse complement strand
AGAAATATACAAAGAAAACAAAACAAAATTGACTGGAAGTAGAACATCATTAAAAATCATATTAAAAGATAAGATGCAAGAGAGAATTTCAGGTAAATTTCTTTGCTTTCAACTCCCCCGTTCCCAATTGGGGAAAACAAATTGCTGGACCATTAAGAAGTACAACAAAAGCAAGACTAGATGGATGCAGCATTAAGAAGTCAATTTAAAAAAAAATCAGATTTAAACACAAATGCATAGTGGAAAGCATTTGATAGGGTCAAATGTTTGCTCTAGTGCTGCCCAAAAAGAAAGTATTTTGGGAGGCTTCATTACACGAGTCACAGGGCTAAAAATCATACAAGGCCAGAGACTAGGAATTCCAGATTTCAGGACCGAAGTTTGAATAGACTATAGAGGACTAGTGTAAAGAGATGATCCACTAAAGATAACATTGAACAACCTGACAGGACAAAGATTTATGTTATCTCAATATCTAACAATTAAGCTGAATAGTTTAGCAAAATGTGGCTAAAATTACTCTTCAATAGTTTAGGTAAATTATTAGTAAAAGCAAAAATAAAAGCTAAATAAAATTTGCTTTAGCCCCCCCCCCCCCCAAATGATTACTGGTCCATCTAGGAGCACATCTCCCCCATAGTATTGTAAATTCTCAATCTGGGAGCACATGGCGCCGATGTGGTTGGCCAGAACAGTGAAGCCGCCGTCTCTGTCGCCACGGAACTCAGTGGGATCATATGTTAGTGGATTGAATAACCTCAAATTTGAGGTCTCGACAGATGAATGACCTTGTCGGTGGATTTCATAGTCGTTGGTGGATTGATTGAATGACTATGAAATTGCAGATTTCATTGTCGTCTGAGATTTTGAGATTTTGGTGAGAACTGGGATTTCTACACCGTCTCTCCCAACCTCGGTCAGCGACTTTATGCCTCACCAATTAGGAATTTGGGATTTTTGAGAGAATAAGGGTAATTGGAAAAAATAAAAGTTAATCAACAATATAACTAGTACCATTAGCTATAATGGTACTGTAGCAAGCTAAAATTAGCTTTAGCTACCCATTATAGCTTAGTAGGGTTAGAAATGCTTTTAAGAGGAAAAACATATTCCTTGTCAGAGTCTAAGGATCCCATATGCTGCATACTGCATCAAGCAAAAATAAACCAACCAACTGCCAGATAAGGGTTCTTATATTGGGAAGATAAGGAAGAACCATACCTCATATGTTACTGCCCATTTACCACTACGCAAAGGCCTGTGGTAATAATTTATGTTTCCAACATAAAGGCCATTATCACCAGTGTCTTTCTCTAACTCCTGAATTACAGCATCCACTCTAACAAACGTGTCATCATCACACTTCATAACAAAGTTAGCTGCTGCTGTTCGAACCTATCATTGGCACAATTGCAGCAAGGGTAAACAATTTCCAGATTAACCAACTATGTTGTACTATAACAGAGTAATAAAAATAAAAATAAAAAGTCACTACAATAACTTACTGATGGATGAAAAAAATGTTCCACATACTCTAATTTAGATCCTACAACCTACCCCGTATTCGCATATTGCAACTGTCTTCAACACAACAAGATCATAATGATCCATGTAAGGCACTATGACAATATCACCAAAATAATCTGCTTCTTTCTTGAGCTCCAAGTTCACTTCCTTTCTTCCATGCTGTCCAAACAAATCAGGAAAAGTAGCCAACCTCTTCAACTAATTCAGCAAAAAAAAAAAAGGATGCACATTCAAAAACAACACTCATCGACACTAACCAATGCGACAAAAAAAACGAGCCACGACTTTTGAAGATTTTATTGATTTATGCTGCATCCATGATTTCCTCACGGCCATTCGTTCAGCAAAATGATTGGCAGCAGAAAGGATTCCAATGAAAAGTGTCACAGGTTTTTCAGGAAGAGCTGGGGCCTGCCACCCAGGTAGCATCTCGAGATGCCTCTGTGGAGCAAAACTTGGATGTGATGTGGGCAATGAGGCAGCAAAAATGGAATACACATCAACACCCCCATTTATAGACAATCCAGTAGCATCCTCGAGAACAAATCCCTGTTTAAAACACATCTCTTCAAGGAAATTATCAACGTATCCTAATTTCTAAGAAGTTTTAAAGAGGGTACTCACAGTACGATAAGGAAAGGAGGTGACATGCCTCCCATCAACATTTATGTGGTAACCTTCGAAGCCTGCACTGATGGTGAGAACAAACAACCTGCTTTCTGCAAAAGGGTACGGCCAATCAACTGTCACTTTCTTTGTTCCCCCTATCAACCTGCTCAACCACCATACAGTCTTTGATTCTTCAGAGTGGCTCTCATCATCACGGATCCACTTCTCACATTTTAATTGCCCATCCACTTCACAAAACAAAAAGTTGTAACAATGTGAAAACACCACCAGCAAAGACAAAACAAGAAAAAAAAATATCGGGTCAGCAATCTCATTCAAGGCAAGAAAACTTCTACTTAAAGAAACAGTAGGTGATTGATGGGGATATCAGAACCAAACTTTCATCACTTTTTCAAATTTTTTTCCCGGGGTCCTAGAGAGAGGAAAACCCCAATTATCAGTTTTTAGCAGTTCACAAGTAACTAATGGTTCAGGTTTCAATCACAAGATTGCCTGACAAGCCAATAGTTGATTTCTTACCATAATATATCAGATGTATAAATGAGAAACTTCTCATCAATTCAGTCACTTCAAATATATATACATATATCCTCCGTTTTCCTTTTCCAGTCAAAGCAAAGGATTTCAAGTCTGATGAAGGAGCAATGTAAGGCAATCAATAACACACATGCTTATAGCAGAGCACATTGCAGTTTACATACCGGTTTCATCATCTGCCTTAGATTTCCACCCCTCACACCGAAGTGCCGATCCCCATTGCATCCTATAGCAGGTGTTTTGCTCAATCACAGGTTTCCCGCTCCAGTCTCCCTTCAACCTTGGGTTAAAATGCAGTATCCTTGGAGGCTCCTCACCGTCAACCACCTTCAATCCCTGCAACTCCATCATAAACTGTGACACCATGACCGGATCATCCCCCTCTTTCAATGATATCTTCGGGTCATACTCTGGGTGCGCCAGATGTGGCTTCCCCACAACCGCAATGTTGGACCCAAGCGTCAACCCGCATGGAATGACCATAATGTTGTTCCTTTTCTTAAATTCAGACCCAGAGAGCACTATAGAATCCGGGCACATCTCAGACTGATTCTCGGGCTTTTCGGTGGTGGACTCAACCCCTAGCTTTCCAGACTCCAGCTGCTCCCACAGCTTCTTACCCACTAACCAAGCATGCCTGGCAGACTTCTGAAGCTCGGAGGACCCATCAGCAGCTACATCATTATCGATGCCAAAGTCCAACCCCGAAACCCTCTTGAACTCCCGCATTCGCCGTTGCGGGGACCGAGCCCAGGAGAGGTTCTTCAGGAGGCGGGCATTCCCGGGTCCCATCCGACCCGACAGTGAATCAGCCAATCCCTGTTCCTCGCTCTGGAGCTCACCAGGCCGGACGAAGGCGCCATTGAAATCGTTCCCAGAGACGGCACCTAACCCGATTTTGAAAACCAGCGGGATTTCCAAGCTCATCAGCAGCAGATACACAAGGATTACACCAATCAGCACCTTAATCGTTTTGAGCCGAGTTAGCGACACCAATGCATCCAACTTCCCTCTTCTCATAATCACAAAAACCAACCAACCCTAAATTTCTGAGAGCTCAAGAACAAGAAGCAGCGATCAGCTTGCTTGTTCTGCCAAAACCCTAACCCTAGATTTGAGATTTTTGTGGGGTTTGGAAATCAAAAAATCAAAATCAAAATAAAAAAAATAAAAAAAAATGAAGAAACAAGGAAGCAATCTCGGCAGCTGGGTAAGTATCACAGCTCTACGATTCTTCTTCTCTTCTACATACAAATGAACAAATACACGCGTAGATCGAAAATAGGAACAAATCTTTGTGTGGGTTGAGGGTTGACTCGCCTGGAAACCTCGCAGAAGACCCCGACCGTATATGCAAATGCAAACATGCAATTTACATGTACATGACAATAATACACATTGACATCGGGGAAAGGAAGGAAGCAAGAGAGAGAGAGATTATATATGTATCATGTATGGGACCGTGTGTTTGTGTTTGTGTTGTGTACTACTTACTACGTCTACGTCTATTAGTGAATTTACTATATATGTATCATGTATGGAACGGTATACTAATTGTATTTGGGCTAAAATTAAACAAAACTCTCTCTCTCTATATATATATATATATCTCTTATACCTGAGTTTATTGGGTAATAAATGACTGATTGTACTTGTTGGATATATCATGTATGTATATATGTGTGTGTGTGTGTGTGTGAGAGAGAGAGAGAGATTGTCCCGGCGTCATATTGATCAAATATTTAGTTTTTTAAATTTAATAAATGCAGTCTTGACATTAAATTAATGTAGCAATTAAATAAATTGAAATTTCAAGCTCAACTGGTTGGCATCTTCTAATATTAATGTTAATATTAATATTAATATATAAGTCTTTTTATACGTTTAATTTTGGGCCACTGGCAGTGCCACCAACGGTGTGAGTGTGTGAGCGTGTGAGCGGCGAAAGAAAGGTGTCACTTCAGAAATCGAAGTTTTGAATTATGGGGCGGATGTTGTTCCGCCACTGTGCGCCACCTGGCAGTCTGGCACGAAATTTATTCTTTGTCGCCGACCGATAAATGTAATCCAGCGTGACGAATGATTGATTGTTCGCGCACCGACGAAGGAGTTTCAAAGTTAGGGAGTTTAATTCTATATATATATATATATACATATATACATGTGCGTGTGTGTAAAAATAATTTTAATTGAAATGGATAGGTGTGAATAATGTAAAGACTCGTACCTAGGTGACGTGTGTTAAGGTATAATTACTATTAAAATATTTTTAAGTTTATAGTTATTGTGACATTAATACCTTATTTATGAATATTAGCTATTATTATTAATTATTATGATTATTAATCAAATTATTATTATGGATTATTACTATTATTAATATTATAAATCTATTAATATATATTTATATGGGTATAAATAGAGGGAAATTAGGGTTAAACCCTACATTCATTTGCGTCTGCGATCTGGTAGGGAAGAGCAAGACATTGGAGCCATCGTGTTCTTGACCTTTCGAGTTTGAATCGGGTAGGTGATTTTGACTATTTACTATCCAATTGTATGAGCACAATGTTAGAATCGGCATGTGTTAAATCCGAAGTAATTACATATGGCTACTTTATACGAATTGGTATGTTCACCGCGTCGGCTACAATTGGCGTTGTCGTCGCATCGTGGAAGGGAGGCGTCAAAGGGCGTCGGCTCTTGGTGGTGCCTGTGGTCGTGCCGTAGGGAGGCGTCAAGGGCGTCGTTGGGGCAACGGATCCGGGCGTCGTGGCCGTGCCGTCGTGGCTACGCGTTTCCGGCGAGCAGTGTCGGAGGGAGAGGGAGGCGGCGGCTTCGGCGTCATCCTCGTGGACGGGACTCGCGCGCCTCGCGTCTGGTGTGCCGTGCGCGCTCGCACGGAGGGGGGAGGAAGCGGGCGGCGGTGTCGCGCCGCCGCCGTTGCGTGGAGACCACGCTGCGCGCCAGCGTAGGGCGACGCGGGAAGGGAGGGGGCGCGGCGCGTCTGATGTCGCCCCTCCCCGCTAACGCACCAACACCAACCCGTAGGGTTGGTGGAAGAAAAAATAAATAAAAAAAAAAGAATAATGATAATAATAAATAATAATAATAAAATCAAAATAAAGGAAAATAAAATAAATAAGTATATAACTAAATAGATATGTTAATATATACATATATGATGTGAATATATATATAGGGATATCGTTAGAACTTTAGTAATGATTTAATAAATTAGGCTCGATTGGGGTAATCGTGTAAACATTGTTTGGGTGTATGTATACTCAAATAACATAGATTCTGTTGTAGTTCCTTAACATGGAAATACCTGTAACTTAGTCTTTTTTTTTTATTGACGTTTAAGGTATTAGATTTTCGATGAGTATTTAAATATGTATGTGCATTTATATATATAAATATATAGCTATGTGCGTGGTTAGCGTTGGATTGGTGAACTAATTTTATAAGTTGTCGAACTAAACTTGGCTGTTGGAACGATCTGCTAGTTCATCCAGTGTGGAACTGGTGGGGAAGTTCGTTGGGTTAGCTGCGGGTTCCGCATAGGGCAGGCAAGAAGCCGCAGGTCCCCTATATGGCTGGTAACCCAGGTCCCATATGTGGCAGGTTGTCACTAGGGACACCACAGGTCCCACATATGGCTATCTGATGGTGGTTATGATTACTGGAGTTGGTGGTGGGAATTACCGTGGGTGTTTGATTTGCCTTCGTACTTCAATAAAAATTTAAATGTGGTGTGATGTTCTATTTGTGGTTAAATGAGATTTATTTGTGATGCAATGTAACACTACACTGGCACAATCGCATACGCTCATGTAGACTTAGGGACATATATTAGGACACCGGAGATGGGGATCACCTACTGAGCATTCGTGCTCACCCTACTTTATCTTTATTTTTTTTTACAGGTTGTAGGGAGTAGCCGGTGGAGCCATAGCAGATCAGGTTGGGACATCCTTAGGATTCCTTTTATGAACTTGGTATCTATTTATTTATTTTACTTCCGGACTTGGGTCCGTGACAGTTGTATAAACTTGGATGACTGGACCTTGTTACTTGTGTTTGTGGTGTTGATTTAATTCAGTAATATTGATTGCACTGACATAATTATTGGTCGATTGCATGTTGTGTCTAGACCACCGGTAAGTACAATGCTACCCTGTTGTAGTATTGTTTAGGAATGGATCAGTCTCCAACCCCTCGTTCCCTGGAGTGGGCGTGGGGACGTCGCGTTCCTGATTTTGAGTGCTCAAATTTGGGGGCGTGACAAGTTGGTATCAGAGCATGGTCTAGTGGACCTAGGTTAGTGAGGGGTGATTGATAGATACTTAGAAGCTTGGAAGACTATAGGGAGGGCGCCTGATCAACGCAGTCCTTATATGTGTTCTGGGTTGACTAAGGGTTCGTCAGATCATCTTAGGAAGCATTTGGGTTGGGTGCATACATGCTGCAAACTGATTTTGCATATCTAGGCACTAGAAATGATTTGATGATGTTATTCTGATGACGTGTTTGTGTTGGTTGTATTATTGAATGTTTGTGATTTGATTTTTCCTTGGTGACTGGTTCTGCTTGATTGAAAATGCTATTAAGTTGGTTTAAACTTAGGAAGCCTAAGTGAATAACAACCTATTGTGATGTGTGTGGATGAGAGGCTTGGAACCTCATTGTTAATTTGGTGGTTTGACTAGAATGCAATAGTTAAATAGATTGTTGATATGTGTTGGTGCAGAATGGCACCCAAGACAAGGGCTCAAGGTCCAGCGGAGGAGTTATCCATTCAGTCCGAATCGCAAGGAGAGCAGAGTTCACCAGTACCAGCCTTGGGTTCTGAGATTGCTGCTCAGATTGGGGCTCAAATACTGAGCCAAATCCAGGGTGCCATGCAGGGTACCATGAGGGAGGTGGCCAGAGAAGTGATGCAGGAGGAGCTGAGGAGGCAGCAGCAGCCTCAGCAGGAGCAACAACAGGAGGTTCTAGAGGAGAACCAACCACAGGTCATGACAGTTCCGCCTGCAGTACCGATCGACTAGGTGAGTCGGTTCCTGAAGCAGAAACCGACGAAGTTTGAGGCGAATACGAGACCCGACGAGGCCGAGGAATGGGTCAAATGGACAGAGGACATCTTCGAGCTGATCCAGGTGCCCGAGGAGGCTAAGGTCCGCTTAGCCACGCATTTCCTGGTAGGTGGGGCCCGCAGGTGGTGGGACGCTGTGAAGCATGTTCACGAGAGCCCGATGGCATGGGAGGACTTTGTGGAGCTCTTCTACACAGAGTATTTCCCTCGCTCTGTGCAGAAGACGAGGCGACGGGAGTATTATACACTGGAGCAGGGCGGTCGGACTGTGACAGAGTATGTCACTGCTTTCACTTAGTTAGGGAGATTTGCCCCAGAGTCATGGAGGGTTGAGGCTAATAAGACCCAGGATTTCATAGATGGGCTGAGACCATCACTCAGGAGGGGATTAAACATGATGGAGTTGACCACGTACAGTGACGCGGTCAACAAAGCACTTATTGGAGAACGGGACTTAAACCAGATCAGGACTCAGAAACCAGGGAGCTCATCGGGGCCTAACCAAAAGAGGCCAAGAGAGGAGCAGTCTGAGGGACAGGGGGACAAGAGGCCGGTGCCCAAATTCTCACATATGGGGAACTCAGGCAGCAGTTCTACCTCACGGTTTTCAGGGACATGTCGATCTTGTGGACTTCGGGGACACAAGGAGGTGGATTGTAGGCGGAAAAATGGCAACCCACTCAAGTGCTTTCGATGTGGGGGAGTAGGACACAGGATAGGAGAGTGTCCTTCTGCCAGCTCAGCTAGTGTTGCGGGGCCACATCGACCTCGTGACCAGGGT
The DNA here is from genome assembly GCA_023512835.1 of Taxillus chinensis. NCBI lineage: Eukaryota > Viridiplantae > Streptophyta > Magnoliopsida > Santalales > Loranthaceae > Taxillus > Taxillus chinensis. Next base: position 22,856,718 of record CM042085.1, on the reverse strand, counting down.
CAGAGGAGCGGTGCTCCATATCAGAGACCAGCGCAGTCAGGGCAGTCGGTACAGGGACGGCCTGCTACTCAGCAGCCTCAACGGGAGGCCCAGGCTCAGAAGGGACAGAATGATCGAGCTATGACGAGTCAGGCCAGCGGTAGTGTGCAGAAGGGGAGGAACTATGCTATCACTGACAGAGAGGTAGAAGTTCCCACAGTTGACGAGGCGAGACAGGGGCCAGCTGCTGTGAGAGGTACGATTTTGGTTTCACGCACTATTTTTACTGTCTTGATTGACACTGGTGCTACACATTCTTTTATTGCACACTCAACTGTTGAGGGATTAGAGTTGGATTGTACTACTGTTGATCAGCCCCTGGTGGTTGATACACCCGTTGGGGGCCTGATGGTGATAAATAGGGTCTGTTCGGGATGTGAGGTTACTCTAGGAGGTGTCGACCTCCGGTATAACCTTTATGTGATGCACGTTGATGCATTTGATGTGATTTTGGGTATGGACTGGTTGACCCGTGTGGAGGCAGTGATTGAGTGTTTTAGACGACGAGTGACCTTCCTCACACCTGAGGGTACTCGAGGCACCTTCGTGGGTGAGTGGTCTGATGATGCGTGCAAATTGGGGCCTTTGAAGCAAGGATGGGGTGACGTAACTCATCAGTTAGCCAGACTGACTCTAGTTGATCCCCAGCCGGAGGGTAAAGTGGTGTTACCTAAGGTGGTGAATCAGTTTTCTGATGTATTTCCTGAGGACTTAGTTGAATTACCACCAGAGAGAGAGGTGGACTTTTCGATTGAGTTGCTACCAGGGACGACACCTATCAGATTGGCAGCTACAGGATGGCACCGGTTGAGCTTCGAGAGCTCAAGAGGCGATTGACGATCTTTTGGCGCGTGGTTTTATTAGACGAAGTAGTTCGCCTTGGAGTGCTCCGGTGTTATTCGCCAAAAGGCGGATGGTTCGCTCCGGTTGTGTATTGACTACCGACGGTTGAACCAGGTGACAGTGAAGAACAGATACCCACTACCGAGGATCGATGATTTGTTTGACCAGTTCAGGGGTGCCCGTTGGTTTTCCAAGATTGATTTGAGATCTGGATACCATCAGTTGCGTGTGCGGGAGTCAGACATCCCGAAGACGGCCTTCAGTTGCAGATATGGCCATTATGAGTGGTTAGTGATGCCCTTTGGGCTCACAAATGCCCCTGAGGTGTTTATGGGATTGATGAACCAGATATTTACACCTTACCTTGATCGGTTCGTGGTGGTCTTTATAGATGATATCTTGATTTATTCCCGGACGAGAGATCGAGCATGAAGAGCACTTACATGTGGTGTTGCAGACGTTGAGGGACCATAGGCTATACGCAAAATTCACGAAGTGTGACTTTTGGTTGCAGAGGGTGAAGTTCTTAGGGCACGTGGTATCATCGGAGGGTATCACAGTAGATCCTGGCAAGATTGAGGCAGTGATGTCTTGGAAGCGGCCAACGAATGTTTTTGAGATTCGAGTTTTCGGGGTTGGCCGGTTATTACAGGAGGTTTGTGAAGGACTTCTCCCATTTAGCCGCACCGATGACTAGCTTGACCCGAAAGGGAGTACGATTTGTCCTGGTCGGATGCTTGTGAGAATGCTTTTAGTCGGTTGAAGGCCAGATTGACTTCAAGACCTATCCTGGTCCTACCACAGGAGGGTGTACCCTATGAGGTCTATTGCGATGCCTCAAATGTTGGTCTGGGTTGTGTACTTATGCAGGAAGGGCGGGTTATTGCTTATGGTTCCCGTCAATTGAGGACCCATGAGAAAAATTACCCCACGCACGATTTGGAGCTAGCTGCAGTGATCTTTGCATTGAAGAGTTGGCGACTATCTCCTTGGGGAGAAGTTTGTGGTATACACTGACCACAAGAGCTTGCAGTACATATTTTCTCAACGGGATTTGAATCTCCGACAGAGGCGTTGGGTGGAGTATATGCAGCAGTTCCAGTTTGACCTTCAGTATACACCGGGGAAGGGAAATGTAGTAGCTGATGCCTTGAGCCGGAAGAGTCAGGCCACGGTGGCTCTCTGTGCTGTCAAGGAATGGGAGATGATGGGGCAACTTGCTTCTCTGAGGTTGCAGCCAATACAGGGAGCAGTACAGGGTATGCTGAGTGTGGTTATAGCGGTGCCTGAGTTGCGGCGTCAGGTTATTGAAGGTCAGTTGGGGGATCTTGAGTGTGAGGTCATCCGAGATCAGATTCAGACTGCCGTACTTTCTGCTGATTGGACAGAGGATTCTGACCATGTTTTGCGCTATCGAGGTCGATTGTTTGTTCCATCTCCTCTTCGGGAAGCAGTTTTACGGGAATTTCATCATTCTCATTTGGCTGTTCATCCTGGAGGAACGAAGATGTATCATGCTGTTCGGCAACAGTTCTGGTGGTCGGGCCTTAAGAAAGCCATTGCGGAGTTTGTTCGACGGTGTTTAACGTGCCAGCAGGTCAAGGCTGAGCATTTGCGGTCTGCCGGTGAGTTGCGATCGTTACTGTGCGAGTGGAAGTGGGACCATGTGACTATGGACTTCGTCACAGGGCTTCCTCGTTCTAGAGGTCATGATACTATTTGGGTTGTTATTGACCGTTTGACGAAATCTGCCCACTTTATTCCGATTCGTGAGACCGATCCGGTCCGGACCTTGGGGCAACGTTATGTCGATGTAGTGGTACGGTTGCATGGTGTACCGTTATCGATTGTCTCTGATAGGGATGCACGGTTCACTTCGCAGTTCTGGCAGCAGCTACAGCGTGCTTTGGGCACCCGGGTGAATTTGAGTACAGCTTATCACCCACGACGGATGGCGGTCCTGAGCGCACTATTCAGATTCTCGAGGATATGCTCCGTGCTTGTGTGTTGGATTTTGGCGGTTGTTGGGAGGCTCACCTCCCCTTGGTGGAGTTCTCCTACAACAACAGTTATCAGGCTACGATAGGGATGGCGCCATATGAGGCGTTGTATGGGCGACCGTGTCGCTCCCCTCTGTGTTGGGCCCAGGCAGGGGAGGCAGTTGTTTTGGGTCCCGATATGGTTCAAGAAACTACAGACTTGGTTCAGGTGATTCGGCAATGGATGTTGACGGCCCAGAGTAGGCAGAAATCATATGCTGACAGACGGCGACGACCGCTGCAGTTCGTCGTAGGGGATCGCGTCTTTTTGCGAGTCTCACCACGGCGGGGGCACAGACGATTTGGGCGAGGTTCCAAACTCTCACCTCGATTTGTGGGTCCTTTTCCTGTCATTGCAGTCGTGGGACCAGTTGCCTACCGATTGGAGTTACCACCCGAGTTGGCCCGTGTTCATGATGTTTTCCATGTCTCCCAGTTGCGGAAATATTACCCGGATCCTTCTCATGTGCTTGATTGGCGTGAAATAGAGTTGGCAGATGATGGTTCTGTTGTGGAGGCACCAGTTCAGATTTTAGACCGTCGGGAGCAGGTCTTGCGGGGCAAGACAATTCCGTTGGTTCGTGTTTTGTGGCGTCACCGCAACATGGAGGAGCAGACCTGGGAGCGCGAGAGTCAGATGCGTGTTCTTCACCCCGAGCTGTTCGAGGACGGACAGTCCTGAGGTGGGGAGGGTGTCAAATCTTTATCGTGCCTTGAGGTAGTTGATCTTGTTGTTTTGTTTACTGTGATTATGGTTGTGATTTGGTTGTGTGTGGTTTGATGTGCTGGTGGTTACTTTGTTCACGGGTGTTGTTTTGTTTATTATGCTTTTGTAGCTAGGTTGTGCATAACTTTTTCCATTAGAGGTGATTTACCTTTTCGGGGACGAAAAGTCCTAAGGTGGGGAGGATGTAAAGACTCGTACCTAGGTGACGTGTGTTAAGGTATAATTACTATTAAAATATTTTTAAGTTTATAGTTATTGTGACGTTAATACCTTATTTACGAATATTAGCTATTATTATTAATTATTATGATTATTAATCAAATTATTATTATGGATTATTACTATTATTAATATTATAAATCTATTAATATATATTTATATGGGTATAAATAGAGGGAAATTAGGGTTAAACCCTACATTCATTGTGCGTGCGCAGTCTGGTAGGGAAGAGCAGTACATTGGAGCCATCGTGTTCTTGACCTTTCGAGTTTGAATCAGGTAGGTGATTTTGACTATTTACTATCCAATTGTATGAGCACAATGTTAGAATCGGTATGTGTTAAATCCAGAAGTAATTACATATGGCTACTTTATACGAATTGGTATGTTCACTGCGTCGGCTACAATTGGCGTCGTCGTCGTACCGTGGAAGGGAGGCGTCAAAGGGCGTCGGCTCTTGGTGGTGCAGTGGTCGTGCCGTAGGGAGGCGTCAAGGGCGTCGTCTGGGGCAACGGATCTGGGCGTCGTGGCCGTGCCGTCGTGGCTACGCGTTTCCGGCGAGCAGGTGTCGGAGGGAGAGGGAGGCGCAGCGGCTTCGGCGTCATCCTCGTGGACTGGGACTCGCGCGCCTCGCGTCTGGTGTGCCGTGCGCGCTCTGCACGGAGGGGGGAGGAAGCGGGCGGCGGTGTCTGCGCCGCCGCTGCGTGGAGACCACGCCTGCGCGCCGGCGTAGGGGCTGAAGCGGGGAAGGGAGGGGGCGCGGCGCGTCTGATGTCGCCCCTCCCCGCTAACGCACCAACACCAACCCGTAGGGTTGGTGGAAGAAAAAAAAGAATAAAAAAAAAAAGAATAATGATAATAATAAATAATAATAATAAAATCAAAATAAAGGAAAATAAAATAAATAAGTATATAACTAAATAGATATGTTAATATATACATATATGATGTGAATATATATATATAGGGATATCGTTAGAACTTTAGTAATGATTTAATAAATTAGGCTCGATTGGGGTAATCGTGTAAACATTGTTTGGGTGTATGTATACTCAAATAACATAGATTCTGTTGTAGTTCCTTAACATGGAAATACCTGTAACTTAGTCTTTTTTTTATTGACGTTTAAGGTATTAGATTTTCGATGAGTATTTAAATATGTATGTGCATTTATATATATAAATATATAGCTATGTGCGTGGTTAGCGTTGGATTGGTGAACTAATTTTATAAGTTGTCGAACTAAACTTGGCTGTTGGAACGATCTGCTAGTTCATCCAGTGTGGAACTGGTGGGGAAGTTCGTTGGGTTAGCTGCGGGTTCCGCATAGGGCAGGCAAGAAGCCGCAGGTCCCCTATATGGCTGGTAACCCAGGTCCCATATGTGGCAGGTTGTCACTAGGGACACCACAGGTCCCACATATGGCTATCTGATGGTGGTTATGATTACTGGAGTTGGTGGTGGGAATTACCGTGGGTGTTTGATTTGCCTTCGTACTTCAATAAAAATTTAAATGTGGTGTGATGTTCTATTTGTGGTTAAATGAGATTTATTTGTGATGCAATGTAACACTACACTGGCACAATCGTACACAGTTCATGTAGACTTAGGGACATATATTAGGACACCGGAGATGGGGATCACCTACTGAGCATTCGTGCTCACCCTACTTTATCTTTATTTTTTTTTACAGGTTGTAGGGAGTAGCCGGTGGAGCCATAGCAGATCAGGTTGGGACATCCTTAGGATTCCTTTTATGAACTTGGTATCTATTTATTTATTTTACTTCCGGACTTGGGTCCGTGACAGTTGTATAAACTTGGATGACTGGACCTTGTTACTTGTGTTTGTGGTGTTGATTTAATTCAGTAATATTGATTGCACTGACATAATTATTGGTCGATTGCATGTTGTGTCTAGACCACCGGTAAGTACAATGCTACCCTGTTGTAGTATTGTTTAGGAATGGATCAGTCTCCAACCCCTCGTTCCCTGGAGTGGGCGTGGGGACGTCGCGTTCCTGATTTTGAGAGCTCAAATTTGGGGGCGTGACAAATAAAATCCGTGCACACGATTCAATTGTTATTATTTTAAAAAAAAACATTATTCATCCTACTAGTATATCATTATAACGCTCTCCTCAAACTTTGAGACTGAATATGTTAACGAAATTAATTACATAACTTTCATATATTTAAACCATCCATTATGTCCCTAAATATACTATTAATTATTATATACAAATTTATATTAGAGGATTCATCCATTAATTTATTTTATCCAAATATAAAAGAGGTTACGGTAACATTAAAATTCATTACATACATTAAGCATAATGAAAATAAAGAACATATCTTAATCAATAAAATGAGTTATTTAGGGGACATAAAAGACTAATGTCCTTACAAATGAAATAAGAAATAAAAATAAAACAAGAACAAAAATAAAAAGGTAAAAAAAAGGAAAAAGATAAACAAAAAATAAAAAGTTTACCCCATTCTTTTGTCGTTTTTCATGACTTAAAATCTTAAAAATAAAAATATTAAATTCATAATTTTATCTTTATATTTTAATATCATAATTACCGTTCATTTATTTGTTTATACAAAGCTAATATTTTTTAGGAAAAATGGCCGCCAAACAATTGAGTATAGTATATATATAATACTAATGGATTGAGTAGAAATGCTGATTCAACACTTGAGGCAGCAAATTATGTGTATGATAATGGGTTTGTAAGGAGCTACTAAATTCTTTATCTTAGTCATTTTATCTTGTACGCACTATGAAATTCATCAAATTCACTCTATAGTACTGCCTCCTATTTAGATGAACAACCAACCAAGAGAAAAATTTGGACGCGAAAGTGGTCGCTGGCAATCTAGGTTTCATAATTTGAAGTATGTTTTATTTAGAAATAAAGTGAAAGGTAGCTAGTTTTAATTGAATGTCTTGCTCTTAGTTAAGGTGGAACTTTATAAATGATGGTCTTCCTTGAAACTTTTTGAAGGTAGATGTATGCATCGCATGTTTGTGATTAATGAAATAATATATTTTTTCATCTTCTACCAAGCTAGATTCTCAGCCGGATTTTTGCCATAAGTGAACATGAAGGTATGAAGCTCATCTATGGGACAACAGTTGTAGGAGGAAAGGGCAGTCCAGGAAAGGTTGTCAAGGTAAATCATTGAATCTAGTAATTTACTTTTACATACTCAAAACACAATTTAGTAATACTGGATTTGATAGTTATAGAAGATTTAATCCCTGTACAACATTCAATTTTTTAAAATTACTTACCTATTTTGATTTGATTTGCCATGATCATGGATGCTTCGTCTTTAATGCATCATCATTATCTCGATCTTCAATTCCAGTGTATTTGGATAAGTATCTTTCACTTTTCCTCCCTCCTTCTATATATGCATGCATGTGTTACGGTTTTACGTTATGCTGTCCAAGATAAACTTATGAGTATCTTTTACTAGAGATTGATGAGTATCTCTTAAACTTAAGAGTATCTCTTACTAGAGATTGATGAGTATCTCCCTCTTTCCCGCGTGAGTACTAATTTCCTTTTGGTGTTTTCTATATTAAATGACATGTAGGCCAACTAATATGTCCAGAGATGATGTTGCTGTAACTAACAAAGTTTTATATGAGTTGCCACCTACTATGACAGAAACTCTTTCAGAGAAAGATATGAACTTGCAAGGTAATAAAACTCATTAAATTTAATTTCAAGTCCACATAGCTCTCATCTTTTATCCATATACTAAAATTTTATATTTTGTATTTGTGAAAAATAGGCCAAACTGTACTTATCTCACCTCAGTTCACAACAAAATATCAAAATACAGAGCACTGGTACCTCATGAATTTATTCTATTTTGTTCTACTGGCATCAAGTCTGTCTTTATTGACATGTTTTGACGTTGACTACTGAGTGTTTGGAAATATAAAGAGATCTACTTGGGATTCAAACAGCCTGGTAAGTGGTATCCTCCTTTTTTCATTTAATCTTGTCTCGTTTCCAATATTTATTGTTGATCAAATGTTTTCTATTTTAGAATTCAACTGCTGGGGTTATGGTAATTTAATTATTATTTTAAAATGTCATCTGTGTCTTGCTTGACTTGAGCTTCCTAATGCCACTTAATATTATTAGCAGTGTTTGTTTTCCTCTCTAAAGCATGGTTTTGGCGCTGCGGGACAACAACCGTCTAACTTTTTCTAGCATCTAGAGTTATTAGTCATTGCTTGTTACAACAACAAACATTCTAGGCCTTAATCCCCACAATTATTTCTCCTACTAGATACCAGAGAAAATATGTTTACTTGTCACCCCAAATCTAGTCTATATGAGAGGTTACCATTTTTCCTTCTCCAAAACAAAGACCCCAGTAAGTGTGCTTAAATTTATGGACTTTTTTCTGCACCACATGTAGTGGAATTCAGTAACTTTTGATACATTGCTATCAATAATGTTGTTTTATAAGTATGTCGGGGATAACTGTTTATGTAGGGTTTAATGAGATTTTCAGTCCTATATATAGTGATTGCTTTCCATTCCTATTGCATGTCTTATACCAATAATATTAAATGAATATGAAAGAACATTTGATTTGTGTAATTTTGGTTTCATGTTTGTTTATTTTTTGTAAAGTAAACAATGTTGGCGTCAATTTTAATATTGGGTCAGATAACTGTCTAGAGTTTGCACGGAATGTTATTGCCACCAACTAATATGGAACTAAAAGCATTCAAACAATGATCCCTTTAAATGTGAGTTCATGACTATGAAGAAAGATTCATTATGCGGTTAGCTAACTTACAATGTAAAAATAATTTTAGATTTTTTAATTTAAAGTTAGTTTGTAACTAGGATGATATTATTAATTATACAAATATCTTTTTAACTTGATATGTAAGTTGAAGATTTTGAATTTATGTCTTTTTTTAAGGATATTATATTATGGTAATTACTTAAATATATTATTAGATGTTTTTCTATGTGATTGTAAATATTTATTTTAAAAGAAAAAAAACTAAAAGATAACCAGCATCATCTTTGACCTATAATGATATTTTTAAAAGTATGGTCTTTTACCTATACTCTTGAAAGCATTGTTAAATATATTTTTAACAACAGTTTTCATAAGCATTGTCTTTTTCTAAAAATATTCTAATGACACGACGATGGATGACATTTATTAAAGCATTGTTAAATACCTACGAAGAGGCTTAAAAAGCATTATCTTTTTGCTTTTTTGTTGTAATGCTAACTCACTAACATTGGTCAGTGTCATACCATGTGTTTGTATATAGATTTGAATCGAAGGTAGCTAAAAAAATTAATTAATGTTGGAATGAATGATGGGCTTAGGAATAGATGAAAGAACAAATGAACTATTGGTTTTAGGTAAGCAGAGAGCAGTTGTAGAGGCCATTAATAGTGTAGCCATTGGAGGTAGGGGAATTCATTAGATGACCACTTGAAAAAAAAAAACAAATCTATCCACAAACTAGATTGGTTCATTTTTTGTCCATCAACGAATTGACCCATTTAAATTTACTCCACAATAGATCGAATCTTATCGGTCTGATTTGCATCCCAAGGATCAACTATTTATTCTCAAAACACTTTTCTTATAATGTTTTTATATATTTCTTAATATATGTAGACTTCTGATTGGTTGCATTAAATAGTAAAGAGAGAAGAGAAAAAAAAATTAAATATTATTTGAAAGAATACATACAAGGATGGAAAATAAAATGTAAAATCTTTTTAAAAATAAATAAATTATAAGAAATAATGAACTATGCATTTCCAAAAATATGGATAGAAACTCAAAACCAAATATAAATATAACCATCCATCATTGAAAAATATAATTGGTTCTGAATAGACATAAATGTAAATAATCTTTATCAACTTGAAAATGGGATTGGGATGGGATGAAAAGATAAATAAATTCATAACATGAAATTATTATTATTATTTTTTTAGATTACTACGAAATTTTATAGGCATGATAGATAATACATGAATATTCAATCTAACGGTTAATTTTTAAAATGAATATCGGTGAGGTACCGAAATATCAAAAACATGCACGGCACGAATAAAATGCATATCCTCACTAAATCCAAACACAATACATTGAATTTATAATAGCTAGGCAATAGCTACCAAGAAACAAATGATTACCAAATCTGAAAAAAAAAATTCTAGAGTATGACCTAGTTTGATATTTTTGAGAGATTACATTTACTTATTTTATAAGTAAAATTAGCCAAATTCGTTTAGTACACTAAAAAATCACTTATAAACAGTTCCCGCTTTTTTATCATAAAAAGCAGATTAAGAGTTATTTTTCAAAGTTTTTTTTACTAAACATCAGCAATAATCCTATTTAAAAAAACCAAAGGAAAAAGAATGTAAATTCAAAATTTTTTATTTTTTATTTTTTTAAACATTGACACCAATTATATTTTTATTTATCAAATATCTATATTTAGCACAGCAACTTTTTTAAAACTACGATATTACCAAAAACCAGGTTTTAACATAAAGGGTACAAATTTAATTTTGATGTACAACCATTGGCGGAGGAAGTACCTGCTGTATTGCTTCGCTGGTGAGCATCACATTTACTTATCTATCTATCATGGAACTTTACTGAAATTAAAGTTTTAATGCGGAGCAACCCCAAGCAACCGGTGAGTGGCTTCATAATTTTTTTTTATGGTACTTCATAAAATAAAACATATTAATCTTTGGACATTCATTGAATTATTGAGCCGGAAGCAAATCCCTAAAATAGAGCAACGCATTCAAAAAGTGGGACTATATTAATTAACTAATGTCAATGGCTTGTCAATATAATATGAGGACTCGCGAAACCCCACCCCTCTAAACATGGTTTATGTAAGAAACTAGAGAGAAAATAACTAGCCAGTGAGTGCTTTTAGCGAAAGAAGGGAGAAGTGGAACTTGGGATTGGAGAAACACGAAATGCCAAAAAAAAGATTGCTATTTTAAAACCTTTTTTTTCTAGTAACTTTATTGTATGAACGCTCAAAATGGGGTCAATCAAGAGGAGCTTGATGCATCCCCAGCTGCTGGTAATTCGTGTAGTTAATCCCGCTTAAACGTATGCAACATAAAATTTGCTCTGGCAATTCCTCAGGTTTGTTTCCCTGCTCGGAAAATCATGCACAGGCATGGAGAATGAATAAAGAGAGCAACAAATAACATTGGAAAACCATCTAAATTTGTTGGTGAATTAGATGTAAAAGCTTGCCTGAATTGTGAAGCCAACATCCAGAATGCAGAGCTTTAGCCGGTCAAGGAATACGCCAAACCCTTTACGAGATATGTAACTGAATCTGTGCATGTCCACATCTATCTCGAAGTAATTTTTGCCCTATAAAAACATCACGTAATGTAATTCAGAGGCAGGTCAGTGAGTGGGACTTGATTATCATAAAGTAACATATATCATGGAAAAAGATCGCTGGGGACATGGGTCCTTGGATGTCAACTTACACGATAGAACTCATGTTGGGGACGTGAAAGAACAGGTTTTTCATTGTAGGCATGCATAATCTTCCGTTCTGCAGCACTTAAATGGAGGTCTTCCACATTTGCGACACGCCCCAATATCTTCAACCTTTCACGGAAGGGTACTATTGTATCTACAGGAAAGCCTTTAACCTTTTCTTCTTCATTATCAATCAATCTCTGAGCCACCAAAAATCACCAACATAAGAAAGATTTTCAAAATAGAACAGTGAATACGGAAAAATTATAGCAAATGTACACAGGAAACTACATCCTAATGCACTGCTCATGTACAAAACCACTATTACAAAATTGGGAGGTGGCTCAACAGAAGATGAAACAAGGTAGATGGCTCAACAGAAGATGAAAACCACTATTACAAAATCGGGAACAAGGGTTTAATAAGCATAGCTGATGCAGGAATAATTAAGGAGCATCTTACTTGGATGTTTTCTTGAAAATTGGATGGAAGTTCCTTAGCGTAACTATCAGAAAGCTTGAAGTACAAGACAAAACTCATGCCTTCCCCATCAGTTTCACCCTGGAAAATCGCAGCAGGATAGAGTGGAACCTATAAAGATCAAAGAAGTCAGAAACCCCAAGCCTTTCATCAATTTAAAATTTTAATATACAACTGCAGAATTTCAACTTACTGTTGATAACAAGATCATCTTCAGCACGTAAAACAAAATGATTAAAGCATTAAAAAAAAAGGAAGATAAAAAATACTTTTCTTCTTTGATCAAAGAATAGACTACTCCCATTAATAAAGCAAACATATAAGTTATATAACACCACTGCAAGCAGGCAAAACTGAAATTCCACCTGAACATTTACAATAAGAATGGGTGGAAGATTTCCAGAAGATTTAATGATGGGTAGTTCCACAAATCGAGCAATATGATCTACTTTCTGGGGAGATAAATATACATCAACCCCAAATGGCACGTATGCCGAATAACTTGGAGCAAACTCCTTTTTCTTGTCCCTGCCACACAGAAACTTGTTAGCCAATGGCATGCACAGTTCCACGAAAAACTCAAAATATAATCACTTTAACATGATTGTAAATTCCTTAGAATATCATTATTATGAAATCAGTGAATGTGCAAGACCGTTTGACATTGCTTCTTCACCTAAAATAATTTTCTCCTCGGACTTTGAAGGTGCCAGGTTCAACAATAGACCAGGAGTCCATTATTTTCTTTTCTATCAGGCAGAAAGGTACTTGAGAACCAGCTATTGGTCTTTGCAACAGCATCTTCGAAGACACTGACATAAAACAGAGATGAATAAGTTGAAACATTGAGACTTGAGAAGTTCATTGCAACCCTTCAAACAAAAGTTTGTTAGGTCCAGCAACGAGAGTAATACTAGTTACAAGTAATTACCAGCAACTAACGATATGACCTAATTGGTTATAGGGAAGATGCAATGAGATACAATAACAGCAACATTATGGGGATAAGTTACTCAATTAAAAAGAATGACATATCGTAACAGTGAGTTGCATAGCAACGAACTCTTCAAAACTATACATGAACCATATAGATTTTTTTTTGGATAGGCAAACCATTTAGAAACAATAAGATAAGGGCACGAAAAAATTAACATTTAAATGGGGATATGGATATTCCATGTATAAGGAGAATAAATAACATTAAAAGCAGTTTTGGTAATAATTACAGGACTGGAGTAATACCAACATAACTACACAATATGCAACCAACTCAAACTAGAATGAAATGATGGTACTCACATAAAGTGTTATTGGCATGTGCTTCTTTCCATTTGAATGAATGCTTTAAGGCAACCTTTTTCTTTGAATTTGGCGAAATAGAGCTTATTGGTTTCTTCTTTTCAACTTGGGGTTGGGGAATCGTACAAGCAAGACATGGCAGGCAGTTATTTGGCAGAATTCCACAATTATCCAAAATTCCTTCCCCCTTACAACAACTCTCGTTCATGGAAGAAGAAATATCATCAAGGTAAACAGGTTGGTTAGCCTCATTTGAAGGTCCCTCAGTCTTAATCTGAGAGTTGGCATCATCAGAATGTGATAATCGAGAAGTAGAATTTTTTAAACTCTTGCTGAGAGAGCTACGAGCAGAATTTCCTGGCAATAAATCCCCATGTTTCTGTAAACAATCAGTGGTAGAAGTACTTTCAGAATGGTCATTGCATTCTCCACTACTAGCATCCCGTAAAGATGAAACGCTTGATATAGATGACCCTTCAAGACCATATAGCACAGTTGAGATTTATCCATAAGAGAAAACAAATCTAAACGTCCAACTTCAGCTTTAAAAAAATGGGAAAGCAAAAATGGCATACCATCTGAAACACTTTCAAAATCTTCATCGCAGTCGGACTCAAATATAGGGATGGAGTCAAACCATGCTTCCTCTATGCTTCCTTCTGTCAATCACATAGCAATGAAAAATTAATCAGATCGGCAGGCATTAATTAATATCCAAAAATCTCAAAACTAAATTATATTAGACATATTGCAGTCCTAATTCTGTTTGTGCTTACATTGCCGGACCCAAACCCGGATAAAGGAAGAGGATTACAGTATGTTTGTGACAATCCTATCACATCTTCTAATATAAACCACAATATAAGAATAACTGTTAGGGTGTTCCCTAATAAGCGACACGTTGCATCTTCAGTACTCGAGAGCAATGATAAATGTAGGACTGAACAAAAAAACCGAACCCCATAACTCAACCAATCAAAAACTGAATAATGCGATATTTATTTGGGTAGATTGAATAATTCATCAACCTAACCAAAAATTAAATAAACTAATTAGATAAATGATGTAATCTGCTCAAACTGATTGACGAACATTTCCGATTGAAGAATGACATGATAGAAAAGATAAAAATTTTATGAATTAAAAGTGAAAGTCCATTGGTTGTAAGCTTTCTAGGTATTTTTATGAATTCAAAGATATTTTTGATTATGATAATTTATTTGATTTGATTTGGTGTGATTAAGTATTATATTCTCTATTGTAGTTTGTGTAGATGTTATGGAGTTAAGATAAGAAATTGGTGATATTAAGGTTGAATAAAAAAATTATCAACCCAATTTAATCTGATAAATTGAATAAACTGATTTAAGTGGGTTGAGCAATTTCACCATCCCAATAGAAAATCAAAAAATCAGTTTAGCAAAATGATGTAACTTACCTAAACCGACTGATGAACACCCCTAAATAAATAAACAAGAGTTGCTAAGATGTGTGCACAGGTGCAACGTGCCACATCAACACCTAGATGGGGTATCAAAAGAGCCAAGGCATAAAGTTTAATTATAAATCATAGTCTTAATTTACGTATAACATTTTGAAAAATATTATCTCTCACAGGTAAGTATGTAAAATTAGTCAAGGTTATGATGACATTAAAATTATGTCTAAATGCATTGGTGAGAAAGTTAGATTTATAGGTGACTGGGGCCATATATTATGATATATAGATAGAGATACGAATAAAACAAAAAAAGGTATCATTTTTTACCGCTGGTTGGTTGATGAAATTATTGCCGTTAGACAAAATTTTACTCATTATACTCATTTTAGGTGATGAACCAAACAATGCCATCAATACTTACGCACCACAAATGGATTTGAAAGATGCAAGTAAACAATAATTTTGGGAGAATCTAAATATAAAATTATAAATATGCAAGATATACCAATTAAGGAAAAGATTTCCATTGGAGTCGACAAGTAGGGGATAGTCATAGTAGATTTGAGAATGTCCATAGAGAATTTGGCTATAGGGGTAAAAGTCATACGGGAAACTCGATTTTAGACTTTGTTGTATCTTATGACTTGATTCTAGTGAACACTTGATTTAAGAAATTAGACTTTCATTTGATCACGTACAGAAGTAGAGGAATGCAAGTCAAATAAATTTCTTTATGACTAAAAGAGTAAAAAGAAGTTGTTGCATAGACTGTAAGGTTATACCAAGAGAATGTAAACTCAGACTTTTAGTATTAGATATATGTCTTAAAAGAGTGTCTAAGAAAACAAAATGTGTCCTAACTTGTAGAATTAAATCATGAAAATTAACAAGAAACGGTCAAATACCTTTTGTTTGCAAATTAATCAAGAAGGCAAATTGAGAAGATAAGGTCAATCTAGTATAATGTTGAATCAGATAATAGATTGTATTAAATGTGTGACTAAAGAGAAACTTGATAAATCTAAAAGTATAGTATCGCAAGGTAGGGACATTTGTTATAGAAGTCTCTACCAAAGATCGAGATGAACTGAATTTTAAAAAGTATAAATTAATAAAGAAAGAGACCAAGAAAGCTATGAAAGAGGCTTGAGCCATAGTATATCAAGATTTGTATGAACAATTGGATTCCAAAGATGGGGGAAAACAATCTATAGAATCACTCCAATTAGGAAAAAAACAAGAGATTTAGATACTATAAAGAGTATTAGGGCCGATAATTACAAAATCTTACTAAAGGATATTGATATTAAAGAAAGGTAAAAGAAATATTTTAACAAGTTTTTTAATGATCATTGTGTGCAAGATGTTGGTGATGTGAATATAATGTTAGAAGAATTAAATTGTTATTTCTTATGAAAGATAAGATCATATAAAATTAAAAAGATCTTGTGTCTTATGAGGACTAGAAAAGCGATACACCCAATGAGCTTCGAATTGATATGCAAATATTAAAATGAATGTATGGTAAAACTAGAATGGACAAAATTATAAATGAGAATATTCGTTGTGTCATGAGAATAGCCCTAATTGAAAAAAGATGAGAACAAATCATTTACGTTAATTTGATCATTTAGAATGTCTAGCAATGAATAAACCAATTAGGATGGTAGAGAAATTTATATTGAACAGGATAAAAAATTGAGGAAAAAGACTAAAAACGACTAAAATAGATGTAGTAATAAAAGATATGAAATCACTAAATTTAAAAAAAAAATGGTGGCTACTAGAACTACTTTGAACAGAAAGATCTATACATTGGATCAAATATAGGAATGAAATAAAATTAGTAAAGTGCAAATACAAGGATTTAGCACAAATCCACATATCATGATAGTGCAAAAGAAATGGAAAAAAACCCCATAGATATGCCATTCAATTCAAGCATACTAGGCTTATATGTAAAGGTCTCTCCATCTACAGTTTTTAATATACGAAAAGAAGAAGAAGCAATTACGTTCATCCAGATAAACTCACCTAAACCCAGACCAAACACACACCTGACACCTCCCTCGGGAAACAAACCCATATCAATCTATGGTTTCTTCAACAACCCTAAATTTTCATAGCTAATGAGGGAAGACCCATTATCGTCGGGCATTGAACAATTTTCGTAAAATTGAAACCAATGCTTCACCATTGTACGTCAATGTATCCACAGTCATGCTTCGATTAAGTAAAAATCATCATCCCCGTTTAAAATAAAATAAAGCAACAATTTCACAAACAGCCAATTCTTTCAATATCTTGTTGCCCACGCCAAGAGCATGATGTTTGGGCTAACAATTTTTTTTTAACCTAACTACAAATCTACAATGCGAAACCACAAAACCCAAAAATCTTTCAAAAGCACCAAAACAACAGAATCCGAATGCAAAAAAAAAACGTGGAATAATCATAATCATAATAATAATTAATAAACAAAAGTGAATTCACGAAACAGAGAGATATCGAAACCTTGGAAAGCAGGATTGACGTACGAGCGATCGGACGCTGCTCCGGCCGATCTGACGTCTGCAGGCGCGAGCGACGACGAAGCCCTCCTCCGCCTTATGCCTCTCCGGCGACGCACCGGCCGCTTGTCGTTGCCGTAGTGCGATCGGCCGCACCGGACGCAACTCCGCGGTGCGGAAACGCAACCGCCCATCCCCCTCCTTCCGTTCCGTCCCTCCGCTGCGTCCTTAAATCGCCTGCAGAACTATACCTTCCGCTTCCACCGTCGCCACCATCACCTCATTCCACACAGAGACACACACATAGGCTGATAGGCAGAAGCGAAGAGAGAGAGAGAGAGAGAGAGAGAGAGAGAGAGAGAGAGAGAGAGAGAGAAATTGGAGGATTAGGGACGACAGAAAATATGGACCCAAGCTGCAGAAACAAACTAATAACATGTTTATTGTTTTAAAAAATTGGATGACTTTTTATAAATTTTTATCGTTTGCAAATAATTTTAAAATTATTAATCGTAATTTTATTTTAAAAAATAATATAATTTTAAAAATGCACCCAAAAATAGTAATTATAAAGAATTGGATGACTTTTTAAAAATGCACCCAAAAATAATAAAGACCAATGTATCTGATAAAATTCTATATGAACTAATAAAATAATGTTAATAATTATTCGGAAAAAAGAGATTTTTTCAATAATAAAACACGCAGAGGGAGACAAAACGTATTAATACGACTTTTGAGTGAGTACAGGCCACCCACCTCTCTGCGAACGCAACGCCTGAACACGACGCACGTAGAAATTTCAATGCGATGTGATTAAAAATAGTTTTTGTCTCTTGCTTTGAATTCTAAGTTCTATAATTTTTTATTTTATTCAAAATGGAAGTTTGAGTTCTGATTTAAATTTGAGATTGAAAAAAAAATCCTACATATTTTATTTTCATAACTTAATTTATAATCTTTAAAAAAAATACATTTGTTACTCAATTTCGATTTTAAAATTTAAATAAAATAAGTTAAATGATAAAAAAGAGAAAGAGAGCGAAAATGAGGGGGAAAAATAATAAATTGGGTCAGTTGAATCTGAATTTAAATTCAAATTTGAAAAAAAAAACAAAAATAAAAACCGTAGAACCCCATTTTTGAATTGGAATCTAAAATCACCATTTAAATGCATTAAATTCACACTACACTTCCACAGACACGAGGTGGCGTGTCAAGTTATTCTTTTTCTTTAAACAAAAAAAAAATAAACCACTTATTTAAATAAAAATTCTGTGGCATTTTCTCACAAATAAGTATATAAATTGTGAACGGTAATTTTATAAGACAAAGGGCCGACACCAAAATGGCTTTGCGCATATATATTAGAAAATGTGGGGTTGAGTTTTTTCTTTCATTTGAAGGAAAAAGAGTAAGCCTCACTTAACGTAGAGAAAGTTAAGGGTGTTTGGTGGGCAATCCTATTTCTTTATGTGTAAAAGTATAAATATCTATCTATAAAAATATGAAAAAGTGTATAAACAGGGGTACACACAACCACCAACCACTATCCTATTCGCTGATTTGTTTGTTTTTTAAAAATAAATTAATAGCACGACTACTTTGGTGCATGCACCCGCGCCAAATGCCAATATATAATAAAAACTTTATTAAATCATTCGTTTTAAGGTCTTGTTAAATTGGGGGAAGCTTGATTAAATTATTGTATCAATAGAATGCTATATCATATTAGATGAACATGAAAGTCATGCATAAAATGAGCTTATATATAAAATTTTCTTTCGTTTTATTTATATCGAGTGAAATTTGATATGTTAATGTAAGAAATTAAATTATAATCTGGTTTTTATTTATCTATTGATTGTTTGATATAAATATTAAATCATACTTAAATTTATTATCAAAGTTTGATCAATAAGTTATGATATTTTAAATTTAGCAGGATCTTATGAACATTAATTCAACTCTATTAATAAACAAACCTAATTAGCCATCATGTAATATGAAAACCATAACCTTATATATAAAATCTACTATTTTCAATTTTGTTCCTCGTCAAAATAAATATAGTAGTTCGACATTTACGCATTAATCTTAGTTATGATAATTATACTCTTAAGTTTTTTTTAAAAAAACTTAAGTAGATTATTTTTGTTTATGTTTTCTAAAAATAGCACAATACAATTAATATTTACAATTTTAACATTATATGATCAAAATTTTCCAACAATCTCTCGCTAGGCCATACATGCAACTATGTAAATGTGTATGGCTTTATGAGCTACAAATATATTGTTATTTCAAACTTAGGATATATCTGAATAATCTCTTATATTAGTTATGTCTTCATAAAATCAAAGTAATTTTGCCACATTTAACGTAACTAAATTCATAAATAGTCACACACAATGCCATAATCAAATTAATGATATAAATCAATCATAGATGCGTAATATGAAATTACATGCAATGTGAACTTAATGAAATTGAGACTTAAATAATTGTAATAGAGTGTTATAAAATGAATGCTTGATTTCTAATCAGAAAGTATACACAAATGCATAATAAATATATGAATGTTTGAGAATAGTTCATGAATATCATAGTTTAAGGCTCATATTTAATTTAATTCATTAATAAATAACAATGAATATATTTAATTAATACCTTACTAATCGGGTTAACTCAGTTCATTTATAGCCATACATCTACAAAATTGATTAACACTTACTTAATATTTATAAATTGATAATTTAACGAAAATATCCTTTTTTGGGATTTGGTTTGGCACTGAGTTGGAAAAGGGATATGGTAACTCAGCAATGCCATTACAAATGTTATTTTAAATTATTTGAAAAACTCAAATGAATTATTAAAATAACAAAAAAGTATATTTTTAGTTATTTTGAAAAAGGTTGTTATAAAATCTCTTAAATCACAATGCTAGTGGCATATATAGCAACAACTGGGGAGTAATGAGAACTTGTTTTGGGAGGAGATAATAGTGGATGATGAAATGTTTTCTGTTAAAGACAAATTTGGAATTAAATTTTTATATACTTGGGAATGAGTCAATACTTGAGCATAGGGAATAAATTTTATCTTATTCGCAATATAATGAGTCATTTTTATGTCTTTGAAGTACTAAACACAAGAATACAATAAAATCCATTATAATTCTCATGTTTGATAGATAATTCACACGATAATCATTTATTAACTAGGAAATTACCTTTCTCTTAACATGTTAAATTCTATTCCTCCTTCCCACATATAAACTTTTAAAATATTGAGAATCAATTTTTGATTAAAATACTCTCACAAATGTCTCTCACACCTACAATCATTCCATATTTAGCATTCATCTATAAACCAACCTAGTTACCGCCTTTAAACTCTTACCCAACACAAACATATTTTGACACACACCCACTCCATCCTCTATTTCATTACACATGCACAAAAAACTATTGTGACCAAAATAAGAACAAATGATTATTTGCTGGCTTAGGCCCAAAGTCAATCAAGTGAGATGTGTGCTTGACCCCTCAAATGTTGGCTAAAAAATAAGGACCCTCATCCAACCGGTTCACTGCATATAGTATTGATTGCAAATTTAGAGAAGCATAATGCATCCTGCATAATGTTATGTTTTCTTTTAATTTATAAATTCGATAATAATATATATTTTAAAATTGTATGTTGTCTTTAGAATTCATTTAAAGTAATAATAAATATAAATGTAAATATAAATGTTTTATCATTATTTTAGAGGTTACAAGACATGAGAGTTTTAATTTTAATTTTATCTTATATCCCATGAATCTAGCAGTTGTCCTAATTTTTTGTTCTAATATCGATATGAAATTTATCATTGCAAATTCTCCCAAAATTTTAATACCAATGGTTGTCCCAAAATAAAAAAAATGAATTTATTTCTTAATAAGTTAAAAATCTCATTTTCACGGATATAAAAATAAAAAAAATCATCTCTCTTTAGTTTTTTTACTACTACTAGATACTGTTGAATTACGGAGTGATAACTTTGATGGCACGACAGATCGGTGGATAAAAATATATTAATTTTTTAAATTATTTTAATAATATTATATTACATATGCAACCGGTTGCAAATATGAATTTTGTTTTTTTTCCTCCCTCTCGCTCTCTCACTTTCTCTTTTTCTCTTCCCTCTCATCATTGCTACATGCACACGCAGAATGTCATCTAAATGGCGGGTTCATTCGGAGGCAACAATAATCCGTCATCAAGTGAAGGTTAAGAAGGGTTCATCGGCGTCCATCAATGTGCTCCCATCCCGCAGCAATAATCTGCCATCAAGTGAGTTTAGATTTCGTATTTAGGGCTCTCTCTCTCTCTCTCTCTCTCTCTCTCTCTCTCTCTCTCTCTCTCTCTCTCTCTCTCTCTCTCTCTCTTTTTCGTCCATATGCCTTCAGCCAATGTACATGATCTTTATGTTTAGGGATTTCTCTTTATAGTTAGGGTTTATATTTGGAGCTTTCCTCTTATACTTAGGGTTTATAAAATCACATTATATGTAGACTTTTATAGTGCATTGGGCAATGAATTACATCATAAAAGACTGGAGGGGTAATCCCATGGGCCCACCTGCAAGTAAGGTGAGATTGATGCCGTTGTTATTGCCACTACAGTTCACACTTTCTCTGGTAAAGCCACTTTATCTTGTCGATAACACGAACCAAGTAGGACACTTCCAAAAGGTACTGCACTTATATGATGAATTTATCATCCTAATGACTAATTTTTATTCTGGGTTTTATTATATTCTAGAAACTATTTGAAAACTTGCTCTAGACCAAAAAGTATTCTACTTATATGAATCATATGCTAATTGATAAATTGTTTGGCTCTGTTTGAATATGCTTGTGGCTGTTCAATTATTCTGACTTGCTATAGTTTCTAGAACCATTACTTTTGACTTTTTTTCTTCTTTTTTCTCTCTTTTTCCCCCTAAAAGGATATAGGTTTTAGTTGTACATTTTCATGCTCAATGCATAATTATTTCAGGAGATAAATTCGCAAGTTACATGACAATGAATTTGCTCGCTAGTGTTTGGCTAAGGTCAACCCTATAAACATTAAAGTTTTGAAGGTTACATTTGATATTAGGTGTTGTGAATTATTCTCAAAAATTATTTTTTGTCAAGCAGGTAGAGGGTGTCACTAACGTGGATTTTACTTTTCAGAACTTTCCAATTCTTAGCAAATTAGATCCTGCTTAGGCTCTATTTAGTATTAGTATTCAAAAAAAGTTTTTTGTTTTTGAATACAAAAAATATCATACAATTGTTGTTTGGAGGATGTTTTCACTTTTTTTTAGTACAAGTAATATTCAAATACAGAAAAGTGAAATATATTTTTGTTATTTTCTAAGACCTATCACTTCCTCCAACACCTTCTTTACCTCACAACAAGTTTGTCTACACCGATAGACATGATACTAGTGCTACTACCCACTAGATCCGAAAGCAAGCAAAATCCCATGTCTGCTCCAATGATAATGGTGTTCATCAACTAGTAAACCATTGGTGAGAGGACAAATTGTTTTATATTTGTGCAAAATTTCTATGTATTTTATCATGTTGATTGATGCCATTGTAAATCAAATTCTTGATGAGTTTCCATTTGGAATTGATTTACGATTGAGGACACATCCTTGCTTGGAGTCTTACATAATTACTACTTATAGACAATCCAGTTCCATGCAGCCCATTTACAAGCTCTTACACTGGACATGTGCTACACCTTCGAAATCAATGCCCTTGCACAACTTTGATAAATGGAGAGGGAATCATTGAGGACTGTTTTAACCCTGGAATACATGCTATGGAGCTAAGCTTTGCAACAATAGTATGTGGCATAACTGGCGTTTTGACATGGAGGTGTTTCTGGAATATTTACTTAGTAAGTAAAGTCTAAATGATTCCGAAGTATAAGTTCCAAGTCGAATTTGTGAAGTTTGAATGAAAGGAAATAAAAACGAAAATATGATAAACTCTAATTTTTCTTGTTTGGTTGTGCAATGGGAAACAAGAGAGAAAATAATAAACACAAGTACCTTGGTAAATAACTATTTTTTGTTTTTTATTTTTTAAATAAGAAACTGACCTTTCCTTGCTTGACCTATGTATCCATTTTATAGGGGCATGGCAGTGGAGGACCCTGCCATACTTTGTAAAGTGAAACTTGTGATTGAGGATTATCCTTATGCTCTCATTTGGGCTGCAATAAAAGATTGGATGGAATCTTATGTTGCACACTTATACTCTGAACCCATCACATAATTGCATCGGATGGAGAGCTACAAGCATAGTGGGATGAGATAAAGAACAAAGGCCACTTAGAAAAGAAAAATGAGCCCTGGTCACCTAAACTCAACACCAGTGAGGACTTATCCAGTATACTCACCACAATGATATGAGTTTGCATATGGATAGCACACAACTATCTGGTCAGTACCCGTTCAAAGCCCACATGCCGAACCACCCTACCCTTGTGCGAAAATCATTTCCTCAAAGGAATGAGCCATTGTATGAGAAGTTTCTCCAAAATCCTCAATACAGTTTCCTTTCATTTTTGCTTAGTCAACTACAGGCCACCAAGGTAATGGCCGTTCTAACCAGAGCATGCACCTAAATAAACTTGTCAAAAAGTTATGATCCATATCAGTTTTGAGTTCTGGGAATTGCTAAGAATGAGGACCTAGGAATCATTGGGCCAAAGCATTAGTAATAACTATTTGATAGCAAAGAATGAGTAACAAAATCAAAAGAGCTTTGAATTCTGGGATTTGCTTTTAGAATTTATTAGTTTTGACTTTTGTTCATATTGGTTATGGTGGTCCAATAATGCTCTGCATGTGTTTGCAAAGGAAGTGGACAAGGAAATGGTGATCCAGGCTGGGGCTCCACCGGTGGCGAACTAGGACGCTATTGATGCTAGCATTTTTGGGGATGTTTGCTAATCCCAAGGAGGTATATTAAATTATATAAGCATATATTGATTTGAAATTCAATCCCGTGATTGAGGTGATGTTGTTAGGACCATGAGGCTAAACTTACACCATTAAAAATGGAAAATTTGCTTTGTTTTACTCTGCATGCTCTATAAAAATGAAAGACCTGTTGCACATTTATTCCTAACGGCACTAGAGCTATGAAGCTAGTTGATCCACTCTACTTTTTATAAATTCAATTATTCAATTTCTAATTTTATATTTAAGATCCATTTTACAGTTCCTTGCCATAATTTTGCTCCTTTATAGAGAAGCCTTTGAGGGCAAATTAAAGGGAATACTTGGTTGCATTAAAGATGATGTTGTTTCCTTTGACTTCATCGGTGACAACAGGCTGTGGCGACTTTGATTTTGTTTTCTTAATACTTTTATTTTTAAGTGAGGCATCAAATTTAAGGATGTAAAATGGCCCCGCCCAGCCCAGCCCACATTTTAAACGGGCTGGACAGCTGGTTTAAATTTAAAATTAACCAATATAATTGAATCGAATCAATACTAGTTTCAATTTTGTTTTATATTTTCTCATATATCGAGTGACTAGGTTAATATTATGATATTCGCTTATATAATATTAAATAACTTTAATATATTATATGTAATTAAATATATATCATCAAGTCTCCTCAAATATTTTAAAAGCTGTATTATTTGCATAAAATATGAAATATGATTAGTCAATTAAAGTTTTATAATATAATATATACATTAAAATTTTAAGACATTTAGGGTAAAAATATTTTAAAAAAATCATGAGTCAACCCACATTCACATGGGACGGGCCTAAATGGGCTAGTCCATTTAGGTTCACGTTTTAAACGAACTTAGTCTTGATCAACCCGGTCCGTTTCAAGCCCATAAGCCTCTAAACCTGAGCCCGTTTTACATGTCTAATCAAATTCAAATTAAATGATTTATTTGAGCAATGTCATCTTTGTCTTGGAATGCCATTGAAGTTTATGAACATGGGATTTTTATTTTTTTAACACTATTTTTTCGGTGAAGCATCCAAATCAAATGATTTATTTGAGCAATCATGTCATTTGTTTTTTAATATGATTTGAGTTTACTCATTATTTTATTTTATTTTTCTATTAAAATTATTTTTTATTATTTTTCATCATAAATATTTTTTTATGTATGCTCTTGAAAAGACGTGAGTACAATAAGAAAGGCTTAAAGAAAACTATATTTTATAATGTGTATTATATGGATATTTATGATTTTGTGTCTTTGTTAGGTCGCGATTTTGTATCTATCTCAATAGTGCTTTTTCCCCCCACCGGATGCACGTCATATTTCTCAATAGCTATTCCAATGATACATCATTCGATGAAGCCTTGAAGGAACCCTAAAAATGTAATACATTAGGAGGCAACAGAGGCGATGATGATGAACTTTGACATGATGACGCAATCTGGATTAGTGGTACGAGGTTGGGGAATGGCGCGATCTGAGCAGAGAATAGCCCATGGCGGGTCTTGTCAGGGAAAATGCAGACACAATTGGCATTGTGAGACTGGAAGTCTGGAACAGCATTGCAGCAGTGAAGGTCTTGGTTCTGGGTTGTGATCTCTAGTGGGAGAGAGATAGAGATCAAATTTTGTAGCATGTAATAGAGCCCTGGTTGCTGGCAAAAACAATGGTCACAATAGCAAGAGGACCTGGCATCAGTGATGGGTGACTCAATGATCAGTGATGAATGGAAGAGATGATTATAAACAAGGAGGTTTGACATTCTAATGTGTTGCGGTATTGAAGTTGTGCCATGTTGGTGGAATGTACTTATATACAGTTGTTGTTTTTTTTGTTGATTGGGTTTATTAACAGCGATCGTGAGTAGGTGAAGAAGTTTTGAGAGCCATTATAAGGGCTTTGGGGAAATTTGGTTTCAAACTTTTTTGTCCTTAGTATTTTTCATGTACCAAATAAGATAATGAGATCCTTTTTCTTCATTCCATTAATGAGGATACAAATCAAAGGGTGAGAATGTTTGAATCTTATTCTCAATTCCTTATTAATGTGATCTTGTTGTTTGTATTTTCTTTGAATTTATTCTCGTATATTGAATGAGCATTTAGGTATAGGCATGTATGGAGAGTCATCACATCCTTCTAGGACATGACAATACATCTTCAAAGTTAAATTTTCCCTATTTAGCACTTATTGAAATTTTATATCATCACATCAATTGAATGATCCAAAATGGGGTGAATGACACCATAAGAATATCTCGGGCTGTCAAATTCATGTTTATACTGCTTGTAAAATTTAGGATATAAGAATTAAGTCACAGTAAATAGGTTATAGCTCTAAAGTTTATGGGCTCATTTATAGCATGTTCTTTTCAACTTATTGTCATATTAACTTGGGAGCCTTATGGAATCTTTTTTATTTTGCCATTAGTTTTTTATAATCCGTCTTAAACTATTGACTGGGTCTCTTCTTACACAAATATAATGCTTAGAAAAATGTTACATCCCTTAAAGGCAATTTGGACATGACGCATTTATTCCTTTCCTGTTTTCCTTTTTGTAATAATTGTATATATAATGTGTTTGTTTTTGCCCTGGGTAATGTAAAGTTCCTATAAGGGCGTGTTATAATTAAGTATATGATGTGCTTTTTCAGTGGCATTCAAATTTGCTAGACTTTCCCCCGTGCAGAAAGTTTTAATGTTCTTTATCATAATAGCAACAAGCAAAGGAATCATACCAGTTAACTTATGTGGCATTCAAATTTGCTGGGTAATTTAAATTTCCTGGAATCGTGTGTAATATTGTAGCCTTACGAAGCATCAGGGGAACTTAAGCAGGACATAAGGCGGCACTGGAACCCCACAAGTATGCCATCTTAATTAGCAATTGTGATGGGATGAGTAAGATTACAGAAAAATAGCCATTTTGTTATAATCCGATGTCAAAACAGAAATTTAACCTTTCTAAAATCTCTTATATGTTATGTTTCTGACATTATTTTGATGTTCGACATATTTTTAATATGTTATTCTTACTATCATCTATATGTTTAGGTTAATCTTTTTTTACCTTTATTGGTAGTACTATAAATGAATAAAATATTAATGAACAAACTTATATTTAGTTCAATAAAAGATCATTTGTTTTCATTTATTAAGAAATCGTATCATTTGTGAACATGTTCGAGAACATAAATATAATATTTATATACTGTTCGTAAAGTTTAAATGTTCACGAATGGTTTTTAAAAATTCCTGCATTCGTGAAAATTATTCTTGAATGGCTGATTAACCAATTACTTATTATGTATAGAAGATTTTTTTATAAATATAAATATATTTATTATTAAATATAATTTAATAAGTATATACTTTTTAATTATTATTAAATAAAACATATATTATTTATTGATTTATTTATTATTATTATATTATCATGAAATATATATAATAATTTGATGAAAACGTTGCACCAACTCCTAGACGGAGTGTTCGACCACGTGCACGTGTTGCGCAAGATATCTACTATTACTAGGACTCTTCTTATATTTACTTTCCTTTTTTGTAAAAGTCTTTCCTTTTTATTTACTTTCCTTTATTTAATTTGCATTAGTATTTTCTTTTTATTACTTTCCTTTATTTAATTAGGATATTTTGGTATTTTACTTTAGTTTCCTAATTGTATTAGGTTTCCAATTCCTAGTTACTAGCTTGCCCATAAATAGGCCTTGCATTCAGATGTAATAAATCATTCAAGAGTGTTTTTACCAATTATAAACTCTCATATTAGAGGTTTATTCTTATTTCGGCTTTTCCAGTTTAATACTTGAATCGCTTGGGCTAGGCTTTGGGTAAATTCTGTTATCCATCTCTAGATTATTGTTGGATCCTAATCAAGGTCCTCAACAATTTGATGCTTTCATTGAGAGATCCTAATTAAGATTTTTCGATTTTATCTCGCATTCTTCATCAACAATGACGGAGGAGGTGACAAAGACGAACAAACAACGGTTCGAAGCCCTGGATCATTCTGTTACAGAACTTTCGACGGCAATGGCGGAGATGGCTCGTTCTCAAGATATAACCAACTAGAATATTAACCATTTTTTCACTACCAGCAAGGGCAAGGAACCAGTCATAGGAAGGCGAACTCATGGAGACGATCGTCGATCACGACGATCTGCAAAGGAGGCTGATGATTCATCGGATGCTGCAGACATACCTTACCATGTCCGGTTTAGGCGTGGTGGGCATGTGGAGCGAGGACCAATGGTCGTTGAGTGGTGGGTGCATGATGATCCAATCGGCGGAGAAAACATCGTTGAGTGAGGCTGAGGTGTCACTCAATGCTGTAATTGGAGTTTCCAAGCCTTCGACAATGAGGCTTATGGCGTGGATAGGCAAGTACGAGGTTATTATGTTGGTTGATTCTGGCTTTACTCACAATTTATTAATGCTAAAATTGTGAGGAAGATTGGGCTCTGTGGTGCCACCACTGAAGTACTGGAGGTTAAGGTGGCCAATGGGAATAAGCTTCAGAGTACAGAGGTTGTTCCTAATGTGAAGATGAATGTTCAAGGAGTCAGAATTGCTGCTGACCTACATGTGCTCACATTAGTAGGTGTTGATGTGGTCCTGGGTAATGCTTGGCTCAAGAGCATTGGAAAGGTAGTCATTGAGTTTGAAGCTATGACCATGGAGTTCAAGCTGGGAGGCCGTAAAAGGAAGTGGACAGCCCTACCATCTAAGGAGATCAAGCAATGTGAGGCCTCGGCGATTGAGAAGTTATGCAAGGGTGGTGCCCAGTGTTATGCAGTGATGACTAGTGGGGAGCGAATTGAGGAAGACAAATGTTCTTCTGAGCTTCAGGGGAACTTACAGAAGTTGCCTGAGAAAGTACGGGAGGTCCTAGCACGGCATCAACAGGTTATGGAGATGCCAAATAGTCTACCGCCTTCGCGATTATGTGACCATCGCATTATCTTAAAGGATGAGACAGCCTGTGAATGTTCCACCTTACAGGTATGCACACTTTCAGAAGGATAAAATTGAACGGTAGGTTGAGGAGATGTTGAAGAATGGGTTCATACGACCTAGCCAAAGTCCTTTCTCATCTCCGGTCTTGTTGGTAAAGAAGAAAGAGGGAACATGGAGGTTCTACACCGATTATCGAGCTTTGAATAAAGCGACGGTGAAGGCTCGATTTCCTATCCCTACAGTCGATGAGATGTTGGATGAGTTGCATGGTGCATGTATTTTCACTAAGCTGGATCTACGAGCTGGATTCCACCAAATCCGTATGAAGGAAGAAGATGTTCACAAGACTGCATTCCAGACGCATTCGGGGCTTTATGAATATTTGGTGATGTTGTTTGGTTTATGCAATGCCCCATCCACTTTCCAAGCTGCCATGAATGCGACTTTTAAGCCCTTCTTGCGAAAGTTCGTGTTGGTGTTTTTCGACGACATCCTAATTTATTCAAAATCAATGGAGGAGCATTTGGCACACTTGGAGACTTCATTGGAGACATGGGAGCAACATAATTTTTATATCAAAATGTCTAAATGTGATTTTGTGCAAGAGGAGCTCTAATACCTAGGCCATCTTATCTCAGGAGCTGGAGTGAAGGTTGATCCAAAGAACATAGAGGCCATGGTGGATTGGCCTTTACCGAAGGATGTCTCTACCTTAAGGGGATTTCTGGGTCTAACCGGCTATTACCGAAAGTTTGTCAACATTATGGGCTGATTGGAAAACGCTTGACAGAGATGCTGAAGAAAGACAAGTTCGAGTGGACTGACGAGTCCAAGGAGGCATTTGATGACTTGAAGAGGGCTATGACTCAGACACCTATCCTAGCCTTGCCTAATTTCGAGAAGCCTTTTGAAGTTTATACTGATGCCAGTGGTGATGGTGTTGGTGTTGTCTTGGTGCAGGAGAGGAGACCATTGGCTTATATCTCCAAAGCCCTAGGTCCTATGAAGAAATCATGGAGTGCTTATGCTAGAGAGTTCTTGGCGATCGTGCATGTGGTCAAGATATGGCACCCTTACCTCTTGGGAAGAAAATTCACGATTGTCACTGATCAATAGGCCTTGAGACACTTGTTGGAACAGAAGATTGTTACTCCGGAACAACAGAAGTTTCTTGTGAAGCTTCTTGGATTCGAATATGATATCATATACCAGCCTGGCAAGGAGAACAAAGTTGTTGATGCATTATCCCGACGTGAGAGCAGCCCTATGCTATGGACCGTCTATTCAGAAGAGGAAGTTGGATGTCTAGCCCTCAATGGAGCTGAATGGAGGATCTGGGATCGTATTAGAGATGCTCTACAGTTTGATGCTAAGTCTGTGGAGATTATGAAGAAATTAGAAAATCATGAAGTTGGAGTTGAACATTTTCGACTTAAAGATGCACTATTATATTATAAAAACATGGTTTATGTGCCTAATGTTCCAGGATTGCGAGAGGAGACTCTAGCTCACTTTCACAACAACAAAGAAGGAGGACATTCAGGGTGGTTGCGCACTTATATCAGAATCAAACACTTTTTCTATTGGGAAGGCCTCAAAAGTGAAGTCAAGAAGATGGTGGCCCAATGTGATATATGCCAAAAGGTGAAATATGATCAGAGGCGGCCTATGGGTTTACTTCAGCTACTTCCGAGTCCAGAGAACATATGGGAAGAGCTAACTATGGATTTCGTTAAAGGATTGCCCAGTAGTGGAGGCTTCGAGTCTATATTGGTGGTAGTAGACCGACTGAGTAAGGGTGCACACTTTATCCCTCTTAAGCATCCCTTCACTGCTGTTAGTGTGGCTAAGGCATTTGTGGACAATGTGGTGAAACTTCATGGTATTCCGAAGAGCATCGTGACTGATTGAGGCCAGCTATTTATGAGTTCCTTTTGGCAGCAGTTATTCTCATTATAGGGCCAAACTGAGGTGGTAAATCGAACATTAGAGCAATATCTTCGATGATATTGTCATGACGAACAAAAGAGATGGAAGGAGTTCATCTCATGGGCAAAATACTGGTATAATACCACTCATCAGGCTTCTATCAACAAGAGCCCATTTGAAGTAATATATGGGAGGCTACCACCATTGTTGAACTCTTATACAAAGGGGATGGCTCGGAATGACGAAGTTGATAAAGAGTTGATTGCAAGAGATGAAGTGTTAGCCACGGTGAAGAAAGATCTTGAGAAGGCTCAAGAGCGAATGAAAAAGTACTATGATTGTGGTAGGCGTGATGTAACATTTGAGCCTGGCGATATGGTATATCTCAAACTTCAACATACTGACAAAAGTCTCTAAAGGCCAAGTTCAATGTGAAGCTATCACAACGGTTTTATGGTCCTTTTAAGGTGTTGGAGCGAATTGGTGAGGTAGCATATAAGTTGGAGTTACCATCATCTTCCAGGCTACATCCGGTATTTCATATTTCTGTCTTGAAGTTGCGAGTGGGTGATCCAACGTTTTTGTCACAAGACTTGCCTAAATTTGATACTGATGGTAAGGCATATCTTCAACCAATGGCGGCGTTACAATACCGGCAGCAACAGCGGGGTCGGAAGCAGGTATGGCAAGTTTTAGTCCATTGGCGAGGGATGTCTAAAGAAGAGGCTACATGGGAAGAGTGTGAGACCATAGCGAGACACTTTCCAGAGTTCTCCCTTGAGGACAAGGGTAATCTTGAAGGGAGGGGGAATGATGAGAACATTGTACCAACTCCTAGATGGAGTATTCGACCACGTGCACGCGTTGCGCAAGATATCTACTATTACTAGGACTCTTCTTATATTTACTTTCTTTTTTAGTAGAAGTCTTTCCTTTTTATTTACTTTCCTTTATTTAATTTGCATTAGTATTTCTTTTTTATTACTTTCCTTTATTTAATTAGGGTATTTTGGTATTTTACTTTAGTTTCTTAATTGTATTAGGTTTCCAATTCCTAGTTACTAGCTTGCCCATAAATAGGTCTTGCATTCAAATGTAATAAATCATTCAAGAGTGTTTTTACCAATTATAAACTCTCATATTAGAGGTTTATTCTTATTTCGGCTTTTCCAGTTTAATACTTGAATCGCTTAGGCTAGGGTTTGGGTAAATTCTGTTATCCATCTATAGATTGTTGTTGGATCCTAATCAAGGTCCTCAACATAATTATTCAAACATATTAATTATTAAACAACGATAACATAGTTTAATAATTGAATAATTATAATTTGTTGGGATAAATTTATGGTTTGAATTCTTTTGACTAATTTTTAAAATTTTACAATTACTCCTTAATAGTTCATAAATATTATAAATATAAATATCATATTTTAATGCTGGTATGAGTTTAATTCATTAAAATAAATACATTCAAACATTTTACAATGGGCTCATTTACGGCCATGAGGTTAACTTTGATACTCATTAGTTAGCCAAGGCCAATCATAATATAATTTTTTTTCCCAAAAAAACATTTGTTATTGTGGGATAACTCTTGAAATAACTAAGCTTTGATATAGTAGGACTACATCAAAGCATAAACCTTGTCATGTGTCATAATATTGTGCATTAGAACACTGATATTGGCTTCATATCTTGTCAAACCGATGCTAAAAGTTAATGAATAAAAATTAATATTTTTATAAATTTAGTGAATTCTCGTAAAGAATGCACATCTGTTCCATCAAAACGCCACGCCAACGTCACTCCCCATCCCGCGTCCGGCCACCTCCCGACAAAGATCAGCGCCCAACCCCCATCCCCCGTCCGGCCACCTTAGGGGTGTTAAACGGGCCAGCGGCCCGCGGGCCGTGCGGGCTGGCCCGTAAAACGGGCCGGGCAGGGACGGGCCTGTAAATTTTGGCCTGTTTATACACGGGTCAAAACGGGCTTTGGCCCATAGGCTGCGGGCCAAAACGGGCCGAGCCCGTGGGTTCACGAGCTGGCCCGCGGGCTGGTATTTATTTATTTATTTTTATTTTTTTGACTTTTTTTAGTTTATTTTATTAAAAATTTACATATAGTATTAATATTTTGTAAGTTTTACCATATTTATAGTTATTTATAAATTGTTTTTTATCCATGGAAGTCAAAATTATTATTTATTTTTTTAAAAAAATAAGATATTTAAAGTTAAAAAATATTTTTAAAAAATAAAATATTAAACGGCCCACACGCGGGCTGGGCCAGGTCAGATATTTTGGCCTATTTAAGCCCGGGCCCGCACGGAGAACCCCCCCCCCCCCCCCCCCCCTTCAGAGCTCATCCCCCTCCCGCGTCCGGCCCCACCTGGCGACGTGTCAACCCCACCACCCCACCGCTCGAAGACTCGTTGAATTTTAGATTTTGTAGTTAAAAATTAAATATTTAACTTTAATAAAGTATATTTTATCAAAAAATCATAAAAAAAAAAAAAATTAAATTGCATCGATCTCTTAGGCTACATCCGCTGCATAGCTTTATTCAATAGTCACATCCGCTGCATATATAGCTTTATTCAATAGTCACATTCCACCTTACATTTCTCATTCCTTCCACACTTTTCCCCGAAGTGGACGATGGACAATGACCATGAGTCCATGACAGTATGTTAGATGCCTATATTAAACAAATTCAAAATAGAATCCGAGAATTTTGACGTTGCCCGTTATAAAAGTTTCATATTTTGTTCCACCCCACCCCTCATATTGAGGGAGCTGAGTAGTCAAATTTTTAGAAACCATCTAGATAATAGATTATTGGGGCCATTAATGATGATGTCATTTATGGGATGACTTCAGCCATATGCCCTGATCACCGTAGTTGTTCTCTCTCTACAAAACAACAACAACAAAACAAAAGAGAATAAATAGATCACACCACTGATCCGATGCTACGCGAAATGGTGACACTGACAGATAAACGCGCATTGATCTATTAAAGCTTGCTGCCCTCGCCACCCAAGAAAGTTAAAAGCGCTGATTGGCTTTATAGAGTGCTTTGAGCTACAAATACTGGCCATGTTATTTGAATCTGCACGTCCTCAACGGGTAAAAACAAGGTAAAAGTAAATAGACCCATACAACTTATCCCAGCAAAATATCAAATAAAATTACAGACAATTTCCACGACTTTCAAAGGCTCCTATTACTAGCCATACACATTCACCACTTAAGAGCCTATTTGGCGGCCATCAAAATTAAGGGTCATTCATTGTTACTGTTATAATATATATATTTTTCCACTTGGACCATATGTGGTATAAAGCGGTCCTTGTTTTCTTATTTAAGAAATATGAAATTTTCACATGTAAAAGCAAATAGTAATTAAATTTAAATATGATGATCGCAAATACATTCTTTTTTTTTTTTAAATATGAAGGAATTGTTTTAGTACAATTTTACGTCCCTATAACTGCATAGAAAATAATGTAGTAGGACTTGTTAGTTTCTAATATAAAAATGAGTTGATGTTTTACAAAAAAAAATTATTCTTTTGATAAGTTAGAGTGGGACCAAGCGCGAAAATTGAAGTTGAAAACCCAGACTTGCATGGAATATAAATAATACGTGCATAGGCGTCATTTCGAAGTAAGTAAAATGTAGTACTTTAAATAAGAGAAAAGAGAGAAAAAATATATCCTGCCCCATAAAAATCAGCAACAATACACATGCAGATCACGAAAATCTTATTGGACCGACCATTATTGCCGTCTTTCCTAACATTACGTTAATTTGATCAACCCTTATTAATGAAAGCAAACCTTGTTGGTAATTATAGTTTTTTTATTATTATCATTACCCCTATATGCTAATGATAATGAACGAGTAGGATCCCCACCAAGTCCGGGTAGAAATGCAGTCCGTCGTGGCTACAACGTTTTGAAAATAGCAGTACTAATGTTTTTTTTTTAAGTTGAATTTTAAATTTGAATTCTAATTTCAAAAGCAAATTTTATTTTGTACGAAAAATAATATATTTTAAAAATAGTATTTTTTTTTTTGAAAAATCGACTTCATAAAATTATTAAAAAATACAATGTGGTGTGCCGAACAATAAAGTAACTAAAAAGATTTTAAAAAATAAATAAATAAATTGGATCTGGCCAAAATATTAAATTTGATTAACAAAGAATCTGGAGATTATGTGACTTTATCAAGAAGGTTGAGATGACTCATTCTTTATCCTTTCATGGAAATTATTGAGAAATTTTGTTGAGATTGAGATTTAAAAGACCTTTGTTTCTTAGGAATTTTCTAGTTTTTCGGATTCTACATTTTTTTTCTTTTAAAATAAATATATAAACATCACGCAGAAGGAGTCTGCTTGAAATCCAGCTCGAAATTAGTCAATCGTTGTTGCTCGAAATCTCATCACAGTTGCTTGAGATTTAAGGTCCTTAACATAATCATAATTATTCTTTATATTATTCTAAACTTTGAAGGCTTGTTGATTTAAGGCTTTGACGAACATATTCTTCACCCCGTTTGAGACTTACGGTGCCCACCAAATATATTTATAATGTACGGGGTTGAGTCAGGGGTGATTCCAGGATTATATTTAAGAGTTCAATATTTATAATATTAAAAATTAACATGAAATTTTATAAAATTCAATTTTTTTACTTCTTTTCTTGTAGGAGATAACACATCACTACAAATGCTGGGAAAGATTAAAAAGAAATAAAATATTTAGTAAAACTATATATGAAGAAAAGAAAAAGAAGAGTTGGTTTGTTGTATCACCCTATCATTTCAATGTATAAATTCAATGCCAAAACATAAGATTTAAAAAAGAATTTAAACATAATTACTAGCATACCAAAATAAAAAACCAAAATTTGAAAATAGAATTTTTATAAAAAAAAAAAACTGTCTGTGTTTTATTTATAAAATGACTTGTCAAAATTCTAGCAGAATATACCACTAAATCAAACACTAGAATATGTATGTTGTGATTATGGTGCGCTAAGATAATAATAAAAAAAAGTAGGCTTAACATGTTGATGTGATAATCCATTTCAAGATTGTCATTGAATTTCTTGTTTGTTTTTTTTCTTCTTTGTATGTTTGATTATCTTTTTTTTAGCCGATGGTTAGGTTCAACAAAGCGAGTTTAACATATGCTTACTAGCCCCTCGACCATCAAACCATGAATACCAATATGATCAAGTGATCAACTGATTCAAAAAAAAGATTCACATGCAAAAAAAGCCAACAAACGAGGTTTGTTCTTTAGGTTTTGACGAAAAGTCGGTCTTTATAATAAAGAGGAACTAGAACTCAACAAAAACAAAAAATTAGTATTAGATATTTATGCATTTTAAAATTTTCTAAATCAAAATCTTAATAATTTAAATTCAAATTGAAATGATTGAATAACACACTATCAAATTACCAATTATAAAAGGCAAATATGCATTTTGAAAATATTAAAATTTCAACAATTCATTTTGAACTTCAGATAGGTAATACCAACGCGATGCAGCAGCAGGCGTGCATTGGGCGATAGTTGTTACCAGCATCTAGGTATGTCATGTCTGGATCTGGGAGACGGCCGGGAGATGTTGGCTGCTGGACAGGATCTAGGTTTGGGATAGGCCGGACGGTGGCCGCTAGATCTAGATCGATGAGATGAGTCAGAGTCAAATGACGCACATAGGTGTTAGGAGCAACCACCAGATGCCTTTGGGAGATGGTTGCTAGCATCTCGTTAGTTTGGGTCTTCCAACTGGTGTTGGGCGATGGTTATAGCAGTCTCGCCAGTCTGGGTTTGCCGTCGGCCTATTTGGTGGTAGTGGTGTCGTGGCAGACTGGTGGTGTTACGCGACATCGAGGTAGCTGCCGACTGGGGGAAGTTGCGAGCATAAGGATGAGATAAGAGGTTGAGTAGGGTGTGCAGAGACAAGTCAAGAGTGTCCCTCTTTTTTTCCTAATATTTGATTAAGTATTATTATTATTGTTATTATATTTTTTACAATGGGTTAGGGTGTGCATTTGCACACCCTGCAGTGAACGTAACGCCACCCGCAAAGCTTTTATTTTGTATGTTTTTTGTTTTTGTTTTTAAAATGTAATAGTTGTTGTTGAGTACATGCAGAAAACAAAAAATAGAAAATAACATAAGATTATTTTATTCTGTGAGACTAAAAAGTGAAAATAATATTTTATTGTTTTAAATTTTTAGTTTTTTAATTAAAAACAACTATTACATTTTGAAAACAAAAACAGACAAAACAAACATCTTGTTCATTATTTTCAAATCAACATTTTTTGTAGGAAATATTAATTTACTCCTATGATAATAAACTTTTTTTTAAAAGCTTGTTGATTTATAATAATTTTTCCTAATTTTTTTTTATCCTTTCTACTCATAAAACTCTCTAATATTTAGAGCACTAATAACAGATTCTCTATATTAGTATGTTTCCTTAAATTTAGGAAGAAAATATTAAAAAGTCATAAAATTATTTAGTTCTATATTTAACTTTCTTTATAGGATTTATTCAGTGTTTCAGGCTATATTGAGAAATACTATTTATTTTCTATAATTATTAAATTACATATAAAAAAATTTTTCCGCTTATTTTCTTCACACTATCGTAACTTTTACTTTTATTTTATATTAAATTATAAAAAATATTATTATACGTGAATAAGACTCTGCTACCATCTCGGAAAGTGAAAATATTTGCTCAATTGAATATATATCTATCAAGAAAACATTGTCCTAGACTTTGCTATTTTTATTTTGGTGAAAATATTTTCTAAGTTTTCTACCTCTTGTTTGATCATAAAAAATTGGTAAATGAAAACTGTCCTAATATTATGCTAATATTTATTTTCATAAGTAAATTATTTTCTTCTTTATTTGAAAAAGGAAACAAACGTAGCGTCTAAGTTCTTCAAATACGCCTACAGTCCGACCAAATAACAATGTGAATGGTAAAAAGTTTTTGCTTTGTTTGTCGAACTGTCGTTTTTCCCTCTGCGTCCTTAAATTGTTTTTTTTTTCCCCTAATTTTTTATTTATTAAATTGGCACCTAATATATTTGCACCCAAAGTTGAGTCGGTCCTTTTGGAGCGCCGACTCCGAGTGGAGGGAAACTGCAGAATGCGCCGCCAGTGAACACCAGTCCCTCTCTCTGTACCGCACAGCTGTATTGGTTGCATGTTGTTCCCGGAAAACTTGCTGAGTGTTTGAAAGAAACGTGAGAGACAGTCGTCTCATAATTTGGGTTGGAATCGAATCATTTGACGTGTCGTGTTTACAGATAAAATCCATTAACTCGGGTCCGATGAACGCAGCCCCTTCCTCCTCCGACAGTGCGCCTCCCTACAATTTCTCCGATACCTGGCAGTTTCCCATCAATGGCGGTGGCAATGTCGCTCTGTCTGATCGCGGTGGTTCGGAGCTGAGGCGGCCTCATTTCGGGCCTCGCGTGGCTCTGAACCACAGGGGGAGTCGCGGCAGCGGCGGCGGGCCGCCTCAGGATGAGGACTCGCCCAACCTCCACTCCTCTAGCGGTGGCAGTGGGATGGTACTCAATTAAACTCTAGTCGTTTGGGTTGTTCAATGGAATGGTATTTATTTATATTTATTCGAGTTAAATATTAATAATAAACAAGGTAAATGGAATGGTATTATTGAATTTGAAATATCAATTACATAGAAAAATCATAAAATTGCAGATTGCTCATCAACTCTGTTGGTTAATTTTTTTGATGGGCTGTTATGTTTTAATGCTGTTCGATCGCCTCCTATAGACATATTTGAAATCCTTTTATCGTACGTGATGTGAAAAAGTAGACCACCCCGAAATTGAGTTTCCATTTTTGACAATTGAGAGCTCTCTCGTAAATTAATTTGGTTTTCAAATGTTCAGAATGGTTGCTGCGGCCGTACTGATTCAGTGAGAGTAAGAGATGAGAGCCGTGATTACAAGGCTGAAATGGAATTGAGTTCAGGCAAGGGAGTAGGGGAAAGCCCCCAGCCATCAGAGACGCCAAAGCAAGATTATATCCATGTACGAGCAAGGAGGGGTCAAGCCACGGATAGCCATAGTTTAGCCGAAAGAGTAATTAATAGTCTCCTATCTCCTCTGTGTGACGCCTCTACTTTGAATGCTCTCGCTTGCACCCATGTTGCATATACCCTTTTCTCTCATATCGTACGTTGTGCACTGCACGTATGGTGAGAAGTGTTAGTTCATTAATGTGATCGGGGTTAGCTGTCTATTTTGCGCTGAAAAGATTTTTTTTTTTTAAGAAAAGAAGATTCATACGGGTTTTAGCTGATTGGAACCATTTAATGAACAGGCCAGGAGAGACAAAATAAGTGAGAGGATGAAGATTCTCCAGGATCTGGTCCCTGGGTGCAATAAGGTGCAGTGTTGGCATTTCGACTCTTTTATCATGTTCTTGATATTGGGATACAAATGTTATGTGGTTTGTTCTACAAACTTGTCCATATATATTGCAAACTTGCCATCTATATTATTACCTTTGAGGGCAAAGCGAGAATTGCAATCTACAGCTGCTGTGATGTTAATTTTGTCTTTAGTCTCTTCCTAACGTCACAGTCTTCCAGTTTCTGAGATCATTTTATTGGTTCAGGTAGTCGGTAAAGCACTGGTCCTTGATGAAATAATTAATTATATCCAGTCGCTGCAATGCCAGGTTGAGGTACTGAAGTTATCCGTAATAATAAGCAGCTGTACTATTCCATTAATTTGCAGTATCTCTGGCATTGAGTTTGACTGTAAAAAAATCTTCATGATGCAGTTCCTGTCAATGAAGCTCGAAACAGTCAATTCGAGGATTAACTCTGGCATTGAAGAGTTCCCTTCAAACGATGTAAGACTCTGTTATCCTATTTCCAATTCCACTGCTCCGTGGCGTTCATTCTATTCTCTCCTATTCAATACAGGAAGTTTAATTTGCATGTTCAAAATAGTGAATATTTACGGAAGTTGGTTGTGATATTTGCCTGGAACAGGTAGTTAAAAGAGTTGGGGTGGGTTTAAGACGCCTGGGAAATTTCCAAATATTAAAAATACCTAAAGTTCATGTGACTTGATGTTTGATGACGAATACAGAACAGTAGCTTTATTTTCTTCAGGCTTTTTTTTTTTTCTCTGCATAATCCTTAACTGAAGTGATGCGGTCTTTCCAGTTCGACCAACAAACCTATGATGCTGCCGGTGTATCGTTTGGTCCACAAGCTTCTAGGCAATACGGTGGGGGGTCGTCTCCAGAATGGTTGCATATGCAAGTTGGCAGTTTCCCAAGAACAACGTAACTAAGACAGCTCTCTCTCTCTCTCTCTCTCTCTCTCTCTCTCTCTCTCTCTCTCTCTCTCTCTCTCTCTCTCTCTCTCTCTTCAATCAGTTAAAAAAACAGGGTTTGCTTTAATTTCCAAGAACAACGTAATGAAGGCCATGATTGCTCAGAGACCATCAAAATTGGTACCCCATGTCTTGGACCAACGAGAGGCTTTGCTTTAATTTCCTACATCGGCCCATTGCTTGTTAAGGGTGTAATTATTTAATAATGGTATCCATGTATTATATTTATATATACATACATAACCGTTAAAACACCCTTCTGGAAACTCTCAGTTGCTCGAAATAATACGTACAATTCTTATTTTCCCTCCACCCAATAATTCTTATAGCATAATATAATAGGGAAAAGGAGACTGCATTTTAATTAATGAAAATTATACGTATATAAACCATAGCCTTTCCTATAACATGCTTGATATATAGCACTACAAATTAAATAAAACATAAAAAAATATAACATTAATAAGGTCCACTAAGCCAATAACCATAAATGCTTCTTTGACGAACCAAAATAGTTTCAATACAATAATAATAAATAAATAAATAAAAATATTGTGTCCGGATAGATTGCATGGATATTTTTATTGTCGTTTATTAATTTTTTATAAATTTTTATTTCATATCAATATCTAACAACAAAGAAAATATTCTTGTGTATATTATCCGCATAATTTTCTTGCGGGTAATATTATAAATATTATCAATTTTAAAATAAATATTTTATCAATGAATTATATTACCTCTTTTAGTTGTTTTTATTTTATCATTTTCTATCTGTATATTCAAGTAATATTAACCAAACATCCAATCACACAATTATAGGTAAGTGGGTTTAATTTTTTTAAACAATGTTACCTATAAGTTTATTTCATGTAAGTCTTTTGCGCACACCTAATGTGACGGTATCTTATTGGTTATGATCAAATCATGAATGGAGCCTAACCAATTCATTGGGCTAATAAAATACAATTAGCTCAAGTATGCACAAATTTTCATACAAAAGAAGCTTGCTAATAAATTTTCTCTTTTTTATTATTTATTTAAGAATGAAAATGCAAGAACGAACATTTTGTCCCAACATGTTTTGTTTTTTTCACTTAAGCGCCAATGAGATTATGTGAACGAAACCTCTGATTATGACTTTCATGAGAATTTTTGTTCTAAAGTGCATTCACGTCAATTTTGCATGATTAGTTTTCTTTGGCTCCTAGAATCAAGGCTAGTTACCTTCAAGGTAAACCAACTCCCATTGTTATATTATAAGAAAGAGAAGTGGGCAAGAGATATATTGACATGTGGGTTGCTGATCATAGTTAGCAAGTTCCTCCCAAACTTGTTTCAACTTCCCATAGTAGGTCACAGTTGGAAGATCTTTCTGACGACAATTGGCTAATTTGGCATGCAGTTGTTGTATACGTGGACTATTACCAACTGCAAATCTCTCTTTGATGTCCTCCCAAAGATCTTTCGCCATCTCCATATATGTAATGGTGGATCGCAAGGTTGGTTCAATGGTATTGAAAATCCAAGAAACCAACATCGAGTTCACAGTCCACCAGTCTTCGAGTTCTACCGAGTCCATGACAAG
Source organism: Taxillus chinensis (assembly GCA_023512835.1). NCBI lineage: Eukaryota > Viridiplantae > Streptophyta > Magnoliopsida > Santalales > Loranthaceae > Taxillus > Taxillus chinensis. The sequence continues at coordinate 22,814,621 of CM042085.1, read as the reverse complement.
TTAAGGGATAATTCCTGCAATGAACCCGTACTTCTTATTTGCTCTCAATGAAGTACGCATTGCTCGCGCTTATTCTTCATAATTATCACCCTTCAATTGCATTTAGGTGATAATATTCCCAGGATTATCATTGGAATTTAAAAAATAAGTTGACATAGTTGAGGCGGGTTTCTTCTCACCAAGCCTTTCTCCTATGTCACGCTCAGCCATAACGTTTAACACACAAATGGCTTTGATACCATAACAAATTCAAGACAATTTTCTCTATATTTATTCCTTTGCTCGTACCAGGCTTATAAAGTACAATATGAATGCCTAAATATGGAAGTGCTATAATTACAATATTGTTTACACAATAGGAATGATTTACATACTAAGACGGTAAAGATATAGAATCTCCAAGAAAAGAAAGCCTATCAAATATACGATCCTATCAAATATACAAAGTTAACGCCCAATAGATATCCCACCCCGCCCCCGACCCTTTTAATTTTAATAAGTTATATTTATAGTTTTATAATATTTCAAATGATTATCTAATTATTTTGTAATTACTGTTTATAGATTTTGACACTTTTGAATGATATTTATTATTATAAAATTAAATTAATTTTAGGTTAAAATGATGTAGAAATCTAATTTGATTTAAAAATATTCATATGAACAGATTCAATAAGGAGCAATAGCGGGGTGCGAGCAAATGCTAAACCTCATTCGCTAGTCTTGCTAAAGAATGGAATATCCCGCCCCACATACACATAAGACAAGATACGGTTATAAAACTTGACCTCTTACCTAAAAGGGAAAGGAGAGCAGAAATAGGTTGACTCCACCTCCGGTAGGGCGAGAATCACCCTTGTAGGTAGACTCAACAAGAAACAGTATCGGGGAGCGGGCAGATGGAGTCTCCCCTGTCAATCTTGATATAAGACGGGATACTCTGTCCTACCTATACATATGGCAGGGTGCAGTAATAGATAAATCATGTCCCCAGTAGGGCGGGTATCACCCCGAACAAGAAAAATGATTCATTTTTTTATCGATTAAAGCACTTTGTGTGTGATGGCTTCTTCTAGTCGTCCTCTTAAGCAATTCTAAAGCAACATCTAAAAGCCATTTTAGTCATTGCCCATTTTTTTTCAAAATAATAAAATAAAAATCTTAGGTGACAAGATTTGGCAGTAGCCTAAGGGGCAAACTCAATTATGCATGCTCTATCAAGCATTGAGATGGCAATAGGGTCGGGGATGGGTCACCTTTTTATGAACCCACCCCATCTAAAAAAATTCATCTTAAATTCGTGATGAGTCAAACAAACTCTTCTCAACCCTATTTTAAACCCAATCATGTCAATTCAAAATCTATCCCAATAAGATCGAGGCAAATACTCAACATGACTTGCCTCATTGTTATCCCTAATCAAGCGCCCCACATAGGCAAGAATTGAAACAGTCATCCCTAATACATATATGTTGAGGATGGTTATATATCCATGGTTTGAACAATCAAAGTTTTCTTGTTCTTATTTATTGATCATTCATTAGTTGAAATGTACCAATAGAATTGAAAATTATTAATTTGTGCTCGTAAGGAGGTTTGTATCTTCATTCCCTTTTTGTCTTTAGAAGGCCAAGCAATAGAGTTTCTATTTCCGCTAATTATGCTTTTTTACTTTTGTTTTATTTATATTGTTTGTTCGTAATTGATCTATAACAGAAGTTGCTGGATTTGTAAGGGGTCACTGCATTGAAATTCAACAATAATGGAGGTTTCCTCGTGGCTGTAGGTAGCAGTACAAGAAAGGTGGGGTTAAATGTCATAAGGGAAGCATGGGCAAGCTGCTACCATGGTGGTTTAAGAAATGAGATTTTCTCACATTTATAAACAAAGTCTTCACGATGCAAGCTCCTACCATGAATTGAAACAGAAAACTGAAGGTGATAAAATGCTTTATATTTTGTATTTCATAACTACAAGACTTTGAATAGATATTATTTGTGTATTGTTGTTTAATTGAGTTAGTAAATAAAGTTATTTGTGTATTTTTTGGCCATTATATATTAATTGTAGTAATTTAAATATTTTGATGCCAATGTATTTGGCTTTTGTATACTGTTAATGAAGACCGCAACCAAATAGGATTAGGCAAAAAACATTCCATACCATAATGGCTATGCTGTAGGCACCAGCAGAGCGCCCTAGCTGCCTGCACAAGTCGATTATATGTTGGCATAGACCGATGATATACTGATGCTTTTAAAATGCCATAACAAGTCAATTATATGTCGGCGTTTTCAAAAACTTTTAAGTCGCATAACAACAAAACGCTAAAATAGAGCTATGGCGACATCACATTTGTAGCAACAGTCTAAAAACACTGCCATATTTTTTTATATTTTGTAGTCTAAAACTATCCACTATCAAATTAAAACTACAAAATCAAGTAATTTTTGTGCTATTTTGTGATAATACTTGTCACAGTTGCACATGTATTAACTGTGGGATCTAATGTAACATCAACGCATCAAGCTTCAGCAGGGTCGCCCTAAGGGGGAGGCCCAGTAGGTAATCGCCTAGGGCACCCGGTCCCATATATAATATTGGGGGCACTTTTTTTTCCTGTCATGGGGCACCTGCGCGACGAGCTTAGCCTCCACGCTCTTACGGACGCAGTCGTGAAATGCTCCACCTTTGATGCAATGATGCCTCTACCCTTCCGCTCCATGCCTCTACGGCTCCATCCTCCACCTCTGCAGGATTGCAGCCCAGGGGCGGATTGGCCTTCTCCTCACCCGTTTGTAGAGTTTCCTGCTCTGGGGCCTCTGACTTTTCGGCGGTGGTTGTTATTCTCGGATTGTAGGCTCCACTTCCTCATTTTTCTTATCCGGTTAATCCTCTTTGCCGGTTTTTTGCAAGTAAGGTGTAGGCACCGCCTCCCTTTCTTTTCGTTCTTCATCTTCCGCCTTCTCCATTTTCGTTCGTCGGGTCTGCACAGTCCGAGGCCAGATTTGGCCTTGGTTTGCATGGGCACCTTGATGTCAACGGCTGCTGTTGAGCTAGCGTTAAGTTCACCTTAGTTATTGGCCAAATCTAGCCTTAGTTTTCGCAAATGTCAGCTACGCTTGGCCCATTACTTAGTTATTGACCTTTGGTGTGGGTAATTTAGCCTTTTAAATTGGCTTGTTGGACATTTGCTTTTATCCTTATTTGCTTTTTATTATTAATAAATATGTGTTTGTTTAAAAAAAAATAGAGTTGTGATGAATTTTTTCTGATATTTTAGATGAATCAAATAATTTGTTGCCCAATTCTTTGAAATGTTTGATGGAAGTGATAGAAAATTATCAAATAAGATTTGATTTTAATTTATCAAATAAGATTTCAATCGATGAAAATTATAATTCTAAATGAAATGACTATTTTATATTTTTACATTTGAATAAATAAAATTATAATTTTTATCAAATAAAATATAAATGACTATTTTTCATCGATCATAACAATAAATTTTGTATTGTTAAAAGGACACTTTTTTGGACCATGCCTAGGCACCCAGTTATATCGGACCAGCCCATCGCTTCAGGGTACATGTTATCTAAATATGCATATTCAAATAACATATTAATTCCACCATGGGATAAAACTTAAATTTTCTTTTACTAATGGAAAGAGTCTCGCCACCCTCTTTAACATCAGATTTGCATCAATGATAACAAAGCGGACGATAAGAATTTTTAAAATTATGCATTAACATCAAAATTAAGATAATTAATAATAATAATAAATAATATACAATATTCATCTCAATTAGGGGTGATCAAGAACCGAACCAAACTGACAAATCAAATCGAACCAAACCGTTTGGACTGAAAAAAACTGGTTTTTTAAATTATATTGGTTTATTTGATTTTTATTTTTGGAGAACCGATGCTATTGGTTTGGTTCACGGTTTTGGAGGTTTGGTTAACTGAACCGACCGAACAGACGTTATCATTTCGGTACGACACTTTCTGCTTCCCAATTCCCATACATCCCTTAGTTTTGTGTTTTCTCGTAGTAGAAAGGCCAAAGGTTGACATTCCCACTTCCCAATTCTCACTTATCTCTGTTGGATCTGCTTGTAGAGTCATAAACTTGGCCAATTGGTAATGATGTTTAAGAATTAAAATAAATATATTTTTTATTTGACATTAAAATTCAAAAATCGATTCAAACCGATGAACCGAGCCGAATTTTTATGCACCGAACTGAATCAAGATCAATGGTTTTTAACATTTATTGGTTGGTTTTGGTTTGAATTTTTTTTTAAGCCGAATGTCGTTGGTTTGGTTTAAAAATTATATACAAACCGATCGAACCGACCGATACTCACCCCTAGGGGTGTGCATCTTTCCCGCTCAACCCGCCCAACCCGCTTTACCCGCCCGACCCAACCCAAACCTACCCGCTATCCGCGAATAAAAATTATATAAATGAGTGGGTCAGTTGAAATTTTTAATTTTTGGTGGGTTGGGTCGGTTGGTGGGTGAGAATGCTCAAACCCGCTATTAACTCGACCCGCCGCACTCCATTATAAAATTAAAGTAAACTCTATCATCTATCTATTAAACATTAGTTTATTATTGTCTCTCCCATTGCGAGAGGTGAAAGCTATGCGGTGCAATGCCTATAATTGTGAGTTTGTGATGCTATGATCTATAAATCTGACATATTTCATCATATGTAATTATAAATACTTAGTAAATAAAATAATATACTTTCGATTATAATTATTTTAGAGTTTATACGTTTAATTTTTTCAGTATATATCGTCTAATTATATACCAGTTAATGGCGATTGACACCCGCTCTACCCGCCATACCCGCCGGTTAGTACCCGCCAAAAAATTAATAAACCCGCCGATTATTGAGGTTGATGGGTCGGTTGAAAGGTGGAAAAATTAGTCACCCGCTAAGGACGGGTCGGTTGATGATTTAGCCTTCCATCCGACCCCACCCGACCCATGCACACCCCTACTCACCCCTAATCTCAATGCATATGCTCTTAAAATAAGTAAGCACATACAAATACAGTATTTGGGCCATTAACAAAAAGCAGTGGGTGTGACTAAATTAGAGAATAGGGATGAACACAGTACAATATATAAACATAGTATATGGCCAACCTCTCCAAGAAAGACGGATTTAAGGGGGACCGGGCCATGCCTTAAAATATAAAATTTAATTTTAGGAATATCTATTATATAATTAAAATTAAAATTAATTAGTAATATAATTTATTATTTCATACTATTTGTAATGAATATGTTATTAATTGTAATAGTGATAAATGAATTATATGATTTTAAAAAATTATATGACTTAGTAAACTTTTTATGCTTTCATGTCATTACTTGTAACATATATGATATTAATTAGAGATAAAATCAGTTTAGTTTAGGTCGGTTTGAGTTATTTTTCAAATCAAATTTATGTTTTTCGGTATGGACAAAATCAAATCAAACCAATTTTGTTACTTGGACCAAACCAAATCAGACAGAACTAATTTGGTTTGAATTAATTTTGTTTGAACTAATGGTTTGAAAAATTATCAATTTGGATCAGTTTGAGTCAGTTTGGTTTTATCAATTTTTTGAGTTTTTAAAAGTTGAAAGAATGTAAAATAAAAAAAATAAAAAGTATACAAGCATATTAATACTAGTAAAAATTAAATTTATAATTCTAAAAAGTCTCCAAATTGGATAATATAATTCATAAATACAACATATCAAGTATTATTAATTAATCTTAAATAAATACGTTCCAAAACATAAAATAAAAATAATAAATAAATAAATAATATTATTTGATTTAGTTCGATTTAAACTGTGATTTTGAAATCTCAAACCAAACCAAACCGATATATTATTTTATTTCAAACCAAACCGAATCGATTTTATTTGATTTTGGTAGTTTAATAAATTAACGGTTTTGGTGAGTCGATTTAGACGATTTGTCAGTTTATAGTTTTACTCCTAATGCTAATTGTAATTTTAAATAATTTTTTTTTGACATGAATTAGGAAGTTTGTATTTCGGTTTTCCTAATAAATTTTTTTGGATTCGTTCTTGTTTAAAAAAAAAAACTTTGGTTAGATCGAGGAAAAAAGGAAAATAGAGTGAAAAAAAATCATGAATATATTCACATGTCATCCTTTGCTCAATTAAAACCACACACGTGCTTCACTACCATTTGTGTACCAACACTCAATAAACCAATGAACCCATATGATGATAGCACTATGGCAGGACATAACAGATGGCTGCCTGATTATGAGTGTTATAAATGTCAATTAAATATTAGTTTATAAATATTAGTTAATAAATATTAGATAAATATATATGTTTATTATAATATATACCGTATACGCATGTATGTGTGTATATATATATATATATATATATATATATATATATATTGTATTTTATAGAACAAAACAAGCAAAATTAGAAAGATGTCCAAGTAATAGTAAATCTACGATTAAACATCTTCTAGCTTTATATATGAAGAAAAAAACATGTTTATTTTTAGTTGAGCGGATGTTAGTATGTCTACATTAATCCATCAGAGATTACAATCTATTAACTATATTTAATCAATACAATTATAGATTAGGCGTCGTCTACATGTGCCTATAAATAGACTTATAATTTGTGTAAATACAATTGATATATGCACATCATTCTACTTTTACAGTAATAATATGTTAATATATTATAGCTTATGTATTATCATATTTTTAAAGACAAGGATGTCCAAGTAATAAGAAATTTACGTTTTTAAGCATATAAATCTCAATTTCTTGTAGCTTTATAAGGGAAAAAAAATGTTCCATTTCCCCAACTATTGTTATTACTTGGTGGATAAGGATCGATGCAGGAATTCATTCTTTATCTAACTTTTAAGTGAAGAAAAACCAAATCTCCTTTATTGAATGTATATTTTATGGCAATTTACACGGATGTTTTGTTTACTTATTAAACATCAATTTACACGATGGTCTTGGATGTTACCTTGAATTGAGGCCGAAAGGAGAAGTCTGTCAAAGTGATGATCTGTAGTGTTCCCTATATAACTGAACTTCAAATTCGTGAAACAAATAACATAGAACTTCATCCCATCTCCAAGTTAAGTTTTGTTCGATATGTCAAAGAAATTGCTCTTCCTCTGCTTCGTCGGAGGTTATTTCTTTGCCTTTCAACAACTCGCAGGTGCATATATTAATTTGTTTTTTGAAATAAGATAATTTTAACTTTTGTCTTATATCAATCGAGTTTACCTTCCTGGATTCCTCCAATTTTTGAAGTCATGAAGGAATTATGAAATTTTATTTGTGATGTTTCATGTGTATACTACTCACCGTACCTCCGTACGTAGTGCGCCGTACGTACACACCCATGCGCCACTTTTTTTTTTAAATATAAATGTTTTCAAATTTTGATAGTTTTTAAAACAATTTTTTAAAACGAACTTATGCGTAAGGGTATTTTTGCGAGGTTATTTTTAATTAAATCGCAGTATAAATTATTAAAATATTTATGAAATATTTATTTTTATCGTAAGAAAAGCATGCATGTAGCTTAAATAGTAAAATAGAAATAGAAATAGAAACTATAGACGAATATGTGTCATGAAGAGTATTAATTAGCTGACGCACACGTACTTAATTAAGACCCTCCGCTAAGTCCGCTTCATGCACGCACGTACTTAATTATCTTTTGATATTGTATGAGATGTGGCACCGTGAATTCATATATCTGCAATACGAAAAGTATTGCACGTAATATTTAATCTAAATTTGTTTTCAACTTAATATCAGAATTTCAATTATTAAAATGTTTATAAAAATCAATCCTTCTTTTCTAGAATTTTTGACCTTTAAAAAAAAACCATATTGTGGTTTTGTATACATATTTCACAGTTACAGAGGCTAAATTTGTGGGAGTGAACTACGGATTGAATGGCGACAACCTCCCATCCCCAAAAGAGGTTGTTTCACTCATGCAATCACGAGGCATCGTCCACACCCGCCTCTTCGAACCAAACACCAACGTCTTGCAGGCTCTCGAGGATACCAATATCGATGTCATCATTGGAACCCTAAACCAGGATCTCCAAGGACTCGCCACATCCTCCTCCTTCGCCGTCAAATGGGTCCAAACAAACATCGTCCCCTACTCATCCAAGGTCAAGTTCCGTTTCATCGCCGCCGGCAATGAGGTTATCCCGGGAAGCCTCGCCGACTACGTCCTGCCCGCCATGAAAAACCTCGAAGCCGCCGTGACGCAGGCCAGATTGGACATCCCGGTCACGACAGTGGTACCGTCCTCGGTGCTCGGGTCCTCATACCCACCGTCGGCCGGCGCGTTTGCCAGCTCCGACATTATGGGACCCATCGCCCAATTCCTCGTCGCCAAAAATTCGTCTCTCCTCGTAAACCTGTACCCGTACTTTGCTTACTCGGCGGACCCCAAGTCGATCTCATTGACCTACGCCCTCGGGAGCGGCACCGCTGTGGTGGTGCAAGACGGCTCGTGTGGGTACAAGAACCTGTTGGATGCCATGTTGGACAGCGTGTACGCTGCGCTGGAGAAGGTCGGCGCATCAACTTTGAACGTCATAGTGACCGAAACTGGCTGGCCGTCTGCCGGAGATTCCGGCCCGGCGACCATTGCGAACGCCAAAGTGTACAGCAACCACCTTGTGGCCCATGTGGCCAGCATGGCAGGGACGCCGAAGCGGCCAGGCAAGAGGATCGAGACCTACATCTTCGCGTTGTTTAATGAGAACCAGAAGGCGGCTGGAGTGGAGCAGAACTGGGGGTTGTACTATCCTAACAAAACGGAGGTGTACCATGTTAACCTCCTTTCCCCAAACCCACTCCTCGCAGATGAATAAGTTATGATTACTTCTGTAATTGCTAGCTCCTGTTGGAATATTGATTCCAAATATACAACACACAGGAGAGAGGAGCTTCAAAGTTTTACTTTAATTTCAAATTTCACTCAATATGAGCTTATATATATAGCAATAAGAGACGATGAAACGTACACTATTACGGGAAATAAGGTGCCGTTCATTATGATTTATTTCAACATTGATTACACGAGAAACAATGAGACAGTCGTGCCATAATAATCCAACCGTCAAATTTAGTAAGCTAAAATTATTCAAGTCTGCAATACACAAGACAAAGAATTAACCAATCTTATTTTAAAATTTATTTTTTTTTCCAATCAGTTCGGTTTGATTTGGTTCTTGATCACCCCTAGTAATGCTAATAAATACCTCTTATTAAGACCTAAAAGAGATATCAACAGAATATGATAAGAAATAAGCTCAGCGGGTGACCCACAAGTTCACATCACCTAACACCTCAACCAAAACTTAGAAAACTACATGCCTAAATAGGCTTTGTCTATGATAATTTATGTATTAAGATTATTAAATTTTTAGTAGTAATAAACTTTTAATTATAGGTTTTTTTATATTTTGCCTTTTTTAGTCCATTACTTAAATTATTTGGGCTAAAGTTTAGGTATCTGATTATCTTTTTCTTGATTATTATTGGATTCTATTCAAGGTCCTCAACAATTTGGTATTTTCATTAAGAGATCCTAATTAAGATTTGAGGTATCATTTTTCATTGAGATATCCTTATTAAGATTTGTCATTGCATTATTATTGGAGAATACAGATTCAATCTTTATTGCGTGTTCTTCATTAATATGATAGATGAGGCGGCAAAAACGAATAAACAACAGTTCACAGTCATAGAGCATTCTATTACAGAGCTTTTAACAGCTAATAACAACAATGGTTCAATTATATGATAGGATTAATGAGAAAATTGATAAAATACTAACCGCACACACGGGAAAGATCTTATAGGAGGCAAATGAACTTAAGGAAATGACTGTGGGTCACGACAATCTTCATAGGGGGTTAAAGATACTTCTAGCATTGAAGACAAATTCTAGTATCTGAGCTTACGTGGATCACAGTGTGAGACTAAGTTCTCATATGATAACTTGTCTAAAGGAAATGATGACCCAAATCCAAATTTAAAGTTACTAATTTCTCTGACTTCCTCTACTATATTGACCATGGTGGACAATGCCCAAGTCAAAGTTAATAAGGCCTTCACCATTGAAGACTCTCTTGACAATATAATCTTTATTCTCAACAATGGCTAGTTAAGCGATGCCCTCGAGGCAAGTCGCATCCAGTTCATAATCATTTCTGACAACTGACTTTCATAATTTGATCGACTAATGCCTAACCCCCTCAGGTCATGATTTTTTGTTGTCACTCTTTACGATCCCAATTTGCAAAAGTGTTCCACATGCCAAACACATGAGTGAAACTCATGATAGATCCAAGATTTACGTTGTTTTTATTTTTGTAACAATCAAAACACTCATATTGACAATCACATTGTCGTCCAAATATTTTTATAATCAAATAAATATTAAATCAAAAGGTTACTCCACGGATCTTTACAATACAGTTGTAGTTCAATATAGTCGATAAATAATATCATTATCATATTTTGGTGTCATTATCGGTAAATGATAATTTTATCTCGTGTAATAATATTAATACCAAATTGTTTGTGTTTTAATATAAAATTATAAATACTTGTATATTTGTTATTATGTGAATACTGTAATGTCTTGTATTGATTTATTCATTCTTAAGTACATATTCTTATTGTAAAATGATTTGAATGTGATTCAAGTTGTGGTTAATTGACTTGTCTACTTTAACTTTCTAGCTTTTTGATTTGTAAATTCTTGGTTTATTTATATTATCATTTTATGTTTCGTTTAATTTGTGTGATTTAATATGTTATTGCTTTTTATTTTCTTTATTTTTGTTTTTCCAATTGTTTTGTATGAGTTTACACAAGGGTTTTTTTTTTGGTTTGTAAAGTTAGTTTTTATTTTTCTTTATCTATTTCACATTATGAATACACCAAAGCAAATCATAGGAACTTCTACCTTTTAGTTTCAAGATATAAAGAACATTGAGATCTACTAGAAAGGCAAAGAATATTCAAGATGAAACTTAAGAAGAAATAAAAGTTCAAAAAGAAATAAAGGTTTAGGAGCATCTCTAATATGTTAGCTATACCATCAGCTATATATAATCAAATATAGATAAAATATATCTCCAATTGTTAATTATATCACTAGCTATAACAACAAATTTAGGTAAATTTACATAAGCTTTTAGCTTTTATCTAAAATGTCATATAAACATTAACCACTTAATTGCTTCAAATAGCTTTTCATGCAGCGTTAATCCTTCTCTCCTTTACGTCGTTGCTCGTGTGTCCTACCGTGTCAAATCTTATTCAGACCCTTTGTTTCAAATCCTCGTCTTGATCATTATCTTCTTCGTTTTTATGTAGTCAACCAATTGGGGGTGACAATACTTCTTTAATCCCTTTGGGTCCCCCAATCATGATCCGAGTTCTCCTTTAATTCTAATCTCATAAACATAACCCAAGAGTATTAAGACTATTTCTTTTTCATCCCTAACATCGCAATAAAAGGAGTGCCATCACATAGCTAAATCTCTAAATTTCACAGAAGTTGACTTATCGTTTCAAATCCTTGTCTTGAGCATCGTCCAACACTGGGCCTCCATCAACCTGACTCTCTTACTTAATTTTTCCGCTTGCGAGCCACCCTCGTGATCCTTTCCCCCTCACCACTTGGCCACTTAACTAAGTAATTCTCCTTAGATTCAAGTTTGTAATTTAGAAATAATAATACATTCAGATAACTAAAATTATTTTTTCAACCAATAAAGTGGTTGAAAACTTAAGTTTAGTGTAGATAAAGTAACTCTAAATGATCATCAATTTATTTTCTTATGGAAACCTCTCTTCATAACATCTCATTAATTATTATATGAATTTACATAAGGTACAAACATAAGATATATCACCATTTAGAAACACCCAACTTTCATAATAATTATATTTCTTTTAAGCTTGGTTGGTATGTGTTTTTATTTTTATGTTTTTTTTTACTTTATTGAAGTTGGAGCTTGAATTATAATTTAATTTAAAGTTGTAAAAAAATAATAATTTTGATTTTATTATTGAAATTATGTTTTTTTAAATGTGTTTCTTAAAATTGGATTTCTTAAAAATGGGAATGATGGAATCACTTAATAAATTGGAGGAGAGAAAAAATAATAATGATAATAAATTGAGTACAAAAAAAAATTGAATTTGAAAACAAAAAAATTTGAAGGTTTTTTTTTTCAAAAACAATCGAGATCCATATTTTGTTCAAGTTGGAAGTTGAATTCTCATTCAAAGCTTGTATATCAAATATGTTTGTTGTGGGACTTATAATTTTTTGGATTTGAATCCAAAATTGTGGTTTTTATTTGATGTATGAAACACTTCCTTAATGATTTCATTATTTTATATGATTCCCACGAGCATGGGAACAATTTTTTTTTAGAGACTGGTGGCCTCACATGATAGGGGAAGAAACCATTTACAAAACAAATTAGAAAAACGTTTTAAAGAAAACTATCGTAATTTTGGTTGTCCATTTAAGAATTTTGATTATGGATTTGAATCCTAAAACCATGGGCTTCATTTGTTTTTTTTGTGTGGTACATGATTTTACGTGGAAGATTGAAATTACTTTTTAAAAAAGTACGAGTTTTACTCTTTCCTTTCCTTTTCAAATTTAAATATAATTTTTTTTATTTAATTTTTAATTTTTTTTCTTCTCTCCTTCATTTTATTATATGAGTCTACTTACTTTCATTTTTTTGGGTCTGATTTAAAACAAATACACATTTTTAAAGCTATGATTTCAATTATTAAAATTAACCAAACACTTTTTTATAATCTTGAATTCAATTTAGGATTTAAGCTCCAAATCCAATAAAAGAAAAATCACACATTTTTCCAATGCAAAATTTTCTATTTCCTTAAGTAATATCCCACAACTCCATCTGTCCATGCACAAAAAATGCCTTGATATTTATCCGGTGTCTTCCTTTTACTTTATATTGGTAGGTCTTGTAGATACCGAGTTGATCAATCTTTTCTTTTATGCAAGTATTTTGGCATGTCTAGATGGATACATGAATATAACAATGAAGCAATGGAGCAAACAAAAGAGTACATCAATGGGCAGCTTAAAAATAAATATAACAATGCTTTTATCTATCCCTAGAAATAATGGTAATATGCTTGCTTACAAAGTTAACTTGTACAACATTTTAACTATGGTTTTATGTAAGGCATTTTATGATGGCAGTGATTCAGAGAATGTCTATGTAGTTTTGTATATCAACACAAAGAAAAGGACATTCGTAGAGGAGGCATAGCGTGGAGATGTTATTGCAAATTCAATTGAGATTTGTTGTTTATGATGACTATTGTAGATGAGTAGAGTTATTGGAACGAGATGAAACGTTGGTTACATGCTGTCATGATATTACGAGTCCTGCATTAGAGAGATACAATACCCCTATTTATATGAGCTTTTTATCTTTATATATTTGAATTTTTATCCTATATCTTCTTTCTTATAAGCTTTTTATATGAGCTTTTTATCTTTATTATGTTTGCTTATTTATTCTTTCTATAGTTTTTGTTCATTTTCGCTTGCTACAAGGTGGCAAATCAAGTGGCCTCTTAGCACTAAACTCTTGTTGGGGAAAAGGCCTCTGCCTAAATTACAAAGTTTCTTTATAATTTTGAAATATTTTCATAATAGTTTGTTTTATGGCTTTTAAAAGGAAGTATTACTAATCCACCATTAAACTACTTATTTCTCATTTAATTTCATACTCTAGTAATGAGAATGCATGCATGCTTTCTCGGATGTAGTTAAAGGTGTAATTTTTTTTCCTCTATAGGGGATTGAACCCATTTAAACTATGTCAAATTCACTCAAACTCGATTGCCTAAAATTTATTCATAAAGCTACCTCATAGCTTCAATCTCTATCATTAGTTTTTCAAACTTTAACTCTTTACTAGTTTATAATTATAATATGAATTGCGGTTTTTATAGTTGAGATCTATTATTCATCATATCATTTAATATAAGTTTTAATTTAAAAATAATTCTCACCAAACCGATGCAAAATAATTCAAAGGTCAAATTTACAAATCCATATCCAAGTTGATTTAAAGGCAAATTTGACAATAACTTTTTAATATTATAACTTATTGATTTATAATTTTTATTATAATTAATTTAAAAAATATATTATTTTTAAAAAACATTTTTATTCTACTAAATAAAATCTATTTTCAAAATTTAAAATTTAAAATTTAAATAAAATTTCAATAAAAATTCAAATAATGAAATCAAAATAAAAAAACACATACCAAACGATTCCTAAATCATTTTTATTTTTAGATTCAAAATCAATTTTTCCAATCAAATTTTTTAAAAATTTCCCTCTACATTATTGCCTCATTTTATTCCTTTGCACTTTTTTTCGGAGTCAATTTAAAACATTTTTTTAAGTTGTGATTTCATTTTTAAATAAATTCAACATACAACTTGAGTAAAATAAAATGTATTGAAAATAAAAATGAAAGAGAGTATGTTCCGTTATTATATTTCTTTATGGTTTTAAAAATGTAGAAGTTATTTTTGAGTATGAAAAATTTAAATTAAAAATAATAAAAGATATTTTATTTTAGGATTTTTCTAAAATAAAAATAATGGTTATTATTTTTAGTTTTATATTTTATATATTAAAAAATATTAATTATTTTGTAAAAACAAAATAAAAACGACAATTATCCATAAAAGAATTTTTTATTTTTAAATAAAATAAAAATAAAAATATTTTTTATTATTTTTAAATATATATTTTCTTGAAAACAACAATTTTTTTTTAATGAAAACATAAAAGAGGGTACGGCCCAAATATATCCAATTATCCATAGCGATAATTTTTCCCTTTTTCAAACACGAATATTATCACGTACGAGTATTTATTATTTAAGCCAAAATGATGACGCAGTTCAAAATAGGGCTGGCTATACATACATGGTTGAAGTTCTCAAATTCAATTCAGGTTGAAGATCATCGATCTGTTTCGCAATCACTCTGCAACTTGGACCTCCTATTCCTTCGTCAATGGCGGGCCTCCCAATCCTCCAGTTTGAAGACAAGATCATCGAAACGGTGGAGCAAAACCCTGTCGTTGTGATCATCGGCGAGACCGGTTCCGGCAAGAGCACCCAGCTCTCTCAGATGCTTCGCCGCCGAGGTTTTGCTAATTCCGGAGCCATTGCCGTCACTCAACCTCGCCGCGTCGCCGCTGTCTCAGTTGCCAGGTACAGTGCGTCTCTCTCTCTCTCTCTCTCTCTCTGAGTGTGTGCGTTTTTTTGGTAATAGTGTGCATGTTTTGAGATAGGGTTTTGGGTTATCAATTATATTTGAACTCAAAGAATTAGAGTCTTGGGTAATTTATGGCATTGGCTGGCTGTTCGACGCCGGTGGTGAGTATGGGCACAGCTGGGGTGGACAAAGAGACAGCGGTTTCTTCAACAGTCAGTCACTGCACGCTTGCGGTTCCTCAACGAGATCGCGGCCGGATTGTTGGTAGCCCGACCGGCTTATCTCCTAGGGTGGTTTCGGTGCAGGTCAGGTCTCTCACTCAGGTGGCTCTTCAGTGCTGTCCGTACGGGAGTTTGTGCATCTCTTGGTTTTGTTCATCTGAAGGACAAGCGGTGCTTTTCATTGAACAGTTCGTGGTGGCTAGGAAGGCACCGAATGGGGTCCTCATCGGATTTATCCAATGCAATCTAAACTTCTAAGCTTATTCGGCCCTTTCCTACCTGGGTGAAGTTCTAATCAGTCACCTAGGCTGAGGCAGCTTCGCTTTGTGCTTCCAGACAGGATGGTTTCACCATAGGTTTCTTCAAGAAGTATCGGCTCCTTATTAAGGGTAATGTCATCGGCATTTTCACTGACTTCGCCTTGTACGGGCAATTTGTCAGAGCTCTTAACTCTATATTCTTGGTTTTGTTGCCTAAAAAAATGTCCATCAAAGACATTGGTGATTTGTGGCCTATTAGTGTCATAGTTTCTTCTAGTTGGATGACGCCTCTACTGAACCTGTAGATCCCAAGTGGTACATTGAGAGGGTTTTTTATGACCTTTTTGTCTGTCGCTTAGTATTTATAATGTGCAGTGTATAAGATAATCAAACAAACAAAAAAAACAAAAATATATGTGGTTCACCTTACAATGTATAGAGCTACTCCACAGTGTGATCTCGCTTACTGCCAACTTCAGTCCAATTCATTATGTTTTTAGAGTATGTTTACTACAACTCTTGGTTCACAATCAAATTCCTTACAACCCTTGGCCTTTAATCACTAGCTTATAATGTCATTGATTGTAGCTTTTCATCAATCAACAATAAATATTATACATAAAAATCAAATTACAAGACTTTCTATTTGCTAAGTCTCGCTGTTGTTCAACCTCCTTGTTGAGGTGTTCAATCTCTTTGTCCAGGCGTTCAATTTACTGCTTTGGAACACCATGATCTTCTTTTTTTAGTAGCTTCTTTGTATGCCTTTGTTTTATCTGATCTGACAAAACAGAGCACTCTTACACACATTCAACTCTCTCTTTGTTCTCACAACTTTGAAGGGTCAAGTCGTTTTGGCTCTCTCAATGAACAACAACCTTATCATGTTAATCATTTTCAAATGTATAGAACACTGTATGTTATCGTAGTAGCCACCTTTGTCTTACCGAATTAGAGATTCTTCAGCTAACTTTTAAATCTGACCACTTTCTCAACTTCATAATTAGCTTTGTCTGTGTGCTGCCTATCTTCCACTAGGCTGTTATCTTCTCAAAAAACATATACCAGATTTCATGGAGCTATCCCATTAATTACCTCAAGCTGCCTACTGTGTCTTTTCGCTGTTTTACTCTTTTTCTCATTTTTTCCATTGAATGAATCCAACAATTTACCTCCAACAATAATGTTGGCTGCCTCTAAAGGAATAGATAGGATTTTGCCACATTAAGATCACACTGCTGGTCATCCCTTTCTTTCTGCTTTATGCTGAAACATCAACTTGAACTCAAGTCTGATAGTTCTGACTCGTACCAAGTCTGAAAGTTCAGCCAAGCTTCAATTACTCAGAAATTTGAGTCAACATCTGTAGCTTATTGCCAACAATTGCAGCACAATTTCAATATGAGACTAACAGAACCACCTTTACTTTCCAGTTCAAAGCGCCTTCCCAGCCGGGCAGCAGTTTAAAGACTATGCGCTAATAGTCAATGAAGTTATCAACACACGCTCTAAGAACCAATAAAGGTTTCAAAAAGGTTAACTGGAATTTTCTCCCCTGTACAATGAGGGTGATGGGCTTTTTGGATCAATGGATTACTTGGATCCACTTTTATATTTCCTCTTAACAGGGAAAATTGAAATACTTTGTTTCAAATGAAAAAAGAGTTATGACACAGGGACTCACTTTCCCTGTTATGTTTGTCATGGAAGGGTTAGCAACATGCTTGAACAAGGCAAGAAAGGTTAGGTTGTGTCAACTTTCAAGGAATTTTCATGAACAGACAAGCCATAGAGGGACAGGTAACACATTTATTATATGCTAACAACATACTATTATTTTGTGGAGGAGAACACGTGGAGGTGCAACATCTTAATCTTTTGCTTAAGGCTTTTTGAAATAAGTTTGGGTTTGAAGGTAAATTTCTAGAATAATTACTTCTATCCACTAGTTGAGGTTGATTATCACCCCTAGTGTTTTTCCTGATCTCTTAGGCCATAGGGTGGCCTCATTTCCTGGTTTGTATCTAGGCCTTCTTTGGGGCTGGCTTTCAATTGAACCACCGTATGGCAGTCATGCATTGATTGTGTCAAGTGAAGGTTGTAGGGTTTGGGGCAAGGTTCCTCTTTCTTGGTGGGAAGTTCACCTTGATTAAAAACTATTTCGTTGGATGTCAGTTCGTACGATCAATTTAGTCAAAGTGCATTGCAGCGTGATCCACGGAATGTAATTGATGCAGTGAAACTTCCTTTGGAAAGGCTCACTTGTCCCTCTCATTGATTGGGAGGATATCAATTTAGATTGCGCAGCAGGAGGTTTTGGAGTCAAATGTTTACAACATAGCTTTGCTATGCTCTAAGGTTTGGCATTTTATGCATGTGCTGATGCTATCTAAGGTAGGCCACTTTTATCCTATTTTAGTCTGGCCAACATTATGGCGCACTAATGTCCCATCAGGTTCTCAAGGTTTTGGGTTTTGGAAATCTATCTCACAGTCTCCAAATTTTGGGAAGGCATGCAGCTAGCTTTAGGGGTACAATGAGCAAATTCTTTTATGGACTCTTGAGTCTTAAAGAATCCATTAAAATATTGTTTCCCTAAGCTGTTTACTTTGGCGCACATTCAAAATGGGAAGTTTGGTGACTTCTTCAATTAGATACTGAACAATTCGTTCCTATGGCCGGCTGTTTGCATACATTACCCAAGAAGAGCAATCAGTTCCAAGGCTATCGCTTTGCTAGCTATACTTCATGACTCAAGTATAGTGCCAACTAAGGGGAGGGCATACATTTGGATTTGGAATTTTTGGGGAGACAGATCAAAGCTTACTATGACTTTCTCCAATAAAAGGTGATTGATCCTTCTTTTCTGGCTAAAAGGATATGGAAAGCAATGATCCCAGAAAAATACTTTTGTAATTTATCGCTCATTGCTAGAGAAAGGATTCTAACTATAGATTGGTTACAACAAATATAGTATTTTTTTTATAGGTAATAGATTTTATTAAAATAGAATAAACACACACAAGAAGTGAGTACTGAACAAACATATAACAACAGGCTTAAAATGAGCACCCATGAATAACATGAGAAATGAAAGAACAAGATAGTCGTCCCGAAACTAAAAGCAATTCCCTCATATCCCGGAAAAAAATAAGAGAAATCTTTAAAGGAGACTGCTCCTTATCGTTGTAAATTATCAACAGTAAGGATCCTGTCAAGCACCGCAGCAAGACGGAGCATGTGCCTTCCACACATTATGCCATGGGAACATCTTAGGCCGAACAGGCGTCAAAAGAGAGTAAAGGCTTTTAGCCTGAAAATCATGTGCCTAATTGGGCTGCCAACAAAGCCTATTGGCCGCCAATTGCGCTGAGAAAATCGAATACAACCGACCGAAAAAAATGAAAAAGCCTTCAATTCCCAATCCTGGGCAGCCTGCAAAAATAGCAACTCCCACCGCATACTCAAAAACAGTGAACGTCGGCCACGAAAGCATCAGGGGAACAAGCAATCTGATACAACTTCGGGTAATCAAGTTTCAGGAGAGATGCACCATACCACACATTATTTCAAAAGCAAATAGAAGTACCGTCCCCTAGCTCAAACATCACAAACCGTGAGAAAGGCCCATTGCGCTCGAATAAATTTTCATAAACTCATACTATGCGACCCATGAGGCATTAAAAAGACCCAACCCCTACTAGCAACACCGTACTTCACCACAATTACCTCCCGCCACAGGGTTTCCCTCTCTGTCCCAAACTACCACAATCCCTTCCCCAAAAGAGATACATTAAATTGTCACAATTTCTTGATGCCCAAGCTGCCTTGAGACAGAGGGTGACACACATTATCCCAACTCACCAAATGAGGTTTGGACTAACCTACATTAGAACCCCAAAGGAAGTTCCTTTGAATCCTCTCAAGCCGAAAAACCACAATTACCGAAAGAGGGAACAAAGATAGATAATAAGTTGGCAAGTTAGGAAAGGAGTTTGGTACTCATTGGGCTAACTCAAACTCCCCTTGGAGCACCAAGCCAGTCACTGTCCCCACCCTAGAGGGCCTAATAGACCTTGCATTATAGTTAACTGAGGTGGCAAGCCATTTAACTTCTCGCACACTTTTAGACCAGTGCTCGTATGATGACGAGGGCACATAGTAGCTTCCTTTCGTGTCAGATGTTGTGCTTCAATCTCATGCAACAAGACAGTGATGGTAGGTTCAAATCCTTCTTAGTTTAACCCCAACATCTTACTGATAGCCTTGTGCCGCCGCAAAATCTAGTTAGAGGTGGCTGAAGTGGGCCAGTGGCTGCCAGAGGATGCATCTCAAAAGCAATCTCATCCAAAGGGGCCTCCTTGTGCACCAATATCACCCGTCCAGGATCAGAACCACCCTCCCCTCCCTCCGAAAAGGACGGACAACAATCCCCAGAGGCACCGCCCATACCTTGGGACAGATTATCCCCAACCCCGACACCATCCTTAACATGGACACCCCCATCTCTAACCTAAGGGACATCCTCCTACACCCAGCAGAAGGGCCAGGACTGCTCGCACTTTATTCAAACTGCTAAGGCCGAGATAGACCCCAGGACAGCACGCCCTCACTAGCAACCGCAGCCGGAAGAGGGGAAGATGCCCTTGAAGATGGAAGAGAGGAGCACCCACCTGCCAATCCCCCACCTAGACTTGTTGAAGCGGATGACAATGCAGAAGGTGATACCACAGGAGACGCCAGGAGAGTCTGCTCAGTCGGCACCCTAGGAACGACACACATGTCGATCGCAGACCACTTGCCCCGCTCACTAGCGCAAAGCCTCACTCGGATAGACAAGTCGACAGACGCGCCGCTGATAATCGGCTTAGATGCCGCCCGCGCGACACCGATAGAGCTCGAAATCACATCGCAAAACAAGTGAGAGTCGTGCTCGGGGGAGGAGCACGGAACAAAGACGTTGGCAACACGTTGGCGACCACCAAACCTACCGCCAATCTAGGCACTGAGGAGGTGGCTCAAAAGCAACCACCCTTGCGTACCATGGGCGGCCAGGATGAAGAGAGAGCCCTTGGATCGTGACGGACCAACGGAAGAGAATGAGATGAAATTGCCATTCCAGTTGCAACATTGCTGGGCTAGAAACACCCAATTGCCATCCCAATAAGAATGAACCACGAGGCTAGCGGCTAAAGGCTGAGCTGCTAGCTCCAGAAGCATTGAACCAAGCCAGGGCGTGACTGACGGAGAGAACGAGATGGCAAAGACCCATGTCCTATTGCGTTTGACAAAGCGGATCGAGCGCCCGAATACCTTGACCTCAAACATTTTGAACTTGATATGGACAAGGCTTTAGGAGGACACAACGTCAGCTCGATCGGGAAGACAAGGCGACGGATGACGAGTGACCACCACAAAGCGAGCTCCATCGTGTCGCCCGATGTCACGCCCGTGATGCATATTGTAACCAAGAGTGTATTACTTTACAAATATAGTATTATTTGGCCAACATTTGCATCCTTCATGATTGGGGGAAAGGATTTGCAAACCATCTTTTCTTACACTGTATATTTGTGTCAACTTTTGGAACTACTTCTGTCTCTGCTGGTCAAGGTTTAGAGCAGCTCCAAAGGGGATCACGAAGATGATTTTTGGTTGATTGCTAAGTTATCCTAATGGGATTTGCAGTTGGGTCATTGCTTGGGTGCCAGCAGCTTTGTGCTGAACAATTTGGAAGGAGCACAATCTTTGAATTTTTGAAGGACAACCAAATTCCATTGAGGATGCTTCAGACTAGGTGATGCAAGATCCATTGAGGGTGTGGTATAATAACTCTCTCCCAACTTGTACGTGTGAGAGGCTCTTGTGAGGCTTTCATGCCATTCATGTGCTGGCTTGATCATCCCAAGCTTCATGATCATGAGCTTGAGCATTGTTTGTTTCATTTTTCTCCTTAATATTTACCTTCGTTTGGGGGAAAAACATCTTTCTTAAAAATTCTGGTGGTTTATTAATTCTTAAAAGTATTATTAAATATTAATCTCAGTGAAGGAGAATAAAGTTTTATACAGTTTTGTAGTCGCCACCCGCAAAACTCAAAAAATAAAAAATTGAACTGTTTGAATGGGTGCATAATATATGCAGGTGTAAAGATACTAATTCATTGACTCGTGTTCCTATCATTTTATACGAATTGTAAAAGTGTCCACATTGTTTGTTGGGGTACGCATTTCACATTATATGAAATACCACTCTGCTGTTTCTTCAATTATTTTGTCTGATTTGCTTTAGTGTTTTTTCTTTTTGCACAGACGAGTTGCCCAGGAGCTTGATGTTCGCCTTGGTGAGGAAGTGGGGTATGCCATTCGATTTGAAGACAGAACTTCAGTGAAAACACGAATTAAGTATTGTCTTCTGATTGTTTCCAATGCTTGGCATAATATTATGAATCACTCGTAGTTTGCATTGCAATCCTTATGTCTTATCATGATTCTGTAATCGTCCAGATACTTGACTGATGGGGTCCTCCTTCGTGAAAGTCTTTCAGATCCTGAACTGAATCAGTATTCTGTGGTTATATTGGATGAAGCTCATGAGAGGAGTCTTAACACGTAAGATCTAAATGTGTACCTTGTTGTCATGATTTGCAATTTAAGTGTTGCATGGCCTGTGCCAATTTTTCTTTATACACCATTTACTTTATCCCTAAGCATT
The DNA here is from genome assembly GCA_023512835.1 of Taxillus chinensis. Lineage (NCBI taxonomy): Eukaryota > Viridiplantae > Streptophyta > Magnoliopsida > Santalales > Loranthaceae > Taxillus > Taxillus chinensis. The sequence goes on along the minus strand of CM042085.1, from coordinate 22,792,041 downwards.
CAATACTGATGCACAAAAAATACCTTCATTGCAGAATCATGTATGCATTTTGTTCATGAGTTTTACCATTTGTGTGTAATGAGATTCATTTGTGACACTGTCATGGTCAGGGACATATTGCTAGGGCTAATGAAACGCTTAGTTAAAATACGGGCCTCCAATTTGAAGGTCTTGATCACTTCTGCTACTCTTGATGGTGACAAAGTATCAAGGTTCTTTTCCAATTGTCCGATCATAAATGTACCAGGGCAATTGTTCCCTGTGAAAAAATTTTACAGTAAAGAACTTCCCAAAAGCTATCTGGAATCTTCTTTGAAGACTGCTCTAGGTATGTTTGTCATTTTATTTATTTATATTTCTCACTAATGTCACAACATATATTTTCTAATAAATTATTGTATAAGCCTATAAGGCTGTTGCATTTTATTCTATTTTTAGATATATAGCATACATTGATTGATGTTTAATTTTGAGAAATTCTAAGTTGACCACGCTTAGAAATCTGAAGAAATTAAAGTTCCATTTGTCATGTAGTCGTTGCATTTCTATGGTCCATATCTCATATATCATTGATACATAATGAATCCTAGATGTCCCATTCTGTTTGAGAATGCCACCATAATGCTGATTATGCACCATCTTCATGGTTAGTACGTCCACAAGAGATATTTTTAACCTTTTTTCTACATTTAGTTGAAATTCACTTCTAATTTATGAATGTTGGTTTCTAATCTGCATTATTGCACTTCAGCTCATGTTGTTTATTTCCTTCTCTCTCTCTCTCTCTCTATCTGATTTCTAGATTTGAACTTTTTATATTTTAGATGGTGAGGATAATATTTAATAATTTATTTAATGAAATAGATATACACAGCCAAGAACCAGAAGGTGATGTCTTAATATTCATGACAGGACAGGTGTGTATATGCTTTTTGATGTCTATGGGGCATGTTCTGCTTTGATATATTTACTCAATGTGCTTCATTCAATCAATGTCTTTTTTTGGTGGCCTTTGTATAGGATGATATAGAAAAATTTGTTTCCAAGTTGGAGGAGAGAATTCAAAACCTAGAAGAAGGATCTTGTATGGATGCAATTATTCTCCCTCTTCACGGTTCTTTGCCTCCAGAAATGCAGGCAAGTTTTTTTTTTTGAATTTCTGATGAAACGAATTAAGATCCAGCTAACTTAGCATTCAATAAAATTGGCCCTTCATTTGTTCTTCCATATCCAGCTTACTGCAGTGCTATTTTATGGTTAAAGTTAAATTTTCATAGGACTAAATGTTTTCTCCAATTCCGTTAGTGTTTGCAAATTATAACATGAACACCTGCTCAATGATTTGTATCTGCTTATGTATACAACTGTTTCTTTTTCTTTTCTTTTTTTGTTCTTTTATTTGTTTGTTTGCTTTTCTGGTTGATGATCTTTATGGTTGTTTTGACCTTTCAGGTACGTGTATTCAGCCCTCCACCACCGAATTGTAGGCGCTTTATTGTTTCTACAAACATTGCTGAAACTTCTTTGACTGTTGATGGTGTTGTGTAAGGAGATTTGGCTCCATAATTTACAGTTTAATAATTATACTTCATTATAATATACTGTTAACACATTTCCTGTTTATTGGCAATTAGGTTTCGTGTGGTATTTTGTTTTCTCATTGGGCTTATCCGCATATGTAGGTGTTTATACAACTTCTGTTCAGAGTTCAGACATTGTGACCACTTTTTTAGGAAAATGGAAACCTTTAGATGTCTAATTGGATTATCACTCTCTTAACACATGCAAACATGGTTTTGATGTATCAAGCACTGTCAATCATTGATAATTTCTTTCTTAAAGTGGATTTTGAAGTGGATATAATATTTTTAGAGTGGAGATAAGTTCTATGACATGTCAAACCTATCTTACCTGGAACTTAGGATTTGTAAATTAATAAGTCAGTTTAAACATAGTTCTACTTCAAATATAATATCTTATTTGTTCCATATAGCTGACCCCGTTTTTTTGAATATAGTGGTTATTTGCTGGAAACATTGAAAAATCTAATAGTTAATAGATTGTAGTTGTAGTCTATGATGCACCGATACATCATTTCGCTTAACGAATCGGTGTCGCACATGAGTTTAACACGACACGCTCACAATGCGTCCGTGACACCTACCGGTCAACGTGTCATGACTTTTTCGGTCCTAGACACATCGATAGGGGATTCGACACGCTACAACGAGAGGCCATACGTTTTTTTATTTTGAAAAAATTAAGATAAATACCTAAAATCCCTAATCATTCTAGTAGCGCTTCGCCCAGATTGATCCTGCCCGATTGGCATCGTCTTCAACTCTTCTACGCAACTCCTTGCTTGCTTGGTTGTTGCTGGCCCGTGCTGACTCTGCGAGAGCTTGTCATCGCCTCGAGTCTCGAATGCCCTGCTTCGACAAAGTTTTGATCAAGTCGATGCCAAGAGTTTGTACTTTACACTTAGTTGTTTTAATTTATTATTTTCTTTATTTGACTTTGTTTTGTTGCCAACTTGTTGTGTTTGTGTGATGGATTAATTTTGTACGGTGGACCGGTGGTGTAATGTCAATGTCATATTTTCTTTATCAATTATCTTCATAATAAGTTATTAAGTTATTGTTGCCATTATTGCGAATGTCATATCTTTGTCTTTGCATGTGATTTGTGAATGTACGTATGCATAAAATTCATATAATTTGTAACATATAAATCAATTAATAATTGATATATATATAATTTGATAGTAATATATTATATTATATATTGATTTATTTGCTTATTTGTAATATTGAGTATTTAGTAAATATATATTTAGTTAAATTTTATTTTTTAATTATGTTTATTTTGTAGAATGGTCTCTTCAAATATTGTTGATAGTAATGCTAATGCTACTAACAATAATGATTCAACTCTATCCGAAGATTATGATAAAAAAACCTTTGTGGAAATTTGTTGAAAAATTAGATGGTACAAAAAAAGAAGGGAAAAATTTGCATTGGAGATGCAAGTTTTGTAAATAAGAAAATAAGAGTTCATACACTAGGGTGAGAGCTCATTTATTGAAGATTTTAAACAAAGAATTAGAGCTTGCAAAAAAAGTGACAAAGAATTCTTTATTGAAGATGCAAAATTTAGAACAAGTGAAATAAAAAGAAAGTGAAAATGCACCAAGGAATGTATCATTGCCTCTTAATTCTAGTTTCTCATTTGATTCGAAGAAAAGAAAATTTTTTAGATAAGAATGCTATTGAAATTGCATTTAACTTGTGTGAGATTACTAGGATATTTTATTCTATTGGATTTTCATTTAACCTAGCAAGAAATTCATATTTTTAAAGTTTTATTTCTTATGCTGCTAATCATAATCTTGTGGGTTACGTGCTACTTGGATATAATAAGTTGAGGATCACTCTTTTGCAAACAGAGAAGAATAATCTTGATGAGTTGTTATAAACAATTCGGTCGAAATTTGAAAAGACAAAGGTATAAGTATTGTGAGTGATAGATGGAGTGACTCACAAAGGAGACCTCTTATTAATTTTATTGCAATGTGTGATGGTGATGTTATGTTCTTAAAAGTAGTTAATTGTTGAGGGGATGTCAAAGATAAATTTTTTATTGCAAATTTAATAAAAGAGATAATAAATAAGGTTGAACATTAGAATGTTATTCAAGTAATTACAAATTGCAATGGTGTAGGGTAGCTTATTGAGCAAGAATTTTTATCCATCATTTGAACATTTGTGTGGTACACACTCTTAATCTTGCTTTAAAGAATATTTATGCACAAAAAAATATAGAGAATAATCAGGTTGCTTATGATGCATGTTGTTGGATTTCAAAGATTGCTGAAGATGTTTTCATCAAGAACTTTATTATGAATCATTCGATGAGATTGACAATGTTTAATGAATACGTTAATTTAGAGTTATTTGCTATTGCCAAAACACGTTTTGCTTCAATGGTTGTCATGCTTAGGAGGTTTAAGCTCATCAAAAGTGGTCTTCAAGCCATGGTCAAAAATAAAATGAAGTGTTTACAAGGATGATGATATGGTAGAAGCTATGTTGGTTAAAAATAAAATCTTGAAGGATGAGTGGTGAGAACAAGTTTACTATATTCTTTCTGTCCCAACTTTAATTTATGACATGCTCTGATTTTGTGATATTGACAAGCCTTCCCTACACTTGATATATGATATGTGGGATGAAACGATTGAAAATGTGGAGAAAGTTATATATGTTCATGAAGGGAAAAAGGCTAGATGAGGAATTCACCTTTTATGACTTGGTGTATCAAATTCTTGTGGATCGTTAGACCAAGAATGAAATGCTCTAATTTTGTGATACTTGATAAGCCTTGCCACTTGGTATATGATATGTGGGATGAAATGATTGAAAATGTGAAAAAAAATTATATATGTTCATGAAAGAAAAAGGCTAAATGAGAAATTCACCTTTTATAACGTGGTGTATCAAATTCTTATGGATCGTTAGACCAAGAATAGCACTCTATTACATTGCTTGGCACATGCTTTGAATCCTAGGTAACATTTATGATTTATTATTTTTTAACATATAATTTATTTTAATTAATGTATTTAATAAAATTTTTTCTCTTAAATAAGATACTATAGTGTTGAATGGCTTAATGAAGATCCTGCTAGAGTGCTTCCACATAAAGATGATAATATTAATTAAGGAAGAATGAAATGTTTAAGGAAATATTTTTCTAACTTGGAAGAGCGCATTAAAGTCAATTTGGAGTATGCAAGTTTTGTTGACAAAAAAGTAGGTAGAGTGTGGATTCTAAGTCTTGGTGGCTTCTTTATGGTTCAAGTGCATCATTACTTCAAAAGATAGCTTTAAGACTAGTTGTACAACCTTCTTCTTCATCATGTGTCAAAAGAAATTGGACCACTTACAACTTTATGCATTCAATTAAAATAAACAAGATATCAACGTGCGGAGGACATAGTTTTCATTCATAGTAATCTCTGTCTTCTATCAAGAAAGACCTCACAATATGAACAAGGGGAGGCAAGGATGTGGGATATTGGTGGTGTTGCATTTGATTCATTTGACGATGTTGGAGTGCTTGAAGTTATAAACCTTTCACTTGATGAGCCGGACATGAAGACTATGATTTTTAGGGATAATATTAATAGTGAATGGTGATGAGTCTTTGGTCTCCATTATCTATTAATAATTAATGTATGATATTTTTTCAATTATATTTTTTTATATCTAGTTGTTAAAATTTGAGAATTCAATATTTATTTTCTATATATGATATTTTTAATTAATAATTATATACTTGATTATAAATTTAATTATATATTATTTATTAAAAATATATATTAATTAACGTATCAAAACGTATCAAAATGTCGATACTTTAAAGAAGCACGTGTCATGTCATATTGTGTCGCGTGTCCGTGCAACATAGGTTGTAGTTGATGGCATGTGAACAGTGGTCACGACTCACAAGTCTGATGATCTCAGAAGCTTTGATTGATGGTTTTTGTTTTCAAACCCCTGACATGTCAAACCTATCTTACCTCTAGCTTGCTCAGGATTTTAGATGTAATCTCTTATTTGGTTCCCTTGTGGAACCAAATAAGGACCATAGAAAAATTTGTGGAACATAGAAAAATGTGATTTACAATGTAGTCAAGGGTATGTGAGCAGCGGTAACAAATCTAAGGACCTCTTGAGGTTTGATCAATGGTTGCTGCTTCCATTTTCTTTTTTGTAGTGACTCCCTGAGAGGAAGTTTGTGGTGCATATTATTAGCGAATGATATAGTTTAGGCCAAAGCAGGGATCAATGCTAATTATTACGATACTTGATGAAGCTTTAGATTTATGAAGTGCACACTGTAGGTGGGTATGTTGATCATAGTTTATTTAGTCAAATGAATTTTTAAAAGCAACCAGTCACCATTTTGGCTCATTCTTTTAAAGTGATGATATGATGGGGCCCTTAATCATAAGATTGAGGCAATTTAGATGAAGTGGAGTGCAATTTTTGGTTCTAGAATGCCTTAAAAGTATTTTTAAAAGATACATCATAAGATTAGAGAATATTTTCCAAGGTGATATGTTTTAGAGGAATTGGGAAGTTCAGAGGTAAAGCATTGAAATTTTTGATAGAAACTGCTTGTTCAGAATCCCAAGTAAAAGTCCAATTTTACCATTTTTCTTTGCTGCCTACTGTTGCTACTCCACAGTGTGATCCGCTTACTCGCCAACTTCAGTCCAATTCATTATGTTTTTAGGGAAGTTTACTACAACTCTTGGTTCACAATCAAATTCCTTGCAACCCTTGGCCTTTAATCACTAGCTTATAATGTCATTGATTGTAGCTTTTCATCAATCAACAATAAATATTATACATAAAAATCAAATTACAAGACTTTCTATTTGCTAAGTCTCGCTGTTGTTCAACCTCCTTGTTGAGGTGTTCAATCTCTTTGTCCAGGCGTTCAATTTACTGCTTTGGAACACCATGATCTTCTTTTTTTAGTAGCTTCTTTGTATGCCTTTGTTTTATCTGATCTCACAAAACAGAGCACTCTTACACACATTCAACTCTCTCTTTGTTCTCACAACTTTGAAGGGTCAAGTCGTTTTGGCTCTCTCAATGAACAACAACCTTATCATGTTAATCATTTTCAAATGTATAGAACACTGTATGTTATCGTAGTAGCCACCTTTGTCTTACCGAATTAGAGATTCTTCAGCTAACTTTTAAATCTGACCACTTTCTCAACTTCATAATTAGCTTGTCTGTGTGCTGCCTATCTTCCACTAGGCTGTTATCTTCTCCAAAAAACATATACCAGATTTCATGGAGCTATCCCATTAATTACCTCAAGCTGCCTACTGTGTCTTTTCGCTGTTTTACTCTTTTTCTCATTTTTTCCATTGAATGAATCCAACAATTTACCTCCAACAATAATGTTGGCTGCCTCTAAAGGAATAGATAGGATTTTGCCACATTAAGATCACACTGCTGGTCATCCCTTTCTTTCTGCTTTATGCTGAAACATCAACTTGAACTCAAGTCTGATAGTTCTGACTGTACCAAGTCTGAAAGTTCAGCCAAGCTTCAATTACTCAGAAATTTGAGTCAACATCTGTAGCTTATTGCCAACAATTGCAGCACAATTTCAATATGAGACTAACAGAACCACCTTTACTTTCCAGTTCAAAGCGCCTTCCCAGCCAGGGCAGCAGTTTGAAGACTATACGCTAATAGTCAATGAAGTTATCAACACACGCTCTAAGAACCAATAAAGGTTTCAAAAAGGTTAACTGGAATTTTCTCCCTGTACAATGAGGGTGATGGGCTTTTTGGATCAATGGATTACTTGGATCCACTTTTATATTTCCTCTTAACAGGGAAAATTGAAATACTTTGTTTCAAATGAAAAAAAGAGTTATGACACAGGGACTCACTTTCCCTGTTATGTTTGTCATGGAAGGGTTAGCAACATGCTTGAACAAGGCAAGAAAGGTTAGGTTGTGTCAACTTTCAAGGAATTTTCATGAACAGACAAGCCATAGAGGGACAGGTAACACATTTATTATATGCTAACAACATACTATTATTTTGTGGAGGAGAACACGTGGAGGTGCAACATCTTAATCTTTTGCTTAAGGCTTTTTGAAATAAGTTTGGGTTTGAAGGTAAATTTCTAGAATAATTACTTCTATCCACTAGTTGAGGTTGATTATCACCCCTAGTGTTTTTCCTGATCTCTTAGGCCATAGGGTGGCCTCATTTCCTGGTTTGTATCTAGGCCTTCTTTGGGGCTGGCTTTCAATTGAACCACCGTATGGCAGTCATGCATTGATTGTGTCAAGTGAAGGTTGTAGGGTTTGGGGCAAGGTTCCTCTTTCTTGGTGGGAAGTTCACCTTGATTAAAAACTATTTCGTTGGATGTCAGTTCGTACGATCAATTTAGTCAAAGTGCATTGCAGCGTGATCCACGGAATGTAATTGATGCAGTGAAACTTCCTTGGAAAGGCTCACTTGTCCCTCTCATTGATTGGGAGGATATCAATTTAGATTGCGCAGCAGGAGGTTTTGGAGTCAAATGTTTACAACATAGCTTTGCTATGCTCTAAGGTTTGGCATTTTATGCATGTGCTGATGCTATCTAAGGTAGGCCACTTTTATCCTATTTTAGTCTGGCCAACATTATGGCGCACTAATGTCCCATCAGGTTCTCAAGGTTTTGGGTTTTGGAAATCTATCTCACGTCTCCAAATTTTGGGAAGGCATGCAGCTAGCTTTAGGGGTACAATGAGCAAATTCTTTTATGGACTCTTGAGTCTTAAAGAATCCATTAAAATATTGTTTCCCTAAGCGGTTTACTTTGGCGCACATTCAAAATGGGAAGTTTGGTGACTTCTTCAATTAGATACTGAACAATTCGCTCCTATGGCCGGCTGTTTGCATACATTACCCAAGAAGAGCAATCAGTTCCAAGGCTATCGCTTCTAGCTATACTTCATGACTCAAGTATAGTGCCAACTAAGGGAGGGCATACATTTGGATTTGGAATTTTTGGGGAGACAGATCAAAGCTTACTATGACTTTCTCCAATAAAAGGTGATTGATCCTTCTTTTCTGGCTAAAAGGATATGGAAAGCAATGATCCCTAAAAATACTTTTGTAATTTATCGCTCATTGCTAGAGAAAGGATTCTAACTATAGATTGGTTACAACAAATATAGTATTTTTTTTATAGGTAATAGATTTTATTAAAATAGAATAAACACACACAAGAAGTGAGTCCTCAACAAACATATAACAAATAGGCTTAAAATGAGCACCCATGAATAACATGAGAAATGAAAGAACAAGATAGTCGTCCCGAAACTAAAAGCAATTCCCTCATATCCCGGAAAAAAATAAGAGAAATCTTTAAAGGAGACTGCCCTATCGTTGTAAATTATCAACAAGAAGGATCCCGTCAAGCACCGCAAAGAAGACGGAGCATGTGCCTTCCACACATTATGCCATGGGAACATCTTAGGCCGAACAAAGGCCAAAGAGAGTAAAGGCTTTTAGCCTCGAAAATCATGTGCCTAATTGGGCTGCCAACAAAGCCTATTGGCCGCCAATTGCGCTCGAGAAAATCGAATACAACCGACCGAAAAAAATGAAAAAGCCTTCAATTCCCAATCCCGGGCAGCCCGCAAAAAATAGCAACTCCCACCGCATACTCAAAAACAAGGAACGTCGGCCACGAAAGCATCGGGGGAACAAGCAATCCGATACAACTTCGGGTAATCAAGTTTCAGAGAGATGCACCATACCACACATTATTTCAAAAGCAAATAGAAGTACCGTCCCCTAGCTCAAACATCACAAACCGTGAGAAAGGCCCATTGCGCTCGAATAAATTTTCATAAACTCATACTATGCGACCCATGAGGCATTAAAAAGACCCAACCCCTACTAGCAACACCGTACTTCACCACAATTACCTCCCCGCCACGGGTTTCCCTCTCTGTCCCAAACTACCACAATCCCTTCCCCAAAAGAGATACATTAAATTGTCACAATTTCTTGATGCCCAAGCTGCCTTGAGACAGAGGGTGACACACATTATCCCAACTCACCAAATGAGGTTTGGACTAACCTACATTAGAACCCCAAAGGAAGTTCCTTTGAATCCTCTCAAGCCGAAACCACAATTACCGAAAGAGGGAACAAAGATAGATAATAAGTTGGCAAGTTAGGAAAGGAGTTTGGTACTCATTGGGCTAACTCAAACTCCCCTTGGAGCACCAAGCCAGTCACTGTCCCCACCCTAGAGGGCCTAATAGACCTTGCATTATAGTTAACCGAGGTGGCAAGCCATTTAACTTCTCGCACACTTTTAGACCATTGCTCGTATGATGACGAGGGCACATAGTAGCTTCCTTTCGTGTCAGATGTTGGGCTTCAATCTCATGCAACAAGACACGCTGATGGTAGGTTCAAATCCTTCTTAGTTTAACCCCAACATCTTACCGATAGCCTTGTGCCGCCGCAAAATCTAGTTAGAGGTGGTCAAGTGGGCCAGTGGCTGCCAGAGGATGCATCTCAAAAGCAATCTCATCCAAAGGGGCCTCCTTGTGCACCAATATCACCCGTCCGGGATCGGAACCACCCTCCCCTCCCCTCCGAAAAGGACGGACAACAATCCCCGCAGGCACCGCCCATACCTTGGGACAGATTATCCCCAACCCCGACACCATCCTTAACATGGACACCCCCATCTCTAACCTAAGGGACATCCTCCTACACCCAAAGTAAGGGCCAGGACTCGCTCGCACTTTATTCAAACCGCTAAGGCCGAGATAGACCCAGACAAAGACGCCCTCACTAGCAACCGCAACCCGAAGAGGGGAAGATGCCCTTGAAGATGGAAGAGAGGAGCACCCACCTGCCAATCCCCCACCTAGACTTGTGAAGCGGATGACAATGCAGAAGGTGATACCACAGAGACGCCAGGAGAGTCCGCTTCGCCGGCACCCTAGGAACGACACACATGTCGATCGCAGACCACTTGCCCCGCTCACTAGCGCAAAGCCTCACTCGGATAGACAAGTCGACAGACGCGCCGCTGATAATCGGCTTAGATGCCGCCCCGCGCGACACCGATAGAGCTCGAAATCACATCGCAAAACAGTGAGAGTCGTGCTCGGGGGAGGAGCACGGAACAAAGACGTTGGCAACACGTTGGCGACCACCAAACCTACCGCCAATCTAGGCACTGAGGAGGTGGCTCAAAAGCAACCACCCTTGCGTACCATGGGCGGCCAGGATGAAGAGAGAGCCCTTGGATCGTGACGGACCAACGGAAGAGAATGAGATGAAATTGCCATTCCAGTTGCAACATTGCTGGGCTAGAAACACCCAATTGCCATCCCAATAAGAATGAACCACGAGGCTAGCGGCTAAAGGCCGAGCTGCTAGCTCCGGAAGCATTGAACCAAGCCAGGGCGTGACCGACGGAGAGAACGAGATGGCAAAGACCCATGTCCTATTGCGTTTGACAAAGCGGATCGAGCGCCCGAATACCTTGACCTCAAACATTTTGAACTTGATATGGACAAGGCTTTAGGAGGACACAACGTCAGCTCGATCGGGAAGACAAGGCGACGGATGACGAGTGACCACCACAAAGCGAGCTCCATCGTGTCGCCCGATGTCACGCCCGTGATGCATATTGTAACCAAGAGTGTATTACTTTACAAATATAGTATTATTTGGCCAACATTTGCATCCTTCATGATTGGGGGAAAGGATTTGCAAACCATCTTTTCTTACACTGTATATTTGTGTCAACTTTTGGAACTACTTCTGTCTCTGCTGGTCAAGGTTTAGAGCAGCTCCAAAGGGGATCACGAAGATGATTTTTGGTTGATTGCTAAGTTATCCTAATGGGATTTGCAGTTGGGTCATTGCTTGGGTGCCAGCAGCTTTGTGCTGAACAATTTGGAAGGAGCACAATCTTTGAATTTTTGAAGGACAACCAAATTCCATTGAGGATGCTTCAGACTAGGTGATGCAAGATCCATTGAGGGTGTGGTATAATAACTCTCTCCCAACTTGTACGTGTGAGAGGCTCTTGTGAGGCTTTCATGCCATTCATGTGCTGGCTTGATCATCCCAAGCTTCATGATCATGAGCTTGAGCATTGTTTGTTTCATTTTTCTCCTTAATATTTACCTTCGTTTGGGGAAAAACATCTTTCTTAAAAATTCTGGTGGTTTATTAATTCTTAAAAGTATTATTAAATATTAATCTCAGTGAAGGAGAATAAAGTTTTATACAGTTTTGTAGTCGCCACCCGCAAAACTCAAAAAATAAAAAATTGAACTGTTTGAATGGGTGCATAATATATGCAGGTGTAAAGATACTAATTCATTGACTCGTGTTCCTATCATTTTATACGAATTGTAAAAGTGTCCACATTGTTTGTTGGGGTACGCATTTCACATTATATGAAATACCACTCTGCTGTTTCTTCAATTATTTTGTCTGATTTGCTTTAGTGTTTTTTCTTTTTTGCACAGACGAGTTGCCCAGGAGCTTGATGTTCGCCTTGGTGAGGAAGTGGGGTATGCCATTCGATTTGAAGACAGAACTTCAGTGAAAACACGAATTAAGTATTGTCTTCTGATTGTTTCCAATGCTTGGCATAATATTATGAATCACTCGTAGTTTGCATTGCAATCCTTATGTCTTATCATGATTCTGTAATCGTCCAGATACTTGACTGATGGGGTCCTCCTTCGTGAAAGTCTTTCAGATCCTGAACTGAATCAGTATTCTGTGGTTATATTGGATGAAGCTCATGAGAGGAGTCTTAACACGTAAGATCTAAATGTGTACCTTGTTGTCATGATTTGCAATTTAAGTGTTGCATGGCCTGTGCCAATTTTTCTTTATACACCATTTACTTTATCCCTAAGCATTCAATACTGATGCACAAAAAATACCTTCATTGCAGAATCATGTATGCATTTTGTTCATGAGTTTTACCATTTGTGTGTAATGAGATTCATTTGTGACACTGTCATGGTCAGGGACATATTGCTAGGGCTAATGAAACGCTTAGTTAAAATACGGGCCTCCAATTTGAAGGTCTTGATCACTTCTGCTACTCTTGATGGTGACAAAGTATCAAGGTTCTTTTCCAATTGTCCGATCATAAATGTACCAGGGCAATTGTTCCCTGTGAAAAAATTTTACAGTAAAGAACTTCCCAAAAGCTATCTGGAATCTTCTTTGAAGACTGCTCTAGGTATGTTTGTCATTTTATTTATTTATATTTCTCACTAATGTCACAACATATATTTTCTAATAAATTATTGTATAAGCCTATAAGGCTGTTGCATTTTATTCTATTTTTAGATATATAGCATACATTGATTGATGTTTAATTTTGAGAAATTCTAAGTTGACCACGCTTAGAAATCTGAAGAAATTAAAGTTCCATTTGTCATGTAGTCGTTGCATTTCTATGGTCCATATCTCATATATCATTGATACATAATGAATCCTAGATGTCCCATTCTGTTTGAGAATGCCACCATAATGCTGATTATGCACCATCTTCATGGTTAGTACGTCCACAAGAGATATTTTTAACCTTTTTTCTACATTTAGTTGAAATTCACTTCTAATTTATGAATGTTGGTTTCTAATCTGCATTATTGCACTTCAGCTCATGTTGTTTATTTCCTTCTCTCTCTCTCTCTCTCTATCTGATTTCTAGATTTGAACTTTTTATATTTTAGATGGTGAGGATAATATTTAATAATTTATTTAATGAAATAGATATACACAGCCAAGAACCAGAAGGTGATGTCTTAATATTCATGACAGGACAGGTGTGTATATGCTTTTTGATGTCTATGGGGCATGTTCTGCTTTGATATATTTACTCAATGTGCTTCATTCAATCAATGTCTTTTTTTGGTGGCCTTTGTATAGGATGATATAGAAAAATTTGTTTCCAAGTTGGAGGAGAGAATTCAAAACCTAGAAGAAGGATCTTGTATGGATGCAATTATTCTCCCTCTTCACGGTTCTTTGCCTCCAGAAATGCAGGCAAGTTTTTTTTTTGAATTTCTGATGAAACGAATTAAGATCCAGCTAACTTAGCATTCAATAAAATTGGCCCTTCATTTGTTCTTCCATATCCAGCTTACTGCAGTGCTATTTTATGGTTAAAGTTAAATTTTCATAGGACTAAATGTTTTCTCCAATTCCGTTAGTGTTTGCAAATTATAACATGAACACCTGCTCAATGATTTGTATCTGCTTATGTATACAACTGTTTCTTTTTCTTTTCTTTTTTTGTTCTTTTATTTGTTTGTTTGCTTTTCTGGTTGATGATCTTTATGGTTGTTTTGACCTTTCAGGTACGTGTATTCAGCCCTCCACCACCGAATTGTAGGCGCTTTATTGTTTCTACAAACATTGCTGAAACTTCTTTGACTGTTGATGGTGTTGTGTAAGGAGATTTGGCTCCATAATTTACAGTTTAATAATTATACTTCATTATAATATACTGTTAACACATTTCCTGTTTATTGGCAATTAGGTTTCGTGTGGTATTTTGTTTTCTCATTGGGCTTATCCGCATATGTAGGTGTTTATACAACTTCTGTTCAGAGTTCAGACATTGTGACCACTTTTTTAGGAAAATGGAAACCTTTAGATGTCTAATTGGATTATCACTCTCTTAACACATGCAAACATGGTTTTGATGTATCAAGCACTGTCAATCATTGATAATTTCTTTCTTAAAGTGGATTTTGAAGTGGATATAATATTTTTAGAGTGGAGATAAGTTCTATGACATGTCAAACCTATCTTACCTGGAACTTAGGATTTGTAAATTAATAAGTCAGTTTAAACATAGTTCTACTTCAAATATAATATCTTATTTGTTCCATATAGCTGACCCCGTTTTTTTGAATATAGTGGTTATTTGCTGGAAACATTGAAAAATCTAATAGTTAATAGATTGTAGTTGTAGTCTATGATGCACCGATACATCATTTCGCTTAACGAATCGGTGTCGCACATGAGTTTAACACGACACGCTCACAATGCGTCCGTGACACACTGGTCAACGTGTCATGACTTTTTTCGGTCCTAGACACATCGATAGGGGATTCGACACGCTACGACGAGAGGCCATACGTTTTTTATTTTGAAAAAATTAAGATAAATACCTAAAATCCCTAATCATTCTAGTAGCGCTTCGCCCAGATTGATCCCTGCCCAGTTGGCATCGTCTTCAACTCTTCTACGCAACTCCTTGCTTGCTGGTTGTTGCTGGCCCGTTGCGGCTCTGCGAGAGCTTGTCATCGCCTCGAGTCCTGAATGCCCTCGCCTGACAAAGTTTTGATCAAGTCGATGCCAAGAGTTTGTACTTTACACTTAGTTGTTTTAATTTATTATTTTCTTTATTTGACTTTGTTTTGTTGCCAACTTGTTGTGTTTGTGTGATGGATTAATTTTGTACGGTGGACCGGTGGTGTAATGTCAATGTCATATTTTCTTTATCAATTATCTTCATAATAAGTTATTAAGTTATTGTTGCCATTATTGCGAATGTCATATGCTGTGCTGCATGTGATTTGTGAATGTACGTATGCATAAAATTCATATAATTTGTAACATATAAATCAATTAATAATTGATATATATATAATTTGATAGTAATATATTATATTATATATTGATTTATTTGCTTATTTGTAATATTGAGTATTTAGTAAATATATATTTAGTTAAATTTTATTTTTTAATTATGTTTATTTTGTAGAATGGTCTCTTCAAATATTGTTGATAGTAATGCTAATGCTACTAACAATAATGATTCAACTCTATCCGAAGATTATGATAAAAAAACCTTTGTGGAAATTTGTTGAAAAATTAGATGGTACAAAAAAAGAAGGGAAAAATTTGCATTGGAGATGCAAGTTTTGTAAATAAGAAAATAAGAGTTCATACACTAGGGTGAGAGCTCATTTATTGAAGATTTTAAACAAAGAATTAGAGCTTGCAAAAAAGTGACAAAGAATTCTTTATTGAAGATGCAAAATTTAGAACAAGTGAAATAAAAAGAAAGTGAAAATGCACCAAGGAATGTATCATTGCCTCTTAATTCTAGTTTCTCATTTGATTCGAAGAAAAGAAAATTTTTAGATAAGAATGCTATTGAAATTGCATTTAACTTGTGTGAGATTACTAGGATATTTTATTCTATTGGATTTTCATTTAACCTAGCAAGAAATTCATATTTTTAAAGTTTTATTTCTTATGCTGCTAATCATAATCTTGTGGGTTACGTGCTACTTGGATATAATAAGTTGAGGATCACTCTTTTGCAAACAGAGAAGAATAATACTGATGAGTTGTTATAAACAATTCGGTCGAGCTGAAAAGACAAAGGTATAAGTATTGTGAGTGATAGATGGAGTGACTCACAAAGGAGACCTCTTATTAATTTTATTGCAATGTGTGATGGTGATGTTATGTTCTTAAAAGTAGTTAATTGTTGAGGGGATGTCAAAGATAAATTTTTTATTGCAAATTTAATAAAAGAGATAATAAATAAGGTTGAACATTAGAATGTTATTCAAGTAATTACAAATTGCAATGGTGTAGGGTAGCTTATTGAGCAAGAATTTTTATCCATCATTTGAACATTTGTGTGGTACACACTCTTAATCTTGCTTTAAAGAATATTTATGCACAAAAAAATATAGAGAATAATCAGGTTGCTTATGATGCATGTTGTTGGATTTCAAAGATTGCTGAAGATGTTTTCATCAAGAACTTTATTATGAATCATTCGATGAGATTGACAATGTTTAATGAATACGTTAATTTAGAGTTATTTGCTATTGCCAAAACACGTTTTGCTTCAATGGTTGTCATGCTTAGGAGGTTTAAGCTCATCAAAAGTGGTCTTCAAGCCATGGTCAAAAATAAAATGAAGTGTTTACAAGGATGATGATATGGTAGAAGCTATGTTGGTTAAAAATAAAATCTTGAAGGATGAGTGGTGAGAACAAGTTTACTATATTCTTTCTGTCCCAACTTTAATTTATGACATGCTCTGATTTTGTGATATTGACAAGCCTTCCCTACACTTGATATATGATATGTGGGATGAAACGATTGAAAATGTGGAGAAAGTTATATATGTTCATGAAGGGAAAAAGGCTAGATGAGGAATTCACCTTTTATGACTTGGTGTATCAAATTCTTGTGGATCGTTAGACCAAGAATGAAATGCTCTAATTTTGTGATACTGATAAGCCTTGCCACTTGGTATATGATATGTGGGATGAAATGATTGAAAATGTGAAAAAAATTATATATGTTCATGAAAGAAAAAGGCTAAATGAGAAATTCACCTTTTATAACGTGGTGTATCAAATTCTTATGGATCGTTAGACCAAGAATAGCACTCTATTACATTGCTTGGCACATGCTTTGAATCCTAGGTAACATTTATGATTTATTATTTTTTAACATATAATTTATTTTAATTAATGTATTTAATAAAATTTTTTCTCTTAAATAAGATACTATAGTGTTGAATGGCTTAATGAAGATCCTGCTAGAGTGCTTCCACATAAAGATGATAATATTAATTAAGGAAGAATGAAATGTTTAAGGAAATATTTTTCTAACTTGGAAGAGCGCATTAAAGTCAATTTGGAGTATGCAAGTTTTGTTGACAAAAAAGTAGGTAGAGTGTGGATTCTAAGTCTTGGTGGCTTCTTTATGGTTCAAGTGCATCATTACTTCAAAAGATAGCTTTAAGACTAGTTGTACAACCTTCTTCTTCATCATGTGTCAAAAGAAATTGGACCACTTACAACTTTATGCATTCAATTAAAATAAACAAGATATCAACGTGCGGAGGACATAGTTTTCATTCATAGTAATCTCTGTCTTCTATCAAGAAAGACCTCACAATATGAACAAGGGGAGGCAAGGATGTGGGATATTGGTGGTGTTGCATTTGATTCATTTGACGATGTTGGAGTGCTTGAAGTTATAAACCTTTCACTTGATGAGCCGGACATGAAGACTATGATTTTTAGGGATAATATTAATAGTGAATGGTGATGAGTCTTTGGTCTCCATTATCTATTAATAATTAATGTATGATATTTTTCAATTATATTTTTTTATATCTAGTTGTTAAAATTTGAGAATTCAATATTTATTTTCTATATATGATATTTTTAATTAATAATTATATACTTGATTATAAATTTAATTATATATTATTTATTAAAAATATATATTAATTAACGTATCGAAAATGTATCAAAATGTCGATACTTTAAAGAAGCACGTGTCATGTCATATTGTGTCGCGTGTCCGTGCAACATAGGTTGTAGTTGATGGCATGTGAACAGTGGTCACGACTCACAAGTCTGATGATCTCAGAAGCTTTGATTGATGGTTTTTGTTTTCAAACCCCTGACATGTCAAACCTATCTTACCTCTAGCTTGCTCAGGATTTTAGATGTAATCTCTTATTTGGTTCCCTTGTGGAACCAAATAAGGACCATAGAAAAATTTGTGGAACATAGAAAAATGTGATTTACAATGTAGTCAAGGGTATGTGAGCAGCGGTAACAAATCTAAGGACCTCTTGAGGTTTGATCAATGGTTGCTGCTTCCATTTTCTTTTTTGTAGTGACTCCCTGAGAGGAAGTTTGTGGTGCATATTATTAGCGAATGATATAGTTTAGGCCAAAGCAGGGATCAATGCTAATTATTACGATACTTGATGAAGCTTTAGATTTATGAAGTGCACACTGTAGGTGGGTATGTTGATCATAGTTTATTTAGTCAAATGAATTTTTAAAAGCAACCAGTCACCATTTTGGCTCATTCTTTTAAAGTGATGATATGATGGGGCCCTTAATCATAAGATTGAGGCAATTTAGATGAAGTGGAGTGCAATTTTTGGTTCTAGAATGCCTTAAAAGTATTTTTAAAAGATACATCATAAGATTAGAGAATATTTTCCAAGGTGATATGTTTTAGAGGAATTGGGAAGTTCAGAGGGTAAAGCATTGAAATTTTTGATAGAAACTGCTTGTTCAGAATCCCAAGTAAAAGTCCAATTTTACCATTTTTCTTTGCTGCCTACTGTTAACTCATAAGATTATGGTATAGTTTCTTTTTCTTTTCTTTTCGTTGTTATCAAGAGCTCTATGATTTTTTTTGGGCCTCTGAGGTCAATTATAGCAAAGCTGTGAAATAGCACCAGTCCTTATTTGGTACATTAGAAATAATTGAGCCTTTATCAATTATTAAAATGCTCTCTAATTTTAAATAATTTGCCTCACTGTTCTTGCCTACATGTAACCAGCATATGTTTACTATTTTGCACAAGGTAAATTTATTAGCACCAAAATGCCTTTGAGATTTCTTGTTGATTCGGTTCCCCTTCTCCTAATCTATATACAAATGATAGGTACGTTATTGATTCTGGTTATGTGAAGCAACGGCAATACAATGCATCTACAGGCATGTATTCTCTTGATGTTGTTCAAGTTAGCAGGTACTACATGGTGAATGTTTTACAGTATATTGTTTGTGTTAGTCATTATTTATGCTAAACATTATAATTCAATCTAAGATAATTATCTGCCCTGAATCATTTTAATAATATTATGCACCCATGATTTCTATGTATATTGTTTATGGTTGTCCTTCCACTTTATATCCCCTTGATTTATATTTATATGCTCTTTACGTGCCTATTTTATTTTGTCAATTTATTTTAGAATGCTAATTTAGTCGCAGGTTGCTCTCTGAAAATGCCTATATTTGATTTTCCTGAATTTCAGTCAAACCATCTAAATTATTTTCTAATTTGTGTTTCGTTTTGAAAGTTATGAATTTGAACCAAGTTTGTAAGGCTTTTCAATTTAACATGTTATTGTTTTTTCATATTATTTTTTATTTGTTGTTAAAAGAGAAAAAACCTTGATTTTGTTTGGTTGTAGAGTGCAGGCTAATCAACGGGCAGGACGTGCTGGACGAACATGTCCTGGAAAATGTTACCGTTTATACCCATCTGCAGTTTACAATGATGAATTTTTGGATGTAACAGTTCCTGAAATTCAAAGATCTTCTCTGGCTGGCAGTGTCCTTTACTTGAAGTCTTTGGAGCTCTCTGATCTTGACATTCTCAAATTTGATTTTCTCGATCCTCCTTCCTGTAAGAAAGCAGCTCTTCTTATTTTATTCTCAGTTGAATCACTTTTTTGTCCTTGAGGGGGACTTTCTTTTTCTTTTTTTGCTCAAGAGAGAAGGAGTTTTATTTCATATGATACACAATTTTTTCTTCCCCACCACTGCTTGTAATTAACAAGATGAGTAGATTCCTTTGCACTATACAAAATTATTCTAGTGATATTAAACTACGATGCAGCATATATTTACTTATCCTCATCTGTTTTTATATATTTTTATTTGCATTTCAGAATTGATGAATATATGTATGTTTATTATCCATCTATAACTTTGTTGTAGCTGAGGCCCTGGAATATGCTTTAAAGCAGCTATATCTTATTGACGCTATTGATGAACATGGATCTATAACAAGTTTTGGACGGACCATGGCTGGTATGATATATTTATTTAGCTAATGATTTTCATTATTTTGATTGGCAGCTTACTTAATTATGTTAACAAGTTAACAACTGTTATAAATAATTGTGCATTAAGTATCATTGATTAACAGAGAATTAATTTCTTTAAATGTTTTAGTTACCTCCGGTGGTTCAGATGTATATTGGAATATAGATATGTATGCAGCGTGTCTGAGCTTGGCGTGTATTCCCTTAATGCAACCTGCTCCATGGGTGGAGCTATGTTTGGTTAAGGGAGACTTGCTCCTCTGAATATGTAGTTTTTATATTACAACTAACTCTGACCACGCCTTTAATACGTTGGGATTTTATATTTCCCTCTAAAGAAAAAATTTGTTGGAGTTTTAAAAATAATTTTTATGCATATTTTGGTTCCCGAGCTGTTGGAGCCTACTAATGTTTCCTTAGAATCTTGAATCTAAATGCAACTTGGTGGGAAATTTTGTTGGGATTTTAAAAATAATTTTTATACATGTTTTGGCTCCCTCAGGGCGAAGTTCTGCCTTTCCAATGGAGCTGCTGAAGCCTATTAAAGTTCCCATGCGAATCTTGGATTTAAATGCAAATTGTTGGGCAATTTTGTGTATCAAAAGGAAGAAAAAATATACCTTGGATTCTTAGAACAGATTTCTGTGGGTTTTATGCATCATCTATATTATGAAGTCTCAGGTTGTCAATAAGGAAGGGGCTGTCATAGCATAGTGTTGATCTGTGTCAATGCATCATCTTTTTTATCTACTCTCAAAAAACAGTTTTTTGCTGGAGGAAAATTTCCTCCAACATATATTATCTTGTTTTTCTGATTATTTACAGTAATTCTGTACAGAGCTTCCATTAGAACCTTCACTTTCAAGGACCTTGATGGAGGCAAATGAGTATGGCTGCTTATCTCAGGCTTTGACTGTTGCTGCTATGTTATCTGCAGAAACTACGCTCCTTCCTGGTCGAAGGTTATAAACTTATTCTAGAATATTATATTCTTGTTGTGGATGCTGACTAAAAATCTTGGAGGCCAACAATATTGCATAAATTTTATGCATTATTTCTAGTTGAGTGAATAGCCTTTTTTTTTTTTTTTTTTTTTACATAGTTATCACCTATCTGTAGTGTAGAATTTTGGAACAGAGATTAGTCATTGAATTAACTTCAGAAACTCCCTAAATGAATCAACTGTCATTGAAATGTCAATTTTTAAAAAAAATTGAGGAACAAGAATGCACAAAAAAGGAAAAAGAAAAAAAAGAAAAACCTAGATGTGAACAAGCTTCAGGATGCAAATTATGAACACAGCTGTTTATGTGATAGTCCACCAAGTCGAGTAGATCCCCTCGTAGTGAAAGTGGTGGTGAAATCATGTTCCCGTAGGGAAATTAAAGCAACACACCTTGTTATAAATTAGTGAGATCAGTTGTTTTCTTTAATGTGTGAAATTCCAATGGTCTGTTTTTTTACAAACTGCATGTGCAAATTTTTCCATAATACTCAAGTATTGATTTAAAAAAAATGAAAACCTGATTCCCCCATCACTAGAGTCATCCTGTTCTGATTGCATGTCATGTCACTGTAGCTAAGTAGCTGACAATTCATTAATCAAATTGATCTTCCTAGGTTTATTAGAGTTGCAACATTGACTGAACTGCATGCATATGGGTTTTTCTTCTAGCAATATTCTCAGTAATTGTTCTTTAATAAATATATTTTAATTATATAAAAATTGGTTAGCCAGTAAGAAATCTGAGCGTTAATGTAAAAGTTAGGCATGCCTATCACTTACTTGTGATGTTATTATAGTATACCTCTGCTTGCTAAAATTGAAGGCTCTAATAGCACTAACCTTAATTGCAGTAAACCAAATGTGAAGAAGAGAAAACACACTCCGTTGGACCTTCCGGATGGTTCTGGCTGGGGCGATCACATACAACTGCTACAAATTTTCGAGCATTGGGATCAAACTGACTATGATCCTAATTGGTGCAAAGATCATGACTTGCAGGTAAATTTGATTTCCCAAACCCAAAATCCTTTTATAGATAACCTGTTCTGAGTCAGAAACTAGACTCAACTGTTTATATCTTTTGATTGCTGAAAAGTATTAACAATTACATAATCTTATCCAATAACTAGTCACTAATTTATATAAATGGGCAAAACAAATCTGGTTAGATTGGCCATTTAGGTATTAACTGACCTTTCCATCTTGTTTCATGGTTTGAAGAATTCTTGCTCTATTATATTAATTCACATATATTCAAAGGCAAACATTAGCGTAACGTTAGAGTTATCTACTTGTGATTAGGAGGTCATGGGTTCGAGTGACAGAAGCCTCTTACAATTAAAATTAATTGTGGGAGAAGTTTGTGTACATATTGGCCTGTGCCCATGACCTATGTGACCCAATCTCTTTCTGAATTCCGTCATTCATGGGATCTTTGTGCACTAGGTTTGGCCTTTTTTTTGGTGCTATTTGCAAATACTCAAATCATTTTTATGATTTCTATGCAAATCAGTCCACAAGATCTATGGGTGTGCATTAGTTTGTGTGCATCAGACTGCAGACATTTTTAAGGGAAGAGGATTGAAAGTGAATGTTTGAATTGCACAGATGCAATATTATTGGGATATGTTATATGTACCATTTAAATGTAGAACTAGAGATGTGATGTATGTATCTTTGTAAAATGCCTCATGATACATGTCTTTTGAAATTACTGTAGGTGCGAGGAATGATGTTTGTCAAAGATGTTCGTAAACAGTTGTCTCAAATAATGCAGAAAATAGCAAGAGGTAAGCATTCAATATCAAGGGTTTCAAGTGTTAATGAGCAATTTTTGAGACTCGTGTTTGACACACATCTACTTCTAATACAATATCTACTTGTGTGAAAGATCTAATTCTAATGAGTCTCATGTGTTGAGACTCATGTTTGACACATATCTACTTCTAATACAATATCTACTTGTGTGAAATCATGTTTGACACCAAGCTGTTATTTTAAATTCATCTTTGTCTGCTCTGTTACAGATGTCCTTTATTATGGTTAATGAAGGGTTTTTTTGTTAGCCCTTGCATGTAGATCTTTTCAGCAGTCTTTTACTCAATCATACTTCATTATTAGAGATTTTCTTATTTAGATTTCTTTAAATAGAGATATACACACATACTATTGTTGATAAACACATTTACTTGGGCCAAATAAAGTGTATTTTGCAGCTTGCGCATATGTAATACATTCTCCTTACTCTACTCTTTTAACCTAATAAACAAATGGGCTAAGCTCACTCTAAGAAATAACTAATATATAATAATATATAATATTCTAACAGTTCAATTTGTTAGAAAATTTGTCCGATGACACATAAAATAAATGATTTGCTCCTCTTCACACTAGCATTAGGCCACTTTCACGAACAAGTCATAAATAAAGTTTTCCTAATTTTGAACAAAACACGTGTGCACAATTTTACAATTCATAACAATAAAAGTTAACGGAACACAAAAAAATGAAGTGTAATGTGGTGTCTCCACGGTGATGAGCTAAGCACATGGCTTCATCAACAAAATAATCCACATTGATCCACAATAATCCATTTGAGCAATACATACATGTTACAGAATACATATTCTACAAACACTTGATAGTCTTCCCTCTTGCCTATGAGGTGGAATGAGAAAGGAGAGGAATGAGTGAAAACAAATAGAAGAGGCAAAGAATGCATACAAGTCCAAATTGGAGATTGAAAATTTTAAAACTACTTTACCAAAAAAAGTCGTAAAACTGCAAGACTAAGTACAAAAGTGGGTAGGCCAAATGGCAGTTTTTGAAACTATGGGGATACATACATATATATATACATACATATATATATACATACATATATATATATACATACATACATATATATATACATACATATATATATATACATACATACATATATATATACATACATACATATATATATACATATATACATATATATATACATATATATATATATACATATATATACATATATATATACACATATATATACATATATATATATAGAGAGAGAGAGAGAGAGAGAGAGCAAAATTAATAATTTTAAAAAGAAAAAGAAAAAGAAAAGAGATATTATGGCTAATTTTCAGAACCGGCAGATCAAATTTATAATCTCAATAGGAAAAAAGAAAAGAAATGTTCTGACTGATTTTCAAAAATAGCAGTTTTTTTTTCTTCTGTATGTAGCGAAGTGGGATGACCCTTAGGGAGGATCACCTAGGGCGGCCATTTGTGGTGCACGGTCAGAGGATTACCAATAAATGCTTCAAGATCATAGAAAAAGATTGATGAAAATGGGCCGAGATGAAACACCAACAGAAAAAGCATATGGCCACTAAAGAACAAATCAACTGTAGTAACATCAATTGTATGGGGAATAATTCATGGTACAATTGCATATCGTGTCTTCCGGCAATAAGATATCCTTTGGCAGTAGAAGCAGCCCATGTAATAAAAGTTAAGAAGAATGTATGTATATGTATATAAGGATATGCTAAAATGAGAATGTGAGGATAAGTTCTTATCCTAAAATATGTGATCTGAATAGTTGGATGTTATAACCATTCGGATTAAATATTTATTCCATTGTAGTTTTGATACAATCAAATGAAAGTTCAATATGAAATTTTAAATATTGATCTAATGATTCAAATTGAAAAATCTCACAATAAGAATTTGATCTAACATTTTCAATATAGTATGATTCTATGCATATTTATATATGTATATATAACTACATATATATATATATTAAGGTATTTTACTTGTTCCTCACTCTAACACTTTTAACTTAATAAACTAATGGACCATTTCACCTTTAATAAATCATTAATATAATAATATTTAATATTTTAACAGTTTGCAAGGGCTTCAGCCCAAATAAATAAATCAGATTGATGCTGTCATCTTTGAAAAGCAGGGCCGTTAGATGTACGAACAAATGAAAACAGGAGAGAAAGCCAACAAGGTTATAGGAATTTGAGAAAGGCTTTGTGCATGGGCTTCGGAAGCCAGCTTGCTGAGAGAATGATTCGTCACAATGGCTATAGAACCTTAGGTTTCAAGCCCCAACTTGTTCAGGTTTGTTACCCTGTCTCTTCAGTTTTGTCCCATTGCTGCTACATTACCCTATAATTTGTAAAAACAGAAATTTACGACCACCACATACTATAAAATATTTTTTTTGGGTTATTGCTGTTCCAACCATATCTTAATTTAAAGTATTCTAAATAAATTAGGTACATCCATCATCAGTTCTCAGACCCGATGAAGAGGGAATGCTCCCAAACTATGTTGTCTACCATGAACTCATTTCGACCACACGCCCATTCATGCGCAATTTGTGTGCGGTGGAAATGCCTTGGGTCATGCCCATCTTGAAGAAACTTGACAGCTTGAATATTCACAAACTAAGGTAAATATGTTTCTTGAAGCATTGAGGAACAAGCAAGCTTTTACAATAAAGATGCACATTTTAAAAAAATTATGTAATTCTTTTTTGTACTTCTGCACAGTGGCGGGTCCAGTCAATTAGAAGAGAGAGCCGGGGAAAGCCTCTCTGATCCTCCTAAGAAAGTGGTTGATGTTGTTGCAACTCTTGATGAACGTGACAGTAGAATACAAGCTGCTCGGGATCGTTTCCTCGCCCGGAAAGGGAAAAAATAGATATATTAAATAATATTGGGAAATCAGTGGCTAGGGTTTTTCGAATCAAATCAATGCCACCAACCCTTTACACTTCATGCCCAATTTTGCCGTTCAACGTATTTTTTTTATCACTGCATGCGTGTCTAGTGGTTGGGCAAAACTTCCATTTTTTAAATCTTAGCAATGCCCTTTCTATTTTACGTTATTTGGCTATTTGCTGGCGCATTTTGTTCCGGCTAGCTATAAAATATTTAAAAAAAAAACCTTTATACACCACCTTCGACGATGTAGGCGCTTAGCACTCTCTTTTTTGGTTAGTTATATTTTTTGGCGGGATAAGTTTTCATATTTCGGCCATTCTATTTCCTTTCAACATCCTTAACACGTTCCTATTACCTTGCTCATCCATTAAAATTAGATAAAATTACACGCAAGAGTTAATAATTTATTTTGATAACAAGTCAATACTTCGTCATTTGAATCTATATATTTATACACAGATAGATTTAGACTAGATGAAGTGTTAATATTTTTAAATTACTTAGCATCTCTAATTTATTAGTAAAATTAATAATAATAGTAATATTTAATTAAATATCAGTTTTAATGTATCAGGTAAACTTTTAATAAAAGTAAAAAAAATTAAATGACTGATATCAATTTAATAAGACAAATAAATTTTCTATTCAGATTGCGTTACCCTCAACGTAACTCTCTTCATCGCATCTTTTCCTCGCTTTTCATATAATTAAACTCTATTTACGTGTGCGTAGGCATGTGAGGACTAGACAGTCTGCACCGAGTTTAAATAACCAATGAATTGCACGGGGGGTTGCCTTATATTTTTTTCAAAACCAAAGATTGAGTGCATGTTAGGTATTTGTTGAAGGAATCATAGCCGACACAGTATGGAGAAAGACAGGGTGCCTAACTAATGCAATTAGAGCACATCTCCGTAGTAAGTGAAATCAAAATTCTATGAATGTTTACATGCATGACCGCATGAGTCTCAAACATAGCCGACACAGTGTGGAAACCACATTATGCCAACACTGCCTCTAGATCCCTAGTTCAAATATTCTTCCATTTCTAATTTTTCTTTCTCAATTCAATTCCTCCGTTCTTACATCAGTTTTATGGCGGACGGATCCAAAACAATATTTGCAATTTTATTTTTATCATTCAAACTTTTTTATGTTTCTTTTTTATAAGATGAATTTAAATTCGTCTTATAAAATGAATTTAATAAGACGAATTTAAACTTTTTTATGTTTCTTTTTTAGGCTTATATTTTCTTTTTTTATTTTTAAAAACAAAATTATTTTTTAAAATAATAAATTTCATAAATTTAAAACTAATTATAAATAATAAAAATTCACCTGAACTCAAAAATTTTAAAAATAAACCTATTTTCAAAAGAAAACAAATTCACCAAAAGCTTTTCCTAGTTGAAATCCATGAAAGACTTCAGTATAATTTTTTGTTTTATCAATTATTTATGATGAGACTATCCACCAGATCTGGCCGAATTTCCAACTTCCCATGCACTCATTTTTTTTTTTTTTGCTGTTTAAGTAAACTATTTTTTCTTACAAACAAACCACGTAATAAAGGGTACTCAACAAACTAACTATGCATTGAAGAATAAATACATTGGATATTAATACTCCACAAACAATAATTCGAACTTCTAAAAATCTGTTAGGAACAAAATTAAAGAAAAGAGGTCAACGCTCAAGAGTATGCAGGAAACCTGGGACTGTAACAGGATTATTGGATGAATGGTTTGTTTTAAGATGAAACACCCGCTCACATGCATATTGATCAAAATAGTAAAGCAATTTTCACTGCTCAACTGTGTGCAAGAGCAACAAAATAACTTCTGGCACTGTTGATGCCGGTGTACACAACCAAGACGCGGGACCAAAAGGTCTCCATTTTTTGTCGTGTAGAATTGTGTTAGTCATGGGGATATCGTTGCATAGTTATACAAATTCCAGAACAAGTTGGCACAATATTCTTTCTCCCATGGGCATAACATGGTAACTTAGGGTAGGTGGCACAATATGCTTTCTCCCATGGACACAATAATACTACAAAACGAGGACACTTCTGTTCCAAAAACTAAACATTCCCCATGAAAATGTAAACTTTTGAGCCAAGCAAAAAAAAAGTGAGAAGAAACTATTATTTTATTATGTTGGATAAGAGTCTGATCGGGGTTTAATAACAGTGCCTATAGCTCAGATACCTATTTTGGAAAACATGCTTAAAATTCTTCTGAATTCTGAAAAGCAACTGTGGTTGGTTAAAAATAAATTGAAGACAGAAAGAAGAAAATGGTGTCGGTTTTTGGAAGGGAAAAAAGTTTTAAAAGCTAAAAAATACTATTAAAAATTAAACTTGGTTTAAGCACAAATTTTGCAAAGTTTTTTATCTAATGAACACTAATATGTTTATTTGGCCAAAATCAGTTTGACCATCTTTAAGCTCCCCCAAACACCCACTAAATGTCACACAATAACAAAATCAGTTTTTTATATTGTATGCATATAACTAAATCAAATTAGTAATATAACTTAAATCCATTATTGCGAGCCAAAAGTTGTAAGGTACCTCAATTGAGCCCGAAGGAACTATTCAAGTCCTGAAGGAAGGACACAAAATTAGAAGTACTATAAATTGCTGTGCGCAGGTAACCTCTTCAACCTGCTTGCTTAACTGCAGTGACATTCGCACACAAATGTCATAAAATTATGACTGATTGAATGCCTAAAGTTCTCTCATGCAAGAGAAGGAAAACACGTTACACCCATTTCTTTCCAGGCATTTGAAGGTGTCAGCACCTCATACAAAAAGAAATTATTGACAGATATAGACAAGCAATGAATTACAAACACAAAATGCTAGAGGCTAGAATTAAAAGAGACATCTAAAGCAAGCAAACCCAGCCTTATTATTCATCACATCAAAAAAAATTCCTGGCAGCAATGATTTAAAAAAACTACAATGTTTCAAAACCAGGCACCAACCCATGCAATGTCTTGCACTCCGGAAATTGTTTGCCATAAAGTAATCATAGATAAAGATATGAATCACCCCAGTAGAATACTAGAATGTTCATCAAGGAAACCATAATAAATAAAACAAATTTGCTCATCCACATCACCATGAAAATGCCAAAGATGAGGATCATTTCTTGTACTTCCTAATTCTTTAATCCAAGACTTCTACAACTATCCGATCAAAAAACAGCAACTTTTACAGCTAAATGAGCGCTACGTCAACATTCACATAGTGAGCATCCCTCATTGATGCAAAACAAATTTAGACCCCCTACTACATCCACTATATTGAATTCATAAATTACCTTACAAGTGCAAAAAGTTGTGTCAACCTCTCCATCAACGCAAACACCATCCCCTCCGCCTTACACCAACAAGTCTCTTGCAAACACAACGTGGAGATAAAAATAAAATAAAATGCCTGATAATAGACCAAAAAAATCATACTGCTTTGGTATTTGAAAGTCAAATATTAAAAAAAAATTTACAATGTGCAAATCAAGATATGTTACATACAGAAGTTTCAACATTATATTCCAGAAAAATATTTGTTTCCACACCTAGCCCTGGACAAATTGCCGCATTCTATTTCTATATGGTGACAAAGACTAGTAAACAAAGTTAACCTGCAACAAATCTGGGCGGGAAAGGTGATAGACAACACTCCTATCCATCTAACTCTCATCAGGGTCGCCTGTTAAAAAACAGCATAATAATCGCCTGATAAAAAATGTTTGGAACTTCTGTTCAGCGCATCCTTCTCACCTCAAAATTCCCATTTGCGAGCATCATAAAGAACTGAGTTGGGGAAGCACAAAGGCCAGCATGTAACAGTTTAAGTTAACTAAACAGACCGCCAGTCCCTAATCCCCCTTGCCGCAACTCCTTTCTACGCTGCTCTTCTAAAGGATCTGGACTTTTCATTAATCTTCGCATGCGCCTGTGCATGAAGCTATTTAGAATATAACTAAATCCAAGAATTGACAAAAGAAGTAAATTAATATCAGAGAAATATACCGATCTTGAGCATGTTGAGCGGGAAAAGTGGGCATAAAATCTTTAGATTTAGGGAGAGGGACTTCATGGAACCACTCGTGGTTAAGAGCAGCTTCAGCAGTTATCCGCTGCACGTAATACATCAAATTGCAATAAGTAGATAGAAGAATAAGATGATTGAATTACAATGTTACCATTACCTGTTTCATAATTTAAAGTAAAACTTACCATCTCAGGGTCATAAGTTAGAAGTTTGTTCAATAAGTCAAATCCAGAATCAGAGAGAACGGGACATCCAGTAAAAGAAGTAGCTGGAAATTTTTTGCGCAACAGGTTATACCTGAAAAGAACATATTAGTTGTTAGTACTTAATACACACAAAATTATATTCCACGTAACTGAGGGATTCTCCAATGGAGGCCAGAAAGCCAGATCAGAATCACCCAAAGCAGGAAGCCTGGGAAAAATAGTGCCACAAATGAAAAGGCTAGGATTAGACTCTAAGCAAGGCAAATGCTAAAACTACACAGCATTGATACGTACTGGTGCTTGACAAAATTGACCTTCACTCCGGGCAGTTTGGAAAACCCAGGCCAAATTGTCTCGCTTGGTGTGCCAAGAGTTCTGAAGATCTATAAACATAACCAAAAATTGATCATATTACATATTATCATTTAAAAAACACTGGGCAAAAAATTATTTGCAAAAATAGGATCATAAGACAATGCTAACACAAAACAAAAAGCACCAACTGGCTATCACGCAGCAGAGCTTGTTCTAAATTATAGACAACAACAATTGACTGCCTTAATTTACCTTGTCAAGTTGATCGAGTTCAGTTTTACCATTAAACAGTGGTTCTTTAGATAACAATTCAGCCATAACACAACCCAACGACCACATATCAATTGCAGTTGAGTATTGTTTTGCTCCTAACAGAAGTTCAGGCGCCCTGCAAAATGAGCAGATGTCTAATGACTGCTTCATCTTTCATCCTAAAACAAATTCTACACTCAACCAAAAGAAGCTATATATGAACGGAACTACTTTCCAGATAAAAGAAATTAGAAATTAGAACACAGCCAACGTACAATACTATTAATATGAGTACCTAGCTGCATTCTACATACACAACATGTCACTCAATTAAATGACTAATCAACCAAATCAAAACACATGGTTTGGATTAACAAGGGGAAAAATATTTCAAACACAATAAAACAATTTCAAATCAATAAAAGCGGGAATAAACAGAGAAAGCAGCTTAATCCCTCAATGGATAACTCAACAAATACTTCCTAAGTAAAGCAAGGAGCTCAATTTCTTCATTACCATTTGGCTCAAAATTCACTCCTTCACTAAGCATGCAGACGCAAGCAAACATGCCAAAAAAGTGGGAAAATAACAAACAACCGAACTTACATGGGTACCATCCGTGTCTCTCTGCCAACTCAAATAAAATAAATAAAAATAACCCTGAAATATTGAATTTAATCCATAAAACATAACTAAGAAAGAAACGACAACACTGGGAGAATTTTTAATATAATATAATATAATAGAAAAAAGTGTGCAATGAAGTGCAGCTCACCTGTACCACAGAGTAACCACCAGGTGAGTATATGGTTTCAGCGGGCTCCCATATTGACGAGACAAGCCAAAGTCGCATATCTTTAACTCACCCCGATTATTCAAAAGCAAATTTGATGTTTTCAAATCCCTGTGAAGTACCCAATTATCATGTAGATACTTGACGCCCCCAAGTAACTGGAGCATTAAGCACTTAACCTCACTCTGACTGAAAGGCTGCTTCATTGTCTCCATAAGCCCCTTCAAATCATGTTCCATGTATTCCATAACCATGAAAATACTATCAAGGCTGTTCCCCACAACAACTTCTTTAACATCTACAATTGATGAATGGTGGAAAGATAGAAGAATATTTATTTCCCTTAAAGAAGTCAAAGGAAAGCCTTCTCTTTCTTTTTCCATCTTCACCTTTTTTAATGCCACAATTTCTCCGGATTTCTTGTCTTTGGCTCGGTAGACAACTCCATATGTGCCCTCATCTATTTTGTTTAGTCTCTCAAACTCATCCACACTCCTACAACCCTGAAGCATATTTACAGTTCTTTGAGGTGGTACTTCAGACTGAGGCATGTCATGTGAATCACTATCTTCTCTAGAATCCATATCTGACTGGCTAACACTAGTACCATTGTTATCCTGTTCTTCATCTATGTCCATATAGTCATTCTTCTCTAAATAACTAGGGTGATCATCTTCACTTGAGAAAGCAGTTCGGATTCCTCCTTCATCAGAGTCAGATGGTATTCCTTTCCTTCCTTCAGAGCCTTCTCTCCTAAGCTCCCCACACTCTGGAGTCGATGACTTGTGAGAAATTTTTGAGGACTTATAAAATAATATTTTCTTTCTCCTGTTAGGCATTTCTTCATCACCAGAAATCTCACCCTCATCAACTGGAGAACTGGCTTCATTGGCCCATCGAGAGGCAGATATATTCCGGGTAGTCGGAACATAATCTTCATCTTCTAACAGATCAGCTTCCATATCACTGCCCCAATGCTGCTGATGTGGTGAAGATGATAAAACAACTACTGAATCTGACATGGCAGTCTCATGTGGCCCTGACGCCAGTGAAGGATTAACTGGTGAAGCATGAAAGATCTGAGCTATGCCATTACTAATAGCAGAACTTTGGACACCTCCATTTGGAATGATATTAGGTGACTGGTTGAATGCCTTCTCCGGCAGTGGCGGGGGAGGAAGAGTACTAGATGCTGAGGCCACGCTTCCTTTATGAATGTTGCTCAGTTCCTTGTCTTCTCTATCCCAAATGATGGGCGAAAACTTCCTCTTCTTAACACTCAAAGGTGCCTTGATATCATTCTCTAGCTTCAAAGCCTCATTGCCTTTCACCTGAATTTCAGACTCAATGGCATCATCAGACCCACTCTCACTTGACAGCTCACCCGGCTCTCGATCCAAAGCTCTAACAGAAACTTCTTGCCATCGAGGTCCACCACCACTGCTGCTTGAATTACTTCTACTAGAAGAAAGTC
Organism: Taxillus chinensis; assembly: GCA_023512835.1. Lineage (NCBI taxonomy): Eukaryota > Viridiplantae > Streptophyta > Magnoliopsida > Santalales > Loranthaceae > Taxillus > Taxillus chinensis. Next base: position 22,758,966 of record CM042085.1, on the reverse strand, counting down.
GGCTCACATCATTCATAGCTTCCCTCTCTTTGATATCCTTCTTCCTAATCCTACCCTTATCTTTGGCATCCCAAATCGGCCGCCATTCCTGGTCCTTATGGCGACTGCCATTCCTAATGGGATTGTGCTCCCTCCTTGAATAAGCTAAATCATGGTCCTTCAAATCGTTATCTCGATACCCTCCGTGTCTTCCTGCTGCCATAAATATAGAAAACGTAATAACACTCCGGAGAGTCTAGCTCCAAATCAAACCCTATTCCCCAATTGAACCTATAACCTTTTTAAAACCCTGCCCTCATTAAATTAAGCACGACAACTACACTTTGTTCTCTAAGTTTTTCAAGGAAAACCTAATCCTCAACAGCCCCAGATATTAAAAACCACCGTACATGAAAATTGAGAACACAGAACGAACTGGATAGCGATTGATCACCAAAGCAGCAATCGGTAGCAGTAAACAAGAAAAAAGATCGGTAACAAAACGCCTATGGTCGTTGAGATAGAGAAATCGAATCCGAAACCCTAAAAACGGGGCAACGATTCTCGCACTCCCATCAGGTCGTCGAAGATCACCCACCACACCAGTTTTTGAAACGAAAGGCCTTACCGATGAACAGAATCGGAAGCGAGAGTAATGGCGGCGACGGAGAAGATTGGTAGAGAGAGAAGAGACGGTGAATCAATTCCCCCAAAGTCGCCGCTAAAAGAAGGCAGCGATGACGCGAAGGCAACGGCTGCTTATCGATGCTATTACGTGTTGGTTTTGTGGGTGGGTGGATGAAGGCATAGGCATGGGCATTAGGCAAGACCAGCGGATGGTGGCTTATCTATGTCTCATTACTTATGTTATGTACTAAGTCTTAAATATTGCAACCACCGTCCCCTAATCTTGTTTAATTACTCCTGACCCCCCATTATTCCAATTTCTTCCGGGTGAAGCATCGTTTGTTGTTAACCATATTAGTCGAAGACTTGAAGTCGATTTCATCCACATTTTAGGGGCTATTTGGTTTTGTTTTGAAAAAAAAAATCTAAAAAATCATTTGACACCATTGTTTTTTTAAAAATATATATATATTTCTAAAAACTATTTTAAAATTATTTATTTTATAATTAGTTTTTATTGTTTTTTGTGTCTTTATTTTGAGCTTACAAATTATAGATAACTATCAAACTCATAAATGACAAACTGTTAAAAAAATGGTTCTTTTTTTTTTTCTTGCTTCCCATGGCAAGGAAATAAACTATTGTCAATTATTTATTTGAACACAACATGTTTTCCCTCCATTGTAAAACAAATGACTTGGCTTAGAAATCTCATGAAAAAACTACGTATAGTTAAACTATTGTGGCTTTTTATATGGAGCAAAGTTAGGTCCATAAAATGGAAGATGAACCTTAGCCCATAAAATGCCCTAAGAGAAATATGTTTGCTTTATAGTAGTGAGATGGGCTCGTGAAAAATGATTGTTATTTGCCATGAATGCCAAAGAGGAAAGAAAAAAAAAATGAGTCAAGAGAAATCTAACTTTGAGAAGAAAAAAAATTATTTTCCAAATAACTTTTATGTTTTATAAATTCAAATTTGTGTTTAAAAAAATATATTATTTTAATTTATTGTTTCTAAAAGTGTTTTTTAAAATAATTTTAGATATAATAAAACAAAAAAATCCAAAAAGATTTTTGTTTTTCCTATATTGTGTTTGATTGGTTTGGACAATCAAGCTTGTCTAGGGCTTTTTTTATTATGAATGTTTTAATTTAATCATCAAGTAATTTAGGTGATGTGTTTCAAATACATGCTTAATTTTACCAATCTAGATTTTTGACTAGATAAGTTAGTCAAATTGAGAGTCAGATGCTGAAGTGTTAACATGTAAATCGTATATGATATTTTATTTTATTTTATTTCTTGCATACCAAACATTAGTGAGTGAGATTGTGATACATCAACATTCGATTACCAATCCGGTTAACTTAACTGATAAAAAAACTTTATTCTAATTTTATATATTATTTATTTAATATGGATACTTTTGTATAATTTATATATTCATTAATAATTAAAACATTTTAAAAAAGTTCACAAAGTTGTTATATACTATTTTTTTACTCTATTATTTTATAGGTATATTTATAATGCACTTTTATTAAAATATTTATAAATATTATGTTAGTCTCAGCTTTATAATTGGTTGTGATTGTTGTTAACACAATGGGAGAATTGGTGGACCAATAATAGGCCAAGACTTCTATAAGAATAAGAGTAAGGTTTCGCCAAACAGTAGCCTTTAAAATCAAAGGGCTATGAAGTTTATCATAGGGGGTTTGATAAATGAACCAACAAGTACAATTTTATGAAAATTAAAACTCAAAAGGACAGAAAGGCATTAACTTGTGTCATTTCTTCTTCTTAACCTTTTCTTTGTTGTTTCTATATATGTCAACTTTTTTCATCTTTGTCTCCTCTCTTCTTTCAACTCCCTCTTCCTCCCCTTTAAATAATTGATGTCACTTTTATTTATTTCGTCTCAAACATGAGTCTTTGAAAAGTTATATCAAACTAAACTTGTTATTGATAATGTATTTGATGATATAGTGGTTTATTTATCTAATCTATTGAATGTGACATGTCACTGTTATTTTATTTTGAAAAAGTAAAGGGTAACTCATAATATATTATTGTACAGATATATTCGAAACAACTCCTATTATGTAGTTTATATAAGTGTTAATCACCACAAACCTCTTGACCCTTTGGGTATAAGTATGAGGAGTCACTTACCTGGTTTTAGTTTTTTTAGAATTTGAGGACGTGACAATTCTCCTTAGGTGTTAATCATCAATGCCTGACCTTTCAAGTGCAAGTATGGAGAGTCACTTATTTGATTTTAGAATTTTTAGAATTTAGAGACATGACACATCATGGCACTAATACATCTTATATCATTAACAAAGTTCATGCATAAACAATTCTAATGCCTAAATGCACACACAATCGTGTTAGTGAATATGCACCCCTCATAATGTATCTTATGGTGATTTGACTTACTCCAAAGTAACACAAAATATATGTAAGAACTGTGTTGATCAGGCACCCTTTATACAGTCTTCTAAGCTCCATGGTATTAATTAACCACTCATTACTAACATAGGTCCAATTAGACTATGCTCTAATACCAATTTGTCATATTCCTGAATTTCAAAAATTCTGAAATCAGGTAAATAACTCCTTATGTCTGCACCTGAATGGTCAATGGAATAGTAACTAACACATATAAGTATTGTATCGCATGAAACTCATACAATCATAAATTAGGAGTAATCTTATAATTTTCCAAATGAATAAATTATAAGCATTATAATTAATAATTCCAATAATCAAAACATTTCAGCATTCATCATATGTTTTATCCTAATACGGACCTATGTCTGGGAAGATTAATAAAATAACAATAAGTTACATAGTTCAGAACAATACATCATGAAGGAAAGTCCCTTTTATGGGGTGATGATTCCACTAGTCTCTGTTGGTACCTGAAAAATAAGTAATAACATAAAGTAAGCAAAAAGCTCAATAGGTGACCTATAATTTAGTATCCTATTGGCCAATCAAAACCTAGATTTTACATACTCAATGTGCACATGTTAGTGTAGTGCTCACTACCCATGTACTAACAAAATAACATCAAAGGCTATTGCCACATATCTCAAACCAACCATCAAATCCATAATTGCACCATAGTGTCAATCATTTGGCCTCACCTTATCACATCATATCATTATTATCACGATACTAATTATTAGGCATTAGCATATCATATTACAAACCAAACATTGGGCCTTGGCCCATTATATCAGTAATATTATACCACATATCAGTCCTCTAGCAGTAAAAGGCCTTGGCCTTATCTCAACAATATCCACAATCTCGAACATCAGACCTTAGCTTATCAAGTCCAATCTCCAGTACCCCAACATCAGTCTCTAACCTATCAAAACATTCATCTAGTACTCTAATATCAAGCTTTAGCTTGTTAAAACACCCCTCCAATGCTCCATCATTAAGGGCTTTACGTGCCACTTATCCCAAACCAACCTTTAAAAGGCATTATAACCATTTTCATAAATACAAACATATATGACCAATAACACATGCTAAGCATGGCTATATTATAGTTGTTTCAATCCCATAACATGACATATTATCACATTTTTGGGTTTCCCATGGGAATTACCCATTATTCATATCATATCATATCAAATATCATCTTATAATCATGAAAACATGATGATAACATCATCATATTAGTCTTAAACACCTCACACATACGAGGTCCCAACAACCAAAATAGGTCAAATGGGTGAATTTGGCCACATAGTTACAACAAAATACTTGATGAGTATCACACTCAAACGTATGTCATTTTATAGTAACATATGGAACAAACGACTTTCGAACCCAATTAAACACGAAGCATAACACATTTTATATCAAGTTACACCCAAATTTTAGGGTCACTTAAATCTTGTACAAATTCTGAATATTCAAATTTCAACCACTATAACCACTTATTTAACATGCAATCTTCACATGCATACAAGTCAGTAACAACATTCTAAATATTATATAACCATCAAATCAATCAATTACATCCAATTTCTCAAATCTCTAATTTTAGGGTTCATATTAATTTCTTAAATTTCGTATAATTTAAACACAATTGATCCAATAAAATGATATAAAGATGTAAAATCACCTACCTAAAATGTATTCGTAGAATGGATAAATAAAAAATCACCATAAACAGACCACTTCTTTATCTTCTTAACCTCCTCTTTTTGAGCGAACAACTCTCTCTCTCTCTCTCTCTCTCTCTCTCTCTCTCTCTCTCTCTCTCTCTCTCTCTCTCTCTCTCTCTCTCTCTCTCTGAGTTATGCCCAATTCTTTTTTTATTTGCATATTTGTCCCAAAGTGCATATCACTTCTAAAGTGTGTAAGTGGTTTGTCTTGTATAATTAGTCAGAACTATGTAACACATGCTTGATCTTCATAACACACTTTGTTTATCAACTTCGTGATGCACATTACTTTCATGTTGAGTAAATGTTTGAAACCTCGTATTACGCATCATTCTGCGTAATTGCACTAAAGTTTGTAAAGATTATAAAATGCATAAATATGTTATTTTGTTGATTTGTCTCCAAACTTTGTAGCAAACTCAAAGTGCATATTCATGCCAAACTATGTAAGTTTTCCATTTTGCATACGTGGTTTGGTTACTAGCGCAATCCAAATTGTGACAAATACTTGACTCAATTTGGATAGCTATATCATTGCCTTAAGTGTAGGGTTGTATTTTATAATGATTATAACTAAGATTTAGTTTTATTAGTTGGTTATTTATATTTTATGTTAGATAAAAGATATTTACAAAATAGAAATTAGGGAAATGAATGAAAACATAGTATGTGCAATGGAAGTGAAGGGTTTGCTAGTCACGATCGAAACTCAAAACCTTTTAAGGATTTGTTTTGAAAACTTTAAATTTAAAAACATGAATCTAAATAAAGTATTAAAAGAAAGCAAGTAAAGTGCAAGAATTTAAATAACAAAACTTTAAAATTTAAATTTAAATTATAACATTTTTTACATTATTCATGTTTTTTTAATTATCTAGGGTATGGGCGGGGACGGGACAAGCATTCCTCATCCTGTGTACCTGCCCCAAACTAAATTCTCATCCTTATTCCACCTACTCCTGTACAAACATTCTAGCAAAATGATGTCGACAGTAATCAAACTTATTGTCACGCCCCGGATTTCCAACCCGAGGAAACCGGCACGTGACTCCCCTTTTACCCACACGGAGGGCAAAGGGGTTAGGATACAAACCAAGAATTTTACATTTCAAACATCCACAACACATTCAAGAATGTAATATTCATAAAAATATTCCAAACCAGTTTATTACAACAGAATTCTTTCCAATCCCATCCCCACTGGGGTTACATCGGTTCCCATAAAAGAAAACAACATAAATGGAAGAATAAAATGGATAAGGTCTTCCACCTTGGTGTATCCACCTAACGCCTGTAAGTCCCCTGGAAAACAAGCAAACACAAGAGGAGGGGTGAGCAACCACAGCTCAGGAGGGATCAAGTCTCCCCAACCCTTCCCATGCTCCTAGCGGCTACATGCATGTGCACAGGTGCCGTGACGTGTTACAACAATCTCAACAAACAATAACAAACCACATCGGTCGTCACAATTATCCACCACACAAAACACAAGTGATTTAACCGCCTCTTCAGGCCAAGTTATTTAACCGCCTCTTCAGGCCAAGTAATTTAACCGCCTCTCAGGCAAAGTTCTTTAACCGCCTCTTCAGGCCAGATACCACAGTCAAGCACACAACACACATGGTCACTCAAGCATACCACCAAACACTTGGTGTGCACCCATTCACAAGCGCACAAACCCAACCATTCAGGAAAATAGAGCAAACACACAGCATACATACATACACTAAACCACAAATCCAGCCACACAGGCATATTACCAAACATGTAATGGGCATATACATACAGCTATATTCACACAGGCATTTCATCGAACACATAGCATGTAATCCACAGAATCACACCAACATGCCATCGAAGGCCAACATTCATATAGGAGGTCACACCTATATGAATTTACATATAAATAATATAATATTTGCCTAGGACCCTAGGACGGAGGAGGATTTAGGAAGAACAGAACCCCTACCTCAAAGAAAACGCAACAACACAAGAACGGTCCGATCCCAAGCCGAACGCCGTCCACCCACGAAGCACCGACCACCCACGCAAGACGCCCGGCAGCAACCAGGAGCTCCCCTTCCCTCTCTCTCTCTCTGCGACGGCTGGTGAAGCAACAAACCCTAAACCTAAAACAGAGGGACTCCTCCTCCTTATATAGACATCACAACATCAAAACGACGTAGTTTTGATTAAGTGAATGCCGGGATCAAAACGACGTAGTTTTGATCACACAAGTTACCACCTTTCCGCACCCATATAGGCCAAAATACTCGGAATTTCAACATGGTCCTTTGGAGAAAGTTCCTTAGAATGGCAAAACCAAGGGAACCATGCAAAAATATGCTCGCACGTCAATTTGCACGCCAATTCCCCCAATTGGCGTGCAGCTCCAAATGCACTCAAACTTCACCACAAGTCTCCTTGCATCTTGTAGAGGCCTGAGGAGCAAAAATATGCTTGCACGTGAAATGGGTGAATTCACGTTCAGCTCCAAATGCTCTGAAATTTCGTGGTAGATAGAGGACCTCATTCTAAGAAACTTTTGTTCTTGCACGCCAATTGTTTGAGGCCATCTACTAGGTCAAAAGTGAGCTCCAAGATCAGCCAAAACGCCTAAAACCGCTCAGAACGCATAGCATCTTCCTAGGGCATAAATGTACGCTATCGCTTGACACATGCACCTCTCAAAAGTCCCCTCTTGGGCTCATCTCTTACCTTAAACTTGTGTACCAACATCCAAGGTGTTTGTGGTTAACTCCTTAACACACGGGTTACACACGGTCATTACATCCTCTCCCCCTTAAGACTTTTCGTCCTCGAAAAGAAATGACATACGAGGAAAACAAACACAAGCTACCCATTTGCCACACGGCGAGCTACAACACCCAAAGGGGTCATACACCACACACAAGACAACGGCACATAACAGTACCACCGGAATCCATAACCACAATAACCACATGTCACGAATACACATCTCAAGGCACATCACAAACAAGAACACATGTCTTTAAAAGACAATACAAATACATCAACGAATACAAGAAAACACATCACAAGAAAACATCACTATCCATCCCTGGCCACAGACCACCTCCCACGCTTAAGATTGTTCGTCCTCGAACAAGTCTGGGTGCTGCTCACGCATCATGGACTCACGTTCCCATGTCTCCTCCTCAATACCACGGTCTTTGCCACAAGCACGCGAACCAAAGGAATAGCACGACCACGCAAAAGCTTCTCTCGCCGATCGAGGATACGAATAGGGGCCTCAATGACGGACATGTCATCCTCAATGTCCAACGTCCCCCAATCAATCACGTGAGTGGGGTCAGGGTGATACTTCCGCAATCGGGACACGTGAAACACGTTGTGCACTCGACTCACCGCGGTGGTAACGCTAACCGGTAGGCCACAGGCCCTACACGATCCGGAATCTCAAAAGGACCAATAAATCGCGGAGATAGCTTGGAACCTCGCCCAAACCGTCGATGTCCACGTCGTGGAGAGACACGAAGGAACACATGATCACCAACAGAAAACTCCAAAGGTCGCCGCGCCGATCCGCATAAGATTTCTGCCGACTCGAGCCGACAACAAACGCCGACGAATCAACTTGACCTTCTCGGTAGCCTCTTGAACCAACTGTGGCCCCAAGAGGGGCTGTCTCCCCCACCTCGGTCCAACACAAAGGGGATCGACACGGCCGTCCATACAACGCCTCAAAAGGAGCCATCCCAATGGATGCTCGATAACTGTTGTTGTAGGCAAACTCCACCAAAGGAAGGTGAGTTGCCCACGAACCCCCGAAATCTAGCACACAAGCCCTCAACATGTCCTCCATGGTCCGATTCGTCCGCTCGGTCCGACCGTCGGTCTCAGGGTGAAAGGCTGTACTCGGATGAAGCTTGGTCCCCATAGCCTCCTCCGCAAACCTGCCCAGAAACGGGAAGTGAACCTCGAATCCCGGTCCGGAGACAACCGATGAGGGTACGCCATGCGGTCTCACAATCTCGTTCATGTACGGTGACTCAAGGTCCCAATGGAGTCCCGCTCGCGAACAGCCAGGAAATGGGCCGACTTTGTGAGTCGATCCACAATTACCCAAATCATATCCTTCCTCCCAGTGGTGGGTGGAAGACCGGTCACAAAATCCATCGCTATATGGTCCCACTTCCACTCCGCTATGGGCAAGGGCCGTAACATGCCCGCCGGCCGCCGATGCTCTGGCCTTCACCTGCTGGCACGTGAGGCACCGCGAAACAAAGGCAGCCACATCGCGTTTCATCCCAGGCCACCAAAAATGTGCCCGAAGCGCATGATACATCTTCGTACCCGCTGGATGCACAAGCAACTCTAGATTGGTGAAACTCCCTCATCACCTCATCCCCGAGGGAAGAAGCTACTACCAACCGCCCCCTGAAATGACAACTCATGCTCAGGCCCTCTCGTCCAGTCCCCAGATAGCTCCCCAGCCTCAATACGGGCACGAAGAACCTCACACTCAATGTCATCCATTGTCCCTCCCGGACGCGCCGGTACAACTCAGGCACTACCACCAAAGGACTCAGGACTGTCCCACCATCATGAACAACAGGCCGCACTTGTAACGTCGCCAATCGCTCCATCGGCTTCCATCTCTCTCACAGCCACCTCAGCTTTCCCTTTTCTCGCTCAACGCATCGCCCACAACATTTCCCTTGCCCGGGGTATAGGCAAGAGTAAAATCAAAGGTCCTGCAAATACTCCACCCATCTCCTTTGCCTCAAATTCAAGTCCTTCGAGTAAAGATGTACTGAAGGCTCTTGTGATCCGAGAACACCACAAACTTTTCTCCCAAGAGGTAGTCTTGCCAACTCTTCAGGGCGAAGATGACAGCCGCTAACTCAAGGTCATGAGTAGGATAATTCTGCTCATGAGGCTTCAACCGCCTCGACCCATAAGCTACCACACCGTGCTCCCGCATAAGCACACACCCCAAACCAACCCTGGACGCATCACAATACACCTCATATGGAATATCCTCCCTAGGCAACCTCAACACAGGTGCAGTGGTCAAACGGGTTTTGAGAGTCTCAAACGCCCGCTGGCACTTGTCACCCAATCAAACTTCACGCCCTTCCGAGTCAACGCCGTCATAGGAGCCGCCAAACGGGAGAACCCCTCTACAAAACGACGATAGTACCCCGCCAAGCCAAGAAAACTACGGATCTCAAAAACGTTGGTTGGCCTTGCCCACGATGCCACGGCCTCAATCTTGGCCGGGTCCACCCTAACTCCCTCAGTGACACCACATGGCCAAGAAAGTGAACCTCCTGCAGCCCAAAACTCACACTTGCTAAACTTAGCAAACATGCCTGGTCCCTCAAGGTTTCCAACACTGTTGCCAAGTGCTCCACATGTTCCTTCTCGGTCTTGGAATACACCAAGATATCGTCGATAAACACCACCACGAACGAGTCTAAGTATGGGGCAAAGACTTGGTTCATCAAATGCATGAACACTCGTTGGCGCATTAGTGAGCCCGAAAGGCATCACTACCCACTCATAATGCCCATACCCTGCACCGGAAAGCCGTCTTAGGGATGTCCTCCTCCCTAACCCCCGAGCTGGTGATACCCCGACCGTAAATCTATCTTGGAAAACCACTGGGCCCCACTCAATTGGTCAAACAGTCATCTATCCGAGGCAACGGGTACTTGTTCTTCACAGCCACCGAATTCGGCTTCCCGTAGTCGATGCAGAGACGAAGCGTGCCATCAGCCTTCTTAGCAAAGAGCACCGGAGCACCCCAAGGTGAGGTACTTGGTCCGATATACCCCTGGCCCACCAACTCCTCGATTTGCCTCTGAAGCTCCCTCAACTCACTGGCCCCATACGATACGCTACTTGGGGAAATCGGACCCGTCCCCGGTACCAACTCAATGGTGAACTCCACACTCCTCTTAGGTGGCAAACTCCTCAACCGCTCAGGAAAAACATCCTTGAAATTGGTCCACAACAACGGGCCACACCCTCTTTTCCACCTTACCCTCCTCAGCAAAGGTCAGGGCTGCTAACCTGTGGGTAATGGCACCCCACTGGTCCAACACTGGCCCGGCCCGACTCGCCTCACAATCCCACTCCCCCTGCAGGGTGCAAGAGGTCCCTGCAGGTGTCACGAAGGTCACACGCCGCCGATAACAATCTATCTTGGCCTGGAAAGCCATAAGCCAATCCATACCCAAGATCAGGTCAAACGCCCTCAAAGGCATCACATGCAAGTCAAAACGCAGCTCCACCTCTCCTATGGTTAACACACGATCACGACACACTCGTCGTACCTCAATCATGCCTCCCACCGGAGACTCCACAACTAGGGGCCTCGCGGCCTCCACACAAGCTAACCCCAAGCTATCTATCACAGGCTCAAGAACAAACGAACACGATGCACCCGTATCGAAAAGAACGAAGCTAAGGTACGGGAGATCAAGAGGGTACCTCTAACCACCGATGGTCCCGCTCCACCCTCACTGGTGGGGGTGGTAGCTCAGCCTCCTCCTGGTATGTCGCCTCCAACGCAAACACCCTTCCTTGGCCCGTGCCACTTGTCGGCTCACTCACTGGACGCTTCCCGCTAAGGTTGCCTCCAGCCTCGGTCTGCTGCCGTTCCGGCCTCCCCTGGGGGTCGGGTCTGACCGGATCCTGCCTGGTGGGCCGCCACCGACGAGCGGGTCTCTCACTGGTGCCTGGAAGCTAGCATCACTCCTCACGCTGGATGCCGCGCCCCCTGTTCCCCTGTTGCCACTCCTGCAAACCCGGCGCAAATGACCCTCTCGCCCACAGTTGTTGCATCGCCAGTCCTTCTTGGGGCACTCCCCTTTGAAGTGACCCTGCTCTCCACAGCAGTGGCATCTGCTCGGTAGACTCCCAGCTGGACCACCCTGTCTTCCGCCGCCAAAGGTGAACCTCCCAGGGTTCACAGATGTCTGACCCCGACTGCGATAAGAACTGCTATCCCTCTCCTCCGTCTTGAGCCTCTTGGACCCTGCATCTCGATCAGGCCCACACTGCAACTGGCGCCCCTGATGGGCCTGCCTCCCATCATCCAGCCTCTCTTCGGCTATTCGGGCCGTCTCCACGGCCTCAGGATAGGTCCTCAAGCGTAGAATCGCCACCCTCTCCCTAAGGGCTGGCCCGAGACCCAAGGTGAACTTGTGGGCCTTCAGGTCCTCCCTTACCACGATCTCAGGAGCAAACCTACTCAATCTCCGGAACTCCCGCTCATACTCAGGTACCGTCTTGGATCCCTGCTTCAAGCTGCCAAATTCTTCCCTCTTCTTGCCATCTCACCGATTCCAGGAAGAACTCATCTTGGAAGAGTTGCAAGAACTCCTCCCAAAACATGAGTTGCACCGCACGGCTCCCCGCAACACTCGTCCACCACTCCAAAGCGTCCCCCTCCATTCCGCCGAATTGCGGCCGCACTTTATCCTCCTCCCGGGGCAGGAGAAAGGAGAACACATGCTCAATCTGCCTCAACCATCGCTCACCTACCACAGGATCTTCCCCCCCTTAAATCGCGGAGGTTGTTCCTTTCGGAACCGTGTCACCACGTCATCCTCTCGCACGGGTCGGTACACCACCCAGCGAACTCTCACGCTCACGAGGCAGCTCTCTCCCTCTGGTGGTGGTGGTGGTGGCACCACTGCCTGTGCCGCCATCTCACGGCGCACCTCCTCCCGAACGTCTTGCCGGAGTCCCTCCCGTAGCTCTCGTACCTCCAGCCGGATGCCTTCTTGTAGCCGTGCCAGGAACAACGCATGCCCTCCAACGGATGGTCCCGCACCCGGACCCTCATGGGCAGATGACTCATCGCCCATCGCCCCGGACGCACGTGTCACTCTCCTCGGTGGCATTCTTACTACATGAAGTAAGATGCACAAATGTCGGGACGCGTTTGACTACTAATAAGTTGACTACCTCTACCCCATTATCAATTTCACTAACACTTGACATTACACACATACATTGCACCAATCACATTTCACAGTTCACATCCAGTACACATTGCCAAACAAATCGAGTTGCACATTTCACTTAATCATGTGATCTTATCCACGCTTTAGCATACATTCACAACAAATGCAACTAGTGCCCTAATGCCAATGCATGCAAATCCTATCACAAGACCGGACTACCCTAAGTACACCTTGGAGGCTCAAAGAGGACCATGTTGATCAGGCATGTCCCCCCCGGGCTCCTCCAAAGGACTCAAGATAACCAAGTCCGCCCACTACCCTAAGCCAACTAGACCATGCTCGATACCATATTGTCACGCCCCGGATTTCCAACCCGAGGAAACCGGCACGTGACTCCCCTTTTACCCACACGGAGGGCAAAGGGGTTAGGATACAAACCAAGAATTTTACATTTCAAACATCCACAACACATTCAAGAATGTAATATTCATAAAAATATTCCAAACCAGTTTATTACAACAGAATTCTTTCCAATCCCATCCCCACTGGGGTTACATCAGTTCCCATAAAAGAAAACAACATAAATGGAAGAATAAAATGGATAAGGTCTTCCACCTTGGTGTATCCACCTAACGCCTGTAAGTCCCTGGAAAACAAGCAAACACAGGAGGAGGGGTGAGCAACCACAGCTCAGTAGGGATCAAGTCTCCCCAACCCTTCCCATGCTCCTAGCGGCTACATGCATGTGCACAGTGCCGTGACGTGTTACAACAATCTCAACAAACAATAACAAACCACATCGGTCGTCACAATTATCCACCACACAAAACACAAGTGATTTAACCGCCTCTTCAGGCCAAGTTATTTAACCGCCTCTTCAGGCCAAGTAGTTTAACCGCCTCTCAGGCAAAGTTCTTTAACCGCCTCTTCAGGCCAGATACCACAATCAAGCACACAACACACATGGTCACTCAAGCATACCACCAAACACTTGGTGTGCACCCATTCACAAGCGCACAAACCCAACCATTCGGAAAATAGAGCAAACACACAAGATACATACATACACTAAACCACAAATCCAGCCACACAGGCATATTACCAAACATGTAATGGGCATATACATACAGCTATATTCACACAGGCATTTCATCGAACACATAGCATGTAATCCACGGAATCACACCAACATGCCATCAAGGCCAACATTCATATAGGAGGTCACACCTATATGAATTTACATATAAATAATATAATATTCTGCCCTAGGACCCTAGGACAGAGGAGGATTTAGGAAGAACGAACCCCTACCTCAAAGAAAACGCAACAACACAAAGAACGGTCCGATCCCAAGCCGAACGCCGTCCACCCACGAAGCACCGACCACCCACGCAAGACGCCCCAAGAAGCAACCAGGAGCTCCCCTTCCCTCTCTCTCTCTCTCTGCGACGGGTGGTGAAGCAACAAACCCTAAACCTAAAACAGAGGGACTCCTCCTCCTTATATAGACATCACAACATCAAAACGACGTAGTTTTGATTAAGTGAATGCCAGGATCAAAACGACGTAGTTTTGATCACACAAGTTACCACCTTTCCGCACCCATATAGGCCAAAATACTCGGAATTTCAACATGGTCCTTTGGAGAAAGTTCCTTAGAATGGCAAAACCAAGGGAACCATGCAAAAATATGCCTGCACGTCAATTTGCACGCCAATTCCCCAATTGGCGTGCAGCTCCAAATGCACTCAAACTTCACCACAAGTCTCCTTGCATCTTGTAGAGGCCTGAGGAGCAAAAATATGCTTGCACGTGAAATGGGTGAATTCACGTTCAGCTCCAAATGCTCTGAAATTTCGTGGTAGATAGAGGACCTCATTCTAAGAAACTTTTGTTCTTGCACGCCAATTGTTTGAGGCCATCTACTAGGTCAAAAGTGAGCTCCAAGATCAGCCAAAACAACTTAAACCGCTTAGAACGCATAACATCTTCCTAGGGCATAAATGTACGCTATCGCTTGACACATGCACCTCTCAAAAGTCCCCTCTTGGGCTCATCTCTTACCTTAAACTTGTGTACCAACATCCAAGGTGTTTGTGGTTAACTCCTTAACACACGGGTTACACACGGGTCATTACACTTATAACCTACTTTCAACTACAATAATGGCCTAATTATTAGGCTATAGGATTATTGTTTATTTTGCTCACACATTAGTATATGTATATAAAATCTATCATATAAATAATATTAGTAGCAATAATAATAATAATAATAATAATAATAATAATAATAATAATAAAGATTACATGTCTTATTTCAAAAATAATATTAATTACAAAGTATATGTATTTATATTTTTATAAAAATAAAAATTAAAAGTAGAAATGTTTTAATATAAAAAATACAAGTATATGTCAAATAAAATTTATATTTAACAACTTAAGTAATGTAAGGAATTATTTTAAATATTTTATATACCTACTGAAACTATTAGTTGATCATTTAAAATTATAAATATATTTTAAAATAATAAAAATTTAAAATACTTTATATGTAAGCAAACAATTTTAGCACAAATATATGATGAGTAAATGAAGTTATATATGTAATTAAAACAAGTTATATGTATAATTACCAAAACCAACTAAAAGACCAATTAAAGTGTTAAACCAATTTATAATTTTATATAAGTGATTACACTAAATACCTTGATAAGATAGAATATCAAACTAGTTAATATTGTATGATTAATCTAACATTGGTTATAATTATAAGTAAAAATTATGATGATATAAAGTAAAAAATATATACATACTTATTATACCAAATTATACACACATACACTTAATAACTAATTTTATATGAAAATGCATATATATGATCATTTTAGTTACATTAAATGAACCAAGTTATTGAAATGAGTAGTAATACCTAAGTGATATAATTATATAGTATATTAGTATATACTAATATATTATGTATAACATTAATAATATTATAATTATTTGATCAAATAATATTTGATTAGATTATTTAGTCTTAAATCAATTTATTAATAAATATAAAATTAAATTTAAATCTAATTAATATCTATCTATAAATTATTTCATTTAGGATAAGAGTTATATATGGTGAGAGTGAGTTTTGACTATTGATAATATGTATTTCATATTATAGTTGAAAATAATAAATAATATAAATAATATTATTAGTTCAAATATTAATATATTTATTGATCAAATAATATTTAATTAGATTATTTAGTCTTAAATTAGTATATTAATAAATTCAAAAAATTATTTCATGCGTGATATGAGTCATGTATGATGAAAGTGAGTTTTGAATCTTTTAACATTTGATAGTAGATATTTCAAATTTAAGTTAAAAGTAATAAACTAGATAAATAATATTATTAATTTACATATTAATATATTCTCAATCAAATAATATTTAATTGGATCACACAATCCTAAATAAACATATTAATAAATTCAAAAACAAAACTTAAATATAATTAATTTATATTTTATATTAAAATATTATAAGTACATTTACTTTTTATTATAATATAAATATATATTTTTGTAATTACTATTATTTTAAAATAAAACATGCACTTTTTTTATTATTTATATGTTAAATTGTAAGTAAACATAATTAATAATAATTGTATAGCCTAAGAGTTAGATTATTGCTGTAATTGAAAGGAGTTATTAGGTCGCATAAGTCACATTATTCTTAATGGTATGGCAATAGGACAAAATTCGGACATGTTTGATAGGATTGTATTATTTTTCATTTTTATTTTTTAAAATTATGGACTCAAATAATATAAATTTATTTATGATCTCAGTTCATAGTTTTTAAAAGTAATCATATTTTTAAAATTTTTATTTTTTTTAATTTTTGTTTAAAATTATTTATTTTGTTATGCACTTTTTTTTTAAATGATCTATTCTATTATTAATTTTTAAATATTACTTCATTACTTCTCAATTACAGTTGTCTCCGATAGACGACACTGTTTGTTCCCCGGCAGTGCACCCTATCTTCCCGTGAAGGTGGTCAGCAGAGAAACAGCTCGGTCAGAGAGTTATTATGGTGGCGCTTTGGGGGTTCACGAGAGGGTTTAGTGGCGGTTCTCGCAGCATCGGAACGAGGATCAAAACATGGAGGTTTATGTATAGCATTCAGTCAAGGGCTTCATCGTTTTCCACGAACCCAATCTTCGGCGGCGGCGAAGATGGTGTTCTACCGGTTTTGATCGTCGGCGCAGGACCTGTCGGTCTCGTTCTCTCTATACTTCTCACCAAACTAGGTATTCGTAGTCATCTATTTCCGTGTTCCGCTGCTCCTCAATTAATGCCAAGAAAAATGATGGAAATGCCAATGCCCAATGAAAGACAACGTTTGTGTGATTTAAAAAAAAATTCTGGGTTTAATTTTTCATTTTGATTGCATTCCGTGAACATTATCTCTAATTTTTTTTCTATGTGTTTCTAAGATTAACTTAAATAAATAGGATGTTACGAGATTTCACCGATATGGTTTTGATTTTAATGAACTTATATATAAATTTGTTTAATAAAACTAATCCGTTATCATTTTCATGTCCGATTCCTCATTTTGATTTGGATAGTGTTATTGCTGTGGATCAATTGGTCAGTGATGGATTGGAGAAAATGTTCCCGGTAGCAACAGGTGCCTAGGCGGTGAAATTTCACTATGGGATATGTAAATTATGATTATTTATTTATGGGCAAGTGAAAATTAAACATCACTGGACAGGAGGCAATTAATTCATCGTGAAAACAATTTTTTTAATGGGAAATCATAATTCTCAACCAAATGGCTGAAATTTTGTCATTTGAAAGCATCTTCCATCTGATCGAGGAGAGAGCCTAATTAGCATCTATAGAGCATACAATCATTGGCTTGACCCGCATAGAAGTTGTGATTTTTCTTCCAAGCAAATAATGTTTTAATTTCATTTTTGGCTTCATGGACTTTTCAGGGGTCAAATGTGCAGTTTTAGAGAAAAGCAATAAGTTTTCTGAACATCCACAGGCTCACTTTGTCAACAATCGTTCTATGGAGGTTGGCTTTCTCACACTGAGGGTGCAAGTCAATGGGTTCTAACTTCTAAGTTTCCTTCAAAATGTTTACTTCTGTTTTGATGTAGTGCTATTGTTAGATTTTCCGCAAATTGAGTGGCTTGGCTGAGGAAATTCAGAGGTCTCAACCACAAGTAGATCTATGGAGAAAGTTCATATACTGCACGTCACTGTCCGGTTCTATTCTGGGATCAGTAGACCACATGAAACCTCAAGGTGTAATTCATGTATATTATCTATATATAGCACCACTTCAAATGCTTCTATCATTGTTTCCACTTTCCATCAGGTTACCTTTTTTGTATTATTATTATTATTATGTGAATTATGTATCAATTAAATTTGATACTATGAGAAATGTTTGGTTCCTGTGGAATTTTCTCTATAAACCTATGGGTAGGATTGCAATCGATATTTGAAATCTTACATTGTTTTCTGAGTAGCTGAGAAAATAAGCACTGAATAATTTCCTTCAAATGTTTTTTATCTTCAGATTTTGAAAGACTCGTTAGTCCAGTATCTGTTGCACATTTTTCACAGTACAAATTAACCAGGTTACTACTTAAGCTGCTTAAAAATCTCAACATCCAGATAAGTACATATGAAGGGCAGGAAGACTGCAGTCATGGATCCATTTGGGAAGGCAAGATATTAATGGGGCATGAGTGTGTGTCTTTTGATGTCAGTGACCATTATGTTACTGTGACTGCATCCTGCTTCAATGGGGAACGATATATGGAGAGAAATATCAAATGTAGAGTCCTTGTTGGTACAGATGGTGCAGGAAGCGCAGTTAGAAGGCTTGCTGGAATAGACATGAGAGGTGAAAGGGACTTACAGAAGCTCATCAGTGTTCACTTTCTGAGCCAAGACCTTGGACAATACCTACATAATGAGAGGCCTGGTATGCTGTTCTTTGTTTTCAATCCAGAAGCTATTGGGGTTCTTGTTGCTCATGATCTCAAGCAAGGGGAGTTCGTGTTGCAGGTTACTTTTCATTTTTTTTGAAACCTTGAATATTGACTTGACTCTCCTGCAAAGATGCTATGTTCTTGAAATTTGGTGTTCCCTTGCAGATACCGTTTTATCCTCCTCAACATAAATTAGAAGATTTCAGCTTTGAGGTACTTCTAATTTGGATCCTGTTCCTACTTTCAAGTCTAGGGATTAGGACAAAAAACCTTTTTGATATATGGCAATTTTTGTATGTATGGGGAATAAAAAGGTGGAGTTTGCTTCCCTGTATGCTGAAAAGAATATGGGCACATGGTAGGCATGGGTAAAGTTTTATACTCTATTTTTATGATTTATGTTTTCATAAGTTTTATTTCAAGCATTCAACTACTGTAGATGTGTCAGAAGTTGATCTCCAAAATAGTTGGGCAAAAGATCCCAGATATAAAGGTAATTGATATAAAACCATGGGTGATGCATGCTGAAGTTGCTGCAAAGTTTGTGTCCGGTGACAAAAGAATAATACTTGCTGGTGATGCTGCTCATCGTTTTCCTCCAGCTGGTGGGTTTGGTATGTGAGGTTCCTTAATGCACACATTAAGTTTTCCCATTGTGCATTAGTTGCTTCTATGTAATCCAGTTGGCGGTTTTGTTGCGCTATTGTCTTTGACATGCATTTTGAATTTTCTATTCAGGCATAAATAGCATGATTCCATTGTAATGAATGTACTGTGATTATGTAGTTTATATACCAGTAGCTTCTGTTTTGCGAACTGTACTTGTAGGAAAATAGTTTAAGATATTTGATATTTCATTTAAATGATTGGCAAAAAGTGTCGTTTGATTAGTTTAATTAATGCAAATAAAAAAGTTCGTGAAACTGATGTCTTACGATTTATGCAGGAATGAATACTGGCATTCAGGATTCTCATAATCTTGCCTGGAAATTAGCTTCTGTAGTAAAGGGTATTGCTCCATCATCAATTCTTTGCACCTATGATGCAGAACGTAGACCGGTATTGCTTCTGCCTTGTATATTTCCTTCTTTTGGTTGTTCCTGCTTTTATTAAGCTATTTTGACCTTGGGAGTTGGGATTCCCCTGGCCATTTCCAGATTGCCACTTTCAATACGGAACTTAGCATTCAAAACTTTAGAGCTGCCATGGAAGTTCCTGCTGCCCTTGGTCTTGATCCAGCTATTGCCAACTCAGGTAAGCCTGGGGTAGCTAAATTTACTGCTTTAGAGTAGTGTTTTTTTGTTTTTTCTGTTTAAAATTTTATTTGATTTTATTTTTTTAACAATTGGTTTAGATTAGTTTTGGCACACCACCTCTAATTGGACTCCTTTTCCCAATGCATTGGTACGGGTTAGCGACTATTCTAAATTTCCCCTTTTGTTTTGTTCATGTGTCTATCTTTGTAGTACATGGAATTATAAATCATGCCATTGGTTCAATCTTACCACTAAGACTGCAGAGAGCAATTTTAGAAGGAATCTTCTCCTTAGGTCGCGCACAGCTCTCAGAGTCAATCTTGAATGACAGTAACTTCCTTGGATCTTCAAGGCTTGCTAAACTACGACGCATATTTGAAGAAGGAAGGAGCCTTCAACTTCAGTTTCCTGCTGAGGATCTTGGTTTTAGGTATTTCAATTAAAACTCAATCCAGATTTATGTGATTACTCTTTTGCAAATTATTATTATTATGTTCTCATGCTGGCAATTTTGAGTTTTTTTTTTTTTTTGCTAATGCTAAATTGGGAGCCTTATGGAATCTTTTTTTTATTTTGCTGCCAGGGTTTTTGATAACCTTTTATTGAATGTTTAATGGCGTGGTCTTTTTGGGAAATTTTACACTACTCTAATACTTAGCATTGTGTGTTAGATACCTTGAAGGTGCACTTGTTCTTGATGGAGGCAATGCTGTGGGTACACCAAAAGGACCTTCTGGCCGCAGGAGGGACTATATTCCTTCATCAGATCCAGGGTCAAGGCTACCTCATATGAATCTTACGGTCTTATCGGATTTTCCAAACAAGGTACACATGCTAAATTGAATTTACTTTTTTACCCTTGGGCCTTCGAGGGGATAATTCTTTTGTTGGTAATAAATCAGTAAAGTGGTTATCTGGAATTATTGGTTTCCCACATAATTATGTGTTTTTGCAGGAGATATTTTCTACTCTGGATGTTGTACGTGCAGATAGAGTAGAGTTCCTTCTCATCATAGCTCCAGGCAAGCAATCATACCAGTTAGCTCATGCTGCATTCAAGGTTGGTGGGGAATTTAAACTTCCTGCAAGGGTGTGTATAATGTGGCCTCATGGGACTCCTGGGAAACTTGAAGCAGGAAGCAAGGCAGCACTGGAACCCCACGAGAATTTCATTGACGTTGTTGAAGTTAAGAGGTCATCATCCTCACCGTCGTGGTGGGATATGTGTCAGATGACAGAAAAAGGAGCCATCCTAGTTAGACCAGATGAGCACATTGCTTGGCGGACTAAGGCAGGGATAACTGGAGATCTTGTTTCTGAGATGAGAAGGGTCTTCCGCACTGTTTTAGGATTTAAGACATCCTAGATTAAAAATATTTCTACTCTCAAGTAATAGGACTTCACCAATGCATGTGCGTGCAAGAGAAGAACAAGGAGCAAATTATTAGAGTTATTGGTTCACAGCGATCATTCATGATACCCCACTTACATTCCGAAGTTATTAGTTCAGTAACGTGAAGAGAGTCTAGGGGTAAGATTACTCTAGTTATTTTTCTGTTCATGTTTGGTGCTCAAATGTATATTCACTTATTTTTCATTGGCCTTGACAAGAACATCCCCTCAAGTGAACCTCTGTCTCACTATTGACTGAGAATGGATGCATTGAAATCAAGTGACAGATGCGCGCCTGCATTCAATCCTTATGTGGCACGAAACGACCCATTGCATTAACCAAAAGAAGATAGGTTCCGGTAAGGATACGCTATTTGCTAACTGGGAAAAAATGAAATCGCGAAGAACGCATTAAAAAGAAAAAAACAAAATAGATCACTGTTTAGAAAACTGCAATCTTCTTGGAATGGATTCTGGGAGTAGCATTTCCACCCGTACGCATCATTTGAGAATGTATATATACTCATGTATATATTATATCTGAGCTAGAAGATGAAATCAACCTCAGTATGACGCATCAACAACTATGCTGATGAAGTGGACAACCGTTGCTATAACTAGCCCCAGCGAGCCACCGGCAAGAACCTGTAACACAAATTAAATTGTGGCAACAGATAAAACGCTAAATAGAATGCATGACTAACTTCATGGTGCGTATTGATAAATAAAATTTTTTTAAAAAAAGGCTTCCATAAAGAAATGCGATTCAATCCGATGTCAAAAACTGCAGTTCCAATTGACAGAACCTGAAGCGGAGTGTGGCCGACAAGTTCTCGCAGTGGTCTGCTATGGGCCAGGGGATGTTCAGCAGGAAGCTCACATACAATTTGATTCAAGACCTTCAATGGCACAAAATAAATGAGAGCTTAATAAAAAAATAAAATAAAATAAAGGGCTTGAATTTGAATGATGATCCTTAGTCCGAGATTGTGTTAGTAAAAAGTTCAATATTAAAAAAATCTAAGATTCTAATTATTTGCTGAATTTTAGCCTGCGCACGTAAGATCATTTGAGATGAGAAATAACCACCAGAGGGGAGGGAACCTACCACTGCTTGGCGCCCAGCAGCTAACCTTACACCAAATGCATCAAACATCACCTGCCACCAATAAGTGACATGAACACTTCTCCAAAAAAGAAAAAAAAAGTCATAATGCAAATAATATAATCCACTCATGGGAGAGGAGCAGAACAAATGGGAAAGAACCGCATTATATCAAAGACATCACACATTCAGTCAAATAAAATAAAAATCACAGGCATCGCACGTACAACGAAGGCCAAAACAAGTGCAACAGCAAAAGCTGATGCACTGAACCCATCTCGGAGGCCAATGATGGCAGCCAGAGCCGTGACCGTAGCGACATGGGAGGATGGCATCCCTCCGGACCCAATAAGCTGCTTCACATCCCAACGCCTTTCCCTATACCTGCAAATTAATCATCTACCCACCCTGTAATTGAGGACCAACAACCACAATAATAATAATAATAGCAACAGTAAGGCAGACTGACAAGTGGGTTGGGCACAAACTAATAAAAAGAGATTTTGCTAATCTACCAGACGGTGAAAAACTTGATCGATTGGGCGGTGGCGAAGCCGAGGAAAGCAGCGATTAGGGGATAATTGGTGAAGGACGAGTGAGAGATGGAAGAGAAATAACGAGGGTTGTGCATAATAGAGTTTTGGATCATCGATTCGCCACTATCCACTGTGCCATTCATTTTGTCTTTGTCTGTACATGTGCGTGGGTGAAAAAAGATTCTTCGATAGACTGACTGATCGAAGGCGAACAAATTCAGGGGGGTGTGAGAGAGGAGGGAGAGACACCATGTACAAATAGAGAGGGTTTGATTTGCCTCGAGGGTCAAGGGTCATGGGCCATGCCTATACGATACACCCATTTACCGGACGAATCCGACATGTGTCATATTAATTTCAATTCTAATATAAATAATTCATCTGATTTGGTTATTCGGAAAAAGGAAAAAAAAAAAAAAAAGCTTCACACGGGAGCGAACCCAAAGAGAATCATGGACCTACCAACCCGCAAACTCAACAATGATCAGGGGCCCATTTTGTGGCCAAGTTGAAGATGCCATAACCTTCATGTCTTTGTTTCTTTACATAATCCGAACAATCCAAATTACTGCATCTACGAGACTTGCATTTTCCAGCAACTAACAATTAAATTACACCGCTTAAATTGGATATTTCATTTCAGAAATGATGTTTTTTTTGGGTATGTGAGACTTGCTCATTCTGTCTGCTGTACATATGATATGAGACCAGCCAAGAGTTTGGGGCTTACAACGCGTATATACTGCTCTTCAATCTTTATTTCCAAATCCCAATCAACTGTGCTACTTCTACATTTGGTACAAAACAGATTGATTTGAGAGACCCTGCAAAGCACAGGAAAAAGAACTGAAGTGAATCACATTTTTCAAACAAAAACATGTTCGATGAATGCAAATACAATATTCACTTCAGGATGAAAGATACCTCATACTTATTGTTATATATATATATATAAAGTAGATCGTTCCCACCATTAATTTTACCTTTACAAGCAAAAATTTACTGGTCAAATTACAAGGGCCACGAATTCTGCAGCTACAATGCTTCCTTCCCAGCACAATGCATGAGCTCCGCCTTTGCTGCTTGCATCACTACTCGGAAATCTATTTGGATATACCGTCCCCTGCAATCCAAAATTGCGATAAACATATCAGTTAACTTGCACTTGCTGAAAAACTTAAACCATTCCAGAACTTGGTGGGAGTTGGGTTCAAAAAATTACATGGCTTTTTGTGCAACACAAATAAAATTGATCCATTTATGATCACAATGTTCAAACATTTTTTGAATTTTGAACTCTGAAGTTTTTTTAAATGACGATGAAGATGACATGAAAGCGTTCAGGTAGTTTAATGAGAACAAAAGGTTTATAAGAAGATACCAGAAATGAGTTTTGGACCAAACCACAGAAGGATAGGCTGGGCTGGGGATGCCATGCATTATCCTCGCAACAGCTCTGGGGGTAAATTTAGCCTGAGAATTACTTTGCAGAAAGACCTAAAATGCCACAAATATGGAGGATATAAAAGAGAGCATAGATGCTGATACCCTCAGACATGATTTGTATATAAATTTAAACCGAGTCTGCATGAAATGCAAAAGTACTTACCTTTATATCTGGTCGCAAGAATCGGCTGCAAAATTTGTAAGTTCAATTAATTTGATGAAAGCTAACAAATATAATATGAACAAGGTTACGAAAGAAATAGGAAGACAAAAGCAGAATAAAAATTAGCAGCGCATAGACATAAAAGACGGTTTTCATGTTGTTTTGCTACAGCTGGTTCAGTATTTTTCTCATTTCATTATCTTTTACTGAGAAAAAATGTAGGTGTGAAGCCAGAAGTATAATCTGATTATACCTCGTTTGAGATTCCATGTATCTCAGCAGCAATAGTGATGTGTGCCGAATATTTAGTTGACCTTAAGACTTAAGAGCTAGTGAAGAACCCTAGTTTGCACTTGGCTGAGGTGAAGACACTTTTCCTATGTACTAATTTCTCCATTTCAGTTGTCAAAAGCTAAAAGATTTTTTCTAACCATTCAAAAAGCTTGGAACAGTGATGACACTGCAATAAAAAAGATGGAAAGAAATATGTATTATTATGATATAAAGGGTACACACACACACACACACACACACACATATATCAATAAAAATTTGAGCACTTGCGTACACGAATCTAACTCATAAGGCATAAAAAGACACATTTACCCTTAATCTATGACCATTAAATAAATGACAATGCAATTTTTGAATAACTTTCGTATACAAGTACTTTTAGACATAATATTATTCTATATAGCTATAGGATACTTTCTACCCCAACAACACTCTTAATCTAATAAACTAGTGAGCCAAGCACACTTTAACTAATATAATTAATATAATAATATATATCTTAACCTCCAACAGGCATAAAACAGGCCTCGATGTGTAGTCACATACATATGAAACATTCAAGGCATTATATAATATCAACCTGCTTTGATTTTGAGCCATCTTGGAAGAAACATGGTTATCATCATCTGCATTAAAATATTCCAGAATCTCTCTTTGCAAGCATGATGTATGCTGGGCTCCGTGACAACCATTTTGCTTCTTGCACTCTTTTACTGAAGACATCACAGCGTTAAGCATTGTGTCCAATTTACGTACCTAAACAAAAAAAATTGCATGTTATTTGTAAGAGAGGATTTACTTATTATGAGCAGTCATAATGGAGATCCATATTATAGATTCCAAAGCTTTTGAAACTCCTTACTCCTCCCCCCCTAGAATAAATAATTAAAGGAGATTTTGCACCAAGAAACGAGAAAATGTTTGTATGGTAATAGAACCAATCACCTGACAACTTTCTACCGTCGTTGACCATTTTGTTAGATCTGCAGCAAGAGAACATATGTCCCCTGGGACATCTATAATTGTATAACAAATTGCTGGATCCTTTAACTCGTATGTAATTTCAGCCTTGAACTGTACAGATCCCGCAAAAGAACAGAAGAGGAAGATGCAGTTTAGTGTGATCAATATGCTCACAATATGCTACTGAGTTCAAAAGAAAAGTTTTATAGAATGATCGTTAGACCTTTTTTGTTATATTAAATAGAATGATGGACTAACAAAAATAACATTCAAAGAAAATTAATATAGTTAAAATATGAATGTAAAAGATAGATGTATAGTAAAACTAGAATAAATAAGATTAAGAATGAAGATATTCGTAGTGTCATTAAAGTAACTTCACTTGAAGATAAGACGATAAAGAATTGCTTACATTAGTTTAACTACATAAGACGAAAGCTACCAAATGTTAGGAGGGTGAAAAAATTAATATTGAACAAGATAAAATATTAAAGGAAAGACCGAAAATGACTTGAATAAAAGTAATAACCAAGATATGAAATTACTAGATTTGAAATAAAGATAATGACATCGAAACAAATAACTGTATAATAAATAAACTAGATATCTTGTTGGATCTAATCTAAAATTTGTTAGATGTTAATGAAATCCTATGAGAATTGAATTGGAAAGTAGTAATATGTTTTATTCTAACAAATTACAGAAGTTGAGCTTTATAGATATACTTCGGGTCACAATAAAGAGACTCGAAATGGCGTGTGCGAATAAAAACAAGAGTTTTTCAAGAGCGATTAAGGATAGGATACACAATCCTGATCCGAAACAAGTGAAGTCGGTGATGATCAAAGACTAAGCATATATCCAAGAAATCAGAGCATATTTCAAAGACCCAGAATAAAGATAAAAACTCGGTATAACCAATAAGATATTTGGTTTAATGAAGTCTCTTATCTTGACACTCTTCAAGGCTCAGTATAAGCAATAGTCTCGATTTAATCTAGACGGATATCTTAAAGGCTCGGCTTAAGCAATCAAGTCTCAATTTAATCAAGACGGACATCTTTAATGCTTGGGATAAGACGAAGACTCGATTTACGCAAAACGTACATTTTAATACTTGGGATAAGCAACCAAGCCTCAGTTTAACCAAGATAGATATTTTCAAGGCTAGGAATAAGGCAAAGAATCGGTTTAACCAAAAGACTATATCTTCAAGTCCCGGTATAAGCTAGAGTCTCGATATAAGCAAATCAAAGGCTTCACTGATTTGGGATAATAAAAAAACTACATCTTCAAGTTCCAGTATAAGACAAAATCTTGGTATAAGCAAACCAAATGTTTCACTGATTTAGAATAACCAAAAGATTACATCTTTAAAATTTCGGTATAAGACAAAGCCTCGATATAAGCAAATTGAAGGTTTCAATGACTCAATTTAAGCCAAAGATGCTCGGTTTAATGAAATCTCTTATCTGATAGTTTCACCGACTCAATATAACCAAGACGGATATCATCAAGTTTCAGTTTAACGAAGTCTCAGGATAACAAAATCTAAGTTTAACACAAGTCTTGGTTTAACTAAGCTGCATATCTAATGTTCATCAGAGTTTCGGATCTTTCTCAAAGATCTTATTTAAACCCAAAGGCCCGATATAAACAAGTGAGTCTCGATTTAAGCTCACAAGCTCGGAACAACTTCATAAGCTCGGAAGGCTCTTTATTAACTCTGTTGTAAGCTAAAAGACTTTCATAAGTGTTATTTCAATGAGTTTACATGTGGAAAACATAAATTGGGTGGCACAAATATTAATGCATATTATAATCATAAAAAGCAATCGATAAACTTAATTAATTATGTATCTTCAACATCCTCGAGTCCTGCCCAACATCCTTAAGTTTATAGTGTACTTACCAAAAAGAAAACATTCTTTATTCAACTCAATAATAAAGACAGACTTACCAAGTTCCAAGAAGATACTGAAGATTAAACCATATATATAAATAGACGGATCATCAAGAGTGTAGAAGGCAGACAATAATATGTTAATACAAAGGAATTACACTTGTACTGAATTCATATATTCTTTGTGCAGTTTTGTGTGAATTTGCATACTTAATAGAATATCGCCAGAGTAATTACTATCAACAAAAGAGAGATTATTTCAGTATATCAAAGCATGTGTAAATAGTAAAGATCTACTTTTGTATTATTGTAATTATCTTTTAATAATAAAACATTAAACTTCCACTAATTTGCAGTGAGTCATATTCACCCCCTTTCTAGACTCTAAAAACCAATACATCTCTTCAGCTTCATTTTCATCACATTCTATTTTTTGTCGGCACAAGACCAAGATAAATTTAAATTAGCCAAACAACCCATATAGATATGGATTTTAGTAATTTTTTTCTTTCATAAAATAAGAGAAGCAAAGCTAGAAGAACAGAAGGCTGATACATAAATAACCTCTAATGTGGCTAACAAATAGAATTAGCTTAGCAAGAACAGATTTAATTTAAGTATCCACACCTTTAGGAACTGCAAATGATTTAATAGGTCGGTAGTTGTGATCCCAATGCTATTTGAAACAGAGGGAATGTCAAATACATGTTGCCCCTGCTTAGTTTCTGACCTGAAAAATCATTAACCATATAAGCTTATCTGCCATCTGAAAAAGTCATAATATGCATTTCCAAATATACTTACTTCTTTAGGATTGCAGCAACCACATTATCCTTGCTGGCTAGCAACAATGGTGTGCTCTACAATTACAAAGATTACCACAACAATGATACAAAATAGTAATGGATACTCAAACATGCCTATATTCACATTGGTTCCCATAAGTTTCTTTTAATAGGGCGTGTATTTTTCCTTCGGACTAGTCTTGCATACATTGTTACAAGATTTTGAAACTAATCTCTATGAAAAGTGTCCCCATTTATTGTTGTTTAACGTGGGTTAGGGGTGATATGAGATTCAAACTCGGCCTGAATAAGGCTACAAGTCATTGCCAGCGTGAGAAACCTTAGTCTCATTAACGGTATATCTATTTTACTCAGCTTTCTAATGGTTCTGTGAAAAATATAATTGTCGCGCCTGATATCTATTTCCCCAAAACAATTCCTAGAAGAAGCCATCAAAAATCTAGACATAAAAACCCTGCATCACTGTGGAAAACAATAGAAAATTGCAATGACAGTCAGAGCCTACCTTATGAAAATTTAAAGTACAAGTTACACTAAGGTCTGGCAGTAGACGTAGGTATTGTGCTTCCCCCAACTCCAGGTGTGTCAGAAATGTTAGCATCACCTGCAAGAATTGAAACCAATATCATGTCATTGTAAGGGAAGGAAATACTTTTTGATATACAGAGCACTTCTGCACCGAATGACAGCCCTATATGGATTTCACTTTTAATGCCAGTAATTTCTCATATAAAACATCTTTGTTTCTCAATTATCAAAATTACGCTATCAAAATAACTTTAAAAACAAATAAAAAATTTGAAATGGAACTGAATAGCTTGCTCAAAATTTTAAATAATATTAATATTTTCTCTGATATAAATATGTCTAAAGCCCATATAACTGACACAGTGAAATGATATGGAAGGACCTCTTCTTTCATATCAAATTTACGAGACGCATGCTCTTTGATCAACGAGCAAATCTTCCCACGAAAATCCCTGCCATTGCTGAAAACTTGAGAAAGGAATTTGTTTACTGCACATTCATCTACCCCATCCCTGAGAACAAAACATACTTTTATTGAAAACCTGATAAGTTGAAGAACAACCATAATTAAACTGAGATCAAAATTTAAAATAAAGTACCTGTACAGAAAACTCCGAAGTTTGAAATATGTGTTGTCATCATAAAGTAGATGGCAATAAGACAATCCCCCGTCACGTCCAGCACGTCCTATTTCCTAAACCAATGCACAATTCCCTCAATTAGTAAGCTCTCTCAAAACATAAAGTACCATGATCTCATCAGACAAGCAGTTGGGTGAAAAGCAAGAAAGGAAATTCGAACCTGAACATACTGTTCCAAACTTTCTGGCAAGCTGTAATGGATCACCTGAAACAGAAACATCTAGCTGATGTTTGGCAGAAGCTACATGCAAAAATAAATGCAAAGAAATCACAATTGAATCATGTGAACATTGACCATACAGCTCCAACATCACTCTTATCAAGCCCCATTCCAAATGCCACAGTAGCAACAACCTGCGATCAAAAGCCGAAAAAAAGAGAGCAAGTAATGATTCTAGAAACTAAAAGGTGCATCTGATACATCATATCATTAACTTTGGACCTGAAAGAATAAAAATGAAGTTTGACAATTCATTTATAAACACGAATGCATAGGAAGCAATCCAAATTGCCTTACCACTCTAATTTTATTGGAACAAAACAAATCTTGTGTACGTTTTCGATCCTTTGCAGGAATCCCACCATGATAACACTGTAATGCAAGCCAGAGTAGCAATAGTCTCATATAAGCATTTCACATAAATACCAATATCACGTAATGAAGAGATACCAAAAATAAAAACAGTAATAAGAGACTAACCTTGGCATGTATATTATTATCACACAAGTATTTACTTATTACTTCTGTTTCAAACTGCCAAGCAATAATGCAAAGTAAACTTATGTGAAATATAGAATAATGGAGGGTATAGCTGCAAAAACAAGGTATGTAAGCCCATTCGGAACTCTCATTATGGACAAATATACGAAGCTAAAGAATACCATTATGGAAACAGTTCTGCTAGTGCTTGAAATTTGGTGGAAACAGTACCTGAAATTTGGTGTATATAATGATGCTACGAACTTCAGTAAAGGGAGAAGACTTGACCAACAACAGCAGATCTTTCATTCTATTAAATTCAAAATGGCAACACATAATTCAAATTATTAAAACCAGCCATGACCAAGTATTACAAAAGCAAAGTAAGGATAATGGAAGTGATTAGAAAAGAAAAACAGAAGAAAAGAGGATTGGCCTTGCCGGTTTCCACTCAAAGATACTGACAACTGCAGATTGTCCCTTAAGTAAGATCTCTGGACAAGATTTGTCAATGGAATCTCTAGAGCAGACATAACAGTGTTTAAAGTTCTGATTGTTGCAGTAGCAGTCATTGCAAGAATACATCTGGCATTAAGCCTAGCACGAAGAAAAGATGCCCTGAGCCTCATGTATGAAGTCCGGAAGTTATGTGACCTGCAGAATTGTTAATTGTTTTGCATAAGCATAAATTAGTTATACAGAAATGTCTAACAGATGGAATCAACACAGAGAGTGATGCAAATAAATGACAACCCGAGATAGAAAGTCACCACAACAGCTCACCATTCAGAAAGGCAGTGAGCTTCATCAACCACTACAAGTGAGATAGATTGAGTACTTGATAGCAATGACAGAAACTCTTCATTGAGAAACCTTTCTGGCGATACAAAAAGAACCTGAAACATAAACTATACAATATCAGCTTCACAAGGAAATGCAAAGAACAATTGGGTGCGAATTGTGCTATGTTGGGCCATCAAGAAGTAGTGCAGTTGAGATCCACAAAACGGATTAAAGTAAAATAAAAAAGATATAAAACATCTCCTAATATCATAGAATGTTACCACGTTATATATGGAGAAGCATAGATGCTGCCTAAATTACAATAAGCGTGAGATAAAACTTAACCTTTATCATTCCTTCACGTATTAGTTTCAATGTTTCAGCAACTTCTTCTGTTGTCTGTAACAAGAAAAAACATAAGTCATACCACTATCACTCATGCGTTCAAACTTGTGTGTGAGTAGAGATGGGGGTGGGGTGTGGTTGTCACCTGGACGAAAGATAGAAGACCACCAGGAACAATGGGAGG
This sequence comes from Taxillus chinensis, assembly GCA_023512835.1. Classification (NCBI taxonomy): domain Eukaryota; kingdom Viridiplantae; phylum Streptophyta; class Magnoliopsida; order Santalales; family Loranthaceae; genus Taxillus; species Taxillus chinensis. Next base: position 22,727,126 of record CM042085.1, on the reverse strand, counting down.
TAGCTGTTTCAGCTGATCAATCATCAAAGCCACCAACGGGCAAACAACAAGCGTTAACCCCGGCAAGATCACTGCTGGCAACTGATAACACAGCGACTTACCGGCACCAGTCGGCAACACCAGCATTGTCGAATTCCCTGCTAACACCCCTTTTATCGCTTCCAATTGGCCTTCACGAAATGAATCATAACCGTGAGTGAGCTTCAGCAAGCTCACCAAATTCTCTTCAGATGCTTCATTTCGAATGACTGACACAGCGTTCTCTATCAACTGCGTCTTGGAGTGAAATTCAAACCCCCGGGTTTCTTGCAGCTTCTGAGGCATCTCAGAAACCAAGCCATCTTCATCACAAAGCCCATCGGACTCCTCTCCTTTATCAGCATCACATTTCACTTTTCTCCTGCCAGCCCTCCTATAACTCTTCCTACCTAAAGACGACGATTTCCAATTCTTTTTTCTTCCTACGTTTGTGAACCGTTTCTTATAGCCATTGATGTTGAGCTTCACGAAGTTACCTTCATTGGCGCATTTTTGCCGCTTCACCGGTGGCGTGGCGAGGACATGAGCTCCGATCAAGTTCAAAATCTTCTTCGCAGCCTTCACTGAATTGCCATCCGTATCTCCTGCGGAATTCCTTGCTGCCTGCAGTGAACTACTGCCACTGCGAATAGGTCCTTCTCCGAGCTTATTCGGATCCAAACAGGCATCGGCAGAGGCTACTACATGAGTAGCAGTCTCCCCGTCACTGCCAATATCATGACCTGGAATGAGATTTAGGTCATTTTGGAGCGACGAATCTGGAGGGGGACATGATCGCTGGAGCTTGGAGAAGAAGGCGGACTTGGAAAAGAATCCGGCCGGGAGGGTTTCGATGGAGCTGGTAGCGGCAGCGGGAGAGTGGCCGGTGGAGAATCGTCGGATTTGGAAGGGGAAAGAAGGGAGAGGAAGAGAAGAAGGAGAGGGGGCAGATGAATTGGAATTGTTGGTGCGTTCTTGGTGAGGAGTTACGGTGATGGGGTTTGAGGGTTTTGGGTTCGATTTGGATTTGGGTTTGGGTTTCAAAATGGGCCTCGATTGGAAGGCGGCGGCGGAGTTTCTCTTGATTCCTGATTTTGGGAAACGGTGGAGAAGAGGCGGCGGCTGAGGTTGTGGCAGTGGCAGTGGCTCCCTGGGAGGGGTGGCGGAGATGTGAGATCCGGAGTCGGAATCGGAATCGGTGTCCATGGAAGTTGTTTCCTGTGGAACAAAGCGACCCGGTGCCAGTGGTTCCTTCTAGTTCCCCATACGAAGTCGCCGCCTCCCTCCCTCCCTCCCTCCCCTCCCTTGGGCTATAGAGGACACTCATGGTTTTTTGGCGGGAAAAAAAAAAAGAATTACAAACCAGCAAACTCCCCCCGCCCATTTGTTATAATAAATAAATAAATTCGAATTTCCTATCTCAGTCTCAGCTCCCCCAAAAACTAACGCAGTGAACTTTAATTATATATGCAATGTTAGATAAAGAAATTTATCTTCAGAAAATTACCAAGTTTAAGCAAGAAGAAGAAGAAGAAGAAGAAGAATAAGAGAAGAAAAATTATGAGTTTAAATTTTGTCAATGTATTAATGCAACAATTATATATAATAAATAAATACATAAAGTAATTAAATAAATTTAAACAATAAGATAAAATTACACCTATTCACTAGTCACTACCCATGATAACATATAAAATAAATAATAAAAACATACACCTACCCATTACCCCCATGTCAATTCATGAAATACTTGAAAATTTAATAATTTCTTTAAAACGCTACATATTATCCACTTTCTATTCTGACTTATAAAATAAATAAATAAAATAAAATAAAATTAATTAATATAAATTTAATTTCATAAGTAATTGAATAAATAATTACAATATTATTATGCATTGTTAAAGAATTATATCTATATTTTATTTATTTTTTCAAAATAAGTTATATATATATATAAAATATGAAAAAACATAGTAAGTGTAAGTCAAGCATCCAATTTTATTAATTTAAAATATATTGAATCATAACACATGAATCCGATGAGTCAAAAGTCACGGGAGAGTTTGAAACCGCATAGTGATAGTTCACGTGAAATATATAATATTAATAAAATAATTTTAAAAAAAAAGCATAACACATGAATAACTGTCACTAATTACGAATTTTAAATACGAGTTTATTTTTAAATACAGGATCATATTTTATTAATTTAAATAAACTTAAAAAATTCATAAATTATTTTTTGCATAATTTTAATATTTTATTATTGTATCCCAATTTTTTGCTTAATTTTGAACAAAAACCTGCCATTTTATTGAATGTACAAAATAAATTAATAATAATTAGAATCCAATAACTCATTGATTTCAACAGTAATTATTTTTGATGCAATAATATTATTTTAAAAAATAATAAATTCGATAAATTTAAAATTATTTATACATAATAAAAATTCATGTAATTTTTAAAAGCAGTCATATTATAAAAATAATAAAAACTTGCCAATCATAACAGATTACTGCACATCACACACTTCAAGAGAGACAACTTATGGTAATAAAATGAATAGGATACACTTCATGAGGATAAAAAATAAGGGTACATTACACAGCCCAAAAAAAAATAATGAATAGGAAATAGGAAATAATTGTAATAATGAATCAAACTTTTCGACTGGGAAGGCTTGAACTGAAGCAGGCAAACCTATAAGAATGCTTCTCAACCGATACCAAATTAAAGGGAGATGGAAAAAAGAAAAGAATAACACTTTACAAAGGCCATGCGACTGTTACAATGCGTCTTTCTTACAAATAAGGTGGGAACCAACAGAAACGAATTGGCAATCTTCCAAAATGGCCCTCCACACACAAAACCCTCTAAAACTAAGCACTCTGAACCCTCCTACCTACCCAGAAAGCAACAAGACCTTTACATTATCGTGCAATTGCACTTGGATTCCAGCTTCGGTGGCATTATTGTGCCCTCAATTTTCTGAGGAAAAGCAATATTTTGTGATAAGGATTCACCTGCATTACCATCCTTCTCGTCATTCTCTGTTTTGCTTGAAGGGGCTCTTTTGTGGTTTGTTTCCACCCGTTTCACCCTGGTTTTTGGGGATCTCAAAGAACGCCTGCCACCTGGTCTGATACGCAGATCCTTTCTGTCAGAACTGGGTTTTCCAACCATAGTGATAGTTGGGTGGCACCCTTCCAATGGGAATGAGCCTTCCCTGTCAATTGCAATGGAAGCAGCCTGGTTGGCCACATTCTGGATGATGGAACTACAAAAGAGGATCGCATCTGTGGCTTCTTCTAGCGTTAGGCTTTTTCCCTTGCTTCCTCCATGGCCCTCTACCAGTACAGTTGATCCCCCTGCTAAAAGTGAATTCAAGCAAAGTCTCAGCAAATCAAAAGTGCATCAACACCTAACACTTGACCAGATCTATTCCATCAGTAACAGGAGGGTTAAACATCATTCACTAAAAGAAAGAAAGACAGTTGTGATTTATATATGGGCTTTGTAAAAATGTAGTCAAACACCAAAACAATATCTTGTTCAGCGATACCACACCAGAACACCAAAAGGCAGTTATCCCATACACGCATAAATATATAGAGTATGATTTTTGTTCTTTATGCAAATCATAACAGCAACCTTGTCTAAATACATTATTCTAGCCACCCAAATGAAACAGAGAAATAGGAGAACATTACTAAACAGATAATCCATATCAGTTGCCAGTTTCCATTCAACCCCAAGTATGATGGTGGCAGTGCCACAGAGATAAAGTTCAGTATAAGCTAACTTAGCTAGAGGCTAGCAAAAATTCCAAATTTATTTCGAATGAAATTAAACAGCTAACCTTGTTTCAGAACTTGCTAATTAAAACTCAAACCAAACTGAATGTAGATTGTCTATTTGCTTGTTTTGTTTGTAAACAAGCCATACAAAAGAAAGCAAAGCATATGTTATGTCATAGTGAAAACTCTCTTTGGGCTCAGGCTGTTAAAAAAAAAGGAATAACACGAGCAATTTCATATTTCAGATGCTGCTCTAGCCTACTTAGTGTGTGCTAGTCGTTGTACTTTTGAGTCACTTGCTTGTTGGCTTTAAAGTTTTTCTTAATAAAAAAAAATACTCGAGGTGCTGAAGAAACTAAGGTTCAATTAGAGGAAATCAAAACCTTCAAATTGACAACCTACTGTCAACTACACCTGCATTCAGTTTTTCGCATGTCATGATAGTACTGAATTATGAAACCACATTTGAGGATACAACTCGACAAACTTGTTATAAAGAGAAATTCCTTCAGCCAGTTTTGGTTTCTTCTTTTTCCTGTAATGCTATACAACTATAACAACATTCAAAAATCTGAAATGGCAGCACATGAAAGAAGGCCAATGAGTTGATTCCACTAGAAACTTATGTAACTACTTCAACAAACTCCATTTGTGTTGCTGTGTCAGAGTTTTCAAATTTTTTTTAGATTCTTGTAGTTGCATAGACTTTTTTTTCTTCCCTCTGGATGCAAAGTAATCATTCTTCCCTAAACAAGGTTAACGTGCATGGGATTGATGTGGTTTTTTTTCCAAATATTATAATATGCCTTCAATATATTGGCTCATAAAATTAAGATCTGTATATTTAAGCACAAATGATATTTTTCAGAACAAACAATCCACATGCCAAAAGAGAATAACATATCACAACAACAAAAATTCCAATAAATCTTACTAAAAAAAACAGCATACTACAGCTATTTTTATGATCTTCCCTTGTTTCTTCAATCATAATATTATTTTTTTCGCATGTGCATTTGTGTGCATGCCCATGCAAGCCTTATTGCCTAGACAAAAGGGAAACGGTGGGCAGGATTGATGCACATGTCACTAACAATGTTGGGTTGTAGTCTTGTAGAAGGTTTTTGAATAAAAAAAATGCTACCAGGTATTAGGATGCGCATACCTAAGATACCATGTTCATGATCCGAAGATTTGGATTCTGGAACAGAAGCCATAAAATCCCTATCTGAAGGAGGAAAAACTGAAGGTTGATTTTCCACAGAACTCTCTAAGTTCATTGAAATATCAATTTGGGGCCCGGAGAAGTTCTGATGGCAGTTATTAATTATTTCAGATACTCTAACCAAAGAGCAGTTATTAGGAACCTCTGCAAATTCAGATCCTCCTGAGCTAGTATACAATTCACTGTGTTCCTCCAGACAAGAAGGCATAACAGATGCAACATCAGTGTCACTTATTGCATAACTTGAAAAGTCTTTGCCATTATTTGAAACAGAGTCATCATCATTTGGGCGTAATGCTACTGAATTTTTTTCTAGATGAATATTTAATGTGTTGCTTGACAATTCTGAAGTCAAAACATTTGTTGCTTGACAAACCTCACTGCTTTCATGACTGTCTGGAAGTGGAATTACTGATGTCTTCTTCAAAGATTGATTTTCATTACCTCTTTCCGTGTCTGAAGATGCTGGTACTTGTTCTGGAGAAGCTACAGAAGCTTCCTCATCATCACATTCTACACTGCGAACTAAATTATCAGAATTATCTTCATGTGCACTGCTTGTGTAACCTTTAGCTTGATAAACGATGTTTGATATTCCAGAAAAAGATGATCCAGTGCTTTGGAATTTTGTGTTCATGTTGTGTCTAGGATTCTCCATGTCAGACTTACAGCCACTTAGCTGCCGCTTTGCAAGAGTCTCAGTTTGTCTTGATGAACTCACATCAACAGAAGATGATGTAGACGCATTCCCATGACTAACAGAAATTCTTAATGTATTTGTGCTATCTCTTGCATTGAATGGCTCCCCATAAGGTACAGCAGTGGCAGTAGAAGTCCTTTCTTGAACAACACGCTCTTTGCAACTGCTTGATCTATTCAGCAGAAGCACAGAAACACCTGCAACTTGAGAAGCATCAACCAATGACTTCTGAGGCCCTTTCAGGGTCCCCACAGGCAGAACTTCAGTATCATTATGAGGAAGGCTATGATCAGTATCGTGTTGGCTCACATCTGTAGGGTCCACAGTTTGCTCACATTCCAATGCCAATGGCTCAGCAGAAGAGCTTTCTTGTAAGCAACTCTCTCTTTGCACAAAACAGCAATTCTGATCTTCCTCAACACACTTTTTGTGCTGGAATTTTCCTATGTCAGTCACTTCAGGGGATCTAGACAGTGCTACAAGGGAATCTGAATCATTGGGTAGTTTAACTTCCTCAGAAATATTCATGGACTCGCATGTGGAATTCTGGCTAACCAAGGTTGTCACTGCAGTAGCTAGAGTCGAGAGTCCATCTTTCCTACTGCAATCTAGACAAAGTTTAGCATCCTTTTCTACAGGATCAACAGGACGATATCCACAGCCACATATAGAACAGATAGCATACTCGAAACTATCAGTTTTGGAGAAATCAGCCTCTACAAATTTTGCTTCAGGCGAAGCACTAATTGTAGCAGTACCAAGTCTATTAAAATCGTTATGCTGCATGCTTGCAGATCCATCACAGGGCTCCCGTTCAGTGTCCTCATTTACTATGTCTGCCCTTTCAAAGGCAAACACTTCATCCTGAACTTCATGAGGCAGCAAGTTTCCACATTCACTCAACGCATCATCGTGGTTCTGGTCGCTACCTTCAGTGTCAGGCGCAATACTTGTACCTTGATCAGAACTACCATTACTGCTAGTTGAAACTGATGAATTTCTTAATTTCATGGTTCGTTGGGCAGAAGTCGATTTTCCAACATAGAAGGTGGTACTGGGGACACTAGATAAGAGCGGTCTGAACATGTTTTGTGGGTTTTTCCAATGATCCTGCACAAAAAAATTGATCTCCATAGCCTTATAAGACAGAATGAATGTTAATGCTTTGACATTTCTAAATGGCTTGATATATATGTGCAAGCCTGAATCTTCATACATCTGTTTATACTTCCTAGGGGGTTTTGGAATGTATGTATACAATGGTATAATTGATGTTGCATGAACAATTTATGCCCCCTCCAAAAAATAAAAATAAAAATTGGCCACCACGGGGTATTCCTGTAAACAGATGTACTCTTCCTCTCCTATAATATATAGTATAAGGGCCCCATCACATCTGGTAATAAAATTGATGGCTTGTTTCGTTATAACAGGAAGAAAAACATAATTAAATTGGTTAAATTGAAATAAAATATAAATCTGAATATATAACTACAAGAATGAACATTTCATATCCATATAGCTTCAATTCAAACAGACCATTCGGCAGACCTGTCTATGGACAAAAATCAAATATCTGCGTAGTACAGATTCAATAAACATCATTAAGATCATCATAGCAAACAATGAAAAGAAAAGAATATTAAGTAACAAATTCCTAGTTTATTGACTTGTTTACTTTGCATCTGTGACATCATAAGGACAATGTTCAAATGAAGTAGACGATATACCTTTTGTCGAACAGCAGAATCAAAAGATCTTTTCGGAGCAGAACAAGAAGAAAGAGTTCTGGATGACTTCTTGGGAAATGCCATGGGTTTATTCTTAGGAAATGCACCAAATTTCTTTGAAATTGGGCCATCTCCAACAGGTATGGACTGTACAGACTCCATATCATCATCCCCATATGATGCAACAGAACCTTTGCTGTGGGAACTAAATCGGTCTTGATCATGACTATATGATGAACAGATCCTCCTAGAGGGAGTTGGAGATACAGATTGTCTTCCAACTTTTGAAGGTGATAGCTTACCATAACTAGATGCTGGTGAAGAACCCCTCACATATGATGCAGGCCGATCAGCCAGAGATGTGCGAAGATTAGGGGGTGCATCTGAAGAGAAGCCTGGAATATTTGATTGCCATGCTCTTATTTTTGGTGAAGTGGAGTTTCCACGACTAGCATTCACAGGAGACGTTCCCCTTGCACCAGCTGAGGCCACGACACTATTGGAACCTGTACTGGGTCTACGTGAAGTTGGAGTAGAAGACCGTTGAGCAGATGTTGATGATCTACTTGGAGAAAGTGATGGCCTCCGCGATGGACTCGAGTTCCGTAGGGAAGGTGTTGGACTAGAATGACGTGCACATGATGGCACTCTACTTGACTGGAAGGCATTGCTGCTAGATCGAGGAGATTGACTAGAGCGCTGTGGACTAGCACTGCCTCTGCTGCTTTTATAACTCTTTTCCATCTACAGAGTGCAGTATAGATAAGGGTAAAATATAAAAAATGGCACTCTTTAAAAGAAAACTAAGGAAATGTATTTGAAGCAAATGATAAGCACTACATAGTTGCTCCATAGAACTTAGGAACTACCGTAGATGATCTTGAGATCGAATTGGGCTGACTTCGAGGCCTACCCCTCTGTGCAATGTTAACAGGTGGTGTCTCATCATCCAACGAAGGGAAAAGCGGGGTATCCGGGGGGGTTAATAACCTTGAGAATTAAATAACACAAACATACAATCACAATCCAAAACTGGGGGTTGGGGGGGGGGGGGGGGGCATATAATCAATTCAAGAAATTGCAGTCCTAAGCTTTTGGGGACCATCAATAGCAAAAAATTATTATTATTATTATTATTATTATTATAAAAAGTAATATCTCAGACTATTTACATCAATTTTCCTAGAAAAAATTCTAAATTTTAGCTAAAAATGACACTTGATAATTTTTTTCTTCTAAATTTTAATCATTTGCAAAAAAACTTTCTACTTTTTTATTACTTTTTTTTTTCTCTTGCACTTATTACAACCATTCAAAAATACGAGTGTCAAACAAAATATAAAAAACGTTAAGAATGAATATTGAATCCCCAAATATAAGGCATCACCATTCATTTTCTATCTTCAAATTCTATTTTAAGAATCCAGATGTGAGCATGTTTTGGAGTTTTTTTTTTCACATTTTATCCCTCTACCCTAGGGAAAATAAAAATCTAGGAAAGCTGCGTTATAAGAACTAAAGTCAATTTTGTAAATCATTATATGTACTAGTGATATCAACCTGAGCCCAGGAAAAAGGATTGAAAATCATGGTAATTATGAACACAAAAATCGTGGATCAGCTTAGCTCTGTCAGGGAGTTGCCTAACAATATGTAAAGCAAAATCTCAAGTAAAAACTGAGGTGCCAAGAGCATAAAAAGTGATTAACCAGTCGTAGTCAGTCTTCTCTCCATCTGGATTTAGCAGATTGCTACTTTCTCCTCGAGCAGGAATTGAGATTCCAAGCTTAAGATCTGAAAAGTACCTCAATCTAGTTGCTGTGAAAAGCGGTTCAGAAGCAAAACAAATAATCATAATTAATAACCCAACCAAACTAACAAATCACAATTAATGCCAATCATAATTAATACACGAACAAAAAATCGAAAACAAAAGATGACTTTTGTTAAATGGAGGAAACAAGTATACACAAAATTCTAGATTCTGGATGCTAAATCAAATGGCAACAGAAAAAAAAGGGCAATAATAGAACAAGAAGTTACAGAATGCGTCTTCAGAATCATCAGCTGTCTGGACCAAGAAATTTTGGCTTTCTTTCAACTGCATTTCATTGAATAAAGCAAGATCATCATCCTTCTCTCTGAACAGAACACCACCCTCAAGACTGCGACCCCGCTTATGAGTTTCAGCTCTCAGGTCACGTCTCGGAGAGCACCTGAATGCTGGAGAAGGCGGCATTTCCACCTCTCAATATCCCCACAGCCAAATTATCAATACCACCAACCTCCCAAAAAACCACCCTTCTCATAAAACCATGAGCCCATGATACACACCCAACACTGACAACAACAATTGTTCACTTTCATAAGCGAAACCAAACCAGTTTGCCCACTTTTCTATCGATTCAAATGAACTCAATCATCGATCATTTCAACACAGGCGCGCGATTCAGACCAACAAAACGAACAAACTTCCAACCCAGTTAAGAATGCAGACACATCGCAACGCCACCGACAGACTATCAACCAAACCCTAGTAGTGGTTTTCCTTTCCCCTTCAGAACCCAGCGACGCCGACAGCGGCAGTGCCCCAAAACTGGCCCTAAATCGCGCTCGATTTGAACTTCCCCGGCAGTGAAGACCTTCAAACTACGAAGCGAAAACAACTGATCCCATGAAGCTCAGTGTCGGACTCACCGATGGCGAAGTAAATCGTCTTCGACGGGTTCAGAAGCTTGAATGAAGATCCCAAATCCGAGACCTGAAGCCCGACCAACGAAAATGCGGGAGCCGAAAAGGGAAGAATCGAGCACTCGGATCTACAGGCTCAGGCTTCAGTGGGTGTGCACGGATCAGGACTAAAGACGGATCGATCTAAACCAAACCCTAATTTATTGCGGCATTACTCTTCACCAACTGAAGAGAGAGTTGGGGTCGTACGCGAGCGATGGGAATGGGAAGAGAGAGAGAGAGAGAGAGAGAGAGAGAGAGAGAGAGAGAAGAGACAGAGACAGCCATGGTTGGTTGGTTGGTTTTGTTACCTTACCTGTACATCAAGCTTCTGCTTCCTAAGTGGCTGCGCTGTGCGATGTTCTTTATTGTTATTATTTAATTATTTTATTTTCCCTTTTATTAACAACCTTCTCTTTTTAGTTTTGATTGATTATTTTGACGATCGATATGTACAAGTATAGAACCTGAGTTTATATTATTTAATTTAGCTATGCCAATTGTGTTTGACTTCTTGCCGTTTTTGTTTTCTTTATATATGGTAAGTATAATAAGAAAAAGTATTTTTGTAAATTTATTGCGTAAGTTTTGTGTATTACTAGTTAATGTAACGGTATGTGGTTATATAATATACCGTTAATATGATTAGGACAGATTCACAAATTTTGATTAAAAAATTGAGATAATAGCTGTGTAATTTACATCTAAAAAGTATTATTTAAAATTACTAACTCACAAGTAATGAATAATGATATAAAAGATAATCTTTTTAAATTTTATCACTTTTATCACTAGTAATATATTTATCATAAACACTTTAGGATAGTAAATTATATTATTAATTAATTCTAACCATACGTATATATATTATTAAAATTTAAAATAATAAATCATATATATAATTTTATATAAAATTAATAATTTTAAATTATATATATTAACAAAAAAATAAAATGGTGGAGGGGGGGGGCAGTTGACTAGCCGACTCATCAATTAATATTGCACGAAATTTGCACAATAAAACGGCATATAATTATACTTAAATAATAATTTATAATATTATATATATATATAATGCAATGAGCATAACTATAATTGTACTTCCATTTAGTTATAGTGAGATACCAGATACTTTAGTAAATAAATAGTTAAATAAAAAAATAATCTAAACTGTTTGATCATAATCGAACAAATATAATAGTAGCTACATTGTTTGTATTTCTTTGCTTGTTAACATCACCCTATATTTATGTGTGTGTGTGTGTGTGTGTGTATATATATATATATATATCTATCTGTTGCTATGGGTCGGGTTCAAACATCAAGACGATTGTTTATATAAAACTTCCTTAAGTTGGGCTCCTCGTAAATGAATGGATGTGGGTGAATGAGGTTTGGTCTCTTGGTCAATGTCCAAGTCACTCAGCTACTCGTCGTTTCTGTCTTTATAGATAACAATGCTCCTCTTTGTTTCCGTCATATTATTATTATTCTTTTTTAATATATTTTATTTTTTAATAATAAAAAATAATGATGTTGTTGTATGTAAAATTAATCGGAATTGTCTTTTATATATACATGTATATATTAAAAAGTATTATTAGAGACATTAAATAAAAAGCAATGATCACATCTTAACTTATTAAAGGCAATAAATTAAAAAGCAAGGATCACATAGGAGCATATAATTTCTCTACTACTTCTTTCTTTATTAATTATGCTAACAGTTTCATCACTTTGATTTTATTAGGAGCTTTAAAAGGTCATTGTTATCATGCAAACAGTACTCGTTTTTTATAAAGTTAACCTAGTCCAAGTGTCTAACTTAAATCATTACATCAACTTTTTGTTAATATCACTTTTTACTCTCAAGCCAACAATTTTTAGAATGATTATGAGATTGTTCTTGGTTCAAAGGAGCAAATTTGATTTTAGCATAACCCTTCGGTAAGGAAGAAGCCTTCATAAACCATATTCTAATCTTTGCTTAGGCGTGCCACAAAGAAAACTTACATGATTTAGGATTATTACCTTAGAAACCTTGGCAAAGAGTGGTTTTGGTAAGTTAATTATAGATTTTAGTATGTAGGATCTTATAGATTTAATAATGAGAAATGTTTTTGCAGTCAGCTTGTACATCATTGTTGCAATTAAATAATTTGGCATGTATTCATTGGACACTTTAAAGTGTATTAAAACTTGTAAATTAATAAATACAAGTCACGTTAACCGATGATACATGCAATCATCAAATAATGATTATACATAGCATAACTCAATTAAAAATTAATATAATTTAGCACATCTCTTAACTGTGGATTGTGGGTTTTCAACAAAGAACATTTGAAGATCTAAAATTGGCACCGACATAAAGACTGCCCAGCAATTGGCATCTCAAACTGTTACAGGTACAATCATATACAAAGGTAAGTCTATATAAACTACATGGAATGCCAACAATCCCAATATAGTAATCATAAAATCCAAGGTACAATAATGTCATATTTAATACAATGAGAAAACAATTGTCTAGGGGATATACATATATAGGTCCTAAAGATCCTCCAAGTTTTAAGATCTACCACTTAGTCCTTGTTGACACCTAAAAAAAGATATTAACAGCATAGGGTGAACTTAAGAGTCCAGTAGGCGACTTAAAACTATATACCTCTCCTATTGCCTAACCACACCTAGAGCCTGTATGTAATACGTATGTATATGTAAGTATAGTGCCCTAAATTACCCAAATATATTAAATGTTGAAGACTTGTAATAGTCTAACTAAGTCAACTAATGCTTAATCCAACCAATGTTAGGGATTTATAATGGCCTACTTCACTTGCAGCATTAGATCAATCACCAAGAATGTTCATAACTCTCTACAAAAAAAGTTGGGTTTTCTCTTTTAAGTTTTCTTTGTATTAAGTTAAACCTACCCTTATGTTCTTTTAATAATTAAGCTCTTGGTTATCCTAGACTCATCTTAGTTGTCTATCGGGTTCGAAATCACTATTTATCTTTTAAATTTTATATTTTTACTGTTCATTTAAAATCTTTATAACACCAAGAATATATACTTCAAAACTACTTAAGTCTAGGACAATGAGAATATCTTATATGATGTCATTATATTAAAGTGAGTGTCATGTTGGACACTCTTTGTTCAAATTCACACTTATTCAAACCAACTTTTGTTTGAACTAACAATAGTTGTTTGAAACTACACCATTGTACAAACTAGCACTTGTTTTTCAAACAAACACATGTTGTTTGAACTAAGACCATTATTTGAACCATCACCTATTGTTTGAACTTTGAACCAATTATATTGACTATTTGAGCTATCACTTATTGTTCGAACCAAGCCCCTTTGTTCGAATCAACATCTGTTTGAACCATTATCTACTATTCATGCTTCGAATTCATTCTCGTATAGTTTTAAACATACCTACGAGTGTTTGAATGTCAAACTTTTTCTATTCAAGCTTGGTTTTCTCTATTTGAAACAACTATGCATTTTTGAATTACAATATTAAGTAAATATTTCATCAAATTCCTCATACAATATTTGAGTCCTATTAACCACAGTCTTTCTAATATCGACCCCCATTGACATTTGTTTAATTTGAGGTGATCTTAACTTGAAATTGACTTTTATTAACTTTTTAGTTCTACTAGAGACCAATGAAATAATAAAATTGTTAAACATAATATAAACCAATGATAAGTAAAATACAATTAAAAATTTTCTAATAATAAAATTATATTCCCTATGGAAAGCAAACCTTTATCCCAGAGTATTGGTGCTCTTGCACTTGTCGGTACCCATAAGGGACACTCCTCTGGAGTCTTGGTAGTGTTGGTGGATGCCGGCTCAATCCCGTAAGGATTCTGGCAGGGCCTAGTACTCGGTGCCCCAATAAGGCATTGAGCTCTTCACCCCCACAAATAGGCTTTTCACCGGGAGCATTCCTCGGAGTATGGGTGCTCTTGCACTTGTCGGTACCTAGTGCGTTGGTGGCTCCACCTACGTAGGCACGCGGCCTTGGTCGTAAGTGCCAGGTGAAAAGAGTTTGCTCTCAACGCCTCTGGTTTGCTCCTTGGCCTACCTACGCTCCAACATAAGAAACTTTATCAAAGAAAACATGACACCCAATAATGTAAAAACAACACCAAATTCAATCACTTTTAGTCTAATTTTTTATACTTTAATTAATTTTTACATTTGCATTAAAAATGATCTCATTCGAATAACCAAAGGTTTAATCCTATAATCATTTTAAAATTATAAAATCAAAGTTAATATGATGACACTACACATATGAGGACATATAGGCAGATTTCCAAAAATATAATCTAGTTGACTTAAACAACAAAGAAAAGCATAAACACACATAAAAATGTGCTTCGTGTATGGAAAAGCTCATTTCTAACTTGGGGAACTTTTTAAAAGCTCCTATAAAGTAATAGACATCAAGGCAAACAAATTTTGAGAAAAATAGAACTAGGAACGCGATGTCCCATGCCTATACTCAGGAGGTCGAGGAGTTGGTGACCGATCCAATCCTATAAAATACTACAACAGGGGTAGAATTATACTTACCAATGAATTTCAATTTAAAATTTAATTTACTAAAAAGGTACAACAAAGCAACTATTTTCCATAAATATTCAAAACCCATAAATAACTCACAATTTAGTTCCACCAATAAGGTTTATACAACTGCCATAGACCCAAGTCCGGAAAAAAAAAAAAAAATAATAAATAAACAAGGTCTATAGAATAAATCCTACATAAAAAAAAAGTCTTGACCTGCTCCGTTATAGCACCACCAACTACTCTCGACAAAAACCTGTAGGAAATAGTAATAAAAATAGGGTAAACACAAATGCTCAGTAGGTGATCTTCATCTTCACTATCCTATCACATAAAATCATAAGTCTGCATGATCGGTGTATGCTTGTGCCGGTGTAGTGTCATATTCCATCATAGTGAGCTTACATTAAATCACAAAATATAACATCACATACATTAAATTTCATCCATTAAGAGTTCACACCGAATAATTCAACCATCTACAAGATCCTAGCAACCAACTCCAAAGTTCCCAATCTACTAAATAGCCATATATGGGTCTTGAGTGTCCCTGACGACGACCCACCACATATGAGACTTGGGTTAACTAGTCACATAGGGGACTTATGGCCTCTTGCCATCCCTATATGGGACTCACGGTTAACCCAACTAACTTCACTACCAAATTCACACATACAATTAATAAATAGAATTTTTCAATAATCAGTATTCAGTACAACAGCCTCATAAAACATTTAATTCACAAAACCAGTAATAATATATCTACATGTATATATATATATTATCAAATTGATAATATCAAGTCCAATAATATTTATATTATTTACGCTACAATATCATAAATTTTTTTTGAACTTACTAATGAAATGGTATCAATTAATCTATTATTTTACTACTAAATCAAATCCAATTTGATTTATATATCTTGGTAAATTCTCAATGAATCGAAACATTACAAATAAAACAGATATAATATATTGTTTATGTGAGGACCCGTGTCCTAATCCTGAGAGTTAGAGGGAGTGAGGTGCCTTATTTTGTATCGACATGAGTTTGGGCTTAGATGAGTTAGTCATTTGCCTGGAAACTAGTTTATTTTGGAGATGCTAAGTTGGGTTTTTGGTGTAAAGGCTGGTCGATGTGTGTGGCGAGGTCGGTGTGAAGGTTTGTGCGTTGGTCGATGCGAGAAGAGGATCGAGGTGGGTCGATGTGTGGCGAGGTCGACTAAGTGGTCGATGCGACATAGTGGTTGACTTGGGTCGATGTGGGGTCGATGTGAGGTTGGGGTCGACCAATACAGTTTCCCGAGAGCTTGTTCGACGTGGGTTTTGGTCAATGTGGTGTGTCTGGTCGACGCGAGGAGTGGTGGTTGATGTGGGTCGATCCCGCTTGTTTGTGGTCGACGTCGCCCTTGCGACAACGTAATATCGATATATTTTTCTGTATTTCGAGGGGATTAGGGTTCCTCTTCTATAGCCGCCGTCACACGTAGAGAGGGAGAGAAATAGAGATAGAGAGAGAGAGAGAGAGAGAGAGAGAGAGAGAGAGAGAGAGAGAGAGAGAGAGAGATTCGTTGCTGCTGCATTCTTGGCATAGGTGACGTCTATTGGAGAAGGGCGAGATGCAAGGGACAATCCTTTAAGGCAGAGCTCTAAGTTCGCCCGGTTTGAGGTAGGTGGTTCTATCTCCTGGAACCCGTTTTATGAGTTATAATTATTTGAGATGGCGATTGCGGGGAGTTTGTATTGTAATGTGTGATTGTGAGACATGCGTGAATTTATGTAGATATATATATATATATATATATATATATATATGTTTTGCGTTGAGAAACATGTGATAGAGATGTCCTTGAGCTGTATTGAGGTGTAATGTGAGTTTGAACATATGTGTATGATTTGTTATGCTTAAATGGAGATGTTCCATGAGTTAAATTGTGTATTTCGTTATCATGATTGTGTTTGAGATATGAGGTCCCAGTGAGGGGACAGTCCTGGATTGGACATGAGATATGAGGTCCCAGTGAGGGGACAGTCCTGGATTGGACATGAGATATGAGATATGAAGTCCCGGTCCATGAGAGGACTGAACATTGGGTTCCATTGAGGGAACTTCTTGTGTGTATTTCATTGTACTTTAATTACACTACACTGCACTGTTGGTCCCTAGTAGCCTAGAAGGGGGTGAATAGGCTAATATCAAAACTCTTTTCTCTCTTAGGTACAGCAGAATCTGGTTATAAGATGTAAAATCAATGCGGAAGATAACTAAATAGTGGAAGTATTTTGCTTTATTATCTGATGATAATTACAACAAAATAAGCAGCAATCTCAGCCGATTACAATAGCACTCTCTAGCTCACACTCTTTTATTTTTCTCAAAAATTCACACTTTTAAAAATATACATGTATTGTTATTTATAGTGATATCCTCAAGAGACAACCTCGGAACTTGTTGTTCCGGATATTGTGCCCATTTACTGTCTCTCGGAAATCTCTCTACATTAATTGCTGCGGATGTGGTCTTCAAGATCTTAGGTTTGCAACGTATGAGAGTCTTTGTAAGTTTCCAAGTATATTCAAAGTTGTGTCCACACATCCTGGATGATCCACGTGTAAGATGTTTTAGGTTCTCAACAAGTTTGTCTTACATCGGGAAACAGTGAGCTGATGACTTTGATAACGAAGAGAAAAGACGAAGTAGCGTCTTCTTGAATCCGGTGTAAGGTTCCTTACTCCGTGCTTAAAATTAAGCTCGGATCCTTACTCCGTAATACTGATTGCTTACTCCGTATCAATTTGGTGTTGGAATCCTTGTTCCGAGTAAGAGCTTCCTTACTCCGTATGAAAGAGAAGGTCGGAGTGTTTACTCCGCATCTGCACTTCCTTACACCGCAACTAGTTTCCTTACTCCGCATGAGTTAAAGGAATGGATGGCTTACTCCGTATTAGCATATCCTTACTCCGCATGAGTGAGTAGTTCGGATTCCTTACTCTGCATCTAGTTTCCTTACTCCGCATCTAATTTCCTTACTCAATCCTTATTCCGTAGAAGTACTTCCTTACTCCGTATATATGGAAGACTCGGATTCCTTACTCCGTGTCTTCTATATTTTAGTCCGGTTGAGTGGAAGACTTTTCTTTTTAACTCCGCGTTGACTCTCTTATTCCATGCGACTTTGTAGACCAAGACTCTTACTCCGCATCTTTTAGACTTAGTCCGTTTGAAATATTAGGTGCGGATTTCTTAGTCCGTAGCTTTTGGGTTCTTACTCCGCACGAATGATCCTTATTCCGTATAAGGTAAAGACTTGGTTATTTACCAAGTATTTATCGACACTCATTCTTACCCGGATCAGGATTAGATATCCAGTCCTTAGCTTTGCTCACACGAGTGTAGATCCAGATGAAAATTATATATTCTACAATGACTTAAGATAAAACAACAAAGGTCTCAGATCAAATTACATAGGGCTTTATCAGCATCATCCAAATTCTGAGCTTGATCCAACATGCACATATCTGCACAAAGCATTTTGTGGAGGAGATGTTAGGTTGGTCTAGGGAGACATAACCCCTACTAAGCTGTGGTTTGCTCACCCACCTTTAATGTCATTTTTTGCAAGACCTAGCAGGCGTTAGGAGATTGTCACACCGTGGATGCATGGGTGTTGTTTTATTGTTCTCTTTGATATATTGTAATTGAGGAGACTGAGACTCTTGTATTTGTTTGAGATTGGTGTACTTATTTGAGACATCGTGTTTAAGGGCTGGTGACCCTATTTATTATGTGACACAGTTTTATCACATGAAGTATTATATTGTGTGGTTTGTGCATGTCATGTGTGAGATTGTGATAGGTATGGGGCAGCACCCAAGAGGGAGCCCTATTAGGTGACTATTCACCAACCCCTTGTCCTCCTAGGTGCGAGGCATGGGGCATCACTAACCGGTTTCTCGATGTTAGGAAATTTGGGACGTGATAGATGGTATCAAAGCAGTTGAGACCTAGGGTAGTGGGAGGGTAAGTCATCCTTGAGTCCTTTAGTGGGGCATGAGTAGACTCGCCTGATCAACGGGACTCTCGTGTTTTCTTAGGGTGTACCAAGGGGAGGACGAGCCACGGAGTAGGATGTGCATTGAGCATGCATATATGCATTGTTTTAGGCACTAGCCTGTGATGTGATTTGATGATGTGTGATTTAACTTCCTTATGTATATGCGTGATGATATCTTGAGATGTTGTTTGTGTTATAACTATGTATTGAGGCTTGTGTTGAGAATGAGTAGATGAGATGTATGGAGTTGAGAATTCATGTGATTGAGTAATGTTTCTTTCATTGCGTAGAGTTGAGAATTTATGAGACTTGCTTATCGCCTTGTATAGAATCATGCCTCCTAGGAGAGCACCACGTGAGAGTGGCACTGCTGGAGATGAGGTGTCAGTCCAAATTGGACAAGCTGGGGGAGTTGACCCCATGACACAGGTGTTGACTCAGCTTCAGACTCTGAGCGATGCGATGCATGGGATGAGAGATAACATCCGTCAGGAGCTTCGAGAGGAGTTGAGAGCAAAGATGACTACTCAGCGTGGGACACCTCCTCCTCCACCTAGGGGAGAAGATGTTCCACGAGTTGGGGAAATTCAGCGGGCTTCGGAGGATTGGGCAGCCAAATTCAGGAAAGAGAAACCTGCGTGGTTCAAGGGAGGTGGAGACCCAGTTGCAGCAGGAGCAGTGGTTGTGGCACGTGGAGCATGTGTTTTCTTTTCTTCTTCCGCCAAAGGAAGAGAAGGTTCGGCTGGCAATCTGGCAGCTAGAGGGAGAAGCCTTAGAGTGGTGGTTGAGCTTGGCGGGTTGCCGTGAGGTGGGGAACATGTTGTGGGACAATTTCCTACAGGTGTTCTATGACGAGTTCTTTTCGGAGTCAATTCGGTGGCGCAAAAGGAGTGAGTTTGACACCCTGACGCAGAAAGGGCGGTCAGTAGCTGAGTACGAGCGGGAGTTCTGGAATCTGAGCTAGTTTACTCTAGAGTCTGTCTCGAGGGAGGACTTAAAGGCCCACAAGTTCACAATGGGTCTTAGATTTGCCTTGAGGCAGAGGATGGAGGTGCTTAAGCCGAGGACTTATGTAGAGGCGGTGGATGCCGCGAGGATTTTAGAGAGAGGCCTGGATGAGGGAAGGCTAGAGCAAGGAGGCCAAGAGCGGTCAGGTGGGCAGAAGAGGCCCAGGGTGGAGTCTGGGGGAACCATCCATGTGCAGAGCAAGGGCCAAGCAGTAGGGTCCTCGAGTAGACCCCGTTTTGCTGGGAGTCAGGGGAGTAGCTTTTAGAGCTTCCCTAGTGGGTGTAGTTGTTGTGGTGAGGAGGGACACTGGAAGAGAGACTGTCCCAAGAGTAACATGTCTTGCTTTAAATGTGGTAAGGTAGGCCACATTAGTAGGGTGTGCTTTAGCAAGGGAGAGGGTCGAGTTTCTGGCAGGCTAGCTCAGAGTGGAAAGAGTGAAGCACAGTTCAGAACACCGGTGAGACCAGCGCGTCCAGGGCTAGTTAGCCAGGTAGGGTCAAATCAGGTCCGTCCTGTGGGAAGGCAGGAGGGGCAACCGCAGAGCAACATAGTGAGGCAATCTGGTGGGAACCAGGGAGGCGGGGGGTCTGACATCAGAGGCTAGATTCTACATGGCTTCCTAGTAAAGTCAAAAAGTTTTTCAAATAGGAGAAAGTTCCCGAGGGTGGGGAATATTAATCAATTGCTTTAAATATTCAAATCTTGAACACTCGGAGATCATATGAATACATATATCCATGGCTGATTTCCACTGCCTATATGGCTTCCTAGTAAAGTCAAAAAGCTTTTTCTCGAAATAACATCAAGCCAATAATATTACCCGCCACATGCCTGTTATAACCTACCCCAAACGATATAACAGAAAAATGTAAAGTATGACCGCTTTGTAAAATGTGATGGATTCTGGCCTCGTATCCTCAAAGAAGTAAATGCGTCCCAATCGTTCAACTGCTATCATGTATTAATCAGCCCGATCAAAGTAAAAACTTACTGAATCATGATTGTATGTTACAATCACCTTCATATATCGTCCCATAGAATTTATGCGAGCCATCTCATTGATTACGGGGATACCGTATACTACACGGTTAGGCTCCCTCACGCGTTCGCGTACTTCGTTGATGAAGTCCGCAAATCTTTGATAAATTTGAGGTTTAAAAAACTCTTCTTGACTAATTATGTAATGTATTGGGTCTCCTTCTGTGATAATGGAGGAGGGGGAACGTAGCGCAAGCTAGACGAATAAATACATACATAAATAAATAAAAAAACATGCGGGTTTAAAAGAAGAAGAAGAAAACAGAGCTACTTACTTCCTATCAGCAAGATTCCTTCTATTCCTCCACATTTTCTATAAGGGATCATTGTCCGTGTATGTTGCAGAGTTCGTCCGCTGCGGCTAGGACTAGGAGAGAGTACGTTGTCCGCTAGAGTACGTCGTCCGCCAGAGTATGTCCTACTGTTCTTCGATATATAGTGCTCCTAGCATTAACTTTTCTGACAGCCAAGAAAAGCAGACTAACTAGTACAATTCCGCCAACAATTTCACTAAGTATACCTAAATTAAGGGCTGCACAAAATGATGAAGTTATGTTCATGTGCATATTAATTAAGGGAATATATTCCCACAGGCCTCTTAATTAACACCATAAGACAAGAAAGAGCATTCAAGAACATTGTTTGGATTTACATGAAACTTAGGGCTTACTAGCTTTTCACTGTCGATTTTGTGGCTTCAATATTCCAAATTCGTTAACATGGTTTAAATGAACCAACCGTGCCCCTACGGCTTAAGTAGGATCACCATCTGCCCATGTGCCCATCACCCTTTCACAGTTAGACACCCAAGAATGGATTCTATGATCATTATCTACTGTCAAAGTATATCTAATAAAAGAAAGTACCCGAGGGTGGGGAATATTGATCAACTGTTTTAAATATTCAAATCTTGAACATTTGGAGATCATATGAATACATATATCCATGGCTGATTTCCACTGCCTACATGGCTTCCTAGTAAAGTCAAGAAGTTTTTCTCGAAATGACATCAAGCAAATAATATTACCCACCACGTGTCCATTGTAACCTACCCCAAATGATAAAACAGAAAAACATAAAGTATGATCATTTTGTAAAAATGTGATGGATTCTGGCCTCGTATCCTCAAAGAAGTAAACGCATCCCAATTGTTCAACAGCTATCATGTATAAATCGACGTGATCAAAGTAAAAATTACTAAATCATGATTGTATGTTACAATCACCTTCATATATTGTGTCGGAGAATCTATGGGAGCCGGTTCATTGATTATGGGGATACCGTATACTACACGGTTAGGCACCTTCACACATTCGCATACTTCTTTGATGAAGTCCGCAAATCTTTGATAAATTTGAGGTTCAAAAAACTCTTCTTATCTAATTGTGTAATGTATCGGGTCTCCTTCCGCGATAACGGGGGAGGGGGCACGTAGCGCAAGCTAGATGAATAAATACATAAATAAATAAATAAATAAAATGCGGGTTTAAAAAGAAAAAGATGAAGAAAATAGAGCTACTTACTTTCTATCAGCAGGATTCATTCTATTTCTCCTCATTTTCCGTCAGGGATCCTCGTCCATGTGTGTTGCAGAGTTCGTTTGCCGTGGCTAGGACTAGGAGAGAGTACATCGTCCGCCGAGTACGTCGTCCGCTAGAGTATGTCCTACTGTTCTTCGATATATAGCACTCCTAGCATTAACTTTTCTGACAGCCAAGAAAAGCAGACCAACTAGTGCAATTCCGCCAACAATTCCACTAAGTATACCCAAACTAAGGGCTGCACAAAATGATGAAGTTATGTTCGTGTACATATTAATTAGGGGAATATATTCTCACGGGCCTCTTAATTAGCACCATAAGACAAGAAAGAGCATTCAGGAACATTGTTTGGATTTACATGAAACTAAGCGCTTACCGGCTTTTCACTGTCGGTTTCGTGGCTTCAATATTCGAACTCGTTAACATGGTTGAAATGAACCAACCGTGCCCCTACGGCTTCAGTAGGATCACCGTCTGCCCATGCGTCCATCACCCTTTTACAGTTAGACCACCAAGAATGGATTCTATTATCATCATCTACTGTCAAAGTATATCTAATAAGAGAAACTTCCCGGGGGTGGGGAATATTGATCAACTGCTTTAAATATTCAAATCTTGAACACTTGGAGATCATATGAATACATATATCCATGGTTGATTTTCACTGCCTACATAGCTTCCTAGTAAAGTGAAAAAGTTTTTCTCGAAATGACATCAAGCCAATAATATTACCCGCCACGCGTCCACTGTAAACTACCCCAAACGATAGAACAGAAAAACATAAAGTATGATCGCTTTGTAAAAATGCGATGGATTCTGGCCTCACATCCTCAAAGAAGTAAACGCATCTCAAACATTCAACGGCTATAATGTATAAATCAACGTGATCAAAGTAAAAACTTATTGAACCATGATTGTATGTTACAATCACCTTCATATATCGTGTCGGAGAATTTATGGGAGCCGGCTCATTGATTACGGGGATACCGTATACTACACGGTTAGCCTCCCTCACGCATTTGCGTACTTCGTTGATGAAGTCAACAAATCTTTGATAAATTTGAGGTCCAAAAAACTCTTCTTGTCTAATTGTGTAATGTATCGGGTCTCCTTTCCGCGATAACGGAGGAGGGGGCACGTAGCGCAAGCTAGACAAATAAATACATACATAAATAAATAAATAAAATGCGGGTTTAAAAAGAAAAAGATGAAGAAAATAGAGCTACTTACTTTCCATTAGCAGGATTCCTTCTATTTCTCCTCATTTTCTGTCAGGGATCGTCGTCTATGTGTGTTGCAGAGTTCGTCCGCCACGGTTAGGACTAGGAGAGAGTACGTCGTCCGTCGTCCACCAGAGTATGTCCTACTGTTCTTTGATATATAGCGCTCCTAGCATTAACTTTTCTGACAGCCAAGAAAAGTAGACCAACTAGTGCAATTCTGCCAACAATTCCATTAAGTATACCCAAACTAAGGGCTGCATAAAATGATGAAGTAATGTTCATGTGCATATTAATTAAGGGAATATATATTCTCACAGGCCTCTTAATTAGCACCATAAGACAAAAAAGAGCATTCAGGAACGTTATTTTGATTTAAATGAAACTAAGCGCTTACCGGCTTTTCACTCCTGGTTTCGTGGTTTCAATATCCCGAACTTGTCAACTATGGTTGAAATGAACCAATCGTGCCCCAACGGATTCAGTAGGATCACCGTCTGCCCATGCGCCAATCACCATTTCACAGTTAGACACCCAAGAATGGATTCTATGATCATCATCTACTGTCAAAATATATCTAATAGGAGAAACTTCCCGGGGTAGGGAATATTGATCAACTGCTTGAAATACGAACGTCCCATTTTTTCAACGCCTATAATATACAAATCGGAACAGTATAAATAAAAAGTTACTGATTCGTCATTGAATATTAATCTCACCCATATATATCATGTGGGTCAACTTATAGGAGTAGGATCCTTCATTATACTTACCTCTTAAGCCAAATGGTTAGGAGGATCCCTCCTTACTTGTTGGCATATTTGATCAATGAAATCTGCAAAACATACATAGATATTTGGATCCGACATATATGACTTTCTGATGGTGAACTCTATGGGGTTTCCCTTGATTGGTTGGGGAAGGCGGTCCGAGGGCAGCCTTTTATGAGATGAAAATAAATAAATGCAAAACAGTACCGTGTGCGTTTTGCAGTGAAAAAATGTGCGTTTAAAAAAAACAAACAAACCAAACAATGCATTAGCTTACTCTCTCGCAATCCATGCTTCCTTCTTGTTACGTCCTCTCTTCATTCGCAGTCGGAGGGTGGGTGATCGTCGTCTATCTATGCCAGAGCACAAGCGTTGTCGTTGAGGAAGCATCGTACTCGATCGCCTGCCGTGGCTTGGACTAGGAGCTGCACAACAATGGAGGAAGATACTGTGGAGAAGGAGAGAGTATGGTACTTTTTAGTTTTTACCGTAAGGTGGTGGTGGTGAATGAAGGGGGAGGGAAATCGTATCAATACGATTGTTTAATCCTGTCAAATTATTTAATAAAATATTCGTAATTTATATATTATTATATTAATGAGCTAAATATATATGCTTTTATGAATTATATAAAATAATTATTTATATGTATTTTATAATTATTAATTTGTTTTTGTTTCTTTTTTAAAAGTTTAAGTGTTTATTTAGTGATAAGTAAATTGATTTTACTCGATGAAAGACTTTTCCTTTCATTTCATTTCTTTAAAAGATTTGGTTGTAGGTGACAGCTGTGTGGCATACATTAAATGTTCTCAAATTTATGAGATTTGGTTGTAGGTGACAGCTGTGCGGCATTAGTCGAGAGCAGTCTCACTCGGGAAAGTATAGTTGCTGCAGCATACAAACAAACAATAAAAACATAAGCAAAAATGAATGCCAGCTGCCCAATCATTTTTTGCTCTGAGCGCGCCAATAAAAATCAATCAAGTATATGGATGTTATTATTAATTCCTAATCCTAATATTATCCTCGCCGCCAAAACATTCATCATATTACATGTAATGTAATGTAGCGATACTGTCTCTAATAGCTCCTAATATGATCTCCTAATTCAACGTATCAACTCGACAAGTACATTAAACAATTGAATGTTTGCAGAAGTTATATGTTCATGTGCGGATTAATATATTTTCACAGGCATGTCAAGAAAGAGCATTCAATATGAAAGGAAACATTATGCAATTGTATTGTTTTGTATGAAATAAAATACTTCTCCTACAATAGCTTACTAGCTTTTCACAGTTGGTTTGGCGGTTTTAACAACCCAAACTGGTTAACTGAGTTAAAAGAAATCAACCGTTCCATTAATACTTCATGATCAACATTGTCTTCAAAGGCATTCACCACCATTTGAGAGCTATTCTCCCACAAATTGATTATCCTAACATCATCCTGTGTCAAAGTATACCTGATAAGAAGACGATCTGGAACGGGAATATTAATTAATTGTTTAAGGTATTCAAATTTGCGCATTCACAAATCATTATTATAGACTCCCATGACGTCTTTCCAATCAGAAATATCCTTACTTTTAAAGTCAAAAAGTTTCTCTCAAAATGATGTCAAGCCAATACTATTAGATAGCTTGCTCTAAGTTCTCATAAATGGTAGAGCAGACAAAGATATATTATGCCCTCCCAAGTATTATATGGATTGTGGCCTAGCATCTCGAAAGTAATACCGACGTCCCAGTTTTTCAATACCTGTCATATACAAATCGGAACAATCTTAATAAAAAGTTACTGATTCATCATTGAATATTAATCTCACCCACATATATCGTACGGGGGAATTTATAGGAGTAGGATCCTTCATTATACCTACCTCGTAAACTAGAAATTCTAAGAACTTATATCCTAGCATATATAGTAATATCACCTCCTCTGTTCTAGGAAATTCTAATAACATACTTAGTTTTTTTAATCCAACTGTCAAAAAGCTAACTATGTGATCTTTTTTTTCCTGGAAGGGTATACATCTCAGAAAATGAAGATGGATGCAATTGGACTTCCATCCTATCAAACCTTCTCACTGACAGAACTTGCAGAAGCTACAAACAACTTTGATACGACAACTTTCATGGGTGAAGATTCTTATAGTCAGGTGTGGTCATTATATTCAAATTGCTTGTACTGATACATGTGCAGTTCGTTTGTCACTTCAAACCTACTCCTTATGATGTCTAGACATTCTCGTAAGAGTAATGGATTTCTGTTTACATACATCTAAAAACATCTTATGTTAATTTGACCTTTCTTCAGCCAAGCCGAGCCCAGTCTTAATTATCTAAAGCAGACAAGTTTAAAATTAATTGACTCCGAGCAAAGGTTTTTGGAACAAACTTCAAAATCTATCAGGACCTGTCTCAGTTTGTTTTCTGAAGCCATTTGTATAACAACATAAATTGTTCAGGTGTGGGCTTGTTAAAAATTAGCCTCAATTTTAGCTTGCTTGAAATGAACAACAAATCTAATTTTTTGCCCTTAGCTGAACCCGAGTAGCTTGTTTCTAACAATCGCATGTCTTAGGTTTAAATATAATGGCTTTGATTTAAAAATGACGTCTCCGGTGAAAAACAAGTAGTGGAATGAAAAAGCTCAGACTTTATGCTCATTGTGATCCAACATAGAAGTTTACCAGCTTGGTCAGGTATAGGTTTTGCATTTAGTTTATTACTTTGTTCAGGTTTAGAACATAAAATACTAAGACTTAGTATTTTAGTGGTGCTATTGCAGGAATATAACTGAGCTTTGTCACTAAGCATGCAACTCAGCATTCAGCAACCGTGATCTGTTTCTGATGATTATTGCATCTTGGAACTCTTTTAGAACCGCTTCCACCTGGCTCAGGCAATGTTGGAGTCACCAACCCTTCCTCCTCCATCAGTTCCCTCATCGAAACCATATAACTCGGGTCCTGCTTGAGTCCTCGTTTAAATTGCATGGCGGAAATTATCGGTGCACTCGACTTCCCCATGCCTTTAAGTGCGATCACTCGAATCTTCTGATTATCGAGGATCACCAGGGAACTGGATGCGGGAACAGGAAACGCTAGCGCTTGACAAAAGAAAGCAAGTCCCAACACCATCTTAAAACCATCCATTGGAATGAAGGTGAAGTCAAGCTTTCCTTGCCAATCTTCGATTTTCACCGTTACGCCCTTCGCTATACCGTGGACCGGCTTGGCTTGAGAGTTCACCGCTTTGATCGTGCCAATTCCTTCGGATAATTTGAGGCCTAGCCGCTTGGCCTCTTGCAAATCAATGAAATTGTGGGTTGCTCCTGTATCAAGCATTGCGCCCACCATTTGGCCCCTGACCACCTGCTCAAGAAAATGAAAAATGGACTGGTATACTCTTTTTTCTTTCGATGTTCATAGACAAACATCTAGTCTATAGTGGCCACCCTGAACACGTCTAGCAATAGAAGAAATATAATTGACATCAAATAAAAAAGAGAGATCATATGTGATATTTGGAAATAACATAAGGAAATGGGTGGGATATAGAACCTTAACAAATGGTGTAATCTCATTTACACTGGCGGTATATATTAAAAGACTAAGACACAATATGTTTGGCATCAGTTAGCCTTATGACAAAGGGTACACAGACTCGGTATATTAAAGGGTACACAATATGTTTGGCATATTTATAATGTGTTTAGAGCATCTCCAACCATACTCCCTATGTATCCTCTTTATTGTAGCTAAAAGCTATTATAGGGAGTTACTTTTATATTATTTATTCAAATCATTTTCCTTATTTTAACTAAATATAAAATATTTTATTATTTTTTAAAATTTAACAATTAATTTTGAAACGGAGGAAAACCAGATGCCTTCTTGGAGGACCCCTGCGCGTCCTTCCACCACCTGAAAACCTAATTCGTGTAAAAAAAAAGAAGAAGTGAGAAATGAATCGAATTGAATCGATTAGGTTGGGTTGGAGGAGGATGTGGGTATCAATCTCTTCTTCTTCTTCTTCTTCTTCTTATTTTCTTCTTCTTCTTCTTATTCTTCATTTTTGCTCCAGTGCGGGTGAAGCGTACACATTGCCAACCTCTGCTACCGCCCATCATGCACGCAATAATATGCATCCGGACAATTATTACCAGAATTTGACACCTTGCGACGGTATTGGGGACGATGAGGGTGACAACAGCCAGTGCGCCGAGTTCAGACAAGTCATGGAAAACCATCTATGTTCGTGGACTACTGAAATATTGTACCCAACAGGCTACGAGTAACTGTTCTTTGACGTTGAGGGCTGAGAGATGGGTGCTAGCTCCTCGCATCCCTCCAAGTCATGTCAAGTCGATTTTGACTATCTATTATTACTATATATCATTATATATTAACTATTTATCAGTGTATCAGACTATATATAAAAACATAATAATTTACTTGTATTTGTTCGGAGATCAGAAGGCATCCTAATATTGAAGTGAAGACTGCAGATATATATCCATATACATGCATATGGATCATGAGTACATTTAATTAATGGCTGGAGATAGGTGAAGCACTTGTGTGCAGTTGATGTCACGAGCATTCCTGGAAGTGAGTTAATTTGTCGCAATTCAGTATTTTGAAACGGAGGAAAACCCAGATGCCTTGGCTTGGAGGATCCCTGCGCGTCCTTCCACCACCTGAAAACCCAATTCGCGTAAAAAAAAAAAAGAAGAAGCGAGAAATGAATTGAATCGAATCAATTGGGTTGGGTTGGAGGAGGATGTGGGTATCAATCACCTGCGGGGAATGAAATAGACTCGTTGTTGGCCTAGTGTCGTGCGTCATCTCCCTGCCTAGCCCCAACGTCGTCCACCCCCGCCCGATGGTTGTGCGTTATCCCCCCGCCCAGCCCCTGCGTCGCCACCCTTGCCAACGCCGTGCGTCATCACCCTGCCCAGCCCCAGCGTCGTCCACCCTAGCCCAGCCTAGCCCAGCCCCCGCGACTTCCCTCTTCCCGTCATTAAAATAATAGATAGTGAGCGTGAAATGATCGCCACATTTGGCGAACGTAATAGCGAGTTATCCATTTTAGGGTGTGATTGAAAGAGCCGATTGGAGCAGCTACAGTGTGAATTTAACTCCCTATAATAGAATAGAGAGCCAAATAGGATGAGGGTTGGAGATGCTCTCAGTGAAACCTTATATCTACCTCGTAGTTTGGTAAACAAAGTAAAACTTCTTTTAAATCAAAAGTTTTTAATGATATTTTAAAACCCCTACAACTGATTTCTTTGTTAAGGAGGCAAAAGATACACTTTTGTAGTTGTAGATGAACTGCAGTAGATTCATCATGCAATATTTCAAAACAAGGTAATTGTGATAAAAAAAATGCTAGGATACACGGTATACGAAAAAAATAATGTAAAAAAAAGAACTATTGCCTGTTCCCTCTCTATTTTGTTCCATGTGAAAGATTTCATCATTGTTCTTCACACAGTTTCACTATCTCAAGGGGTAACATTCTGGATCGGTACATGGCCTCATAAATGTTTCGCCAATAATATGTAAGTGCACGAGTAGTTTCAGCCTTTCCTCGCTTCCCCTTCCACAATCGACACAACACGCTCGTCCGGTCGTCCCAGCCCACCACTCTCAATCCTCCCAACCCCACCTCGCCCTCTTCCTCTCTCTCTCTCCCGCTTCCTCTCCATGCACCGCCGCCGCGCCCCCCGGCCGGACCACATCTCTTCCCCCTTACTCCTCCCAGCCTGCGTCCGATCCTGCCCCTCCCGCTTCGGAAGTTAGGTCCATGCCATGTCTGGACTCCACTCCAATCGGATCATTCACAAGTCATTGATCCATTTCTACACGCCTCACCGCGAGTCGGAACATGCACAGAAGGTGTTTGACGAAATGCCCGAGGGAGAGGTCGTGTCATGGACGTCGATGATCCACCGGGTCGTCGATGATGCCGTCCGACCCTTTCCAAGACAGACCGTGGCGTATCCCATGGCGAGGTTGTCTTCATCGTCTTCCCTGACCTACCTCGTCCGTCGAGGCCAAACATGTGGCCTTACCACTGCAATGGATGCCGGAGGACGCAACATAGAAGAACAGCCCCACAGCAATCGACAACATCTCCTCGACGACGTCGCGAAACAGATCTGCAGAATCACCCGAACTAGACCCAGGTGGGAGGACACGCTCCTCCATGACTTCCCATCCTTCGATTTCTTCGACCCCATTTTCCTGAATGCGTTCTTTAGCCGATCTCTTTCTTCCCCAGCATCTCTTTCTTCCCGATGGTCGGATTATAATAATAATAATAATAATAATAATAATAATAATAATAATAATAATAATAATTAAAATAAAACAAAACAAAAAACAGTCAACTCTTTCTCACCCTGCCGTCTCTTTCACGCAGCGCGGAGCCGATCGCCCTTTCTTCCCCAGCAGTCCAAGCCGCACCTCTCCTCTTACCCTACAAACAAAACTATGCTCCGCCCGATCAAGCTCTCTGCCAACACTAAAGCAATTTAAAAAAAAAAACATTTTATCTTAATTTTAAAAATAAACATTTAAAACACATTCGTAAAAAAAAAATCAAATTACAAGACGATCTTTAATAAAATTTTAAAATCAAAACTTATATATAATCTCTAACTTAATAAAAAATATATATTAAAAAAATTCCACCTATTTGCCTTCATTAAGATAATATTTTTAAATATATATATATATAATATATATATATATAATAGTATGCATTAATTTTCTGTCGACAAAAAAACACAGATTTTATATATATATATATATATATATATATTCATTTTATTAAATTGCAAGGAAAAAAACTAACATCTCATTCTCTTCAAAATAAATGAAACCTATAAAATGGGATGTGTCTATATTAAATTAACACCTTATAATTAATTTCAACCGTATTTTAAAAAATATTATTTATTAATTGTATTTTTATTTTGTTTTATTGTAAAATCTAAATTCATTTGTGAGAATTTTTAAATTTTTACAAAATTCAGTTTCATTTTGTTTTTTAAATAATAAATAAAGATATATTTAAAGTATTTAAAGTTTTATATTTTAAATATTTATTTATTTTAGTGATGTGACTGTAGCAGTTAAATCAAATGAACCGATAGAAATAAAAAAAACTTCCCTGCCAAAAGAATAGAAAAGCGTTTCAACAGATTAAATCAAAGTAACAAAATAGCATTTGGAGTTGGTCAAACAAACAAATAAAATAAATAAAAGAGTATATATATATATATATATATATATATATAATGCCGAATTATTTTATTATATAATATACAATAAAAACGAATTATATACATATAGTTGTTTTATATTTTATATAAATAAATTTCGCTGCATATTGAGACCGCTCTCAACCGCACTGTCATATGTAACAAAATCCTATCAAATCCAAGAACATTTAATGCACGCTTAGTAAGATTGATTGCGCATGAGCCATGAGTTCATCATAGTTTAAATTGGTTATGGTCTGACCGTTGTCATTTAGGAGGCATGTGAAATGCATTCTCAGGATTCTTTTTGAAAACGGGGGTTGGTGTGTGTTTATTTTAATTTAATAATAATATAAATTTAAAAATTTATTTGTTAATTAAATTTAATTAAAATTAAATTTAGTAAAATTTACTTGTTAATTTGAATAGGGATATTGTTTTTCGCGTTCGGGCTGTTCCGTTAATTTTAAAAATAAAAAAAATAAGTTAAAAATAATTCAAAATTCTTATCCACATATCCATTTCACGCAGCGCGGAGCCGATCTCTTTATTCCCGACGGTCGAATAATAATAATAATAATAATAATAATAATAATAACAAAAAAATAAAACAAAACTCTTTATATCCTAAACTCTTTCTCGCGCCTATCGTCCCTTTCTTCCCCAGCAGTCCAAGCCGACTCCTCCTACCCTACAAACAAAACTATGCTCCGCCCGATCAAGCTCTCTGCCAACACCAAAGCAGCCGCCTACCCCAACAGCCACTGCCACCTATGGCGCCACCCTATGGCCAGAGCAGGCTCTCTCCCATCATGAATCCATCTACTCTCTCCTACCATGCCAAGCTCCCACCACGTCCATCAACCATACACGATCAACCATGAACAAGTAATTTAAAAAAAAAAACATTTTAACTTAATTTTAAAAATAAACATTTAAAACACATTCGTAAAAAAAAAAATCAAATTACAAGACGATCTTTAATAAAATTTTTAAACATAAAATATTAAAATAAAAAACCACATCCTGAATTTTTGTCCTTTGATAGTGCTGTATTTACTCATGTTCTTTTATGGAGTGTATGTCCAAGATTCTTCTTGGTTCATTTTTATGTTATATAGGATGATTTTTTTTTCTCATGGGACTGATTAATAGACACATTGCGCTGTATATTCAAATTACAAGAAGAACTTTAATAAAATTTTAAAAATAAAATATTAATAACCTACCATCACGCTGCATCTCTAACTTACCGCTGCCTTTTCTTTTTCCGCCTTTCTCTCATCCACGTGTCCATTTATGGTTGGTCAAATAATAATAATAATAATAACAATAATAATTAAAACAAATAAAAATAAACAAATAAAATAAAACAGAACAAAAACCATAGTTAACTCTTTCTCTCTCATCTCTCTCTCTCTCCCTGCGTCTCGTCTCTTTGCGCAGGGCCGATCGCCCTTTCTTCCCCAGTGGTCCACATCAGCTTTTTCTTTTGACTATTCTTTTGGCACATGTTCACGCTGGCTTTTTATTTCTACGGATCGCTCCTCATTCAAATGAATAAATATTTGAAATATAAATTTTTAAACATTTAAAATATATCTTTATTTTTATTTAAAAAACAAAGAAAGACTGAATTTCAAAATAATAATAATAATAATTCACGTGAATGGATTTAGATATTACAATAAGAAAACAACTAATAAATGGTATTATTTTGAAATATAATTTGAAATTAATTATAAGGTACATCGGTTTTATTTATTTTGGAGAGAATGGAATCTTAATTTTTTATTGGAGTTTAATAGAGTGAATATATATATATGTATGTGTGTGTGTGAATAAACAGTGGGTAGAATTATAATACATTAGGATTCGGTTGGTAATTTGATTAACTCATCTGATATTTTTTTACTGTAATTTAATTGATTTATTCTATCTTACAAGTTTTGTTTATTGTAAAGTGAATGAGATTTTAATTTTTTTTTTTCGGAGTTTTATAGAACGAAGAAAAAAATTCAACCAAACATACTATTGTATTTTTTTTAAAAAAATTCTAATCTTAATGAAGCCAAATATGTGGGAAAAAACAATTTTTTCACTCCTATAATGTTTTAATCATGACTCACAAGTACCAATCATTGTTACATATTTTAGTTGAGAGCCATTTTACTCTTTATTGTTACTTTTTTTTTGAAAAATATTTTTTATTTTTTACTTTGATCTTTGATTATTTTCCTTTATTGTGTTTCTTAATATTTAATTTTTGTTTCGTTTTTTAACTTATTTTCATCCGGCGAGACATATGTAGGATTATTCCTTAATTATTTTCGGTAGATATCCTCATTTGCCTTTTTATTGTGTTTTGATTTTACTCCCATGTAGGATTATTCTTATTATTTTTGAAAAATAATAGGATTTGCAAGGACGGGGTATGATCACACAATATTTAATCTGCGTGTCGGGTTGATACGTTGAATTAGGAGATCATATTAGGAGCTATTAGATACAATATCGCTACGTTACATGACATGTAATATAATGAATGTTTCGGCAGCGAAGATAATATTAGGATTAGGAATTAATAATAACATCTATATACTCGATTGATTTTTATTGGCGCGCTCAGAGCAAAAATGATTACGCAACTAACATTTAATTTTGTTTTTGTTTTTATTGTTTTTTTGTATGCTGCAGCAACTATACTTTCCTGGGTGAGACTGCTCTCGATCAATGTCGTACAACTGTCACCTGCAACCAAATCTCATAAATCTGAGAACATTTAATGTATGTCACACATCTTTTTATAAGTTCGGATGCTGAAATGACAAGTCTTTTAAAGAAATGAAATGAAATGAGAAGTCTTTCATCGAGTAAATTCAATTCACTTATCACTAAATAAACTCTTAAACTTTTTAAAAAGGAATGAAAACAAATTAATAATTATAAAATACATATAAATAATTATTTTATATAATTCATAAAAGTATATATATATATATAGCTCATTAATATAATAATATATAAATTACGGATATTTTATTAAATGATTTAACCGGTTTAAACAATCGTATTGATATGATTTTCCCTTCCCCTTCATTCACCACCACCACCCTACTGTAAAAACTAATTATGAATAGTTTACTAAATGATTTAACCGGATTAAACAATCGTATTGATATGATATTCCCTCTTCCTTCATTCACCACCACCACCCTACGGTGAAAACTAAAAAGTACCACACTCTCTCCTTCCCTACAATATCTCCCCCCATTGTTGTGTAACTCCTAGTCCTAGCCACGGCAGGCAATCGAGTACGGTGCTTCCTTAATGACGATGCATGTGCTCTGGCATAGATAGACGACAATCACCCACCCTCCGACGGCGAATAAAAAGAGGACGTAACAAGAAGGAAGGAGGGGTTGCGAGAGAGTAAGCTAATGCACTGTTTGGTTTGTTTGTTTTTTTAACACACATTTTACCGCTGTGCAACGCACACGGTACTGTTTTGTATTTATTTATTTTCATCTCATAAAAGCCTTCTCCGGACTGCCTTCCCCAACCAGTCGAGGGAAACCCCATAGAGTTCACCATCAGAAAGTCATATATGTTGGATTCAGATATCTATGTACGTTTTGCAAATTTCATTGATCAAGTGCGCCAACAAGTAAGGAGGAATCCTCCTAACCATTTGGCTCACGAGGTAGCTATAATGAAGGATCCTACTCCTATAAGTTCCCCGCACGATATATACGGGTGAGATTAATATTCAATGACGAATCAGAAACTTTTTATTTAGACTGGTCCGATTTATATATGATAAGCATTAAAAAAAGGGACGTCAGTATTACTTTCGGGATGCTAGGCCACAATCCATACAATATTTGGGAGGGCATAATATATCCTTGTCCGCTTTACCGTTTATGGGAACTTACAGCAAGCTGTCTAATAGTATTGGCTTCGCATCATTTTGAGAGAAACTTTATGACTTTAAGAGTAAGGATATTTTCGATTGGAAAGACGCCATGGGAGTCTGTAAAGCAATAATTTGTGAATGCCAAGATTTGAATACCTTAAATGATTAATAAAATTCTTATTTAGATTGATCCAATTGTATACTATGACAGGATGATGTTAAAAATGGGAATCGTGGGAATACTTTCAAATGGTGGTGAATGCATTTCAACAGTATTTGGGAGGGCATGAAGTATATCCTGGTCCGATTGATTTCTTTGAACTTAGTTAAGTTATTTAAGCGTTATTAAAGGCTGGCATCATTTTGAGAGAAACTATTAAGTATTTTAGGAGAAGTAGGTTATTTCATGCAAAAGCAAAACATTGCATAAGGTTCCTTTCATATAGTAATGACTTTGTGAACATGCATGATTTGAATACATTAAATAATTAATTAATATTTTGTCTAAGAAGCCTTCCAATTAGGTAATGTACTTTGACGGTTGGATGATGTTGGGAGAATCATATTAGGGGCGAATAGCTCTCAAATGGTGGTGAATGCCGTTAATGACAATGTTGATCATGAACACAATGTTTGCAACCAGAATAATATTAGGATTAGGATTAATAATAACATTCATATACCGAAATTGGAGAAACGCTAGTAAGCTATTATGAGGAGAAGTATTTTATTTATGCAACCAAATTACATAATGTTTCTTTTCATATTGAATGCTCTTTCTTGGCATGCCCGTGAGAATATATTAATGCACATGAACATATAACCAGCCAAATTCATTAATATTAAAACATTTAATGTATGCCCTCACTTTTTTGATAAGTTGAATTGGAGATCATATTAGGAGCTATTACATCGAGTAAATTCAATTCACTTATCACTAAGTAAATGATGAATCTTTTAAAAAAAGGAAAATAAATTAGATTAGGAATTATAAATAACATCCATAAATAATTATTTTATATAATTCATAAAAGTATAAATGATTAGCTCATTAATATAATAATTTTTAATTTGTGAATATTTGTTTAAATGATTTAACAATTAAACTTTCCGTATTGAATGATTTCCTCTCGACCTTAATTCACCACCACCACCCTATGGTAACCAAACTCAAAAACTACATCATTAAATCCTTGCCTTCACTTTTTTTTCATAAGTTTGGATCCGAAATGACAAGTCCTTTAAAGAAATGAAATGAAATTAGAAGTCTTTCATCGAGTAAATTCAATTCACTTATCACTAAATAAACTCTTAAACTTTTTTAAATGAAACGAAGCAAATTAATAGTTGTAAAATACATATAAATAATTCTTTTATATAGTTCATAAATGTATATATTTTTAGCACATTAATATAATAATATACAAATTACGGATATTTTGTTAAATGATTTAACCGGATTAAACAATCTTATTGATTTGATTTCCCTCCCCTTCATTCACCACCACTACCCTACGGGAAAACCTAAAAAGTTCACCACACCTCCTTGTCCACAATATCTTATCCATTCTATGTATGCTTTGCAAATTTCATTGATCAAGTGTGCCAACAAGTAAGGAGGGATCCTCCTAATCATTTGGATACCAGGTATAGATAATGAATGATCACCCACCCTCCTATAAGTTCCCCAATACGATGTAACAAGTGGGTGAAGAGATTAAGCTATTCAATGTTTGGTTTGTCATTTTTTTAAACGCACATTTTTCGCTATTTAAGTACTGATCCAATTTTCATTTATTTATTTTCATCTCAAAAAACCTGGGACATCGGATTACTTTCCAAGATGGTAGGCCAAACCCCATACAATATTTGGGAGGACATAATATATCCTTGCTCTTTGTTTAGAGACTTTAAGCAAGTTATTTAAATTGCCTTGGCATCATTTTAGAGAACTTTATGACTTTAAAGTAAGGAACCAATTAGAAAACGCAGGGATCCTCCTAATCATTTGTAGTTACTTTGGTTACGTAGGAATAATAAAGTATCCTACTCCTATAAGTTCCCCCGCACAATATATGCGGGTGAGATTAATATTCAATGACGAATCAGTAACTTTTTATTTAGACTGTTCCGATTGGTATATGATAGGCGTCGAAAAAATGGGAAGTCCGTATTACTTTTAAGATGCTAGGCCACAATCCATACAATACTTGGGAGGGCATAATATATCTTTGTCTGCTCTACCATTTACGAGAACTTACAACAAGCTGTCTAATTGTATTGGCTTGGCATCATTTTGAGAGAAACTTTATAACTTTAAGAGTAAGGATATTTCTGATGGGAAAGACGTCATGGGAGTCTGTATAGCAATGATTTGTGAATGCGTAAGATTTGAATAACTTAAACAATTAATTAGTATCCCTTTTCCAAATCGTCGTTCTATTAGGTATACTTTGACACAGGATGATGTTAGGAGAATCAATTCGTGGGGGAATATCTCCCAAATGGTAGTGAATGCCTTTGAAGACAATGTTAATCATGAAATATTAATGGAACGGTTGATTTCTTTCAACTCAGTTAACCAGTTTGGGTTGTTAAAACCGACAAACCGACCGAGAAAAGCTAGTAAGCTATTATAGGAGAAGTATTTTATTTCATGCAAAACCAAACAATTGCATAATGTTTCCTTTCATATTGAATGCTCTTTCTTGACATGTCTGTGAGAATATATTAATCTGCACATGAATATATAACTTCTGCAAACATTCAATTCAATTGTTTAATGTACTTGTCGGGTTGATACGCTGAATTGGGAGATCATATTAGGAGCTATTAGATACAGTATTGCTACGTTACATGACATATAATATGATGAATGTTTCGGTAGCGAGGATAATATTAGGATTAGGAATTAATAACAACATCCATATACTCGATTGATTTTTATTGGCTCACTCAGAGCAAAAAATGATTCGGCAGCTGGCATTCATTTTTGTTTATGTTTTTATTGTTTGTTTGTATGTTGCAGCAACTAAACTTTCCTGGGTGAGACTGCTCTCGACTAATGCTGCACAGCTGTCACCTGCAACCAAATCGAATAAATCTGAGAACATTTAATGTATGCCCTCACTTTTTTTTTATAAGTTCGGATGCTGAAATGACAAGTCTTTTAAAGAAATGAAATGAAAGGAAAAGTCTTTCATCGAGTAAATTCAATTCACTTATCACTAAATAAACTATTAAACTTTTTTAAATGAAACGAAAACAAATTAATAATTATAAAATACATATAAATAATTCTTTTATATAATTCATAAAACTATATATATCTAGTTCATTAATATAATAATATATAACTTATGAATATTTTATTAAATAATTTAATAAAATTAAATAATTGTATTGATACGATTTCCCTCCCCCTTCATTCACCACCACCACCTTACGATAAAAACTAAAAAGTACCACACTCTCTCCTTCTCCACACTACCTTCCTCCATTGCTGTGCAGCTCCTAGTCCAAGCCGCAGCAGGTGATCGAGTATGATGCTTCCTCAACGACGACGCTTGTGCTCTGGCATAGATAGACGACAATCACCCACCCTTCGACTGCGAATGAAGAGAGGATATAACAAGCAGGAAGCAGGGATTGCGAGAGAGTAAGCTAATGCACTGTTTGGTTTGTTCGTTTTTTTTAAACGCACATTTTTCTGCTGCGTAACGCATACGGTACTATTTTGCATTTATTTATTTTCATCTCATAAAAGGATGTGTTCGGACCGCCTTTCCCAACCAGTCGAGGGAAACCCCATAGAGTTCACCATCAGAAAATCATATATGTTGCATCCAGATATCTATGTACATTTTGCAAATTTCATTGATCAAGTGCGCCAAAAAGTAAGGACGGATCCTCCTAACCATTTGGCTTACGAGGTAGCTATAATAAATGATCCTGCTCCTATAAGTTCCCCCGCACGATATATGCGGGTGAGATTAATATCCAATGACGAATCAGAAACTTTTTATTTAGGCTGGTTTGATTTATATATGATAGACGTTGAAAAAATGGGATGTCAGTATTACTTTCGGGATGTTAGGCCACAATCTATACAATATTTGGGAGGGCATAATATATCCTTATCCGCTTTACCGTTTATGGTAACTTACAGCAAGCTGTCTAATAGTATTGGCTTGACATTATTTTAAGAGAAACTTTATGACTTTAAGAGTAAGGATATTTTCGATTGGAAAGACGCCATGAGAGTCTGTATAGTAATGATTTGTGAATGCGCAAGATTTGAATACCTTAAAAAATTAATTAATATTCCCGTTTAAGATCGCCTTCTTATTAGGTATACTT
The DNA here is from genome assembly GCA_023512835.1 of Taxillus chinensis. NCBI lineage: Eukaryota > Viridiplantae > Streptophyta > Magnoliopsida > Santalales > Loranthaceae > Taxillus > Taxillus chinensis. The sequence continues at coordinate 22,687,131 of CM042085.1, read as the reverse complement.
TGACATAGGATGATGTTAGGAGAATCAATTCATGGGGGAATAGCTCTCAAATGGTGGTGAATGCCTTTGAAAACAATGTTGATCATGAGGACAATGTTGATCATGAAGACAATGCCTTTCAACTCAGTTAACCAGTTTGGGTTGTTAAAACCGTTAAATCGACGGAGAAAAGCTAGTAAGCTATTATAGGAGAAGTATTTTATTTCATGCAAAACCAAACAATTACATAATGTTTCCTTTCATATTGAATCCTCTTTCTTGACATGCCTGTGAGAATATATTAATCTGCACATGAACATATAACTTCTGCAAACATTCAATTCAATTGTTTAATGTACTTGTCGGGTTGATACGATGAATTGGGAGATCATATTAGGAGCTATTAGATACAGTATTGCTACGTTACATGACATGTAATATGATGAATGTTCCGGCAGTGAGGATAATATTAGGATTAGGAATTAATAATAACATCCATATACTCGATTAATTTTGAATGGCATGCTCAAAGTAAAAATGATTGGGCAACTGGCAATCATTTTTGCTTCTGTTTTTATTGTTTGTTTGTATGCAGCAGCAACAATACTTTTCTGGGTGAGACTGCTCTCGACTAATGCCGCACAACTGTCACTTGCAACCAAATCTCATAAATATGAGAACATTTAATGTATGCCCTCACTTTTTTTTATAAGGTAGGTTCTGAAATGCTGAAATGATAAGTTTTGGTTTATTTATTATTTTAAAGGAAATAGTATTTCATCGAGTAAATTCAATGTTTTGCATTTATTACTAAATTATCTATTAAAGCTTTTTTAAATGAAATGAAAGCAAATTAATAGTTGTAAGTTCACCATATAAAGTTAATTATTTTATATAAGTTATAAAAGTATATATATCTAGCTCATTAATATAATAATATATAAATTAACGAGGGATCTTCTTAAATCATTTAATGGATTAAACAATCGTATTGATTGATTTCCTTCCCCCTATAATTCCCCACCACTATATATGGGTAGATTAACTATTAAAGATACCACATAACTTTTCTCTAACTATCTTCAATTTATATATGATAGGCGTTGAAAAAGCCGGGACATCAGGATTATTTCAAGATGGTACGATGCTTCATCAACGACAATATTTGGGTCGGGCATAATATATCTTGACAATCACCCACCCTATTTATGGGAACTAAAGAGAAGTATTTAATAGTATTGGCTTGGCATCATTTTGAGAGAAACTTAATGACTTTAAGGTAAGGATTTTTCATTGAAGACGCACATTGAGAGTGCGTATAGTAATAATTTGTGAATTTGCGATTTGAATATTTTAAACATTTAATAATAGATTTGCTCTAAGATCGCCTTCCTATTAGGTATACTTTGACACAGGATGATGTTAGGAGAATCAATTCGTGGGGGAATAGCTCTCAAATGGTGGTGAATGCCTTTGAAGACAACGTTAATCATGAAATATTAATGGTTAGGAGGGATCCTCCTAACCATTTGGCTTACGAGGTAGGAATAATGAAGTATCCTCCTATAAGTTCCCCGCACAATATATGTGGGTGAGATTAATATTCAATGACGAATCAGTAACTTTTTATTTAGACTGATCCAATTTATATATGATAGGCGTTGAAAAAACTGGGACATCAGTATTACTTTCAAGATGGTAGGCCACAATCCATACAATATTTGGGAGGGCATAATATATTCTTGTCCGCTCTACTATTTATGGGAACTTACAACAAGTTGTCTAATAGTATTGGCTTGGCATCATTTTGAGAGAAACTTTATAACTTTAAGAGTAAGGATATTTCTAATTGGAAAGACGCCATGAGAGTCTATATAGTAATGATTTGTGAATGCGTAAGATTTGAATACCTTAAAAAATTAATTACTATTCCCATTTAAGATCGCCTTCCTATTAGGTATACTTTGACATATGATGATGTTAGGAGAATCAATTCGTGGGGGAATAGCTCTCAAATGGTGGTGAATGCCTTTGAAGACAATGTTGATCATGAAGACAATGCCTTTCAACTCAGTTAACTAGTTTGGGTTGTTAAAACCGCCAAACCGACCGTGAAAAGCTAGTAAGCTATTATATGAGAAGTATTTTATTTTATGCAAAACCAAACAATTGCATAATATTTCTTTTCATATTGAATGCTCTTTCTTGACATGCTTGTGTGAATATATTAATCCACAAATGAACACATAACTTCTGCAAACATTCAATTGCTTAATGTACTTGTCGGGTTGATACGCTGAATTGGGAGATCATATTAGGAGCTATTAGATAGAGTATTGTTATGTTACATGACATGTAATATGATGAATGTTTTGGCAGCAAGAATAATATTAGGATTAGGAATTAATAATAACATACATATACTCGATTAATTTTGATTGGTGCACTCGAGCAAAAAATGATTCGCAAACTGGCATTCATTTTTGTTTATGTTTTCATTATTTGTTTGTATGTTGCAGAACTATACCTTCCTGGGTGAGACTGCTCTCGACTAATGCCGCACATTGTCACTCGCAACCAAATCTCATAAATATGAGAACATTTAATGTATGCCCTCACTTTTTTTTATAAGTTCGGATGCTGTAATGACAAGTCTTTTAAAGAAATAAAATGAAATGAGAAGTCTTTCATCGAGTAAATTCAATTCACTTATCATTAAATAAACTCTTAAACTTTTTAAAAAGAAACGAAAGCAAATTAATAGTTGTAAAATACATATAAATAATTATTTTATATAATTCATAAAAGTATATATATCTAGCTCATTAATATAATAATATATAAATTATGAATATTTTATTAAATGATTTAACCAAGATTAAATAATTGTATTGATACGATTTCCCTCCCCCTTCATTCACCACCACCACCCTACGGTAAAAACTAAAAAGTACCACACTCTCTCCTTCTCCACACTATCTTCCTCCATTGCTGTGCAGCTCCTAGTCCAAGCCGTAGCAGGTGATCGAGTATGATGCTTCCTCAACGACGACGCTTGTGCTCTGGCATAGATAGACGACAATCACCCACCCTCCGACTGCGAATGAAGAGAGGATATAACAAGCAGGAAGCAGGGATTGCGAGAGAGTAAGCTAATGCACTGTTTGGTTTGTTCGTTTTTTTTAAACGCACATTTTTCTGCTGCGTAACGCATACGGTACAATTTTTCATTTATTTATTTTCATCTCATAAAAGGATATGCTTGCACAGCCTTTCCCAACCAGTCGAGGGAAACCCCATAGAGTTCACCATTAGAAAGTCATATATGTTGCATCCAGATATCTATGTACATTTTGCAAATTTCATTGATCAAGTGCGCCAACAAGTAAAGAGGGATCCTCCTAACCATTTGGCTTACGAGGTAGCTATAATAAATGATCCTGCTCCTATAAGTTCCCCCGCACGATATATGCGAGTGAAATTAATATCCAATGACGAATTCGAAACTTTTTATTTAGACTGGTTTGATTTATATATGATAGATGTTGAAAAAATGGGATGTCAGTATTACTTTCGGGATGCTAGGCCACAATCCATACAATATTTGGGAGGGCATAATATATCCTTGTCCGCTTTTCCGTTTATGGGAACTTACAGCAAGCTGTTTAATAGTATTGGCTTGGCATTATTTTAAGAGAAACTTTATGACTTTAAGAGTAAGGATATTTCCGATTGGAAAGACGCCATGAGAGTCTGTATAGTAATGATTTGTGAATGCGCAAGATTTGAATACCTTAAAAAATTAATTAATATTCCCGTTTAAGATCGCCTTCTTATTAGGTATACTTTGACACAGGATGATGTTAGGAGAATCAATTCGTGGGGGAATAGCTCTCAAATGGTGGTGAATGCCTTTGAAGACAATGTTGGTCATGAAGACAATGCCTCTCAACTCAGTTAACTAGTTTGGGTTGTTAAAACCGCCAAACCGACCGTGAAAAGCTAGTATGCTATTATATGAGAAGTATTTTATTTCATGCAAAACCAAACAATTGCATAATGTTTCCTTTCATATTGAATGCTCTTTCTTGACATGCTTGTGTGAATATATTAATCCACAAATGAACACATAACTTCTGCAAACATTCAATTGCTTAATGTACTTGTCGGGTTGATACGCTGAATTGGGAGATCATATTAGGAGCTATTAGATAGAGTATTGTTATGTTACATGACATGTAATATGATGAATGTTTTGGCAGCAAGAATAATATTAGGATTAGGAATTAATAATAACATACATATACTCGATTAATTTTGATTGGCGCGCTCAAAGTAAAATTGATTTCGCAACTGGCATTCATTTTTGCTTCTGTTTTTATTGTTTGTTTGTATGCTGCTGCAACTATACTTTTCGAGGTGAGACTGCTCTCGACCAATGCCGCACAGCTGTCACCTGCAACCAAATCTCATAAATATGAGCACATTTAATGTATGCCGTCACTTTTTTTTATAAGTTCGGATGCTGTAATGACAAGTCTTTTAAAGAAATAAAATGAAATGAGAAGTCTTTCATCGAGTAAATTCAATTCACTTATCATTAAATAAACTCTTAAACTTTTTTAAAAAGAAACGAAAGCAAATTAATAGTTGTAAAATACATATAAATAATTATTTTATATAATTCATAAAAGTATATATATCTAGCTCATTAATATAATAATATATAAATTATGAATATTTTATTAAATGATTTGGCAAGATTAAATAATTGTATTGATACGATTTCCCTCCCCCTTCATTCACCACCACCACCTTACGATAAAAACTAAAAAGTACCACACTCTCTCTTTCTCCACACTACCTTCCTCCATTGCTGTGCAGCTCCTAGTCCAAGCCGTAGCAGGTGATCGAGTACGATGCTTCCTCAACGACGACACTTGTGCTCTGGCATAGATAGACGACAATCACCCACCCTCCGACTGCGAATGAAGAGAGGATATAACAAGCAGGAAGCAGGGATTGCGAGAGAGTAAGCTAATGCACTGTTTGGTTTGTTCGTTTTTTAAACGCACATTTTTCTGCTGCGTAACGCATACGGTACTATTTTGCATTTATTTATTTTCATCTCATAAAAGGATGTGCTCGGACAGCCTTTCCCAACCAGTCGAGGGAAACCCCATAGAGTTCACCATTAGAAAGTCATATATGTTGCATCCAGATATCTATGTACATTTTGCAAATTTCATTGATCAACTGCGCCAACAAGTAAGGAGGGATCCTCCTAACCATTTGGCTTACGAGGTAGCTATAATAAATGATCCTGCTCATATAAGTTCCCCCGCACGATATATGCGGGTGAGATTAATATCTAATGACGAATTAGAAACTTTTTATTTAGACTGGTTTGATTTATATATGATAGACGTTAAAAAAATGGGATATCAGTATTACTTTTAGGATGCTAGGCCACAATCCATACAATATTTGGGAGGGCAAAATATATCCTTGTTCGCTTTTCCGTTTATGGGAACTTACAGCAAGCTGTCTAATAGTATTGGCTTGACATTATTTTAAGAGAAGCTTTATGGCTTTAAGAGTAAGGATATTTCTGATTGGAAAGACGCCATGAGAGTCTCTATAGTAATGATTTGTGAATGCGCAAGATTTGAATACCTTAAAAAATTAATTAATATTCCCGTTTAAGATCGCCTTCCTATTAGGTATACTTTGACACAGGATGATGTTAGGAGAATCAATTCGTGGGGAATAGCTCTCAAATGGTGGTGAATGCCTTTGAAGACAATGTTGATCATGAAGACAATGCCTTTCAACTCAATTAACTAGTTTGGGTTGTTAAAACCGCCAAACCGACTGTGAAAAGCTAGTATGCTATTATATGAGAAGTATTTTATTTCATGCAAAACCAAACAATTGCATAATGTTTCCTTTCATATTGAATGCTCTTTCTTGACATGCTTGTGTGAATATATTAATCCATAAATGAACACATAACTTCTGTAAACATTTAATTGCTTAATGTACTTGTCGGGTTGATACGCTGAATTGGGAGATCATATTAGGAGCTATTAGATAGAGTATTGTTATGTTACATGACATGTAATATGATGAATGTTTCGGCAGCAAGAATAATATTAGGATTAGGAATTAATAATAACATACATATACTCGATTAATTTTGATTGGCGTGCTCATAGTAAAAATGATTTCGCACTGGCATTCATTTTTGCTTGTGTTTTTATTGTTTGTTTGTATGCTGCTGCAACTATACTTTCCTGGGTGAGACTGCTCTCGACCAATGCCGCACAGCTGTCACATGCAACCAAATCTCATAAATATGAGAACATTTAATGTATGCCCTCACTTTTTTTTATAAGTTCGGATGCTGTAATGACAAGTCTTATTAAAGAAATAAAATGAAATGAGAAGTCTTTCATCGAGTAAATTCAATTCACTTATCACTAAATAAACTCTTAAACTTTTTAAAAAGAAACGAAAGCAAATTAATAGTTGTAAAATACATATAAATAATTATTTTATATAATTCATAAAAGTATATATATCTAGCTCATTAATATAATAATATATAAATTACGGATATTTTGTTAAATGATTTAACCGGATTAAACAATCGTATTGATTTGATTTCCCTTTCCCTTCATTCACCACCACTACCCTACGGTAAAAACTAAAAAGTACCACACTCTCTCCTTCTCCACACTATCTTCCTCCATTGCTGTGCAGCTCCTAGTCCAAGCCGCGGCAGGCGATCGAGTACGATGCTTCCTCAACGACGACACTTGTGCTCTGGTATAGATAGACGATGATCATCCACCCTCCAATGGCAAATGAAAATACGATGTAACAAGAAGGAAGTAGGGATTGCAAGAGAGTAAGCTAATGCACTGTTTGGTTTGTTCGTTTTTTTAAACGCACATTTTTCCGCTGCGTAACGCACACGGTACTGTTTTGCATTTATTTATTTTCATCTCATAAAACCCTGCGCCCGGACTGCCTTCCCCAACCAGTCGAGGGAAACCCCATAGGGTTCACCATCAGAAAGTCATATATGTTGGATCCAGATATCTATGTACGTTTTGCAAATTTCATTGATCAAGTACGCCAACAAGTAAGGAGGAATCCTCCTAACCATTTGGCTTACGAGGTAGTAATAATGAAGTATCCTACTCCTATAAGTTCCTCCGCACAACATATGCGGGTGAGATTAATATTCAATGACGAATCAGTAACTTTTTATTTAGACTGTTCCGATTGGTATATGATAGGCGTCGAAAAAATGGGACGTCCGTATTACTTTTGAGATGCTAGGCCACAATCCATACAAATACTTGGGAGGGCATAATATATCTTTGTCTGCTCTACCATTTACGATAACTTACAACAAGCTGTCTAATTGTATTGGCTTGGCATCATTTTGAGAGAAACTTTATAACTTTAAGAGTAAGGATATTTCTGATTGGAAAGACGCCATGGGAATCTGTATAGTAATGATCTGTGAATGCGCAAGATTTGAATACCTTAAATAATTAATTAATATTCCCGTTCCAGATCGTCTTTCTATTAGGTATACTTTGACACAGGATGATGTTAGGAGAATTAATTCATGGGGAATAGCTCTCAAATGGTGGTGAATGCCTTTGAAGACAATGTTGATCATGAAGTATTAATAGAACGGTTGATTTCTTTCAACTTAGTTAACCAGTTTGGGTTGTTAAAACGAACAAACCGACCGTGAAAAGCTATTAGGCTATTGTAATAGAAGTATTTTATTTCATGCAAAATAATACAATTGTATAATGTTTCCTTTCATATTGAATGCTCTTTCTTGACATGCTTGTGAGAATATATTAATCCGCACATGAACATATAACTTCTACAAACATTCAATTCTTTAATGTACTTGTCGGGTTGATACGATGAATTGGGAGATCATATTAGGAGCTATTAGATACAGTATCGCTATGTTACATGACATGTAATATGATGAATGTTTCGGCAGCGAAGATAATATTAGGATTAGGAATTAATAACAACATCCATATACTCAATTGATTTTTATTGGCGCACTCAGAGCAAAAAATGATTGGGCAGCTGGCATTCATTTTTGTTTATGTTTTTATTGTTTGTTTGTATGTTGCAGCAACTATATTTTCTCGGGTGAGACTACTCTCGACCAATGCCGCACAGCTGTCACCTGCAACCAAATCTCATAAATCTGATGACATTTAATGTATGCCCTCACTTTTTTTTTATAAGTTTGGATGCTGAAATGACTAATCTTTTGAAGAAATGAAATGAAAGGAAAAGTCTTTCATCGAGTAAATTCAATTCACTTATAACTAAATAAACTATTAAACTTTTTTAAATGAAACGAAAACAAATTAATAATTATAAAATACATATAAATAATTCTTTTATATAATTCGTAAAACTATATATCTAGCTCATTAATACAATAATATATAAATTACGGATATTTTGTTAAATGATTTGATAGGATTAAATAATTGTATTGATACGATTTCCCTCCCCCGTCATTCACCACCACTGCCCTACGGTAAAAACTAAAAAGTACCACACTCTCTCCTTCTCCACACTATCTTCCTCCATTGCTGTGTAGCTCCTAGTCCAAGCCGCAGCAGGCGATCGAGTACAATGCTTCCTCAACGACGACGCTTGTTCTCTGGCATAGATAGATGACGATCACCCACCCTCCGACTGCGAATGAAGAGAGGACATAACAAAAAGGAAGCAGGGATTGCGAGAGAGTAAGCTAATGCATTGTTTGGTTTGTTCGTTTTTTTAAACGCACATTTTTCTGTTGCGTAACACACATAATACTGTTATGCATTTATTTATTTTCATCTCATAAAAGGATGTGCTTGGACCGCCTTTCCCAACCAGTCGAGGGAAACCCCATAGAGTTCACCATCGGAAAATCATATATGTTGGATCCAGATATTTATATACATTTTGAAAATTTCATTGATCAAGTGCGCCAACAAGTAAGGAGGGATCCTCTTAACCATTTGGCTTACGAGAACTTACAGCAAGCTGTCTAATAGTATTAACTTGGCATCATTTTGAGAGAAGCTTTATGACTTTAAGAGTAAGGATATTTCCTATTAGAAAGCCGCCATGGGAGTCTGTATAGTAATGATTTGCGAATGCGCAAGATTTGAATACCTTAAACAATTAATTAATATTCCCGTTCCAGATCGTCTTCATATTAGGTATACTTTGACACAGGATGATGTTAGGAGAATCAATTCGTGGTGGAATAGCTCTCAAATGGTGGTGAATATGCCTTTGAAGACAGTGTTGATCATGAAGTATTAATGGAACGATTGATTTCTTTCAACTCAGTTAACCAGTTTGGGTTGTTAAAACCGCCAAACCGACCGTGAAAAGCTAGTAAGCTATTGTAGAAGAAATATTTTATTTCATGCAAGACAATACAATTGCATAATGTTTCCTTTCATATTGAATGCTCTTTCTTGACATGCCTGGGAGAATATATTAATCCGCACATGAATATATAACTTCTGCAAACATTCAATTGTTTAATATACTTGTCGGGTTAATACACTGAATTGGGAGATCATATTAGGAGCTGTTAGATACTGTATTGCTGTGTTACATGACATGTAATATGATGAATGTTTCGGTAGTGAGGATATGGATATTATTATTAATTCCTAATCCTAATAATATACTCGCTGCCGAAACATTCATCATATTACATGTCATGTAACGTAGCGATACTGTATCTAATAGCTCCTAATATAATCTCCCAATTCAGCGTATCAACCCGACAAGTACATTAAACAATTGAATTGAATGTTTGCAGAAGTTATACGTTCATGTGCGGATATATATATTCTCACAAGCATGTCAAGAAAGCGCATTCATTATGAAAGGAAACATTATGCAATTATTTGGTTTTGCATGAAATAAAATACTTCTTTTATAATAGCTTAATAGCTTTTCACGATCGGTTTGGTGGTTTTAACAACCCAAACTTGTTAACTGAGTTGAAAGGCATTGTCTTCATGATGAATATTGTCTTCATGATCAACATTGTCTTCAAAGGCATTCACCACCATTTTAGAGCTATTCCCCCACGAATTGATTCTCCTAACATCATCCTGTGTCAAAGTATACTTAATAGGAATGCGATCTGAAATGGGAATATTAATTAATTGTTTAAGGTATTCAAATCTTACGCATTCACAAATCATTACTATACATACTCCCATGGCGTCTTTCCAATTGGAAATATCCTTACTCTTAAAGTCATAAAGCTTCTCACAAAATGATGCCATGCCAATACTATTAGATAACTTGCTGAAAGTTCCCATAAACGGTAGAGCGGGCAAGGATATATTATGCCCTCCCAAATATTGTATGGATTGTGGCCTAACATCCCGAAAGTAATACTGACGTCCCATTTTTCAACGCCTATCATATATAAATCGGACTAGTCTAAATAAAAAGTTTCTGATTCGTCATTGAATATTAATCTCACCCACATATATAGTGCAAGGAATATTAATCAAGCCTAATATTAATCAGCCATGGATTTTAATTTGACGAAATTTTTTTTGACTTTACTAGGAAGCCATGTAGGCAGTGGAAATCAGCCATGGATATATGTATTAATATGATCTTCGAGTGTTCAAGATTTGAATATTTAAAGCAGTTGATTAATATTCCCCACCCTCGGGAACTTTCTCCTATTAGAAAAACTTTTTGACTTTACTAGGAAGCCATGTAGGCAGTGGAAATCTAGCCTTAGATGTCAGACCTCCCCCGCCTCCCTGGTTCCCACCAGATTGCCTCACTGCGCTGCTCTGCGGTTGCCCCTCCCGCTTTCCCACCAGGAGGTAGGTGGTTCTATCTCCTGGAACCCGTTTTATAAGTTGTAATTGTTTGAGATGGCGATTGCGAGGAGTTTGTATTGTGATGTGTGATTTTGAGACATGCATGAATTTATGTAGATATATATATATATATGTTTTGCGTTGAGAAACATGTGATAGAGATGTCCTTGAGCTGTATTGAGGTGTAATGTGAGTTTGAACATATGTGTATGATTTGTTATGCTTAAATGGAGATGTTCCATGAGTTAAATTGTGTATTTCGTTATCATGCTTGTGTTTGAGATATGAGGTCCCAAGGTGAGGTCCTGAGAGGGACATGAGATATGAGGTCCCAATGAGGGACATGGATGGACATGAGTATGAGGTCCCATGAGGGCCGTCCAGGGATGGACATGATACATTGAGGTTCCATTAGGGAACCTCCGTGAATTCTTGTGGTTTTATTGTCTCACCCACCTTTAATGCCTTTTCTAGAGGAGACGTTGGATTGCCAGGGAGAACCCCCCCCCCCCCCAATAAGCAAGTGTTAGGAGATTGTCACACCGTGGATGCATGAGTGTTGTTTTATTGTTCTCTTTGATATATTGTAATTGAGGAGACTGAGACTCATGTATTTTCTTGAGATTGGTGTACTTATTTGAGACACCGTATTTAGGGGCTGGTGACCCTATTTATTATGTGACACAGTTTTATTACATGGAGTATTATATTGTGTGGTTTGTGCATGTCATGTGTGAGATTGTGACAGGTTTGGGGCAGCACCCAAGAGGGAGCCCTATCAGGTGACCATTCACCAACCCCTTGTCCTCCTAGGTGCGAGGCATGGGGCATCACTAATCGGTTTCTCGACATTGGGAAATCCGGGGAGTGACAGTTTATATATATATATATATATATATATATATATATATATTATCAAAACACATAATAAAACTGGACATGCATGACTTGTGCATGCCCTCTACCATGAAGATGCCATTCTGTATAACCTTTTAATTCTTCAACTCGTGAAAAGATGCTCTTTTTATAGTTATACGAAAAGTAAATAAATAAAAGAAAAAGAAACAACCCTTGTTGCTATGGTCGAATAAGGATGTGGGAGTAGGGTCTTATAAATTGCCGCCCTTTTTGTGGAGACGATTCTATCGATGACCGTGTGCTGCTGCTGCCGCGAGGAGGATACCAGGCCAACTGGACTGGTACAGGTAATAATAATAATAACTAAATAGAATATAAGAAGAAAAATAAATAAATAAATAAACATGTGCAGGACAGCGGCTCGTCCAAGGAATCGACAACTAGCCGAAAAACGAGAATAAAAAACGAGGATCAAGGATCAATATGCATATATATATATATATATATATATATTCACGTACAAAAATAGGATTAAATATATATTTATATATTTTCTCTAATAGCTTGTGCAATAGAATAACGAGGATCAAAGATCACCTACTTGGATCTAAACTCGCAAGATCGGTAAAACCCGACGGCTTCAAATCCACTACTTCTCCCCTACCAAGCTTTACGCAAATCACACAATGAATGAAACATAGGGTTTCTACCATAGTTTCCTCTTTTTATACTATCTTTTTATTATTAAATTTAATAATAATAATAATACTAAGGATAAAGATAATAATAATAATGGATCAGTAATAATAATAATAGCTTCAATAATTACATCAATAATAATAATAGTAATAACATTAATTATTATAGTAATAATAATTCAAAATACTTAAATAATTATATTAATCATATTAACATAATAATAATAAACTCAAATATTAAAAATAATTAAAATAATAATAATAATAATAATAATATATAGTAATAAATTCAAAATATAATAATAATAATAACAACAACAACTCAAACGCTTATGCTAATGCCATGCTGACGAATAGATATTCCCAACTCTATTCGGGGCTAACTTTCAACTCCACATAGGTACATGTTTTTACATCCTCCTCACCTTAGGACTTTTCATCCCCAAAAAGACGAGTCATCCTTAACGAAATAACACCTCTTAAGCTAAAATGACTATGCACATCTTGACTACAACTAGCAATCATTTAGAACTAACACTATAACCCAAATTAAATCATTGTCATGATAAACATACAAACTCATAACCCCATTTAAATAATCATAAATATCGTCCACTAACACAATGCAGTCACACATCACATGCATCAAGTACACAATAATTATAAGAAGCAACAAAGTTACAATAAACATGATAAATGAAGCAACACCCATGAATAGAATAATTAACAACTCACCAAATCACATGCAACCAAGAATACCAACAACTATAAGTACAATAAACAAAAACAATCAGGTTAATTACCTCAACGCATGGAAAAGATCTCAACACTCTCCCCACCTTAGAACTATTTGTCCTCAAACAGCTCGGGATTCCACTCACAAGTCTACTCCTCCATACTACAGTGGCGTTACAATACTCGCACCAAAGGAATTGTCTTGCCCTGCAAGACCTGCTCCCGCCGGTCTAAAATTTGAATTGGTGCCTCCATAATGGAACTATCATCGGCTAACTCTATCTCACCCCAATCAAGCACATGGGAAGGATCCGGATAATATTTTCGCAACTGGGAGACATGAAAAACATCATCAACACGAGCTAGCTCGGATGGTAACTCTAATCGATAGGCAACTGGCCCCACAACAGCAATAATAGGAAATACACCTACAAATTGAGGTGAGAGTTTGGACCCTCACTCAAACCACCTGTGCCCGTCATGCCGAGACTCGCAAGAAGACGCGATCCCTTACGATGAACTATAGTGGTCGCCGCCACTTATCAACATATGATTTCTGCGGACTCTGAGTTGTCAACATCCACTACCGATTAACTGAACTAACTCAATAGTCTCCTGAACCATATTGGGACCTAAAACAACCGCCTCTCCTACCTGGGCCCAACACAAAGGGAAGCAACAAGGTCGCCTATACAATGCCTCATATGTTGCAATCCCTGTCATGGCCTGATAACTGTTATTGTAGGAAAACTCCACCAAGGGAAGGTGAGCCTCCAACAACCACCAAAGTCAACACACAAGTACAAAGCATATCCTCGAGGGTCTGGATAGTGCGTTTGGACTGGCTATCTATTTGAGGATGGTAAGCTATACTCAACTTCACTCGGGTGCCAAACGCATGCTGCAACTGCCGCCAGAACTGCGAAGTGAATCAAGCATTCCTATCAGAGATGATAGATAATGGCACACCATGCAACCGTATCACCACGTCGAGATATCGCTGCCCCAAGGTCTAGACCAGGTCAGACTCACAAATCAGAATAAAGTGGGCAAATTTCGTTAAGAGGTCAACAATAACCCAAATAGTATCATGACCTCGAGAACGAGAGACCCTTGTGACAAAGTCCATAGTCACATGATCCCACTTCCACTCCAACATAGGTAAAGACTGCAACTCACCGCCAGATCACAAATGCTCATCCTTGACCTGCTGGCATGTTAAGCACCGTCGAAAAAACTTCGCAATAGCCTTATAATTTTTCAACTTGTGAAAAGATGCTCTTTTTGTAACTATAAAAAAAGTAAATAAATAAAAGAAAAAGAAGCAACCCTTGTTGCTTTTGTCAGATGGGGATGTGGGAGCAGGGTCTTATAGGTCATCGCCTTTTTTCGTGGAGACGATTCTGCCACTGATTGTGTGCTGCTACTAACGCGGGGAGGATACTTGGCAGACTAGCCTGGTACAAGTAATGATAATAATAACTAAATAGAATATAAAAAGAAAAATAAATAAATAAATAAATAGGTGCAGGACACCAGCTCATCCAAGGAATCGGTAACTAGCCGAAAAATGAGAATTTAAAAATGAGGATCAAGGATCAATATGCATATATATATATATATATATATATATACACACATACATACATACATACATACATACATACATATTCACATATAAAATTAGGATTGAATATATATTTATATATTTTCTATAATAGTTTGTGCAATAGAATAATGAGGATCAAGGATCACCTACCTGGATCTAAACTCGAGAGATCGGTAAAACATAACGGCTTCAAATCCATTGCTCCTCCCCTACCAAGCTCTGCGTAAATCACACAACGAATGGAATGTAGGGTTTCTATCCTAGGTTCCTCCTTTTTATACTATCTTTTTATTATTAAATTTAATAATAATAATAATAATAATAATAATAGCCTCAATAATTACATCAATAATAATAATAGTAATAACATTAATTGTTATATTAATAATAATTCAAAATACTTAAATAATTATATTAATCATATTAACATAATAATAATAATAATAATAATAATAATAAACTCAAAATATTTAAAATAATTATAATAATTTTATTATTAATAATAACATATAGTAATAAACTCAAAATATTAAAAATAATTATATTATTATTATTATTATTAATATATAGTAATACACTCAAAATATTAAAATTATCAAATTAATAATAATAATAACTCAAAACGCTCATGCTAAGGCCACATTGCCAAATAGATATTCCTAACTCTATTCGAGGCTAACTTTCAATTTTACACAGGTATGGGTCTATACAAAAAAGCTCATTTTTAACTTGGGAAACTTTCTAGAAGCTCCTTTAAAGTAATAAACATCAAGGTAAACAAATTTACATGGATGAATCCAAATTGCAAATTAAATTCATTAGAGTTTACAATAATCTGATAAAAGAAAGCACATATCAAGATATTGCGAGCGAATTGAAATAAATAAATAAAACACATTTCACAATCTTGTATCGACGCACAATGAAATGGAATACATAGTTTCAGATTTCAAATGACATATATGTGAAAACAAATACCTTATCAATTTAGAGACGCTTCAACCCTGTGTTCGAAGAAATGAGAGATAGAGCAATGATGATTGATTTTGAGTGAAATGAACTTGAGTTTGCGATCAAAGAAACAAAAGATAAAACAACAATTGACAATCATTTTTGTGTGAAATGAACTTGAGTTTGAATCAAATAGAAACTATGAACACCAGAGAGAGAGAGAGAGAGAGAGAGAGAGAGAGAGAGAGAGAGAGAGAGAGAGAGAGAGAGAGCGCACCATATAAGGGTTATGTTATAGGAGCGTGTGTGTAAATGCATGCATGCATGACTACAAGAAAACTTTGCTTAAGCGGCATTTCGGAGCCAGCATTTTTGGGAGGTGAGGCAATATGTGTAATATAATGGCATTATATTTTATCACCGCAAAAAAAATGTAGGTGGTGGTGTTTCTATAATTTTTCTCCGAAACAGAGGTTTCAGTTATTGGTGCCATTTAAAATGCCGCCCCATAAGTTTTTTTTACCAACGAAAGATTAAAACGTCATAATGGTTTATTATTAAATAAAATATTAAATTACTTATTCTAGTTATATCATTAACTACATAACAAAAAGTCATTGAATCCTTTGGAACTTCCACGCTTGAATCGCCATCTCCATCCCTTCCTCGCCGTTGAATCACATGCACACTCAGATCCTTGAAACTCTAGTCACTCCTCCAAAATCACTGTCTCCCTCTTCCTCGCCATCCCACACTCGGACCACCTGCCTCTTCCACTCGGACCCCAATCACTTGCTGAAGATTCTTCATTCTTTGGCAATTGAAACCCTAGGCCCCCTGCTAGGGAATCTATGAAGGTGAACGAGGTACCTTCCTCTAGTATGCGTATATTATAAGAATTTTACAAGCGACAAGACCTATAGGCATTTGAAGGTGAGTATATCCTTAGTTTTTTTCATAATTTTGTTGTGTTTGTTGTTTTTTCATAATTGATCGTGGTATTTAGCAAGAACCTTTGGCAATTGTTGTCATTTTCATAATTTTTCCATTTTTACAATTGATTGTCATATTGTTTGTTTGTATACTGTTTGTGTTGGACCCTATTTTATCTAGGTTGGACATGTTTCATCAAATTTGATTTTTTATAATATTACCCCCACTTGCCACCGATTTTTGTAGGACGACGGAGTCATGACCGTTGAGCCGAACATGCCCGACTTTCAAGATTTTTTCAGAAAGGCCTTTAAATTCCAAAAAGCCAGTCCTAAGTGATAGAAAATTGAATTTGATGATCAACGCCTTCGACCGTGGTCAATCGAAGAAGTCATGGTCAAAATAGCAGTCAAACAATATTGACCTTTAAAACGGCACTCTAGATCAGAAAATTGAATTTGATGATCAACGCCTTCGATCGCGGGCATGTTTGTTTCACCTGTTTTCTGTTTTCGTTTTCAAAATGTTATAGCTGTTTTCGAGAATAAAAAACATAAAACTGAAAACAATAAAATGTTGTTTTCATTCTTTAGGACATAAAAAATAAAAACAAGTTTTTGCTGTTTTCAATTTTCAATTTTTTGTACCCGAAAACAACTATTACATTTTGAAAACGAAAACAGAAAACTCCCCAACCAAACATGCATTTTAAAATAAGACTATTTTAATATATATATATATATATATTGTACATATTCGCCCTTAGAGCATTTTAAAATGATAAAAAAAGTATTTTCGGTGATAAAGCAGTTTCGGGACGCGCAGTATAGGCCTGACATAAAAATAAGACTATTTTGAAATAAAAATGACAATCGGATGCTCGTCACGATGCCCTGAGTCCAAAAATAATTTTTTTGAGATTTTTTGAAACCCGAATCGCCTTGCCAATCCCAATAACCTTAAAGCATCAGTTAAAAATCACAGAACAAATTAACAAAATAATTTTCCTTTTTTATCCTTTTTCCCGCCCACTTCAGGCCACATGTCAATCATCCATTGGTTGGGAAACAAATGAAAAAACAAAAATAAAAACAAAAACAAAAAATCAAAACAAAATTTTAAAAACCCAGAGCCACACAAAAACGCCCAACCTTATCCTATCTCACCAATGCCTTTCGTTGTCTTCCTCGCTCTATCTCCCATGCTGCATTGTCTTCCATGCTCCATGCCACGGAAGCCACGCCAAACCACCATACCGGACCACTACCCCCATGCTCGGCCAAACAATGCCAACTCTCGCCCATCTCCCATCCCTCTTCTCTCCTCCTAAACCAAACCATGGTCAAGCCTTGGATTCCCTCTCTCTCTCTCTCTCTCCCGAACCGCACTCATCCTCTTCGAACCCAGCCTAATTCAACTATCGTCAGGCCAGATCGTCTCATCGTCCCTAATTAAACCCTCTCCCTTCCTCGCTTATAAAATCCAATTGAAACCCTAGGCATGGTCGTGGGCTCTCTCTGATCGAAATTTAAAAAAAAAAACACCCAACCCTTCATCTTCTTCTTTTGCCAAACTCATATAGAGAGCCCCTTGCTCCCTTGGCTAGAAATCAGTCCGACGTGTTAAATCCATTTTGACTGGGTTTGATTACAACCATACTTAGCGAAAGACTATAAGACTAAGGACCACTTTGGGAGACCTTAAATTGCCCCAAGGCAAGAACGGAGTGATATAAGATGAAATTTGGAGAACAACACACTTGACCGTACTTGATTCCGAGATTAAATAAAGAAACTAGGGCAAAAATATCAAGTTTGTACGAATTTGAATTGGACAACCGGTGCGCAGCTTATTGTTTTAACAATAACTTGCTCAATACTTATTAGAATTGAACAAAGTAAATTGCGTTGGTTAGATAATATCTTTATCTATTAAATCTAATTAATTTGAGGATATTCCGAGCTATGTGTAATTAGCTATGATTTTTTGAATCAGATGGGCAGAATGCGTACTTTGTTATGTACACGTGTGATTTTTCACGATTTTCTCCCAAAAGGCTGATCCTTTTTTAGTGACTCCAATTTCAAAAGATAGCTAATAGAATTTCAAGCAAACCAAGACTAATTTGCCCTAATCTGAGCTCTGTGGAGAAAGGTATAAATTTTTGAAATTACTCTATAAATCTGCCTCATTTTCCACGATTTCTGGTTCTTCATATGCATGTTTGTCCCACATTGACAGTTTTTTTCTCCTTGGTCTGGTATATATACAAAGACACTCTCCTTACATAGAAAGTGAGAACAAGAGAGGCCCAAGGAAGCTTAAGTAGAGTCGTCAGCTAACGACTAAGCCCAAATCTAAAACTTTTTGAGAAACGTGAAATCCAGAGATCAAACTTGGTCAAATTAGGAGTAAGCTCAATGATCCAGAGTAAAGATGATATGGAATAAGAACCCAATGATCTGGAATAAGGCCAGATCCAGAGGTCAAACTTGGTCAAATCTAAAATAAACCAAATGATTTGGAGTAAAGATGATACGGAAAAATACCAAGTAAACTTGGTCAAATCCAGAATAAGCCTAATGATTGAAATAAGGACCCAATGATCCGGAATAAGCCCAAATCCGGAGGTCAAACTTGGTCAAACTGGAATAAGCTTGGAAAATGTGGAATAAGCTCCCAATGGTCGAAAATCATCCCCATGATGCAAAACAAGCTCCAATTGGCCCAGAAATCATCCCCATGATGTGGAACAAGCTCCCATTGGCCCAAAAATCATTCCACGATTCAAAATAAGCTCCAATGATCCGAAAAACTCTATGATAACTCCTCCACAAGTTTAAAGTGACTCCAAAGCATCGAGACTATGAAAAATCCAAAAAAAACCCTTTTCCAAATGCATTAAATGCGACCAGTGTCTTGTGACTCATTTTTTCAAAGTGTAGAACTAGGAATTGTTGAAAATTGCATTTAATTAATACCTGGGAACCGAGAATCCTATTTTGAAGCCATCAATTCTTTGGAACATCGCAGTTGAATTATGAGATTGAAGAGCATCTCCAATCCTATCAAGTATAATGGGTACTAAAGCTAATTTTAGCTTGCTATAGTACCATTATAGCTAATGATACTCCAATGGTATATTAGTTATATTTTTGCTTAACTTTTATTTTTTTTCCCAAATTATCCTTATTCTCCCAAAATCAGAAATCCCAAATCCCTAGAGCGATGGCGGCGCTGCGGGTGGCGTGGCGTTGGGTCAAGAAGGTGTCGATGCAGATGTTGGCAGTGAGGCGGTGGTTTTGGCCAAGGGAGAACAGGGCAGCGTGGTTGTGATCGGCTCATACTAACTCTTGTTGTCGAGTCCTCCCTCAATTCTATAGATCTAAATGTGGTTCATATGTCGAGGCCTTGTTCAGAGGTTTAAGGCATTAAATCCCAGAAAAATGTTTCTAGGTTTGTTATTGTTTTAGCACTTCGTGATTCCTATGACGCTCAGATTGAAAATTGGAGAGATGGGTTTGGAGGAAAATCGAAATGGGGAGATTACTTTGTCGGCTATGTCTCTTGGTAGCAGGAATAAGTATAAGAGGATGGATTATGTGGCTAGAGAGGATGGTGATCTCGATTCCTCGCATAAGTAGGAATGGAGTAAAACTAAAAATGGTGGCCAGAGAGGATGGTGATCTCAATCTCGATTTCTTGGGGGGAGGTTGTGATCAGACGGGGGAGCTATTGGGGGGGGGGGGGATGGGATGAGGGACTAGTGAGCAGGGACCTAAACGTAATTTCTTTTAATTTAGTGACCTGGCAGGATCAGCTAAAGCAAAAGCAAAAGCTATATTTAGCTCTTTCTTTTGCTTTTGCTAATTGTTTACCTAAATCATTAGAGAACAATTTAAGCCATATTTTGCTATAGCTAATGGGTTAGAGATGCTCTATGACATCTAATTAATGCCTAGGCATTAGCTATCTCCCCTAGATCCCTATATATACAATGGCCTAGAGGCAGAGAAAGGGGGCATCGATTATCAAAAGAGGAGGAAGGAGGAGGCTATTCTGGAAGGGCATGAGTGATAAACCAAAAGAGGGCTGTTAGAACGGATTTTTGAGAGATAAAAAATCAGAGGCTTTCTAGAGTCGTGAAAACTGAAGGTTGCAGTGAAGGAAAGTTGCAGTTGCCTTTCTAAAATTTCGTTCTAAGGGGGACTTCTGGAAGAAAAACACCAAGTTCGGTCACAAAAAGACTACCCAGGTTCTTCTCTTTAATTTTTTCATATTTAAACTGTTAAAACTTTTTTTTTCAAATGTTTTGAAGTAAAATGTTTACTTTTTAACTCTCATTATTTTTTCTTCACAAATAAAAAAGGACAAATAAAAGATCACATTTTCTAGAAAAATTAAAATAAGGCCTGGGCAGTCATGAGGGTTGAGCCCTAGATGTTCATAACCTAGTCTGCTTAGTCTAATATCAATTGTGGTAGTATTTCCATATTTGAATTCAAATTGTTTTTATTTTATTTTCTAAAAAGGAAAATTAATTTTGTTTTTCTAAAAAAATGCAATACTGTCACATGGGCCTAGATCCCATATTTTTTTTTTCTAAAATTAGAATGTCCCATTTTATTTACTTAAAAACATTTTTCTTTTGTTTTCTAAGGCCTAGATCTTTCCTTTACAATTAAAAATAAAAAAAATCTTCTTGAATAAATAATAAAATAAGCGAATACCCATAAATCAAGACTAGGTACCAATTACGGGTGCTGTGGGGGTGCAAGAGTCTTCTTCCTTCCCCACACGTAATCGACTCCTAAACCTAATTCTCTAGGACTGTAGACCTTTCTTATTCTAGGTGTCCAATCATACCTCTAAACTGTTTAGTGGCAACTATGTATTTTTTTAATGGTTTGTGAGAGCTTTGTGCAAGGATAACTCTAGGATCAACTGAATAAACTAGTATGGAGTCCTTTCACAAAGCCAATAAGGAGCTCGGTCAAAAATGGGTGATAACACGATGGTCACTGCGGAGCCATTCCCCCATCCACCTCCATTTCTAAATAGACAATAATCATCACCCTTACCTCTTTCGTATCTAACGCAGACTCCTTCCACTGGCCGGGATCACACCATCGATCATCTAGTTATATATCAAGTCCTTCCCCTCCTCAAGCCCAAACTAGAGTCTCAATGGCTTGTCGTTGCCCCTGTACGACTCCGACGGATTGAAGAAGGAGAAAACAGAAGGTGAGGTACCTGCAAGAGGGCATCCCAACTCGTAGTCCTATAGAAAAGGAGATCCCTTCGATTTGTGTGGTTGGTTTCTAGTTGTGCTTTACTCTTACTTTGTCCAACCTCTAGTTTTTTTGTTCGATTTCTGTGGTTGGTTTTTATATTCATTTGCCCACATGTCTAGTTTTTATGTTTGTTTCCTTGTTCGTCCTTTAGTTTAAACTATGGTTTTCCTCTATATTCCATTTTTGCATTTTTGATCGTTTTCTCTATGTTGTGTGTCTGTTTCGTGTGTTGATTTTTACATTTACCTTATCCCACGGCCAATGCATACACACTTTAATCCTCTGTGAAACAAAGAAATTCAATTTGTTTGTGTGGTGAACCTCTGCCTGATTTTTCAGTCTGTTGGTGTTTGTTTGATTGTTTGATTTTTTTAGCATTTGATTTTTTATTTATTTTGTTTTTTGTTTGTTTTGGTGTGTCTTGGTTGAGTTCATGTTTTATATTGCAAGACTAGTTGAGCGTTGGCTACATTTTGGGCCTGTGATTAGTAAAAAAACAATCCAGTGTCATAAAATGAGTGGGAAAGCCAATGTTGAGTGTTGTTTGTGTTGGTAGTTTAAAAAACCAGTGTTGAGTATTGGGAGAAGCAGTTTGTTTGAGTGTTGTTCGTGTTTGATTTATGGTCAGTAAGTGACTCAACCCGTTAGCTAGTTTACTATCTCTACTTTTGTGTGTTTTGGTAGTCATGCATGCTTTGTCTTTGTTTGAGTAGTCTTTGTCCATTAAAAATGGTGAATGTAAGTTTTGACAAGAAAAAGAGAAAAATATATTGATGTTAAAAAACATCATCTTGAGGGAGCATTGGAAAAGCTAGTGAACATGAGTCTGATGAGCTTTGGGTCATGCATAGTCGTAGATTTTCCTTTTTTTTTTCTTTTTTTCTTTTTATTTTTTAGCTTTAGGATCAGCTTTTGCCTTTTTTCCTTTTTTTTTCTTGTTTCTCTTTTTGGTTTCCATCTTCACATGCTGTTTCACGCTGGTTCAGTTTCAATGTGTTTGGGTGTCCACTGTTTGCTTTGGTTTGCAAGTCTTTTTGTTTTATGTTCTTCTCTTGGGTTGATATAGCAGTCTCCCAACACCTTTTATGGGTTGCAAGTGTTATGGGTTGTATTGCTTATTTTTAATTTGTATTCCCGTTCAGTCACGTGTAAAGTTTATTGTTACTTGTTGTTTTTTGGCCTTAGGTAAGTGTTATATGGCCATTAAGGATTTTGTACATGCAGGTTCATGACCTAACATAATTTTAAATGTTGTAAATCAAACACTTGTGAAAAGAGGAGTGAGAAAATGAAAAAGAAAAGAGAGAAAAATGAGTAAAAAATAGCAAAAAGAAGAGAGAAAAAAAAGTGAAACGAAAAAAAAAGAGATAGAAGGGCATGAGTGATAAACCAAGAGATGGCTGTCAGAAGGGATTTTTGAGAGACAAAACCATTGAGTACTAACATGTCCAATCCAAGGATGAAATCCCGAAATTGCGAGACCATCTAGCCTCAATCTCAAAAACCCTCAAAACCATTAAGTACCAACTTTTCCAACCTATGAGGATAAAAACCTAAAAGCTTCAAGGCTATTATCCGATCTTAACCTCAAGAACCTTCAAAATCACGGAGCTCCAATGCTCCTAACCTCAACATGACCATCAAAACATCAAGCACCATTACCTCGTCAAAGCTAGTTAAGTTCAAGTCAACTTTGTGGAACATACCCTTAAAGGCTCATACCACTGCCATGAGAGGACGACAAGTTATGAATGTATTGCATAACCATGTTTTGGAAATTGTTTCATCTTTGAAAACTCATTTTTGAAATTTAAAATTCTTTTGTATATAAAATATTTATCCCAGCAAGATCTCTCATGATATTACTCAGTAGAGGTGTATTGTCATCCAAGAAGGCAGTACTCAAGTCTAGCTCTTCCACTCAATGAAGCTAAGTCTAGAAAACTCCCCAGACAAACAAAAAAGCAAGGTTCCTCAACATGATAGGAATAATTCCCCAGTAAAACAACTCCTCAACAACATCGAGATATTTCCCCAATAAGGCAAAGCTGATCACCAATAGCAGTGGATCTCCAGCGAGTTAACCTCCCCCAAAACAAAAGAAAAAACTTTGTGCATATCGTCAAACATCTTACATCCATACATGCATCATGTGCATCTCTTGTCATGGGTTTCATGAGCAACACTCCGAAGTTCCAAACATTTAAAGAACTTGCATAAGCCTTGTGAGCCTTTGAGACAATCAAGATTCCCCAAGCTTCTCTCCGAAATCTTGTACGCCTTACAAATCACTTTTCAAGAAGTCGAGTCTTAAAACTCATTTTTTTATGATATTGGTGTGTTTCCATTGTAATCCATCTATTGTGATATTGATATGTTACTTTATCACTTACCTCTCATAATATTGGTATGTATATTTCCATTATCATCCATCTTTCGTGATATTGGTGTGTTCCTTAATCACTTACTTCTTATGATATTGGTGTGTTTCCATTATTATCCATTTGATGTGACATTAGTGTATATCTTTATCACTTACCTCTCATGATATTGGTGTGTTTCCATTATTAGCCATCTGTCGTTATATTGGTGTGTTCCTTTATCACTTACTTCTCATGATATTGGTGTGTTTCCATTATCATCCATCTAATGTGATATTGGTGTGTTATTTTATCACTTACATATATGATATTGAATTGTTTTCTCTATCATTCTTTTGTTGTGATATTGGTGTGTTCCTTTATCACTTGCTTTTCAATTCCCGTTAACTTTTAGGGTTTTTCAATTTTAATGTTTTTAAATTCCTATTTGGGCCTAGATGCCTTTTTAATTCCTATTATGTCCTAGATGTCTTTTTAATTCCTGTTAAGCCCTATATGCCTTTTTAATTCCTGTTAGAGCCTAAATGACTTTTCAATTCCTATTAGACCATAAATACCTTTTTAATTTCTGTTAGGCCTCAAATGCTTTTTTAATTCCTGTTTGGCTCTACATGCCTTTTCAAGTTCTGTCAACGCTTTATCTTTTTCAACTTCAATCAAACTTTAAATGCCTTTTCTACCTTATTCACTTTCCTCCAGCCTTAGGAGCTTCTTTTCATTTCTTAGGGACAGACTCACCTTCCTTTTGCAATAAGTAAGCCACGTAAGCAATCCAACTCGTCCAAAACCAGTCTATCTTATCTTTGTGCATTATTTGAACACAAACGATACACAAAGAAGGACAGTTATTGGACCTTATTTTGTCTGGGTCAGATACATTTCATCAAATTTGATTTTTGTAATATTACCCCTCCTTGCTACCGATTTTTGTAAGACAATATAGTTGTGACCTTTGAGCTGAACATATCCAATTTCTAAGATTTTTTCAGAAAAGCCTTCAAATGCCAAAGAGTCAGTACTAAGTGATAGAAATTCAAATTTGACAATCAACATCTTCGACCGCGCTTAATTTCGAGGTTAATCGAAGAAGTTATGGTCAGACTGCAAACATCAGTCAAACGATATTGACCTTCAAAATGGCATCAAAATGGCATTCCGGATCAGGTCATGAACCTTGTATTCTCATTATACTCATCATTTTGAAAATTTTGATATATATATTTTACATATCTGCCCCCTAAATCATTTTTAAATAAAAAAATCAGTGATAAAATAGTTTTAAGACGCACAGTACAGGCGTCGCATAAAATAAGACCATTCTAAAATAAAAATGACATTAGGACACTCGGCACGACATCCTGAGTCCCAAAATATTTTTTTGAGTTTTTTTGAAACCCAAATCCCAAAAACATAAGTTAAAAATTACAAAACAAAATTAACAAAAATAATTTTTTCCCTTTCTTTCCTTTTCCCCACTTTAGATCATGTGTCAATCATCCATTGGTTGGTAAACAAATTAAAAATAGAAAAAACAATAAACAATAAACAAAAACAAAATACAAAAAAAACCAAAATAGATTTTGAAAAAAACCCATAGCTACGCAAAAACGTCCGGCCTTATCCTATCTCACCAACGCCTTTCGTCGTCTTCGTCCTCTCTCTCTCCACGAAGCGTCATCTTTCCTGCTCCACGCCACGGCAGCCGTGCCCGACCACCACCCCCATGCCCAGCCAACCAACGCCAGCTCTCACGTACATGCTTTTGTCCGCACGGCTATCCAGCTATATGTAAAAACTACCACGGGTCCAGGAACCAGCATAAGCAAACCAACACTTTATGTAAACAAACATTTTAGTAATTGCAAACGAACAAGGCACCAAATTTTTATGAAGCAAAATGGAAATACCAAAAACAAAAAGAAAGAGAGAGAACGTCCAAAAAGAGTAAGGTGAACATATCATCGCTGCATGCGAAAGGCTGACAAAGTGTTCACAGTCATGTCTAATATACATATTGATCAATGAGGTTGATATATAAATAACCAACTTTTTTTATTGTTGTGTAATTCGGGTGAGCAGACACCCCAACACAAGAGGCAATCACTGCTAATAACAAGGAATAGTTGTCCAAACGTATAATAATCATATATAGTAATTAAATTTAGTTGTCAACTTTGGCTGAAGCGACGGAGAGACGGTAGAGAAAGGAGTTGGTGTACTGGAAGTGGATGGAGCTGCCGCTCTCGAGTGGCCTGCCATTGTTCACCAGGCAGTCGTCGTAGCGGAGGCGCTTGAAAGTAGAGGGATCGATGAGGCGAGTGGAAGCGAACCAGCCACAGTGGACGTGGATGTCAGAAATGGAGTTGCCGGCGAGGCAAGTGTTACTGATGGTAACGGAGTAGCATGGGATGCCGTCAGGGAGCGTTCCAGTAGGACCTTGGCTGATCGATAAACTGTCAGCTGAGCAGGTGTCTCATCCCCAGATGCGGAGAAGCTTGCGACTGGAGGAGTTGGAGCTCTCTAATCCTGTAATTCATTAATAATCAAGAACATATATATATATATATATATATCTTAAGAATTTTAAAAAATAAAACACACACACGTATATACGAGTATAGATTGATATGTTAAGCTATATATATAATACATCAATAACATAACTAACACAAACCATGGCAATATGGAATCAGAAGCAACAGCAGGAACACTGAAACCGCAGACGCTTTCTGTGACATGTCTAGCTAGGAGGCAGAGCGATATGAGTTAAGTTGAGGGTCGGGATCGATGCTTGAGGATAGATATTAGAAGAAAAACAGGATGTTTGCGTATAAATAGGGTCAAATTGGACATGCGCGTGGGCTGATGCGTACACATCTATCGATCATTAACTCAGAATTTATGGAATTCCTATCCACGATATATATGAGATTTGCATTGAAAATTATGTGTTGCATCTTCACGTGGTAAACACGAAGCGCAAAGATGGGGAGCAACGTTGGGATTTGAAATCACATTATTATATTAATTATAGATATATTGAAGAGAGGGCCAGCTGAGCGAGCAAGCGCAGCCGAAGGGACATGTGGGGCCGACTTGGGTTGGGTAGGTTCGTTGTCACCGCAATCAGCATCAAAAACCCCGAATCAGCTGACTGCGCCGTACCCAAGGTGGCAGCCGGTATTCACGTAGGCCGGCTCGTTGGCGTTGTTCACAATGGTTGACCATCCGACACCTGCATGCTGTGGGACGCACATCACCGGCGACGCCGACGCCTGCCTCCACGACAATCGATCGGCGCTGCATCCAAAAGTACGTCGGCAACCGATCGCTCAACAGCCACAGACATTCCTCGTCAGCACTTGATTTCTCAACACTCCACCGACGCAGCAACCTGATTATTAATTTCTGTCCCCCCACGAGAAACCTTCGCGGGAGTCGCATTTCGTATTTCTGTTTCGCATTATTTGGATATTTTAATTTCGTTAATTTAAATTACGACAGCAAATCCATAATATTTGTTCCTCATAGTGATAGCGTCAAAAATATGTGATTTGATATGCTTAATCTTCCCCCATTCTCTTTCCCTGTCCCTCCCTCCTAATTAATGGCCTGTTTTAAGAAATGTGTTGTGATTCTGTAAGGTGTTCATTAAAACCATTTTACAATTTGGGATCAGGAAACCACGGACTGTATTCGTAAAAAGACAATACTACTCTAAAAAACAATTTCCGAAAAACATTTCAGGAAATAAGCGAATATAGTTTCAGAAACCGAAGCCCAAAGATGGCGCGTGGTAGACGTACGCGAGCCCAAAGATGGGGTGAAGATGATAACCATGCTGATATGTTCTCGATCTTAAAAAAATTATATTAAGGAAGGAAAAATATATATACATGTTGTGTCCGGAAATTGAGGTAATTACTTGTTTAGCCAATTGCATATAATATTTTTTAAAACTCTAACATAACAATTACGTGTTTTATTTAATTAAATTACATTAAGTATCTCAAAATTTAATAGAATTACATTGAAAATATCTTTAATTTAATTATTTATACTAAGGCATCTTTATTTTATTATTTTATAAACTCCGTTGTTCTTATTGATTCTTGGTTAGAAGATCTTAGAGCATTCAGGTCTTTTCTTTCATCTTTATTTTGTAGAATTTTTATAAAATATACGGTAAATATTTAAAAATCTTTAAAAAATCTCACACATCGCTCCTCTATTTCTATTTATATATAATAAAATAATATATCTTAAATAATTATTTTTTATTATTTTTCTCTTCATTATTTTTTATTATGCTTTGAATTCATAAATAGTCATCATAATTAATGTGTGTAATATGTATATTTTTAAAAATAGAGATATGATTTGCAGATGAACAGTGAATCTCTAAATATAGAAATTCACTGTAGCAACTCTATTTTTGAACTCTAAATTTTAAAGTTTAAAGGACTTATGTAGAGTAATTTTTAGCCAAAATTTAAAACATTACTCAAATGTTAAAGAAAAATGTATATTTGAACGAGCTGGTGTGGATACTCTCAAAAACTATTTTGTATTTTATTTTTGTATGCGAATAGCTATTTTTTAGTTTAATTAAAATCTTCTTATATATTTTATTTTTATTTTTATTAAAGCAATATTTTTTTCTTCTCATTTGTTTTCAATGCTCATCTGTTGTGCCCATGGAGGGGAGAGTCCACTACAACAAGAGTGTGGCACTGACAAAGGAGTGAAGATCGAAGCCCTTGTTATTGTTAGCTTCCAATTTATCAGTGGTGTTACCTATCTCAGCAGCGATGGTGGAGGACTGATTGTGATTGGAGTTGACGGCGTACATGATATGGGGCTTGGATGGGGATGGCAACAAGGAAGAAAGAGATCCTCTAATGATTCCTTAGTAAATGTTTCTGGCGCTGTCTCCTCCCCCTCTATTCTGGCCTCGCCGCCATTGGAGTGTTTGTTAGAGAAATCGTTGTGACAGATGAAGATGACTTGGGGGGTTTTCATATTTCTGTTTCACATTATTTGGATATTTTTTAATTTCCTATAAAGTATTGATTCAAACCATTTTATAGTATGAGATCACAAAACAACGAATTTTATTCATAAAAACATGTCTGGTACCGTTTAAATAACATTAAATCGGATAATGTAATCCGGGTGGTGAGAACTCATTAACTCAAAATTTATAGAATACTATTGGAAAAAACAACATAGGAAATTTCTGAAAAACATATATCTCGGGAGAAAGTAAATATTTTCAGGAACCGAAGCATCAAATGTGGAAAAGAGCGGGAATGATGATGAGAACAACCGGGAATTAGAATGGGTGCATGCGAGACGTACGCGAGCCCAAAGATGGGGTGAAGATGCATGATAACCAAGCTAATATGTTCAAGATCTTTAAAAAATTACATTAAGGAAGGGAAAAGATATATATATATATATATATATACATACATATATATGTTACGTAGGGAAATTGAGGAAATTACATAATTGTAGTTTAGTCAATTACATATAATATGTTTTAAAAAATTCTAGCATAATAATTGCATGTTTTATTTAAGTAAATTACATAAAGTACTCTACAAATTTAATAAAATTACAATGAAAATATTTTAAATTTAATGAATTATACTTGAGGTGTCTTTTTTTATTTTATAACTCGTATTGATTCTTGGTTAGTAGTCCTTATTAGTTTTAGATGCTATATTAGTCTATGATATGGAAATATGTGTGTGTGTGTATATATATAAAAGAATAATATTTAAGTTGAATAATTCAAAAGTAAATTTTTTCTCTTTAGTAAAATTTCGGGAAAGAACTTGACCAATAACCATGGGCGAATCAAAAATAATTTAAAGAGATAGAATTAAAAAGACATTCTCTATAAACTTTTAAGTGAAATGACTTACAGCTTTCGTGTCAACTGTAAGGTCAATAAAAAAAATTATATGTAGAGAGAATGATACTTTTATAAATTATAAATTATATTTAATTTCATATTTACCTATGCCTCACTCACTCATATTTACCTCGTTATCGACCTATTTCTACCATATATATATATATATATATATATATATATATATATATATATATATATATATATATATATATATATATTTTAAAAACATCATTGGCATATATTTACCTACCAAATGTTACCTAATTGGTTATTTATTTTTTTATCTTTCTACTTTTATCATTTACTTTTTACTATTCATGAACTTTATATTTTTTACATTACTTGCTAATTTTGATATTTTAGGTTCAATCATGCGATCCTTTTTTTAATTAAATCAATCATTAAATGGAAGAAATTATTTTTTTGATATAATTAATTATATAATAAAACATAATAGAATAAAGCTTTTGTATCCTTAAACTAATTTTATCATAAAATAACATTTTATATCCTATGTAAAATTTCTCAAATTGTATTAGCATACACTCATATAACATGTTTGGTACGTAAGAAATGAATGGAAATAAATCAGATACCTTTCTTTTCTTACATTTGTTACAATCAAATTAATGAAATTATTTTACCTTAGCCAGACACTCACTATCAAAATATTGTTCGCTTTTGGCACTTGCGCACCCGCCCATGGGCTGTAGCCTGCACGGATTTGTTTCTAATGGGTCGCAATCGCGACCCGTTATAACACATTGTGACAAGGTGCAGATAAGCCTCCTTATTAGGATGACCTCAATGTTTGCCCTAACCAATGTAGAATTGTTCTTTAGGACTTTTAGTAGGAGGTTAGAGACCCAAAAGTCTCCACCCCAATCCCACCACCGGTCTAGAGGATCTGGCTCTGATACCACTTGTTGGACTTCGGCTAGGGCACTCACTATCACAATATTGTCCACTTTGGCACTCGCACACCTGCCCATGGACCGCAGCCTGCACGGATTTATTTCTAACTGGTCGCGACTTATTATAACGCGTTTTGACAAGGTGCACATGAGCATCTTCATTAGGACGACCTCAATATTTGCCTTAACCGATGTGGGATTGTTCTTTGAGACTCTTCGCAAGAGGTTAGAGACCCAACAAAAATAAATAATTCTCTTGGGAATAATATACTCCTATATAATGCAATATTGATTTTAAAGTTTCACATGGGATCTAGACGTATTCTTTTACATAGATGAATCAACTTTTGCTTAAACATTCTAAAAAGCCCTTAACCCAGTCTGTCCCTTGCAGGTTATCTATGCCGCCCCCCACCCAACTCTTTTGCCCGATGCTACCCCACCCACCATCTAGCCCGTTGTGCCAGATCTCATGGCCGTGTCCAAGGAGTTGAGAGAGAAACCAGCAACATGAGCGTAAAGCTAGTGATTCTGATTAGGGATTGAACCGTGGATGAATGGTAGAGAGAGAGAGAGAACCCGATTGAGGAAGAGGAGGAGAGAGAAATGTCATGGGGCAATTTGGTGATGAGAAACTAAAAAAAATACAAAGGCGAGGCATGGGTTTAATTTCTTACATTATTTTTAAAAATCAACATTAAATTTATTTTTGATTATAATTTTACCTTCCTTTCCTAAATCTCATGTACCAAACAAGGATAGATAAATGTTTTTTTTTCATTCTTTTGATGTGCATATTGAACAAAGGATTGTAATTTTTTAATCTCATTTTCATTCCTTGGGCAATCTTATTCCCTTAATAATTTATTCCTTTGATTTAACTCTCGCATACCAAATATGGCCATAGAGTGAATCGAGCTTTTGTGGTAGAGTCGCGTTGTCCTTCAGCTAACATTGCTGAAGTGATAACATGGATGAGTTCAATCTTTTCTTTACCCTATTTCACTCTAGTTATAACCATTGATTACGTGTCATTAGTTTATTTACGATAAAGAATAGACTCATAATCTCATATCATCCTTTATAATCTCATATGTACACAAGACCATGTTATATATTCTCATTACTTTTATGCAAATACAATTCTCTTATAATATGTAAATTTCATTACATAATTTATCTATTTATATTATCATCGATGAAACTATTATATCAATTACTAACCAATGGCTAGTTACTACACTATAAGAAAAGTATGTTATCTTAATGTTTTTTGTGGCGTTTATTAAAAACTAGGGGTGTTAAATGGGCAAAGCCCGTTTTGGCCAGGCTTTTAAATGGGCCAAAATTTTCTAGCCCAGCCCAGCCCATGGGTTGAGCAGTTTTTTAAAAAATAGATAAGAAAATCAAATTTAACCATTTCAATCCATCACACATTAATCAAATAATTAAACAAGTATATGATATCTCAATCTCATAATTAATTAGGACAGTATTTAACAATTAAAAATTGTAATAATGATAATTTATTTAAGCAATTTTCCCCCCCCCCCCCCCCCCCCCCCCCCCCCCCCCCCCCCCCCCCCCCCCCCCCCCCCGCCCCCCCCCCCCCCCCCCCCCCCCCCCCCCCCCCCCCCCCCCCCCCCCCCCCCCCCCCCCCCCCCCCCCCCCCCCCCCCCCCCCCCCCCCCCCCCCCCCCCCCCCCCCCCCCCCCCCCCCCCCGCCCCCCCCCCCCCCCCCCCCCCCCCCCCCCCGGGGGGGGAGAATTGTTTAAAATTATAATGCTATTACTTATTAATGCATTTAATGTTATAAAAAATAGAAATGGATTGGAGAATTAGAAATTTGGAAGAGGGCTTGCGGGCCTAGGAGGCATGGTCTTGTCGGGCTAGGTGGGTGTAGAATTGTAGATGTGTTGGGTAGGATATGTTTTTGGGTTGGGCTTGAATTAAGGGTATGGCCCGCGGGCCATAAATCGTTTAGGTTCATTTTTAAATCGGCTTAAAATTTTTAGCCTGGCCTGCCCCATTTTTTGGCCTGGACCTTGCGGCTCGTGGGCCTCTGGCCCATTTAACATGCCTATTAAAAACGTATAGGTATATTGCATTTGTGTCTGCATATTTTTTAAACGACACTTTAAAATTTATAATGGCATTCATTCATTTATACGAATGCCGGTATAGAGTTTCGTGTTCATTGGTATTCAAAAAATTACTACATAATAACATATGATAATGTACTCAGAACACTGTATAGGTTTTGAAAAAAGAATGAATGCGTGGCATGTTATATAGCGCCACACCTGTTATTTCCAGTCATGGAAGCGGCTTGTTTTATTGATTGTTGAAATTGTTGTCAACCTTGTGTATAGATTAATTTTGTGTTTGAAGTTCTTTTGATTTTAAGGGAGGGGGATTATTTGAAGAAAAGTTTGAGTTGGAGACATTTCATTGTTTTTTGTAACTTTTAGCTATATTTAGGTATATTGATCAATTATGGAATTAGATTAACACAAAATTTGTTGTGACTTAGGCCCTGTTCATCAGTCACATTATTATTTTACTGCATGTTTTGAAAGTTAATCAAAACTTTGGATAATTACTTGTCCCTTGTCATATATATGTCATATATATGATGGGTTTTGTAAGTGTCATATTTAAAAAGTGACAAACTAACCTAATTAGATCCTAGCAAGGCATCAACTGCACATAAAAGCAGCTATATTCATTACCGCAACTAATTAATAACTGCTCCTTAACATATATAACAACTCTATCATTATCAAGCACTGTAAAATCTAACTTCAACTATTATTCGAACAAAACTGTATGATGAAACATCAATATTGTCTCGGATTAGACAAAAAAAACAGCAATAGAGTGCAACACAAAATCCCATAAATTATACATAAGTAAAAAAAAATCTTATTATATAAAATAAATAATCAAAGAAAAAAATCAATAGAAGAGGGAGGGATATAAACTGAAATGTATAAATACAATGTAAGCTAATAATTGATGCACTTCCAAGATACAACTATTCAGCAATCAATGAGATTGAGAATTTAGATTTTATAGTTTATTGATTATATTTGAATTTTTAAAACTAAATATGGTATAATCTAGGTTATATTTGATTCGATATTATTATTTTTAAAAATATAATTATTTTTAAAATCTATTAATTTACGTGAACTTAAAATTCTCATAAATAATTAAAAATTTATTAAGCATGCTGTTTTTAAGAAAAAAAATAATATGATATTATACCTAAACGTACGGCTATTTCATTTTACAATTCGACTGCATCTTTATAAGTCATAGATATATATAAAAAAGCTAGCTAATTCTCATGATAAGTTATGCCTCTGTATGACACATGTGGTTATGTGTTTCATGTATCACAAAATTACCCTTTCTGCATATACCTGTATAGAATAAATATTTGTGTAATTCGCGATATTTTCGTGTAATCGTAAGAGATTTGACAGCTATGATCTTTTATTTTCTTTTTCTCTTCACGCTCCGATTAAGTGATAGGCTGCCATATTGTCACGATTACCCAAAAATTACCCAATCTTGATTATACTTACCATTACCCACATGTATATAGGTATGCATAGCATTACGGCCATAAATCATATATAGATTATAAAGTCCACGCACACCACTTCCCATTTGTGGTTTCGCGTACCGCACGAATATCCAACTGTATGTTATACTTCCCACGGACCAGAACCAGCAGAAGCTAACCAACACTTTACGTAAACCAACATTTTAATGATTACAACAAACAATATAAACAGTAAAGTGAACATATGTCATTACTGCATGCAAAAGGATGACCAAGCGGACAGTCATCTCTAATACATTATTGAATGACGTTGATAAATAGCCAACTTTTTCTTTTATTGTTGTGTCCTGGGATGAGCTAGCAAACAGGTACCCCAACACAATTAGAAGCAATCATATATAGTAATTAAATTTAGTTGTCAACTTTGGCTGAAGCGACGGAGAGGCGGTAGAGAAAGGAGTTGGTGTACTGGAAGTGGATGGAGCTGCCGCTCTCGAGTGGCCTGCCATTGTTCACCAGGCAGTCGTCGTAGCGGAGGCGCTTGAAAGTAGAGGGATCGATGAGGCGAGTGGAGGCGAACCAGCCACAGTGGACGTGGATGTCAGAAATGGAGTTGCCGGCGAGGCAAGTGTTACTGATGGTAACGGAGTAGCATGGTATGCCGTCAGGGAGCGTTCCAGTAGGACCTTGGCTGATCGATAAACTGTCAGCTGAGCAGGTGTCCCATCCCCAGATGCGGAGAAGCTTGCGACTGGAGGAGTTGGAGCTCTCTAATCCTATAA
Source organism: Taxillus chinensis (assembly GCA_023512835.1). Classification (NCBI taxonomy): domain Eukaryota; kingdom Viridiplantae; phylum Streptophyta; class Magnoliopsida; order Santalales; family Loranthaceae; genus Taxillus; species Taxillus chinensis. Next base: position 22,651,573 of record CM042085.1, on the reverse strand, counting down.
TTAATTAATAATCAAGAACATATATATATATATATATATATATATATATATATATTAAGAATTTTAAAAAATAAAACATACACGTATATACGAGTATAGATTGCTATATAATACATCAATGACATAACTAACACAAACCATGGCAATATGGAATCAGAAGCAACAGCAGGAACACTGAAACCGCAGGCGCTTTCTGTGACATGTCCAGCTAGGAGGCAGAGCGATAAGATATGAGTTGAGGGTCGGGATCGATGCTTGAGGATAGATATTGAAAGATAAACAGGATGTTTGCGTATAAATAGGGTCAAATTGGACATGCGCGTGGGCTGATGCGAACACATCTATCGATCATTAACTCAGAATTTATGAAATTCCTATCCATATAGATGAGATTTGCATTGAAAATTATGTGTTGCATCTTCACGTGGTAAACACGAAGCCCAAAGATGGGGAGCAACGTTGGGATTTGAAATCACATTATTATTAATTATAGATATATATTGAAGAGAGGGCCAGCTGAGCGAGCAAGCGCAGCCGAAGGGACATGTGGGGCCGACTTGGGTTGGGTAGGTTCGTTGTCACCGCAATCAGCATCAAAAACCCCGAATCAGCTGACTGCGCCGTACCCAAGGTGGCAGCCGGTATTTACGTTGGCCGGCTCGTTGGCGTTGTTTCCAATGGTTGACCATCCGACACTGCATGCTGTGGGACGCACATCACCGGCGACGCCGGCGCCTGCCTCCATGACCATCGATCGGCGCTGCATCCAAAAGTACGTCGGCAACCGATCGCTCAACACCCGCAGACATTCCTCGTCAGCAGTTGATTTCTCAACTCTCCAACCTGATTATTAATTTCTGCCCCCTCACCAGAAACCTTCGCAGGGGTCGCGTTTCGTATTTCTGTTTCACATTCTTTGGATATTTTAATTTCTTTAATTTAAATTACGACAGCAAATCCATAATATTTGTTCCTCATAGTGATAGCGTCAAAAATATGTGATTTGATATGCTTAATCACTCAAGATTCCCCCATTCCCTTTCCCTGTCCCTCCCTCTTAATTAGTGGCCTGTTTTAAGAAATGTGTGGTGATTCTGTAAAGTGTTCATTAAAACCATTTTACAATTTGGGATCAGAAAACCACGGACTGCATGTATTCGTAAAAAACAATACTACTCTAAAAAACAATATAGGTAATGTCCGAAAAACATTTATTTCGGGAGAAAGCAAATATAGTTTCAGAAACCGAAGCCCCAAAGATGGCGCGTGGGAGACGTATACGCGAGCCCAAAGATGGGGTGAAGATGATAACCATGCTGATATGTTCTCGATCTTGAAAAAATTATATCAAGGAAGGAAAAAGATATATACAAGTTGTGTCGGGAAATTGAGGTAATTACTTGTTTAACTAATTGCATATAATATTTTTTAAAACTCCAACATAACAATTACATGTTTTATTTAATTAAATTACATTAAATACTTCAAAATTTAATAGAATTACATTGAAAATATCTTTAATTTAATAATTTATACTAAGGTGTCTTTATTATATTATTTTATAACTCTATTGTTCTTATTGATTCTTGGTTAGAAGATATCATAGCATGTGATCCTTTTTCTTCATCTTTCTTTTGTAGAATTTTACAGAATATACGGTAAATATTTAAATATATTTAAAAATCTCACACATCAGTTCTTTCATTTCTATTCATATATAATAAGATAATATATCTTAAATTATTATTTATTATTATTTCTCTCTTTATTATTTTTCATTATGCTTTCATTTCATGAATAGTCATCATAATTGATATATAATAGGTATATTTTAAAAGACATGATTTAGAGATGAATAGTAAATCTCTTATGGTCACCATATTATTATGTAATCGGCAATCAATAGTTTATGGCCACGTAAGACATCCTGTCAGAATTCCATAAACCATACGGCATCTAATTCCTCCTTACACGAACCTGATTCTCGAACTCGATCGCTCTTATCAACCTCGCCTACACCAAATTACACGTGAACCTGACAGACATCGTTCTCAACCTCTGCATCAAGCACTCCCACACCATCCTCAAATAATAATACCATACGTCGCTTGAGTAGCGGCAACGAGGTATGATGACCTTGGCCATCCGCGGCAGTGCCATGCCGACCCGTTTGAGCCCAAAGCCACTGAGCTCCCTCACAACTTCATGATGCTTCTGCACACCAACACAACCTCAAGCCGTCCGACAGAACCATACGCACTGTAGTACCACACCCATTCCACGATCAGGGACGGAACTAGGAAGTTTGATTAGGGGGGGCCGAATATGTAATTTATGTTTAAAAATTATTATTTAAAACTATAATTAGTATGATCGGTTTCGAAATTTAAGGAATCTAATGTAATTATTAAATTAAAAGCTCTTATTCATAAATTAAACTATTGATTTTTATTTGTTTACTATAGTTATAGGAACAATATAAAATTTAAAAATTTATATATCATTGTCGAAATTATAAATTAATTTTTGATTGTTTGTTGCCGTTAAAAGTTAAGTCAAGATGAGATGAGTCCTAAAAGTCTTAATTTTAATTTAATTTTTAGAGCAAAAAACTTCTTGTCTGACCTTGAGACTAACATTAACGATTAATACCATTTAAATTAAAATTAATAACATAAAAGCATAAAATACTTATGAAATTATCATATAATAAGTTAGACAAAATTATCATATAATAAATTATAAGACTTACTATTAAAATCCATAATTTTATATTATATATTTATATATTAATTTTAATATATATAAGTTATATATATATATACATATATAAATTTTAAAAAAATTGAGGGGGGGGCCATGGCCCCTGCCAGCCCCCCCTAATTCCGTCCCTGTCCACGATGTCGTAGTCTGGTCTCATTTTGCTAGCGCTGCCTAGTCTACATCCTTCAGTACTATATTTTGGTTTGCTCTAACAAGGAAAATGAAGGCAACAAGAAAAGAATAGAAACAATCTAAAAATGATTATAATTTTAGATAATCATTTTCCAGTTTATCGGTGCTAGCGTGCACGATCTAAAAATGATTATATTTCCCATTTATTTGAAATGCTATTTCTTAAAATCTTCCAGGTCTTTTGGCACTAAACCTTTAATTAACTTCAATAGCTATGCATTGTACCACCCACCCCATTGTCTACTCACTCAGAGCAACTCCAAGAGGCTCTCTATTGTCTACAAATAGAGAGCCAAATGCAAAAAACAAGCTCCAACAAACTCTTCATTTGACTCTCCACATGTAGAAAAAGCTATAGTGACTCTTCATTTTTGAAGAGTCACTATTCATTCTTCACATATTATTTTAATATTTGTTATTTTCTCTTTCCTCCCTTCTCTCTCCAAATGAAAGTTTATTATATTAAAAATATAATAAAATTTATTATTTTAATACAAATAAAGTTGAAATGAAGAGTGTTGTTGGAGTTAGAAGCAAAAAAAATACTCTTCACAAATAAAAAATTCTATACATGTGAAGATAAAATACATATTATTGTTGGAGATGGTCTCAGGCTACAGCAAAAGTGAAACTAAATGCGTTTGAAAAAAGTGCTCTCTTTTTGACATTTAATCTAGATGGCGAATACCAAATTGAGAGAAAAAAGGGCTGCATTCGAGGCGAGATGGGCGGCGTGGGTATGTGGGGCGGTCGGGGTGGGCGTTGTCGAGACGTCGGAGTATGCGCACGTATGAATATGATTTTATATTGTATACGTAGTGGATACTAAGAGTATTTATAGGGCCGGTTTGAAGATTTTCTATATATATCTATGGTAATAATTTTATTTTAAAGGAGCTGGATGCTATTTTTTTTTTCAAAAATAGCTATTTTTTAGTTTAACTAAAGCCTACTTATATATTTTATTTATATTTTATTAAAGTAATATTTTTTTCTTCACATTTGTTTTCCAATGCTCATCTGCCGTGCTGATGAAGGGGAGAGTCCACTGAAACAAGAGTGTGGCACTGACAGAGGAGTGAAGATCGAAGCCCTTGTCATCGTTAGCTTCCAATTCATCAGTGGTGTTCCCTATCTTGGCAGCGATGGTGGAGGACTCATTGGGATTGGAGTTGACGGCAAACATAATATGGGGCTTGGATGGGGATGGCGACAAAGAAGAAGGAGATCCTCTAATGATTCCTTAGTCGATGTTTCTAGCGCCATCTCCTCTCCCTCTACTCCACCTTCGTCACCATTGGAGTGTTTGTTAGAAAAATCGTTGTGACAGATGAAGATGACGTGGGGGGTTAGGTTTTCATATTTCTATTTCACATTATTTGGATATTTTTTTAATTTCCTATAAAGTGTTGATTAATACCATTTTACAGTATGAGAACACAAAACCATGGACTTTTCGTAAAAACATGTCTGGTACCGTTTAAATAACATTAAATCGGATAATATAATCCGGGTGGTGAGAACTCATCAACTTAACATTTATAGAATACTATTGGAAAAAACAACATAGGAAATTTTTGAAAAACATTTACCTTGGGAGAAAGTAAATATTTTCAAGAACCGAAGCATCAAATATGGGAAAGGACGGGAATGATGATGAGAACATTCAGGAATTAGAATGGGCGTGTACTAGATGTACTCGAGCCCAAAGATCGGGTCAAGATGCATGATAACCAAGCTGATATGTAAAAAATTACATTAAGGAAAAAGATATATATATATATATATATATATATATATATATATATATATATATATATATATATATATATATATATTGTGTAGGGAAATTGAGGTAATTATGTAATTGTAGTTTAGCCAATTACATATAATATTTTTTAAAAACTCTAACATAACAATTGCATGTTGTATTTAAGTAAATCACATAAAGTACCCTACTAATTTAATAAAATTACAAATGAAAATATTTTAAATTTAATGAATTATACTTGAAATGTCTTTTTTCATTTTATAACTCGTATTGATTCTTGATTAGTAGTCCTTATTAGTTTATGATATGGCAATATGTGTGTGTGTGTGTGTGTATATATATATATACATATAAAAGAATAATATTTAAATTGAATAATTCAAAAGTAAATTTTCTATCTTTAGTAGAATTTCAGGAAGAACTTGACCCATGATCATGTGTGAATCAAAAATAATTTAAAGAGATAGAATTAAAAAGACATTCTTTATAAATTTTCAAGTGAAATGACTTACGGCTTTGGTGTCAACTGTAAGGTCAATAGAAAATTATAAGTAAAGAGAATGATACTTTTATAAATTATAAATTTTATTTAATTTCATATTTACCTATGCCTCACTCACTCATATTTACCTTTTTATCCACCTATTTCTACCTTATATATATTTTAAACACATCATTGGCATATATTTACCTACCAAATGTTACCTAATTGCTTATTTATTTTTTATCTTTTTACTTTTATCATTTACTTTTTACTATTCATAAACTTTTTATTTTTTACATTACTTGCTAATTTTGATATTTTGGGTTCAATCATGCGATCCTTTTTTAATTAAATCAATCATTAAATGGAAGGAATTATTTATTTCATATAATTAATTAAATAGTAAAACATAATAGAATAAAACTTTTATATCCTTAAACTAATCTTATCATAAAATAACATTTTATATCCTATGTAAAATTTCTCAAATTGTATCAGCATATACACTCATATAACATGTTTCATTATTGGACCTCACCCAAAGCACTCACTATCACAATATTATCCACTTTTGACACTTGCACACCCAAACATGAGCCGCAGCCCACACAGATTTATTTCTAACGGGTCGCGACCCGTTATAACGCATTGCGAGAAGGTTCACATGAGCCTCCTCATTAGGACAACCTTAATGTTCGCCCCAACCGATGTGGGATTGTTCTTTGGGACTCCCAGCAGGAGGTTAGAGACCCAACAGTTTCCACCCCAAATCCCACCACCAATCTAGAGGACCTGGCTCTGATACCACTTGTTGGACCTTGGTTAGGGCAATCACTATCACAATATTGTCTGTTTCAGCACTTGCGCACACAGCCATAGGCCACAGCCGCACGGATTTATTTCTAATTGGTCATGACTTGTTATAACGCGTTGTGACAAGGTGCACATGAGCCTCCTAATTAGAATGACCTCAATGTTTGTCCTAACTAATGTGTGATTGTTTTTTGGAATTCTCCGCAAGATGTTAGAGACTCAATAGAAATAAATAATCCACTTAGGAATAATATACCCCTACATAATGCAATATTGATTTTAGAGTCTCACATGGGATCTAGACGTATTTCTCTACATAAATGAATCAACTTTTGCTTAAACATTCTAAAAAGCCCTCAACCTAGTCTGTCCCTTGCAGGTTGTCCTCGCCGCCCCCACCCTACAGATTTGTCCGATGCTGCCCCACCCACCATCTCCTATTAGCCCGTTGTGCCATGTCTCACGGCCATGTCCAAGGAGTCGAGAGAAAAACAAGCGACATGATCGTGAAGTGATTCTAATCAGTGATTGAACCGTGAATGAATCGTAGGGAGAGAGAGAGAGAGAGAGAGAGAGAGAGAGAGAGAGAGAGAGAGAGAGAGAGAGAGAACCCGATGGAGGAGGAGGAGGAGGAGGAGAGAGAAATGTCATGGGGCAATTTGGTGATGAGAACCTAAAAAAATGCAAGGGGAAGCGAGGGTTTAATTTCTTATATTATTTTTAAAAATCAACATTATAATTATTTTTTATTATAATTTTACCTTCCTTTCCGAAATCTCATGTACCAAACAAGGATAAATAAATGTTTTTTTCATTCTATCGATGGGCATATTGAACAAAGGATTGTAATTTTTTAGTCTCATTTTTATTCCTTGGGCAATTTTATTCCCTTAATGATTTTATTCTTTTGATTTAACTCTCGCATACCAAATAAGGCCATAGAATGAATCGAGCTTTTGTGGTAGAGTCGCGTTGTCCTTCAGCTAACATTACTAAAGTGGCAACATGAATGAGCTTTTGTGGTAGAGTCGCGTTGTAACTATTGATTAGAGTGTGGTTAGTTTATTTAAGATAAAAAATAGACTCATAATCTCATATCATCCTTCATAAACTCATATGTACACAAGACCATGTGATATATTCTCATTACTTTTATGCAAATACAATTATCTTATAATATGTAAATTTCATTACATTATTTATCTACTTATATTATCATCGATGATACTACTATATCAACTAATAACCAATGACTAGTAACTAAACTATAAGAAAAGTATGCTATCTTAAAGTTTTTTGTGGCGTTTATTAAAAAAAATAGAGTATTAAATGATCAGTTCTCATGATAATAAGTTATCTGATGTGTCTTGTTACCTCAGCATGACATATGGGGTTACGGGTTTTGACGTATCACAAAATTATCCTTTCTGCATAGTGTATCTATGTACACTGTATATAGGTATAGCATTACAGCCATTACTCATATATAGATTATATGTCATGTGATGTCCAAGGTCAATATATGCTTAATAACTATGGTTTGTGGTTTCGCGCACACCACTAGTCCACGCACACCACTTGCCATTTGTGGTTTCGCGTACCGCACGAATATCCAACTGTATGTTATACTTCCCACGGACCAGAACCAGCAGAAGCTAACCTACACTTTACGTAAACCAACATTTTAATAATTACAACAAACAATATAAAGAGTAAAGTGAACATATATCATTGCTGCATGCAAAAGGATGACCAAGCGGACAGTCATCTCTAATACATTATTGAATGACGTTGATAAATAGCCAACTTTTTCTTTTATTGTTGTGTCCTGGGATGAGCTAGCAGATACGTACCCCAACACAATTAGAAGCAATCATATATAGTAATTAAATTTAGTTGTCAACTTTGGCTGAAGCGACGGAGAGGCGGTAGAGAAAGGAGTTGGTGTACTGGAAGTGGATGGAGCTGCCGCTCTCGAGTGGCCTGCCATTGTTCACCAGGCAGTCGTCGTAGCGGAGGCGCTTGAAAGTAGAGGGATCGATGAGGCGAGTGGAGGCGAACCAGCCACAGTGGACGTGGATGTCAGAAATGGAGTTGCCGGCGAGGCAAGTGTTACTGATGGTAACGGAGTAGCATGGGATGCCGTCAGGGAGCGTTCCAGTAGGACCTTGGCTGATCGATAAACTGTCAGCTGAGCAGGTGTCCCATCCCCAGATGCGGAGAAGCTTGCGACTGGAGGAGTTGGAGCTCTCTGATCCTGTAATTAATTAATAATCAAGAACATATATATTAAGAATTTTAAAAAATAAAACACACACACACATGCATACGAGTATAGATTGATATGTTAAGCTATGTTAAGCTATATATATATATAATACATCAATGACATAACTAACACAAACCATGGCAATATGGAATCAGAAGCAACAGTAGTAAAACTGAAACCGCAGACGCTTTCTGTGACATGTCTAGCTAGGAGGCAGAGCGATATGAGTTGAGTTGAGGGTCGGGATCGATGCTTGAGGATAGATATTAGAAGAAAAACAGGATGTTTCCGTATAAATAGGGTCAAATTGGACATGCGCGTGGGCTGATGCGTACACATCTATCGATCACTAACTCAGAATTTATGGAATTCCTATCCACGATATATATGAGATTTGCATTGAAAATTATGTGTTGCATCTTCACGTGGTAAACACGAAGCCCAAAGATGGGGAGCAACGTTGGGATTTGAAATCACATTATTATATTAATTATAGATATATTGAAGAGAGGGCCAGCTGAGCGAGCAAGCGCAGCCGAAGGGACATGTGGGGCCGACTTGGGTTGGGTAGGTTCGTTGTCACCGCAATCAGCATCAAAAACCCCGAATCAGCTGACTGCGCCGTACCCAAGGTGGCAGCCGGTATTCACGTTGGCCGGCTCGTTGGCGTTGTTTCCAATGGTTGACCATCCGACACCTGCATGCTGTGGGACGCACATCACCGGCGACGCCGACGCCTGCCTCCATGACCATCGATCGGCGCTGCATCCAAAAGTACGTCGGCAACCGATCGCTCAACACCCGCAGACATTCCTCGTCAGCAGTTGATTTCTCAACACTCCAACCTGATTATTAATTTCTGCCCCCTCACCAGAAACCTTCGCGGGGGTCGCGTTTCGTTTTTCTGTTTCACATTCTTTTGGATATTTTAATTTCTTTAATTTAAATTACGACAGCAAATCCATAATATTTGTTCCTGATAGTGATAGCGTCAAAAATATGTGATTTGATATGCTTAATCACTCAAGATTCCCCCATTCCCTTTCCCTGTCCCTCCCTCTTAATTAGTGGCCTGTTTTAAGAAATGTGTGGTGATTCTGTAAAGTGATCATTAAAACCATTTTAAAATTTGGGATCACAAAACCACGGACTGCATGTATTCGTAAAAAACAATACTACTCTAAAAAACAATACAGGTAATTTCCGAAAAACATTTATTTCGGGAGAAAGCAAATATAGTTTCAGAAACCGAAGCCCCAAAGATGTATGGTAGACGTATACGCGAGCCCAAAGATGGGGTGAAGATGATAACCATGCTGATATGTTCTCGATCTTAAAAAAATTATATTAAGGAAGGAAAAAGATATATACATGTTGTGTCGGGAAATTGAGGTAATTACTTGTACTTTAGCCGATTGCATATAATATTTTTTAAAACTCTAACATAACAATTACGTGTTTTGTTTAATTAAATTACATTAAGTACCTCAAAATTTAATAGAATTACATTGAAAATATCTTTAATTTAATGATTTATACTAAGGTGTCTTTATTTTATTATCTTATAACTCCGTTCTTATTGATTCTTGGTTAGAAGATCTCAGTGCATCCATCAAGTTTTTTTCTTTATTTTTATTTTACGGAATTTTGTAGAATAATAAATATTTAAAGATCTTAAAAAAATCTCACACATAAGCTCCTCCATTTCTATTCATATATAATAAAATAATATATCTTAAATAATTATTTATTATTATTATTATTTCTCTCTCCTTTATTTTTCATTATGCTTTGAATTTATAAATAGTCATCATAATTAATATACAATAGGTATTTTTTTAAAAATAGAGATATAATTTGCAGATGAACAGTAAATCTTTAAAAATAGATATTCACCGTAGCAACTCTATTTTTAAACTCTAAATTTAAAGTTAAAAAAACTTGTTGTAGAGTAGTTTTTAGCTAAAATTTAAAACTTTTTTCAAATGTTAAAGAAAAATGTATATTTGAAGGAGTTGGTGTGTATGCTCTCAAAAACTATTTAGTATTTTATTTTTGTATGTGAATAGCTATTTTTTAGTTTAACTAAAATCTTCTTATATATTTTATTTGTATTTTTATTAAAGCAATATTTTTTTCTTCACATTTGTTTTCCAATGCTCATCTGTTGTGCCCATGAAGGGGAGAGTCCACTGCAACAAGAGTGTGGCACTAACAGAGGAGTAAAGATCGAAGCCCTTGTCATTGTTAGCTTCTAATTCATCAGTGGTGTTCCCTATCTCATCAGCGATGATGGAGGACTGATTGGGATTGGAGTTGACAACAAACATGATATGGGGCTTGGATGGGGATGGCGACAAGGAAGAAGGAGATCCTCTAATGATTCCTTAGTCGATGTTTCTAGCGCCATCTCCTCCCTCTCTACTGTCGCCTTCGCCGCCATTGGAGTGTTTGTTACAGAAATTGTTGTGACAGATAAAGATGACTTGGGGGGTCGGGTTTCGTATTTATGTTTCACATTATTTGGATATTTTTTAATTTCCTATAAAGTGTTATTAAAACCATTTTATAGTATGGGATCAGAAAACCATGGATTTTATTTGTAAAAACATGTCTGGTACCGTTTAAATAAGACTAAATCCGATAATGTAATCCAGGTGGTGAGAACTCATCAACTCAAAATTTGCAGAATACTATTGGAAAAAACAACATAAAAATTTTTCGAAAAACATTTATCTCGGGAGAAAGTAAATATTTTTAGGAACCAAAGCACCAAATGTGGGAAAGGACAGGAATGATAATAAAAACAACTGGGAATTAGAATGGGCGCATGGTAGACGTACGCGAGCCCAAAAATGCGGTGAAGATGCATGATAACCAAGCTAATATGTTCAAGATCTTTTAAAAATTACATTAAAGAAGGAAAAAGATATATGTGTGTGTGTGTGTGTTGCATAGGGAAATTGAGGAAATTACATAATTGTAGTTTAGCCAATTACATATAATATTTTAAAAAAAATTCTAGCATAACAATTGCATGGTGTATTTAAGTAAATTACATAAAGTGCCCTATAAATTTAATAAAATTACAATGAAAATATTTTAAATTTAATGAATCATACTCGAGGTGTCTTTTTTTATTTTATAACTCGTATTGATTCGTGAGTACTAATTAGTAGTCTTTATTAGTTTTAGATGTTATATTAGTTTAGTTTGTGTGTGTGTGCGTGTGCGTGTGCGTGCATGCGTGTGTGTGTGTTTGCATGTGCGCGGGCGTGTGCGTGTGCGTGCGTGTGTGCATGTGCGCGTGCGCGTGTGTGCGCGCGCACGTGTATGCATGTGTGTGAGAGAGAGAGAGTGAAAGAAAAATATTTAAGTTGAATAATTCAAAAGTACATTTTCTATCTTTAATATAATTTTGGGAAAGAACTTGACCAATGACCATGGGCGAATCAAAATAATTTAAAGATATAGAATTAAAAAGACATTCTCTATAAACTTTTAAGTGAAATGACTTACGGCTTTGGTGTCAACTGTAAGGTCAATAAAAAATTATAAGTAGAGAGAATGATATTTTTATAAATTATAAATTATATTTAATTTCATATTTACCTATGCCTCAGTTACTCATATTTACCTTGTTATCAACCTATTTCTACCTTAGAGTATCCACTAGGGTTGTTCAATAAAATTGTCAACCCCAACTAACCCGACAACCCGACCGACCCGCAACCGACCAAACCGATAAAATGGCAACCCGACAAAAATCGACTCGAATAATAACCCACCCAATGATTAATTCGACGAGTTCCGGTTTTAGAGGATGGGATTCGGTTTAAACTGAAACCGACCATTGGAAATAAAATTAAAATTATTTAATTATATTATTATGAAGTCACTAGGTTAGTCTAAGATGAAGTCACGCCGAGTCGCTGACACAAAATCTAGAGAGTGGAGTAGACTGTGAGGCTGTGAGCGATTGAGCAAGCCGTGTGGATTGTGGATCTCCTCGTGTCAAAATCTCATCATCTCTAATTTTTCTCCAGTTTTTCTTTCGATCTCAAGGTTTCTCATTCTCTTCTATCGATTTTCGTCTCCTCGGTGCTCGTCTCTTTGATAGAAGCTCGTGGATCTATTGCTAGTCACTATCTCCTGAGTCTTCCTCTCTTCAATTCAAAGGCAACACAAATCTCGTGATTTCAAGGTATGAAGAACGTTATTTTTTTTGGGCGGAACGTATTTTTGTGGAATGATATTTTTGTATCGATGTTCACTGGTCATTCACTGTATTTTCTAATCTCATAATTTAGTTGCTGCTCATGCTCTAATTTTTTATTATTATTAATGTGGTAGTTGATAGGAAATAGGAATAGGAATAATGCTTCAGTTCTCTCCCCTAAACTTATTCTTCAGGCTTTGGTGGGCCCTTCCGATTTCCACTTGCAGTTGTCATCATATGCCATGGGTTGCAGCAAAAAAGCTATTTTAATTTAACAAACATTAATGAGACTCTCTACCTAGTACCCACATAGTCAATCCAATAGTCACGTAATAGTCACTTGAAAATCTATTAATGATATCAGTCGTAGGTATTCCTATATGATGTAAATCTATTTTGTGTTTCCTGTCACCTAAAATAATCTCTACAAAACTATTATTCAAGTGAAAGTTTGCATCTGGTCACAAGAGTATAGCATTGCAAGCATGTTAATATTTGACCCTGATGCTTAAAATGTTAGTTAAACAATTAAAATTGTGATGTAGATATTTAGTAATTCAATTTTGTGTAATAATTTATAGAGGCAGAAAGTGCATGACTGCATGCTTATTTCGGGGAATTGCAGGGAAAAAAGTAATTACAGGGAAAAAAAGTAATTTTAAAAGTAATTGCAGGGAAAAAAGGTAATTTTAAAAGTAATTATAGGGAAAAAAATTATGCTTTAAAAGTAATTGCAGGGAAAAAAATTCAACTTCTTTTCTTGAACTTCCAATTACTATTATCTTTCCAAATATGTAGAGGTAGAAAATGCAGAAAGAAAACATTATAAAATGTAAATTATGATTTGATTAAATTTTAAATCAACTATATTGTCTTATGCAGAAGTAGAGCAATGGAAGGTGTTGAGAACTTGGAAGAACAAATAAATGATTGGATTAAGGAATTTGGTGAAGAAGATGGTCACAATTCAGATGATGAAATTAAACGTCCAGAAAAAAAGAAAAAGATAGGGTAAGAAGACATCAAATATATGGGACCATTTCACGGTGATTACAAGTAGGGATCCAAAGTATCCAAGGGCTGCTTGCAATTATTGTGGATTAGATTATGCAGCAGACACAAAGCGTTGTGGAACTAGTACATTATGGGGCCATGTGCATCGTAAATGTAAAAAATGTCCTTTTAGCGAATGGGTGGAAGAGAATAAGAAGAAGCAAACATCAATACTACAGTTTACTAAGTCTACTCCATCAACAAATCTAGAGGAGGAAGTTGCTTCAAATGGTCAACCTGTAAAGTTTAGTCAAAACGTTGTTAGAGAAGAAATAACATCATATTTGGTTTTGGATGAGCTTCCCTTTAGGCATGTTGATGGAAAAGGGTTCCAAAAACTGATAAGGTATTTCTTTCCTCAGTTTGAGTTTCCTTCAAGGTACACAAGTTCTAGAGATATTTATCAAATGTTTTTGGATGAGAAAAAGAAATTGAAAAAAGTATTGTATGATCATGATACTCGATTATCTTTGACAACCGATTGTTGGACATCGATACAAAATATTAGCTATTTATGTTTGATTGCTCATTGGATTGATAGCAATTGGAAAATGCAAAAGAGAATCATTAGTTTTGTTCAAGTTCCAAGCCACAAGGGTAATATGGTTGGAAAAGAGCTGATAAATTGTTTGAATGATTGGGGCATCACCAAAGTCTTTTCTATAACGGTTGATAATGCTTCTTCTAATAGTGTTGCTTTGAATGTGGTCAAGGAATTTCTCTCTGAAAAGAAAGATGGCCTATTGTTAAAAGGTGAATTTCTCCATATGAGATGCTGCGCTCATATTTTGAATTTGATTGTGGCTGATGACTTGAAGGAGTTGAATGAATCTATTTCAAGTATTCAAAATGCAGTGAGATATGTAAGGTCTTCGCCTTCTAGGTTGAAATGATTTAAGGAGGCTTGTGAAGATGTGAATATTGAATTCAAAGCATTATTGTGCCTAGATGTGGTAACTAGGTGGAATTCTATTTACATGATGCTAGAAGCTGCACTCAAGTTTAAGAAGGCTTTCAAGAATCTAGAAGGGGATGCTAATTATACAAAGTACTTTGAGGAAGAAAAAAAGGATGGAAAGAAAATACAGGGCCCTCCTGTGGTTGTAGATTGGGAGCAAGCTGAGGTGTTTCTAAAATTTTTGAAAACATTTTATGATCTTACTTTAAAATTCAGTGGGTCTTTATATGTGACATCCAATCTTTTTTTTCAAGAAATCCTTGGAGTTCAAGTGCAATTGAATGATTTGATTGAAGAGTCGGATAATTTATTGGCAAGAATGGCAATGAGTATGCAACAAAAGTATAACAAGTATTGGGGTGCACCTGAGAAATTGAATCTTTTGACTTATATTGCCACAATTCTAGACCCAAGGTTCAAATTTGAAGTGGTGAAGAATGGTCTTAGATACCTATTTAGTTCCATTATTGTTGAAGAATTGATAATAAGAATTGAAAAAATGTTGCAATCATTGTATACCTTCTATAAGGAGGTAAATTCTTTCCCTCTTCCAGCTTGCAAACCACCAAGACAAACAAATGTGCCAACAAGGCCAGATCCAGCTCGAAGTTCAAGTTCAAGTTCAAGTTTTTTTCTTATCAAAGATAGATTTGTCATTGATGAAGAATATACTAATGATTTGGATGACTATTTAACGGATCGGCGTGAGAAATTGATAAAAGACCACTTTGACATTCTAAAATGGTGGAAAGAAATTGGATCAAAGTATAAGATTGTGCAGCTTATAGGCAAGGATGTGTTGGCTGTTCAATTGTCTACTGTTGCTTTTGAATCAACATTTTCTTTGGGAGGACGAATACTTGATCCATTTAGGAGTTCTTTGTCCCCAAAGACAGTGGAAGCTTTGATTTGTATGAAAAACTAGTTAACTTGTGAGGATTCTCAACCTATAGTGCTTATGCAGTACATGGATGAAATTGAGGCTTTAGAAGTAGAAACCATCGATGAAGTTGCACCTGCCACTGGGTATATTGTTCAATATTTTCTCTAATCATGCTTTTTGTGTTTTTGCCTTTATATAATGATTAATGACAAATGGCTTCTAGACCTTTTGGTTTGCTAATGAAATGTTTGATATTTTGTGTATGTAGTTGATGGAACGGGTGTATACAAACTTGCAGTAAGTCCTTTTCACTTATTTCCTATTTTCCAATGCATTTAAAGCAAAATCATTAGGCTTCATTCTGATACATATTTCACTTCATTCTATTTTCTGAACTTGTGGTGTTCTGGGTATTTATAATGGGCGGGCGGGCAGCATAGACTTGAGCCTGACCATGTGACGAGGAAACCCATGGATGAAGGTATTCACTGCCCAACGTCATGAAATGTAACAAGTTGTAATTTCTTTGTTATGCTTATAGCTGCTCATTACTCACTGCCTAATAATTAGTGTACACTGTATATTGTTTTGCTTAATATAAATAGCATGACAACATGTTGTGTTGTAGACAGGAAGTGAAAAAATCATGGCTTCTTCTATTTTTTTTCAAGGTAGACAACATGACTCATGTCTGTTCTTTTTTTTCCACTAGGTTTTTTGGCATGATATATTCCAGTAGCGTGAATTTGTGTCAGTGGTACACTACGAATTCGTGAAGTAGCTTTGTTCTTTTTTTTTTCTAGGCTTTCCAACATGACAGTGGATGGATGAGGGAAGACTTAATGTTTTGTAAATTCTGCGTGCTTTCTTATCTGGATCTGGAAGTTTAGAACTGGAATATGCCGATATAGATTAACTACATGGAAGTAATTTGTATCTTTGCATTATTATTGATTACCTAATGTATTAAATGCTCTTTAATTTTCATTGATAAGGTAGAATAATATATGGAATTGCAGTTGGATAATGTGACTTTTGGAATTGTAATGTGAAATTCGAAATTGCTAGTCTCACATCGTATGATATTCCAACGTATGGCAGGTTAGTTGGGTTGAACCGATTAAACCAACAAAATCATTGGGTCGGTTCAACTTAGATTAATTAATTCATTGGGTGGGTTGTTGAATCCGATAAACCCGACCGATAACTGTAATTTGGTTTGGACTGACAGTCTAACCCGTCCAAACCGACCGACGAACACCCTTAGTATTCCTGGGAGGTTTCCTATAATCTAATTTTCCCTATAATTTAGGGAAAAAAACATATAAAATCATCAAAATCTCATTTGCAGTAGGTTCCCTAAAATAGGGTATAGGAATAGGGAATGAATAGTAAATCCCTAAATATAAAGATTTACTATTCATTCCTAAATGTTTTTCCCATAATTTTTTAATATATATATTAAACTTGTAACTTTTTGATTAGTAATAATAAATAATAGGATGATAGAGAAATAATATAAATTAAATTAAATAATAAATGTAGATAGGAATGGGGAATGAGATATTTGATGTTTTTGAAAATTAAGCAAATTTTTTACTATTCATCTCTAAAATAGGGATAAAAATACCAAACTTGATGTGGATACTGTTATATATATTTTAAACACATCATTAGCGTATATTTACCTACCAAATGTTACCTAATTGGTTATTTATTTTTTATCTTTTTACTTTTATCATTTACTTTTTACTATTCATAAACTTTTTGTTTTTTACATTACTTGCTAACTTTGATATTTTGGGTTCAATTATGCGATCCTTTTTTAATTAAATTAGTCATTAAACGGAAGGAATTATTTATTTCATATAATTAATTAAATAATAAAACATAATAGAATAAAACTTTTATATCCTTAAACTAATCTTATCATAAAATAACGTTTTATATCTTATGTAAAATTTATCAAATTGTATCAACATACACTCATATAATATGTTTGGTGTGTAAGAAATAAATGGAAATAAATTAAATACCTTTCTTTTCTCACGTTTGTTACAATCAAATTAATGAAATTATTGAACCACGACTAGGGCACTCACTATCACAATATTATCCGCTTTTGGCACTCGCGCACTCACCCATGTGTTATGATTCGATAACGCACACACAAGCAATCGCAAGATACGAAAAGAAAGAACAAGCAAATCAAAAGAACACCAAAGATTTACGTGTTTCGGTCAGAAAAGACCTACTCCATGGCCGCACTAGATTTTCACTATGGCCAACAACCATACTAGGGTTTACAACATCACATGAGTATATATAGAGTTGCTAAAAAATGAGCCAAAATTACATAATCAACTAAGCCCATCGGACTCCACAACCCAACAATCTCCCACTTGGAGGCTGATCACGCAAGCTGCACTCCAACCAAGTAAATCTGGTCAAACCCCAAAACTGCAATAACTTCTGTCTAGTGAGGCGTCTTCCCAATAATTAACCATAAAGACCAGTTGAAGTTGTGCAAAGCTTTAACTTCTCAGTAGTGGCCACCTTGGTCTACATATCTGTAAGATTCACTGAACCATAGATCTTCTTTATGGATAAAATACCATCACTGATTAGGTCTTTAATGAAGTGGTATCTTCTCTGGATATGCTTTATTCTTGAACGAAACACTGGATCTTTTGTAAGATGAATGACACTTTGGTTGTCACTGTAAAGACTGTTATCATGTTGTTTCTTGTCCAACTCCTACATGAGGTCCGTCAACCAAATTTAATGTCTATATCCGTAACACTAGAACTTATCATCTTTGTATTAACAAGTTGGCGAATCAGAAATACCTTATTTGATGTTGATGGCTTCTCATACATGTTTGATAACAAGTTTATCAAACCATATGTTCTCTTTTCTTTGACGATATTATAGGCAACATTCTTCGCCAACGTTAATTTGATGACGCCCAAGGCTTGCCGATCTAGCAAATCCCAATATGTCTGAGCCATTGTTTCTTGTTTCTTCTCGAATAGAGGCAGGTGCAGCTTCTTCTGATACAGATAGTCTTTAATCTGCATCTTCCAAAATCCAAAGTCGCTTCCATCAAACTTGTCAATCTTCACCTTCCCATCTTCTGCCATTATTCCCACTCGTGTGAAACCCAAGATCTTATACCAGTTGTTATGGTTCGATAACATACACAAGCAATCGCAAGATAAGAAAAGAAAGAACAAGCAAATCGAAGAGACACCAAAGATTTACATGGTTCGGTTAAAAAAGACCTACTCCACGGCCGCACTAGGTTTTCACTATCGCCAACAACCACACTAGGGTTTACAACATTACATGAGTATATATAGAGTTGATGAAAAATGAGCCAAAATTACATAATCAACTAGGCCCATTAGACTCCACAACCCAACACCATAGACCGAAGCCCACACGGATTTGTTTCTAACTGGTTATGACCCGTTATAACGCATTGTGACAAAGTATACATGAGCCTCCTCATTAGGACGACCTCAATGTTCGCCCTAACTGATGTGGGATTGTTCTTTGTGACTCCCAGCAGGAGGTTAGAGACCTAACAGTCTCTACCTCAATCCCACCACTGGTCTAGAGGACCTGGCTTTGATACCACTTATTGAACCTCGGCCAAGGCACTCACTATCACAATATTGTCCGCTTTGGCACTCGCACACCCACCCATGGGCCGTTGCATGCACGGATTTATTTCTAATTGGTCTCAACTCATTATAACACGTTATAACAAGGTGCACATGAGCCTCCTCATTAGGATAACCTCAATGTTTTCCCTAACCGATATGAGATTGTTCTTTGGGACTCTCCACAGGAGGTTAGAGACCCAACAGAAATAAATAATTCTCTTGGGAATAATATACCCCTACATAATGCAATATTGATTTTAGAGTCTCACATGGGATCTAAACGTATTCCTCTACATAGATGAATCAATTTTTGCTCAAACATTCTAAAAAGCCTTTAACCTAGTCCGTCTCTTGCAGGTTGTCCATGCCGCCCCACCCTACTCCCTTGCCCGATGCTGCCCCACCCACCATTTCCTACTAGCCCATTGTGCCAGATCTTACGGCCATGTCCAAGGAGTAGAGAGAGAAACAAGCAACATGAGCGTGAAGCGATTCTGATTAGGGATTGAACCATGAATGAATTGTAGAGAGAGAGAGAGAGAGAGAGAGAGAGAGAGAGAGAGAGAGAACCCAGTGGAGGGGGAGGAAAGAGAAATGTCATGGGGCAATTTGGTGATAAGAACTTAAAAAACAATACAAGGGCAAGGCATGGGTTTAATTTCTTATATTATTTTTAAAAATCAACATTAAATTTTTTTTTTATTATAATTTTACCTTTCTTTCCTAAATCTCATGTACCAAACAAGGATAGATAAATGTTTTCTTCATTATATTGATGTACATATTGAACAAAGGATTATAATTTTTTAATTTCATTTTCATTCCTTTAGAAATCTTATTCTCTTAATGATTTTATTCCTTTGATTTAACTCTCGCATATCAAATATGGCCATTGAGTGAATCGAGCTTTTGTGGTAGAGTTGCGTTATCCTTTAGCTAACATTGCTGAAGTGGCAACATAGATGAGTTCAATCTTTTCTTTACCCTCTTTCACTCTAATTGTAACCATTGATTACGTATCAATAGTTTATTTATGATAAAGAATAGACTCATAATCTCATATATATACAAGACCATGTTATATATTCACATTACTTTTATTCAAATACAATTCTCTTATAATATGTAAATTTCATTACATAATTTATCTATTTATATTATCATCAATGATACTATTATATCAACTACTAACCAATGACTAGTTACTATACTATAAGAGATGTATGTTATCTTAATGTTTTTTGTGGTGTTTATTAAAAACTAGGGGTGTTAAATGGGCTGAGTGCGTTTTGGCCCAGCTTTTAAAGGAGCCAGTTTTTTTTAAAAATAGATAACAAAAACAAATTTAACCATTTCAATCCATCACACATTAATCAAATAATTAAACAAGTATATGATATCCAATCTCACAATTAATTAGGACAGTATCTAACAATTAAAAATTGTAATAATGATAATTTATTTAAGTAATTATATCAAGATTACAGTGAATTAGATCGGATACTGACTGTGAAAGGAGAAAGGATACTAACTACAAAGGGCCGAACGGTAGGAGTATGGATGGAAAGCTTAAACGGCGACGGTGAACAGCGTTGTTGAGCTTCAATGGCGTTAGCGAACGTGAATGGCGTCGGCGAGCTTTAACGGCGACGGCATGACCTTGAATGGTGATGGCGTGAGCTCCAACGACAACAACGTGACCTTGAACTCCAGTGTCCACTCTCCAGTCTTCACGCGCAACGTGCGTAGCACACCAGGTGTGGCCGTCAGGCCATGGCGTGCGAAAGGAAAGAGAAGAAGAGAAGAGGCGCACGATTAAGCTTTTGTTATTATGGTAGAATTGTTATAAATTATAATGTTATTACTTATTAATGCATTTAATGTTATAAAAAAATGGATTGGAGAATTAAAAATTTGGAAGAGGGCTTGCAGGCCTGGGAGTCATGGGCTTGTCGAGCTAGGTGGGTGTAGAATTGTAGATGGGTTGGGTAGGATATGTTTTTTGGGTTGGGCTTGAATTAAGGGTATGGCCTGTGAGCCACAAACCGTTTAGGCCCGTTTTTAAGGCCTGACTCACCCTACTTTTCGGCCTGGACCTTGCGACTTGCGGGCCTCTAGCCCATTTAACATGCCTATTAAAAATGCAGCTATATTGCATTTGTGTTTGCATTTTTTTTAAATGACACTTTAAAATTTGTAATGGCATTTATTCTTTTACATGAATGCCGATATAGATTTTTGTATTTACTGCCATTCAAAAATTACTACAGAGTAACGTGTGATAACGTACTAAGAACATTGTATAGGTTTTAAAAAAAGAAAGAATGCGTAGCGTGCTATATAGCGCCACGCCTATTATTTCCAGTCATAGAAGCGGTTTATTTTATTGATTGTTAAAATTGTTGTCAACCTGTTGTATAGATTACTTTTGTGTTTGAAGCTCTTTTGACTTTAGGGGGGGGGGGGTGTTTGTAACTTTTAGCTACATTTAGGTATATTGATCAATTATGGAATTAGATTAACACAAAAATTGTTGTGACTTAGGTCCAGTTCATCAGTCACATTATTATTTTACTGCATTTTTTTAAAGTTAATCAAAACATTGGATAATTACTTGCCCCCTATCATATGTCGTATATATGATGGGGTTTTGTAAAAGAGTCATGTTTAAAAAGTGACAGACTAACGTAATTAGATCCTAGCAAGGCATTAACTATACACAAAAGCAGCTATATTCACTTAGTTCACAACATCCAAGGTAAGATGAAACTGTAGCTAGCTAAAGGAAGTGAACTTTATTGTCTACAAACCGTAACTAATTAATGACAACTCCTTAACATATATAACAACTCTATCATTATTAAGCACAGTAAAATCTAACTTCAACTATTATTTGAATAGAACATGAAACATCAATATTGTCCCAGATTAAACAAAAAAAAACAGCAATGGAACACAACACAAGATCCCATAAATTATACATAAGTTGCAACAAAAATCTTGTTATATAAAATAAATAAAGAAAGAAAAAAATCAATAGAAGAGGAGGGATATAAACTGAAATGTATAAATACAATGTAAGCTGGTAAATGATGGACTTTCAAGATACAACTATTTAAAAATTTATGAGATTGCGAATTTAGATTTCATAGTTTATTGATTATACCCAAATTTTTAAAACTAAATATTGTATAATCTAGGTTACATTTGATTTGATATGATTATTTTTAAAAATATAATTATTTTTAAAATTTATGAATTAAAGTGTATTTATAAATACTCATAAATAATTTAAATTTTATTAAACTTTCTGTTTTTTAAAATAATATAATAATATACCTAAACATACAGCTGTTTCATTTTACAATTCGACTGCATCTCTATCAGCCATAGATATATAAAAAAGCTAGCTAAATCTAATGATAAGTTACGTGATGTATCTCGTTACCTCAGCATGACACATGGGGTTATGTGTTTTCATGTATCACAAAATTACCCTTTCTACCTAGTGTATCTATCTATGTACCTGGTATAGCATTCCAGCCATTACTCATATATAGATTATATGTCATGTGATGTCCATTGTCAATATATGCTTAATAACTATGACTATGTTGCGAAAGTCCACGCACACCACTTGACATTTGTGGTTTCGCGTACCGCACGGCTATCCAACTATATGTTATACTTCCCACGGACCAAGAACCAGCAGAAGCTAACCAACACTTTACGTAAACCAACATTTTAATAATTACAACATACAATATAAAGAGTAAGGTGAACATATCATTGCTGCATGCAAAAGGATGACCAAGAGGACAGTCATGTCTAATACATTATTGAATGACGTTGATAAATAGCCAACTTTTTTTTATTGTTGTGTACTGGGATGAGCTAGCAGACCCGTACCCCAAGTACCCAACACAATTAGAAGCAATCACCGCCAGTACGTAATAAGGAATAGTTGTCCAAAGGTACAATAATCATATATAGTAATTAAATTTAGTTATCAACTTTGGCTGAAGCGACGGAGAGGCGGTAGAGAAAGGAGTTGGTGTACTGGAAGTGGATGGAGCTGCCGCTCTCGAGTGGCCTGCCATTGTTCACCAGGCAGTCGTCGTAGCGGAGGCGCTTGAAAGTAGAGGGATCGATGAGGCGAGTGGAGGCGAACCAGCCACAGTGGACGTGGATGTCAGAAATGGAGTTGCCGGCGAGGCAAGTGTTACTGATGGTAACGGAGTAGCATGGGATGCCGTCAGGGAGCGTTCCAGTAGGACCTTGGCTGATCGATAAACTGTCAGCTGAGCAGGTGTCCCATCCCCAGATGCGGAGAAGCTTGCGACTGGAGGAGTTGGAGCTCTCTAATCCTGTAATTAATTAATAATCAAGAACATATATATATATATATATATTAAGAATTTTAAAAAATAAAACATACACGTATATACGAGTATAGATTGCTATATAATACATCAATGACATAACTAACACAAACCATGGCAATATGGAATCAGAAGCAACAGCAGGAACACTGAAACCGCAGGCGCTTTCTGTGACATGTCCAGCTAGGAGGCAGAGCGATAAGATATGAGTTGAGGGTCGGGATCGATGCTTGAGGATAGATATTGAAAGATAAACAGGATGTTTGCGTATAAATAGGGTCAAATTGGACATGCGCGTGGGCTGATGCGAACACATCTATCGATCATTAACTCAGAATTTATGAAATTCCTATCCATATAGATGAGATTTGCATTGAAAATTATGTGTTGCATCTTCACGTGGTAAACACGAAGCCCAAAGATGGGGAGCAACGTTGGGATTTGAAATCACATTATTATTAATTATAGATATATATTGAAGAGAGGGCCAGCTGAGCGAGCAAGCGCAGCCGAAGGGACATGTGGGGCCGACTTGGGTTGGGTAGGTTCGTTGTCACCGCAATCAGCATCAAAAACCCCGAATCAGCTGACTGCGCCGTACCCAAGGTGGCAGCCGGTATTTACGTTGGCCGGCTCGTTGGCGTTGTTTCCAATGGTTGACCATCCGACACTGCATGCTGTGGGACGCACATCACCGGCGACGCCGACGCCTGCCTCCATGACCATCGATCGGCGCTGCATCCAAAAACCGACGCGGGGGGTCGCATTTCGTATTTTCTGTTTCACATTATTTGGATATTTTTAAATTTTCTGTAAATTGTTGATTAAAACCATTTCACCGTAGTCAGTAAGGGTTCAGAAACGGACTGTATTCGTAAAAAACAATACTACTCTAAAAACATTTATTTCGAGAGAAAGCAAATATAGTTTCAGAAACCGATGCCCAAAGATAGCGCGTGGTAGACGTACGCGAGCCCAGGTGAAGACGATAATCATGCTGATATGTTCTCGATCTTAAAAAATTTATATTAAGGAAGGAAAAAGATATATATATGTTGTCGGGAAATTGAGATAATAACTTGAAGTTTAGCCATTCAATTGCATATAATATTTTTTAAAACTCTAACATAACAATTACGTGGTTTATTTAATTAAATTGCATTAATTACCTCAAAATTTAATAGAATTACATTGAAAATATTTTTAATTTAATAATTTATACTCAAGGTGTCTTTATTTTATAATTTTATAACTTGTTGTTCTTATTGATTCTTGGTTAAAACATTTGAACAACCATTTTGTATTTTATTTTTTAGTTTAACTCAAATCATCTTATATATTTTATTTATATTTTTAATAAAATAATATTTTTTTCACTTTTGCTTTCCAATGCTCATTTGCCGTGCGCATGAAGGGAAGAGTCCACTGCAACAAGAGTGTGGCCTCAACAAAGGAGTGAAGATCGAAGCCCTTGTCATTGTTAACTTCCAATTCATCAGCGATATTTCTTATTTTGGCGGTGCTAGTGGAGGACTGATTGGGATTAGAGTTGATGGCCGGGGAACATGATATGGGGCTTGGATGGGGATGGCGACAAGGAAGAAGGACATCCTCCAATGATTCCTTGGTCGATGTTTCTGATGCCGTCTCCTCCCCCTCTACTGCCACCTTTGCCACCATTGGAGTGTTTGTTAGAGAAATCATTGTGACAGATGAAGATGACATGGGGGGTCGCGTTTCGTATCTCTGGTTCATATTATTTGAATTTTTTTAATTTCCCGTAAAGTGTTGATTAAAACCATTTTACAATATGGGATCAGAAAACCACAGATTGTATTTGTAAAAACATGTTTGATACTGTTTAAATAAGATTAAATCGGATAATGTAATTCGAGTGGTGGGAACTTATCAACTCAATTTATAGAATACTACTAGAAAAAACAACATAGGTAATTTCCGAAAAACATTTATCTTGAGAGAAAGCAAATATTTTCAAGTACCAAAGTGTCAAATGTGGGAAAGGGCGGAAATGATGATGAGAACAACCAGGAATTAGAATGGGCATATGCTAGACGTACGTGAGCCTAAAGATGGGGTGAAGATGCATGATAACCAAGCTAATAAGGTTAAGATCTTTAAAAAATTAAGTACTAATATATTAAGTATAGCACTAATCAATTTAAGGAAATTACATTGGCTATAGAGTGAATTAAGCTTTTGTGGTAGAGTCGCGTTGTCCTTCAGCTAACATTGTTGAAGTGGCAACATGGATGAGTTCAATCTTTTTTTTACCCTATTTCACTATAACTTTAACCATTGAATATATGAAACTTGCCCAATGAAGAGCGTGTTACAATTGAGGTGAATAAAAATTTTCAAGTTATGAGACAGAATAGTAGTTTGTTTCCTCGATTTTTGGGAACAATGGCACGACGATCAGATTATTGTCCATTAAATTATATTACTTGGCCAAAAGTACCCAAAGAATACAAGAAGCATTGTTTGACGACCATTGAGGTACAATTTCAATTATATTTTGTTTGATGAAATCTTATTCTCTTTTAACATAATATTTCTACATACTAATTGAATTGTATTATTTTGTAGTCAAAATTCATTCTCAGATTTCATAATGATGACGAAATGGTTCGTAAAAATTGGGCTCATTTTTCACTATGTTGCCTTGGGAGGAAGTGGAGAGATTTTAGAAAAGAATTAAAAGATAAATTTTTTGATATATCCAAAACAAAAGATCAAATGATTGTTGGAATTCCAAGCTATGTTCATCCTACCCAAATGAAATGTTTAATTGATTATTGGCTATCTCCTGAAGCAAAGGTATAGTCAAGAAATTATATCTATAAATTATTCAGTTATTTTTTTCCCACTAAATAGTTATACTAATGTTTGATTCATGTTTTCTTAGGCAAGAAGTGTAAAGAATAAGTCCGCACAAAGCTTCCAAAAAGATGTCCACACTTTAGGAGCTAAATCATATGCACGATTAGCCCATGAGCTGGTATGTTCTTCGAATAGGAGTGTTGTCTAGCTATATGTTCTATTTAGTCTTGCACTTCACCTGTCATAGCACAATTATACAATAAACCCACACTCCATACAGTTTAATATTCTAAAATAAATTGTTTTTTTTTCAATTTATGTAGTGACAGTATATGAAATGATAATCCTCAATATGAACTTGTTTGCTTGCTCACATGTACTTGTTTTTTGAATTGCCTGATGCTTTTACTAGTCATAACTTTGACTCCTAATATCTTTGTTTTGGTGTTTTGTTTTGTTTATGGCCTAGAGTCACCAGTTTTATTGTGGTGTCTATCTACTTGGAAAATTATTATAATATTACAAAATACAACACCTTAATTTCTGTAGTTTTGTAAAACCCACATATCTGGTTTTTTATTCTGCCTGTTTTTATTTTAATATACTTTAAAAAACGAGAATAAGTACACACAGAGAATGGTGATGATTATGATCAGACTTGTTTATGGGCACTGTCACGCCCTGGTTTTCCAACCCGAGGAGACCGGAACGTGACCCTCCCTTTATCCGGGTTTGGATAAAGGGGTAGAATACAACATACACTTCACATTTTATTTTCAGAAACCAAAATCACATAATTATTAAATTCAAACCACATGCCTTTATTGTGTTTCAAACTTCATTACAATATCTCCCCGCTGGGGTTACAATGCCTCAACAAAATTACATAACGCAAATAACATAAAACAAAGCCACAAAACAGAACTCTTCCACCTTGGTGTTCCCACCTAACGCCTGTAGGTTCCTGCAAGAAAACACACCATAGTAGGAGGGGTGAGCATCTACAGCTCAGTAGGGATCATGTCTCCCCAACCCATCCCATGCTCCTAACATCTACATGCCATGTGTACAAGTGCAGTGTCGTGTTACAATAATTTCAACAGACAATAACAAACCACATCAGTAGTTACAATTCTCCACCACACAAACCACAAGTGATTTAACTGCCTCTTCATGCCAATGATTTAACCGCCTCTCAGGCATAGTTTCCACGTCGGTCTCACCGACATTAACTCGACCTCTCAGGCTCCACGGTCGATCTCACTGACATCAACTCAGTCTCTCAGGCTCCACGGGTACACAAGCATTGCCTCAGCCTCTCAGGCTTCTTAGGTTCCACAGACATAACAACAAACATTTAACATATATCTCAGTTATTCAGGCATAACAACAAACATTTAACATGCATGTCCACCCTGGTATAACATCAAACACCTAGCATGCATATCCTCACAGACATTACATCAAACACTTTTCAGGCATAATCACGCTGGCATAACATCAATCGCATAACATGCATGGCCTCACAGGCATAATATCAAACACCTAGTGTGCAGTGCCACACAGGCCTAATCTTATCCTCATACATGCCACTGAAGGCCAACATCCATATAGGAGATCACACCTATATGGATTTACATATAATATATATATATCCAGATTACGAAATCGACTACCACAAGGCCAAAACACTGGGATAGGTACAAGGAAGAACAGAACCCCTACCTTGAAAATGTCTTCCTGCTCTTGCTCCCACGCTAGACGCCGTCCTCCCCACGCAAGATGCTCCGGCAGCAAGCCAGCAGCTCTCCTTCCTTCCCTCTCTCTAGCTCTCTCTCTCTCTCTCTCTCTCTCTCTCTCTCTCTCTCTCTCTCTCTCTCTCTCTCTGCGATGGCTGCAATGGCTGAAGAGAACCCTAACCCTAGAATAAGGAGTCTTCACTTCTATATATAGGCATCACAGCATCAAAATGACGTAGTTTTGATTAAGTGAATCCCAGCATCAAAACGACGTAGTTTTGATCACACAAGTTGTAACCTTTCCGCACCCACACACGACAAAATATCTACAATTCCAACATACCCCTTTGGGAAAAGATGTTTAGAATCACAAAACCAAGGTGACGGTGCAAAAATATGGCTGCACGCCATATTGCACGCCATATCCCCAATTGACTTGCAGCTCCAAATGCTGTGAAATTCTACCCCAAGCTTCCTTGCATCATGTAAAAGGCTGATATGCAGAAAAATGCTTGCACGCCAATTGGTCCAATTGGCTTTCAAGGTCTTTGGCTCTGAAACTTCTGTGGGAGGTAGAGGACATCATTCTGAGAAACTTTTGTTCTGCACGCCAATTGATTTGAGGCATCTACTTGGTCAAAATCAACCTCCAAAACCGGACAAAACAGCCTAAAAACGCCTGTATATGCAAATAGCATCTTCCTAGGGCATAAAAGCATGTTAGCAAACTCCCTAAAACCCAACAATTTCCACTCACAAGGCATCTTCGGTTAACTTCTTACATGCCGCAAAACACGGGTCATTACATCCTCTCCCCCTTAAGACTTTCCGTCCTCGAAAAGAAACAACATGCACGGAAAACAAAGACATGCGGCCCATTTGCAAGACAGCGAGCCACAACGCCCAGATGGATCACACAACATAACAGGACATCTCAAATACAGTGAAATCTCAAAACACATCTCAATAAAAATACCAGTTTACAAGTAGAAGTACAAATACACCAAATCATGAACCACGAGAAAACACATCACTACAAAAGAAAACACATCACTACAGCCACCTCCCACCCTTAAGATTGTTCGTCCTCGAATAACTCTGGGTGCTGCTCGCGCATCACGGACTCACGTTCCCATGTCTCCTCCTCAATGCCACGGTGCTACCACAGCACGTGAACCAAATGAATAGCACGACCACGCAAAAGCTTCTCCCGCCGATCTAGGATACGGATAGGGGCCTCAACAACGGACATGTCATCCTCAATGTCCAATGTCCCCCAATTGATCACATGAGTGGGGTCAGGATGATACTTCCTCAACTGGGACACGTGGAACACATTGTGCACCCGACTTAATCGCGGTAGTAATGCTAACCGGTAAGCTACAGGCCCCACACGAGCTATAACCTCAAATGGACCAATGAACCGGGGAGAGAGTTTGGAACCTCTCCCAAAGCACTGATGTCCACGTCGTGGAGAGACACGGAGAAACACATGATCGCCCACAGAAAACTCCAAAAGTCGCCGCCGCTGATCCGCATAAGATTTCTGCCGACTCTGAGCTGATAACAACCGCTGACGGATTAACCGAACCTTCTCAGTAGCCTCGTGAACCATCTGTGGTCCCAAGAGAGCTGTCTCCCCCACTTCGGTCCAACACAAAGGTGATCGACACGGCCGCCCATACAACGCTTCAAAAGGAGCCATCCCAATGGATGCCTGATAACTGTTATTGTAGGCAAACTCCACCAAAGGAAGGTGAGTTGCCCATGAACCCCCAAAATCTAGCACACAAGCCCTCAACATGTCCACCATGGTCTGATTCATCCTCTCAGTCTGACCGTCAGTCTCAGGGTGAAAGGCTGTACTCAAGTGAAGCTTGGTCCCCATAGCCTCCTGCAAACCTGCCCAAAAACGGGAAGTGAACCTCGAATCCCGGTCAGAGACAACCGATGATGGTATGCCATGCAGTCTCACAATCTCGTTCATGTATAGCTGACTCAAAGTCCCAATGGAGTCCCGCTCGCGAACAACAAGGAAATGGGCCGACTTTGTGAGTCGATCCACAATCACCCAAATCATATCTTTCCTCCCTGTGGTGGGTGGAAGACCAGTCACAAAATCCATCGCTATGTGGTCCCACTTCCACTCCGTTATGGGCAAGGGCTATAACATGCCCGCCGGCCGCTGATGCTCAGCCTTCACCTGCTGACACGTGAGGCACCACGAAACAAAGGCAGCCACATCGCGTTTCATCCCAGGCCACCAAAAATGTCCCCGAAGCGCATGGTACATCTTCGTACCCCCTGGATGCACAACAATTCTAGACTGGTGAAACTCCCTCATCACCTCATCCCTGAGAGAAGAAGCCACTACTAACCGCCCCTGAAAAGACAACTCATGCTCAGAACCCTCTGTCCAGTCCTCAGATAGCTCACCAGCCTCAATATAAGCACGGAGAACCTCACACTCAATGTCACCCAACTGTCCCTCCCGGATGCGCTGGTACAACTCAGGTACAACCACCAAAGTACTTAGGACTGTCCCACCATCACGAACAACATGCCGTGCCGCAACATCGCCAACTGCTCCATCAGCTTCCACTCTCTCACGGCCACCTCAGCTTTCCCTTTTCTGCTCAACGTGTCAGCCACAACATTACCCTTGCCTGGGGTATAGGCAAGAGTAAAGTCAAAGGTCTGCAAATACTCCACCCATCTCCTCTGCCTCAAATTCAAGTCCTTCTGAGTAAAGATGTACTGAAGGCTCTTGTGATCTGAGAACACCACGAACTTCTCCCCCAAAAGGTAATGTTGCCAACTCTTCAAGGCAAAGATGACAGCCGCCAACTCGAGATCATGAGTAGGATAATTCTGCCCATGAGGCTTCAGCTGCCTCGACCCATAAGCTACCACACTGTGCTCCTGCATAAGCACACACCCCAAACCAACCCTGGACGCATCACAGTACACCTCATATGGGATATCCTCCCGAGGTAACCTCAACACCGGTGCAGTGGTCAAATGGGTTTTGAGAGCCTCAAATGCCTGCTTACACTTATCAGTCTACTCAAACTTCACTCCCTTCCGAGTCAACGCCGTCATAGGAGCTGCCAAACGGGAGAATCCCTCTACAAAACGACAGTAATAGCCTGCCAAGCCAAGAAAACTACGAATCTCGAAAACATTGGTTGGTCTCTCCCATGATGATACCGCCTCAATCTTGGCTGGGTCCACTCTAACCCCTTCAGCTGACACTACGTGGCCAAGGAAATGGACCTCCTGCATCCAAAACTCGCATTTGCTAAACTTAGCAAACAACCGCTGGTCCCTCAAGGTTTGCAACACTGTTGCCAAATGCTCCACATGCTCCCTCTCAGTCTTGGAATATACCAAGATATCGTCTATAAACACCACCACGAACGAGTCTAAGTATGGGGCAAAGACTTGGTTCATCAAATGCATAAACACTGCCGGCGCATTAGTGAGCCCAAAAGGCATCACTATTCACTCATAGTGCCCATACCTGCACCGAAAAGCCGTCTTAGGGATGTCTTCCTCCCTAACCCTCAACTGATGATACCCCGACCGTAGATCTATATTGGAAAACCACCGGGCTCCACTCAACTGGTCAAACAGGTCATTGATCCGAGACAACGGATACTTGTTCTTCACAGTCACCGATTTCAACTTCCTATAGTTGATGCAAAGGCGTAGCGTGCCATCTGCCTTCTTTGCAAAGAGCACCGGAGCACCCCAAGGTGAGGTACTCGGTCTGATATACCCTCGGTCCACCAACTCCTCTATCTGCCTCTGGAGCTCCCTCAACTTAGCTGGTCCCATCCGATAAGCCACTTGGGATATCGGTCCAGTCCCCGGTACCAACTCAATGACGAACTCTACACTTCTCTTAAGAGGTAGACTCCTTAACTGGTTAGGAAAGACATCCTGAAATTGGTTAACAACTGCTGGCCACACTCTCTTTTCCACCTTCCCTTCCTCAGCAAAGGTCAGGGCTGCCAACCTGTGGGTAATGGCACCCCACTGGTCCAACACTGGCCCAGCCTGACTCGCCTCACTGTCCCACTCCCCCTGCAGGGTGCAAGAGATTCCTGCAGGTGTAACGAAGGATACACACCGCCGATAACAGTCTATCTTGGCTTGGAAAGCCATAAGCCAACCATACCCAAGATCAGGTCAAAAGCACGCAAGGGCAATACATGCAGGTCGAAGCTCAGCTCCACACTTCTTATGGTTAACACACAGTCACGGCAAACACGCCGCACCTCAATCATACCCCCCACTGGAGACTCAACAACTAGGGGCTTCGCTGCCTCCACACAAGCTAACCCCAAACTATCTATCACAAGTTCAGCAACAAAAGAACACGATGCACCCGTATCGAAAAGAACAGAAGCTAATGTACGGGAGATCAAAAGGGTACCTCTAACCACCGATGGTCCTGCTCCACCCTCAGCCGGTGGGGGTGGTAGCTCAGCCTCCTCCTGGTACGTTGCCTCCAGCGCAAACACCCTCCCTTGGCCTGTGCCACTGGTCGGCTCACTCACTGGGCGCTTCCCGCCATGGCTGCCTCCAGCTTCAGTCTGCTAACGCTCTTGCCTCCCCTGAGGTCGGGTCTGGCTAGATCCTGCCTGGCTAGCCTGCCACTGGCGAGCTGGCCTCTCCGCTGGAGCGCGGAAACTAGCATCACTCCTCATGCTGGATGTCACGCCTCCTGCTCCCCTGTTGCCACTCTTGCACACTCGGCTCAAGTGGCCCTCTCGCCCACAGCTGTTGCACCGCCAGTCCTTCTTGGGACATTCCCTCTTGAAGTGACCTTGCCTCCCACAACAAAGACCACCGCTGGGGAGACCTCCTACTGAACCTCCCTGCCCACTATCGCCAAGGATGAACCTCCCTGAGTTCACAAATGGTAGACCCTGGCTGCGGAAAGAGCCACTATCTCTCTCCTCAGTCTTGGGCCTCTTGGACCCAGAATCGCGTTCAGACCCACCTTGTAACTGGCGACCCTGGTGGACCTGCCTCCCATCATCCAGTTCCCTCTCAGCTATACGTGCTGTCTCAACAACCTCAGCATAGGTCCTCAAACGTAGAATCGCTACCCTCTACCTAAGAGCTGGCCTGAGACCCAAGGTGAACTTGTGGGCTTTCAGGTCCTCCTTTGTCATAGTGTCGGGGGCAAACCTACTTAGGCTCCGGAACTCCCGCTCATACTCGAGCACCGTCTTTGATCCTTGCTTCAGGCTGCCAAATTCTTCTCTCTTCACTCAGGGAAAAACTCATCGTGGAAGAGTTGCAAGAACTCCTCCCACAGCATAAACTGCACCGCACGGCTCCCCGCGCTACCACTCCAGAGCATTCCCCTCTAGCTGCCGAATGGCCAGTCTCACCTTATCCTCCTCCCGGGGTAGGAGAAAGGAAAATACATGTTCGATCTGCCTCAGCCAGTGCTCAGCTAACACTGCGTCCTCCTCTCCTTTGAATCGCGGAGGTTGTTCCTTTTGGAACCGTGTCACCACGTCATCCTCTGCACGAATCGGTATACCACTCAGCGAACCCTCACGCTCCCGGGGTAGCTCCCCCATTGGTGGTGGTGGTGGTGGTGGCACCACCTGCTGGGTTGCCATCTCGCGGCGCACCTCCTCCCGTACCTCTTGCCGGATACCCTCCCTCAGCTCTAGGATTTCCAGTCGGATTCCTTCTCGCAGCTGCGCCAGCAACAGTGCATGTCCTCCAATGGACTGCCCCGCACCCGGGCCCTCATGGGCAGATGACTCATTAGCCACTGCCCCGGACGCACGTGTCACTCTCCTCAGTGGCATTCTTACTACAGGAAGTAAGAAGCACAAACGTCAGAACGCGTTCGACAATTATCGGGTTTCACTACCTCTACCCCACTATCAAGTCAAGTAGTAAATGGCATCACACACATTTTACACATTGCACCAATCAACATTGCACACAGTTCAAATAAACAAGGACCTTTCCTTGTAGTCATACTCAAGGTACTTCAAATAAAATTAGAGTTGCACAGTTCACACCTTATCACATTATTCACATTTTTCTTTTATCACAATTACAATGTTAACAGGTATCCACACCTTCACATACAACAACCAATGCAACTAGTGTCCTAATGCCAATGCATGCAAATCCTACCTCAGGTCTGGACTACCCCAAGTACACCTTAGAGGCTCCAAGAGGACCGTGTTGATCAGGCACGTCCCTCCAGGTTCCCCCAAAGGACTCAAGATAACCAGATCCGCCGACTACCCTAGGCCAACTAGACCATGCTCTGATACCATCTTGTCACGCCCCGGTTTTCCAACCCGAGGAGACCGGAACGTGACCCTCCCTTTATCCGGATTTGGATAAAGGGGTAGAATACAACATACACTTCACATTTTATTTTCAGAAACCAAAATCACATAATTATTAAATTCAAACCACATGCCTTTATTGTGTTTCAAACTTCATTACAATATCTCCCCGCTGGGGTTACAATGCCTCAACAAAATTACATAACGCAAATAACATAAAATAAAGCCACAAAACAGAACTCTTCCACCTTGGTGTTCCCACCTAACGTCTGTAGGTTCCTGCAAGAAAACACACCATAGTAGGAGGGGTGAGCATCCACAGCTCAGTAAGGATCATGTCTCCCCAACTCATCCCATGCTCCTAGCATCTACATGCCATGTGTACAAGTGCAGTGTCGTGTTACAATAATTTCAACAGGCAATAACAAACCGCATCAGTAGTTACAATTCTCCACCACACAAACCACAAGTGATTTAACCGCCTCTTCAGGCCAATGATTTAACCGCCTCTAAGGCATAGTTTCCCACGATCGGTCTCACCGACATTAACTCGACCTCTCGGGCTCCACAGGTCGATCTCATCGACATCAACTCAGCCTCTCAGGCTCCACGGGTACACAAGCATTGCCTCAACCTCTCAGGCTTTTTAGGCTCCACAGACATAACAACAAACATTTAACATATATCTCAATTATTCAGGCATAACAACAAACATTTAACATACATGTCCACCCTGGTATAACATCAAACACCTAGCATGCATATCCTCACAGACATTACATCAAACACTTTTCAGGCATAACCACACTGGCATAACATCAATCGCATAACATGCATAGCCTCACAGGCATAATATCAAACACCTAGTGTGCAGTGCCACACAGGCCTAATCTTATCCCCATACATGCCACTGAAGGCCAACATCCATATAGGAGATCACACCTATATGGATTTACATATAATATATATATATATATATCCAGATTACGAAATCGACTACCATAAGGCCAAAACCCTGGGATAGGTACAAGGAAGAACAGAACCCCTACCTTGAAAATGTCCTCCTGCTCTTGCTCCCGCGCTAGACGCCGTCCTCCCCCCAAGAGATGCTCCTGGCAAGCCAGCAGCTCTCCTTCCTTCCCTCTCTCTAGCTCTCTCTCTCTCTCTCTCTCTCTCTCTCTCTCTGCGATGGCTGCAATGGCTGAAGAGAACCCTAACACTAGAACAAGGAGTCTTCACTTCTATATATAGGCATCACAACATCAAAACGACGTAGTTTTGATTAAGTGAATCCCAGTATCAAAATGACGTAGTTTTGATCACACAAGTTGTAACCTTTCCGCACCCACACACGATAAAATATCCACAATTCCAACATACCCCTTTGGGAAAAGATGTTTAGAATCACAAAACCAAGGTGACGGTGCAAAAATATGGCTGCACGCCATATTGCACGCCATATCCCCAATTGACTTGCAGCTCCAAATGCTGTGAAATTCTACCCCAAGCTTCCTTGCATCATGTAGAAGGCTGATATGCAGAAAAATGCTTGCACGCCAATTGGTCCAATTGGCTTTCAAGGCCTTTGGCTCTGAAACTTCTATGGGAGGTAAAGGACATCATTCTGAGAAACTTTTGTCCTGCACGCCAATTGATTTGAGGCCATCTACTTGGTCAAAATCAACCTCCAAAACCGGACAAAACAGCCTAAAAACGCCTGTATATGCAAATAGCATCTTCCTAGGGCATAAAAGCATGTTAGCAAACTCCCTAAAACCCAACAATTTCCACTCACAAGGCATCTTCGGTTAACTTCTTACATGCCGCAAAACACGGGTCATTACAGGCACTGATCGTGTTTACCAGATTTTGGACAAACACAGAGGGAAAAGATGAAAAACATATGCTGACTGGTTTTGGGGTGGACCTCACTGGAGAATAGAAAGAGACTTGTCTTTGAGCATTGGCTGTGCTTCCCAGGTTTTAGACAAACGGGGATAGGAAAATATGATTGACTGGGTTTCCCAAAATTTGAA
Source organism: Taxillus chinensis (assembly GCA_023512835.1). NCBI lineage: Eukaryota > Viridiplantae > Streptophyta > Magnoliopsida > Santalales > Loranthaceae > Taxillus > Taxillus chinensis. The sequence continues at coordinate 22,615,161 of CM042085.1, read as the reverse complement.
AAGATGAAAAACCTGACAAAAGTTTAATGTAGGCTTCAATTGGTACAACATTATAATTAAGCTGGGGTGAGAGGAGTGGATTTAACTTGGCTTTGAATGTTAACCATCTATCTGCTTGCATTCCCTCCAAAATAAATCAACTCTCTTCTATCTGCTTGCACCGGCCTTGGCACTGCCTATTGCTTCCCAGCATCTTCTTCTAGCCCCATCTCTTGATGAAGCTTTGGGTTCTTTTCCTTGTTTTTTCCCCAAAGAACATCATACAGCCTTGCCAACATCAGAACGGACCCTACAACCCTGTAATTTAATTTAGGAAAGCACATGGAGAGAGAGAGAGAGAGAGTTCATCAGTAACAAAAATTATTCAAAACGATGGAACACATGGTATATAGTTTGTCTTGGAGGAGTACCCAACTGAGGACAGCCACAATGAAAAACCTGACAAAACCTGGACTTCAGCGCTGACTGCGTGGATTCCTGTCTCATGAAAGCTCCAATTTGTCCAATTTGTTGGACTGGTCTGGGTAAATGGAAGGCAAGAGAAGGAAGTGACCGTTGTTGTAGTGACACTGAAAATGGAAGTGAAGTGAGCTAGGCAGAGCCAATAATCTGAACAAAATTGACTAATGCTTTTACTAATATCTTTGTTTTGGTATTTAATTTTGTTTACAGCATGTAGAGTCAATAGTTTTATTATACAGTTATTGTTGGGCATGCTCAAACCATTTAGATTCATATATAGTAAGTTATTGTACCATACATATATTACATATAATGTTTTTATGATTATGAATTGAACATTTGTAGGAAATAAAAGATGGGCGTGCTCAAACGAGGTCTGACTTGTATATCAAATCTAGAAAAAGGAAGAATGGAGAACCAGTGAGTGAGATTGCTAGGCAAAATATTGTAAGTTATTCATCATAAAAACTTGAAAATGTTTTATATTGGAAGATTATGTGCATGTACTTTGTTATATATTGATTTTTATGGCTGCAGAAGGAAATGGAAAAACTCATGGCTGAGCAAGAAGTTGACCCCTCTGATGGGGTTTGTGGTAAAATTGTCTATGAGGAGGGTGATGTATATAGCCGAGTCATATCTAAAGAAGAACGAAATGGGCGAGTTCGTGGCCTTGGATTTGCACCTTCAGCTCCCCGTATTCATTCAGCGTCAAATTCTACATATTATGATTTGGTTGAGCAACACAGGAATGATGTAAACATTATCAAGGTTTTACATGAGCAAATTTTAAAAAATGAAGCTGAGAGAATAAAAAAGGATAAATAGTTGGAGGAAATAATTTTGCAACATGTAGCTGAAAATAAACAGTTGGCACAACGAATTAAAATGATCGAACAACTCATTCCCGGAATGGTAAGTTGAAGTATTATTTTGAATGATACTATGTAGAACTCACACTTATTTTGATTTGTCTTTATATTTTTCAGCATATTGATGGTCGAACTCCAACAAATGAGGTGTCCCGTGGTTTTCAGCAGAAGTCATCATGTGCAAGTCGTCCAGACAGAGATCCAAACAGAGATCCAGAAAGAGATAATTGATTGTTTTATTCTCCAAATGACTCAGTGTCGTGATAATAGAAAAGTTTTTCTTTGCCCCTTACTTTTTCCTTGTACTATATCACTCATGACACATCTTTGGATTTGGCTACATTAATCATAGATCTTAACCTAATTGCTTACAGGCTGCAATCATTATAGATAAAGTTATTTTTCTTTTACTATTGCATGATTTGGATGAGATGATTCTGAAATACAGAATATTGGAGCTTTGTATCATGTATTAAAAGCAGGGGTGCTGTCCTTTACAATTGCATTAGCATAATATCTATTCGACTGGTCATTTTGAGAAATGTATCATGCAGAGTTAAGTAGATATGGGTTAAGCAATTTTGTTTTGAATATTTTAAGTGCCCATGCCTATTTTTTTTTCCAGCTATAACTATCTTTTATGGGACTCCTTTATTAATATTTGTACCACATGATAGTATGAATAATGAATGTTTTTTGGTAATATCAGAATTTGAAATTGAACTTGAAAATGTTAGATATCTCTTTCTTTTTAGGTTATTACATATCTTTTTTAATGGTGATTGCATGTTTAAATATTTTATTCATTATTAATACTTTGAACTTTTTACTAATGTCAGATTTTGTTCTTTGAATTACAGCTCCCAACTAATGCATTGCCAGAAATGAACTAGAAGGCTTCAAAATCTACTATGTTGATCAAGCTGACTAGGTTTTAGACTTAGAAATTAAGTATTCTATGTTATATGTACATTGTAATTTTGAACATATGGGGTGAATGAATGACATTTTGTAAAATATCAAACGGATCATCTTTTTTGTAATATATATGTACGTGTTTTTATATTAGTGTGCCAAATTTGCAATATGGCTCTTCAATTCATTTTCTGTTTTAATAATTAAAAGTCATATCTCAGAATTGATATATATATATTAATCATCATATCACCTAACTATAGTGGCGATTTAAATATGCCACCGGGTTTCCAAATGGCCTCACACTTTTACGCTGAAGCTATACCTATACCGGCATTTAAAAAATGACATCTGAACTTGAACCTGTACCAGCATTCTAAAAATGCGGCCCCAAGTTGCAGTTGTATCAGCGTTCTGCTAATGACGCCTAAAGTTGCAGCTGTATCGGCATTCTATAAATGCCGCGTAAAGTTAAACCTGTGCCGTCGTTCAAAAAATGTTGCCTCAAGTTGCACGCTGTGTCGGCATTTTATAAATGCCGCCTGAAGTTCCACCTATTCCGTCGACATATTAGCGCCGCCTTAAGGAATAACCTATCACAGCATTTTTCTAAACGCCGACATAAACTCATTTGTACTGTCATTAAAACAACGCCAGCACAATGTCTATATATACCAGCATTCTTAAAAAACGCCGGAAAAAGGTTTTATTGGCGTCAAAAACATGGCGTATCTCGAAACGCCATGTCATATATATACCGGCATTTTTTGTAATGTAGCGTCATTTTTGGAACGCCGCGTAAGTTAAAACATCCTGTAGTAACTACAATGGCAGAGTAAGGTCGTAATTGATGCATTTCCAAGATACAACTCAACCTTATTCAACAATTGATGAGATTGGGGATTTAGATTTCAAAGTTTATTGGTTATATTTGAATTTTTAAAACTAAATATTGTATAATTTAGACTATGTTTGATTCAATATGATTATTTTTAAAAATATAATTATTTTTAAAAACTATAAATTCACTTAAATTTTTAAAATTTATTAAAATTACTATTTATAAAAAATAATTATATTTTCGAAAATAATATCGTCTACTTTATTTTACAATTCGATTGCGTCTTTATAAAAATCATAGATATATAAAAAAGCTAGCTAATTATCATCATATGGGGTTACGACACATATGGGGTTCCCTAAGCTAGCTAATATCCCCATACGTGTCCCGTACGTTACCTCAGTATGGCACATATGGGGTTATGTGTTTTCATGTATCGATATTTTTTCTGAAGTAAGAAATCGCAGGAGACAGTAGTGAGACACCAAAGTAGCCATTGGAACCCATCAATAGCATTAATGGCTTCAGATTTTATTCCATTATTTTTTACACCTGTTATGAATTATAAATATATATGTAATTTTATTTAAAGCAAAACTATGTAGATGCAGTGCACGTCTGGTACACTACTCAATTTAAGGAAATTAATTTTGTGCACGTCCTTCCATTTCACTTTGGCGAGAAGAATATAAAAGATGAGAATCCTATTGTGCACAATTCACATTTCACTCGCTTGCTAAATCATAGACTAGAAATAAACAAGGAAAAGTCTAATCACAAAATTACCCTTTCCGCATAGTGTACCTATGTACCTGTATATAGGTATAGCATTACTCATATATAGATTATATGTCATGTGATGTCCTGTCAATATATGCTTAATAACTATGACTATGTTGCGAAAGCCCACGCACACCACTTGCCATTTGTGGTTTCACGTACCGCACGGCTATCCGACTATATGTTATACTTCCCACGGACCAAGAACCAGCAGAAGCTAACCAACACTTTACGTAAACCAACATTTTAATAATTACAACAAACAATATAGAGTAAGGTAAACATATATCATTGCTGCATGCAAAAGGATGACCAAGCGGACAGTCATGTCTAATACATTATTGAATGACGTTGATAACTTTTTTTTTATTGTTGTGTCCTGGGATGAGCTAGCAGACACGCACCCCAACACAATTAGAAGCAATCACCGCCAGTACGTAATAAGGAATAGTTGTCCAAAGGTATAATAATCATATATTTAGTTGTCAACTTTGGCTGAAGCGACGGAGAGGCGGTAGAGAAAGGAGTTGGTGTACTGGAAGTGGATGGAGCTGCCGCTCTCGAGTGGCCTGCCATTGTTCACCAGGCAGTCGTCGTAGCGGAGGCGCTTGAAAGTAGAGGGATCGATGAGGCGAGTGGAAGCGAACCAGCCACAGTGGACGTGGATGTCAGAAATGGAGTTGCCGGCGAGGCAAGTGTTACTGATGGTAACGGAGTAGCATGGGATGCCGTCAGGGAGCGTTCCAGTAGGACCTTGGCTGATCGATAAACTGTCAGCTGAGCAGGTGTCCCATCCCCAGATGCGGAGAAGCTTGCGACTGGAGGAGTTGGAGCTCTCTAATCCTGTAATTAATTAATAATCAAGAACATATATATTAAGAATTTTAAAAAATAAAACACACACACACACATGCATACGAGTATAGATTGATATGTTAAGCTATGTTAAGCTATATATATATATATATATATATAATACATCAATGACATAACTAACACAAACCATGGGAATATGGAATCAGAAGCAACAGTAGGAAAACTGAAACCGCAGACGCTTTGTGTGACAACATGTCTAGCAAGCTAGCTAGCTAGTAGGCAGAGCGATAAGATATCAGTTGAGTTGAGGGTTGGGATCGATCGATGCTTGAGGGAAAAAAAAAGAGCCCAGGATGTTTCCGCATAAATAGGCTCAAATTGGACACATCATTAACTCAGAATTTGGAAACCGAAGCAACAAATTTGCATGGAAAATTTGACGAGAGGGGCGCGTGGTAAACACCGATCCCAAAAATGGGGAGCAACCTTAATACACATCGCCGGATTGAAGTTGAAGTTGACATAAACTGGGGTTGTAGGGATTTGAAATCACAGCTAAGCAACTGCAGCCTAAGGGACATGTGGGGCCGACTTGAGCTCGTTGTCACCGCAATCAGCATCTAAAGCCGCAGCTCATGCTGGTGTAAAACGGAGTGGACCGGAGCGGCTTTTTTTTTTTTTTTCTTAAATGATTGTTACAGTCATATTAAAAAGTATTTTATAATAAATTAACATATAATAATAATTTAATTTGGAAAAAAATAAGATATAGCAATAATAATTTTAAAAAAAAACATACAAGTTAAATTTAAAACTCGATCAAATATTAATTTACCAAATAAAATTTTAAATTGGTTATTTAAAATTTTCAAGTAATTTCGAATGAGTAATATTATTTAAAAATTAATCAAAAATATACCTTGTATTTTGCAATAAAAAAATGGTAAGTTAAATTTCTTTTAAAATATTAATTTAAAAGTCATTTAAAAGTTTATGTTTCTAAATTTTATTTTTAAAAGTAATAAGTTTATATAGTTTAGCCGTCTAGGTAACGAAGTAAGTATGATGAGTAATGGTTAAAAAAACTAAAAACAAAATAATCAATGATTGAAATAAATTAAATTTTTAATAGTCTAATCCGTGCAGACTGTAAATTAATTCATAAACCAGTAATTCAATTTACACTTCTATCGGTTATTAATTCTATATCACATATAATATCCTTTCAAATTATATATTTTATTTTTCCTTGGTGTACAATTTAATCATTTTTATTTAATGATAATGTGCACATGTTTAGACTACATATATAACCTATAACCTACCGCAAAATATAGCCAACGTAGCATACAGCCTATAGATACTATTTATAACAAACACATATACAACCTTTCAATGGATCAAATGAAAGTTCTATAATTAAAAAAAGTAAAAAAATTAGTTTAGCCTCTCTCCAATTAGTAATGGTAAAAAATGTATCAAGTATTTATGAAAATGTATTTGCAAAAAATACTAAATAACCCAAATTTATAGTAACCAGATTGGTATAATATGCACATTAAAGCATAAACTTAAGCACTGATATATTTGCATGATGTTGGAATTAACATGCTTTTCAAATTTAAGAATTTTTAAATTGCAGAATTGGAGTTAGAATTTAATACATGTAGGGCACTAGGGTGTATCATTTAATACGAAGTTTTTATATATGTAGGGTGTAGAATTTTAAAAAGGTTTAATTTGTCTACCAACTGAATTTTCCAATATAGTCTACACGAGCACACCTCTTTGCTTAAGATCAATCTCCCAAATTTTTTTCAATACTAATGAATCAAATCACATAATCGATCAGCATCAAACAATTACGGAAGCAACGACTCACCGATGCCCCTTGGAGACAACTAGGACGAGGACCGAACATGTGGGCTATAAGTCAAGCAAATGCTAAAGACATTGCGGGAGACGTATGCAGAGGCTCGATATACAGTGTATGGTGGCGTTAGGGACAATCTATTGGTCTAAATGGAGAGACAAACCATGGTAGGCACCGTCGGAGAGCAAGTCCAATACGATAGAAGTATGGTGATGTGTGAGATGAGTAGCAGCACGGTTTTTTTTTCTTTGATGATAAGAGAGAAGAGTTAGATGAAAAGTATTTTTGGTGTTCAAAGATTTAATTACAGCAATGAGATTAAATGAAATATGACTACTTTGCTTTAAACAGAAAAGGAAAGCAATACCCTTAATGAAAAACAAAAAACGAATAATGAATATTTATTTAATTAACTAACACGGTCTGCTCTCACATTTTTATCCAGTCCACATTAGTTGCTGAAACTGGTGCTGGAGTAGCATGTCCTGGAGCCAGTGTTTTTTATTTATATATTTTAAATACTGTGATCTTCCTCCACGTCGTGGGTTTATATTTCTGCCCCTTATCATACAAGCTAAACCAGTACGATGCCAGGAATTAATTTCACCAAAGTGCCACTTGATTTTATAACTATTTCACTTGTGCAGCTTGCTTGTTTTGTTGTATTTTCAAATTTTGCAATTGACAATCATTAACACTATGTAACTGCCGGGAGATCTCAAAGGATTATGAAATGTATTTATTCGTAAGATATGTAACTGCCATCGGAGTCACACCCAATACGGCAAAACAACCATGAAAGTCACAACCGATGAGGCATGAGACTACCCTCCCCGTCACGGGGATACCCTATAAGAGAGAGTGGACATCATCCAATGAAACTTTCATGCCTCCGAAGGGCTATGGAAGGTGGAAGTCTCAATAAGACTACTTGACGGGCTATTCTTCTCGTCCTTGTAAAATAGTAAACTTGCTCTGTCCAATAAGACTTGTTGACGGACTATTCCACAAATTTGATAAGGCTATTTTGTAGCTACAATAGATGGTAAAATATGTGAAGGCAATGATGATCACCCCCTCCACTTTAGCAGGGCCATGAACATAAAGCAGATTCATGACTCAAGAGGACACTAAGGTTCGCCAATCTAGTACTTAGTAGATAGGTTGCATCAGTGACAGTAACTTTTAGCAAACTACCCTTCAATCAGCGGTTATAGATTAGACGTAACTCATTCGTGTCAAACAAAATTAAGTGAACCAGCATTTCTATCTAAGTTTCATTTATTGAATGAATCCAAAAGCACCCATTAACGAGATATTCAACAAACAAACACACACACAAATCATCAAACCAACCGTGACGGGACGGAGGGAAAATGGAACACATTTTGACAGGATATCATAAAATCCCCGTAAGTCCTCTGCATAGAAGGCGGCAGAGTATAGTAATCAACACCCGGATGAGGGACACAGTGATGAAGAACAGTCCAGACCAGACGAACACAATGGTGGGCACCTCTGTCGAACGGGTACAGATGGGACAGCACCCCGAAGCTCCTCTGTTCCATTTCGTTGCGTTACGGACAGGGTGGCCATTAAGAATGCCATTCTTCTATATCTATTTTTTATAATTTTTTCATTCTATTAGTCATTAAAAATGCTTGTGTTAAATAAAATATAGGAAGTTATATATAAAAAAATATTTACGAAATGAATAGTATTTTTTCCAATCTACAACCCTTTTTCCGAAAATCTGATGACCTTCGCGGAGTACTAATAACCCATGCTTGAAATAGCAATTACTCTGAAAACAGTCTTTGAAATCATCTATCTAAACAACTGATTTAGCACGCGCATGCGCGCGCGGTGAGTTGCTAGTTAACTAAAAACAGATAAAAGGTTTCATTTCAGAAGGTCAAAGAAGCATAAATACGTCAGGTTGTTAGTTCCGCCTATTTCCTGGTTTGAAATTATGGAAAATGTAAGGTCGAGATAAAATAATGGCAGGTTTTGATTTTTTTGATTTCAATGGTTGTCAAGGAACTGCAAATTTGACTTACCCATTTTGGAACGAAAGATCCCCACCACATTGAGCTGTTCTTCACCCTCTCTCCTCCCCGGATTGCACGCACATCCTCCCAACTTTTGGGGGGCTGTCATCTCCTCTGTTTCGGGTATATATAGAAGGAGAAAAAGATATGTTTGTCATATTGTCATTGTACTCTGTTGCCCTTTTTGAGTTTTCTCAGGGAAGGGGTTACTCCAGTGCCTTCCCTTTTCACCTGCATTTCTGCAATGGCTGCCTCTATATGGTTAAGGCCTGAGGTACTATTTTCATTTTTCCTTTTTCCTTTTTTGTTCGTTAATTCAGTTCTCACTTGCTTGATTGTAAGTTGTTGTCACTTTCATTTTTCAATTTTCTCTTTTCACCTTCATCCAATGTCCGGTTCTTTCAACTCTTTTCTTGCATAAAATGCCCCATTGCATTTCTGTCAGTGTTGGGCAGGGGAGAAAGAAATGCAGACCATTTATGCATATATATATATACCATCACTTCTTATGCAGTTTCCATGACCATATGATTCTTTTCTCCTTTTTACAATGGGACAGGCATTCCCTATTTTTGCATCAGTCGGCCTTGCTGTTGGCATCTGTGGCATGCAACTTGTCCGGAATATCTGCGGCAACCCCGACGTGAGGTACACTGGCTCTTTGTTATTTATTTGATGCAGTTGGAAGTAGGGACGTTACGTGATTAGTTTTGGTAAAATCTAAATGCGACCATAATGCCAATCTTGCAGACTGACTTTTGTAGTTTTCTTCCAGAGTTCGCAAGGAGAACAGAGCTGCAGGCATTCTTGAGAACTTCGAGGAGGGAAAAAGATACAGAGAGAACAGTGTCAGGAAGTTCGTTCGCAACAAGTCACCTGAGATTATGCCATCCATCAACAAAATTTTCTCTGACCCAAATTAGAAAATTTATCTAAAATCAGCCAGCACACATGCGAGAAGATTGGTCTTAGGAAAAGAACTGTTGGCTAAAGTAGGATCAGGTTTGGGTGGGGGAGGAAGGTTATGACTTGTGATAACGTGTACTGCAAGTTGTCTGGATGTTTCACATATGTCCTCAAACTTATCGTATAATAAAGCTTTCGTTTTCACTGCCTTCGATGTTTCGCTTCTCTAATTTCCTTGTTATTTGCAAGCTTTAGAAAACTGTTCAAATTATTTTTTGAAAATTGTAGAATGTTAAATCTCAAGTATTATGCAGTGAGTTTGAGTGTTACAACTCCTTTGCAATGCCATAATACAGCAGGACTTGGGAATTCCCTTATTACAAGTGCGCTAATGTTGAGTTTGAGCATACAATAATCATACACAAAAGCTAGGATACATCAAGGTGGAGTTTACCTGATGATAACTGTTGTACCCTCTTCCCCTCTCTGCTATTCTGCATTTCAACTCACACACATCGCTTTGCTGAATAAAACATTAATTTTAATGCATGGAAATTCTCCTCTTTTTTTCTTTTTTGGGCGGTGGCCGGTAAAGAAGGCACAATCAAAGATTTATCCCCAACTCTATGAACCTAAACTCTGGATGCTTGATCACAGCTTTACGCCTGTACAGACATAAACCTAGAAGTCAATTTTTGTACCGTTAGGCTCATCGTCAAATTAGAGGTCATTCACAGTTATTCTTTGGATGTTGTCCTCAAGAATTCAGCTACCAACTTTGAGAATACAGAGTTGTCCTCAAGTAACTGGCTTGGGGAGTCGTACTCAATAACATTTCCTGAAATTCATTCAAATGTGATCCGCGATCAGCATTATAATTAACCAATAAAAAAAGTACTATAACATTTCAACTTTACAAGTTTGAAGTGGTAGGTTATTTATGTTCTTACTGGGCTTCTGGTGTTTGTATATTAAATAAAGCTTACCCTCGTTGAGAACTAAGACTAGGTCGTTGTCAACAACTGTCTGAATCCGGTGCGCCACAGTAATCACTGTGCATTTGCTAGTTTCTTTTCTTATTGTATGTTGAATCAGATTATCAGTTGCTGTATCCACAGAGGCCGTAGCTTCATCCAAGACCAGAACTCTCCTCCTCTGCAAAAGGACTCTGGCCAAACATACCAGTTGTCTTTGCCCAACGCTCCAGTTTTCCCCATCTTCTGCTACTGTACCATTTTTGATACCCACAATAAGCATTCAAGAGAGTCTATAGTAAAAAGAAAGAACATTAAAAAAAAAAAACTGCGCCTCCATTTTATATACCAAGTACATTTCTATACCTGCTGAATCTAGGAGCTTGTGATCTTGTCCTATTATGTCCGCTAGATGACACTTGGTTAGAACCTGCAGATACTTATTTACTTCAGTAAAAAAATGTATGCTTTCTCCAAATTTGTCTCCCACAAGAAAGCAGAGGTCAAAAGCTCTTACCTCCCATATTTCTTGATCAGAATGCTGCTGTAGAGGATCCACGTTCATCCTCATGGTTCCTTGAAATAATGTTGGGTCTTGTGGAATGATACTCAGCTTCGATCTCAAGTCCTGCAATCCCAACTTTCCAATATCCACCCCATCAATAAGAATCCTTCCTTCCGTTGGCTCCACCAACCTGAATAGAGTTTGGATTAGGGTAGACTTCCCACTCCCAGTTCTACCCACCACCCCAATTTTCTTTTCTCCAGGGAAAGTACAGGTGATTCCCTTGAGAATCATTGGGAGAGAAGGGTTGTACTGCACTTGGAGGTTTTCTAGATTGATTTGTCCATAAGTGGGCCATTCTGTTGGAAGCTTGCAATCATGGATCACCAGCGGAGCTTCGCTTGGTAAGTTACTGAATTGGAGAATTCTCTCTACTGAAATCATTTTGTTCTCCACATTGCATAAATTCCATATCACCCAGCCCTGCAGAACATTCATGTTCAGACCATATGTGGCAACCAGTCCTGCCAAGCCTGAAATAAGGTTGAATTCAGTTAAATAAGTCCAGTAAATGGTAGTGATTCCATGAAAAATTTGTGGACTGATAGACTGTAAAGCTAAAAATACACTACAATGGAAGGATTGAAGCAACTTACTGGGGCTGATGGCTGACTTGGACAGTTTCACCAAAATAACAAGGACAATAAAGAAGACAAGGTTGAAAAGAAAGTTGATCCTAACACACAGCCATTCCATAGCGGCAGCGTTGTGGAAGATGGTGCGGGAATAATCATCAATCAAGCCAAGAATTTTCACTGAGAAACGACAATCCTGATTGAAGCAGCGAATTGTTGCAACCCCTTCAATAGTTTCTGAAAAGTGGTGGACTATTGGAGCTTTCCGAATGCCTACCATCCTTGCTAGCTCTCTAGCAGTATGAATGTAGTAAGCCTGTAAAAGCAAAAAATGGCAGGATGATGATTTAAAATCAACCTTTCATTTAATTTAAAAAAAAAAACTGATGACATTAATCACATATGGAAATATGTGTTGCGTGAATATGAGGGGTGTTGAAGTTACATAGAGCCTTTTTTTTCAAGACCTTAAAAGAGTATCCAAGAAAATAACAGCTATAAACTTGAAATAGAAATTCCAAACTAATGGGTCTTGCCTGATACCATACGGAAATTGCCAGAACAGCAATGAATACTGGAAAAACCTGCCAGGCAACTTGGGACATAAGGAAGATGATACTAAGCAACTGAATGAGTGCAAATAGTAATCCTGCCATTCTGTATGGAATGTCTGTGTCAACAGTGCTTTGATCTATTGAAGACTGTCAAGACACCATGAGCAAAAAGAGGTTAATTTATTGCCATATTTGTATATGCATAGGATAGTGAAATTTATGGATGTATTGTATATTTAAATTGACACAATGCAGAATTAAAAGAACATTGAGAGATTGATTGCAACGATCAAATCTCTTAAATAAGCTATCAATTCAAACAAATCAGAAATGAAATTGATAAAAACTTAAAAATGCATGAAATATACCTCTGAACTAATACCTTAGTACTTATTTACAGGTGAACAAGAAAATACCAAAGAAACCAAAAATAGTATAAAATATGAAATAAAATAAAATAAATACTTATTTTTTTTTTTATATGCTGTATCATTCTCTTCTACTTGAAAATTACTTGACTGCGAGTTTGTTGCAGAATACAACAGCACAAGGACTCAACTACGAGTTTACTACAGAATACAATGGCACAAGAACTCAACTGTGATTTTGCAAGATGAAATGGATAGATGTTCGTCACATTAAACATCCGAGAAATAACCATATCATGTAATAACACAAGGACATATGCATTATTGTTGATCTTGCACATGATCACATAAGGGTCATACTTCTTTGTTGCAATTTGCTATATTGTCAATAGAAAACTTTTCCTTCCCCCAAAACACTATCATTTGGTCTCCCACGATAAACAATTTCTATCACGTATGTGAATCATTAGCCCTTTTATACTTAGTATTAGCACACTCTATCTTCTATTGGACATTTGCAAATATAGATCATTACTACTCAATCATGCATTTGGATGCCACATTCCTATTATTAGGTAACTATGCCAAATTCAAAATATATTGTGGGGGCTTTGTGTAAACTATCGAAAAAGGCATCCTCCCGATAGTGTGATAAACAAATTTGTTATAAGAAAAAGCTCTACTTGTGCAATTGCTAGATCCCACTGCCTTGTCTTCTCTCTATAAATACTCCGAACTAAATTTTCGAAAGTCTTGTTCACTTCCTTCATAAGTCTTGAATGGAAACTTTCGTAAAAACTAGATTCATCTACATGTATATCTTTCTTAATTCTTGTTTATACACCAAAATGTTTTAAAGATACATAATCTTTATCAAGAATAAATTATTTACCTACTAAATAGCACTCCCAAATCCATATATTTATCACAATTACATAAAACTCTGTCATAAGTAGACCAAGTTCTCCAGGCTTCACATAATTTCTCATTAAAGAAGGCTATTGATATCTTTTGTTGTAACAACACAACACCAATCTCAACTCCACTCACATTGCAATTCACCTCGAATAGTTTGGCGAAATTACAACCAAACAAGTAGGCCCTATATTGATAGAGTCAATATAAGGGCCTTGCATTACTACTCTTTCAATGCTCGAAAGCTCTGCTCAACCTCTTCAGACTAATGAAACTTTCCTTTTTTTCAAACATTTAGTTAATGGCACGACAATAGTATTAAAATGTCTGATAAATCTCCTAGAAAAACTAGCTAATTCTAGAAAACTTCTAAGCTCAATCACAACCAAAAGAGTAGGCCCTCCTAATTTCCTTCACTTTAGCATTATCCACCATAATGCCATCACAAACAAATTTAAGAAACAATAATTTGTTTTCCAAGAAAATACATTTCTTCAAATTAGCATATAATTTGTTCTCTCTCAAAACAATTGATACTTGCATCAAGTGATCAATATGATCATCTTTAGACTTATTATATACCAGTATATCATCAAAATTAACCACAATGAATTGTACATTGAAAAGTTTGAGTATCTGATTCATCATGTGCATAAATGTGTTGGGTGCATTACTTAGACCAAACAACATCACAAACCATTCAGATAACTCCTCCTTGGTCTTAAAAATGGTCTTTCACTCATCTCTAGGCAATCAAAATCTAATGATAGCCACAACGCAAATTAATTTTGAAAAAACACTTGAGGTCCACTCAAGTGATCCAATATGTCATCTAATTGAGGTATAGAAAATTTATACTTAATAGTGTATTGTAGATAGCATGACTATCCTTCAGCTCCCATCTTCTTAGGAGTGAATAAACCTGGCACACGAACTCAAACTATCACGAATGAATCCCTAGTCTAACAGTCCTTAGACCTTCTCCAATAAGATATCTATCTCCTTCGTACTCATTCTATAATGTGGTAGATTTGGTAAACTAGCTTTGACTAACAAATTTATCTAATGTTGGATGTCCTTCAAAGGGAACAACCCCTCTGGAAAATCATATGGAACAACATCCACAAATTCCTCTAACATAGCCTTAACTACATTAGTACCTTTGTCTCTGAACTATCAACACCAATAACTTTCAATTTCGTCATAAGAGTATGTACCTTTCTTGCCTCCTTTGCATCCTCAACTAAGTACATTTTAGATTACATCAAGAAAGATCACCCCTTGTCCTTATGGGTTTTAGAGCAAAATTCTTCCTTATAGGGCAATAAATTAAAATCCTCCTCCTCTTTTCTAACTTATAACTGTTCTCCTTGCTTAAAAGTTAGGCATTCACATTCAACTACCATGTATTTCCCAATAACAAGTGACATGTATCCATGTCTACAACATCATAATAAATCTCATCGTAAAACTTGCCAATTGTAATTGGCACTTTGCACCTTTGATCTATCCAATAGTATAAGGAAAGGACTTAAATGTTTCTTGACAGGCAAGTTTAATTTTTGCAGCACTAATTTCTAAATAATATTCCTGCAACTACAAATATCTACAATAACATCCAACATAAGACCCCATTTGCACATCTAGTTTGGAACAATTGATGTCATTGGGCAAGCTTTTCTTGCAACAGTGATAGGAGCATCCTCTAAATCACATAAGATGGATCAATTCCATCATCTTCCTCCTTCGCTAGGACCACGTCCTCTTCCACTTTGCAATTCAAGTCATCTTCCTCTTCTTAGTCAATCATATTAATGGCTCTCCTATTCAGGCACTGGTTGGATTGATGCCTCACTTAGCCACAATAATAGCACTTACCCAAAACCGATTTGGCATAAGAATCATCCTATTTTTGGATGCCTTGAACTATCATGGCCCTTTTGACTTCCGCTTTGTTGCTCACCTTGGCCACTTCCTCTATGAAGTTTTGGACTTTGCAAGTTCCACATCGGCTAGGGGAAAAAACGAAACATGTCTTAAAGAGGGTGTAAATACCTCTTCCATGAAGATCGGTTGGAGAGGGAAACAAAGCATGCATTAAAGAGGGCGTAGATACCCCTCCTATGCAGACGCGTTTTGGGGGCCAAGGGCCTGGCAAGAACAAAAGCCGTGTGGGTCTAACCCAAAACAGAACAATATCTATATATAGAGGCTTGGGCTGTTACATCCTCTACCAACCTACTTAGACCATTCACAGTCTTCTCACTAACTGCCTTACTCCCATTGGAACTAGTGTTAGCTGCAAATCTCTTTCGTCCATTGGAAAAACCATGAAGTTTTCTCATGTAACATTGATTTTGCCCAAAGTACCATGTTCTTGGCCTCATTCAAGCTCTTTAAAACTATGAACTTGATCTTGTTCTTTATTTGTAACTTGAAGTCATCCATAAACCTTGCGGCTTGGTGACTTTCACTTTCCCGTAGACCCTTCCACTCTGCTAGACTCATGAATTCAACAGTATACTCATGAATTGATCATGTCCCCTAGCCGACACGCTAATATTGTTGGAATAATATCTATTCAAAATCTAGTGATAAGAAATCTCAATGTAGCAACCGTTTCATCCTGGGCTAGTTCCTTAATGGCCGTTGTCTTCCACGTTGCCTTCTACTCTACAATCTCTCTCACCATGCTAAAGCTCCTCCCTTCAGTCTACAAGCCACTAATTGTATTATGCAGTCTTTAAGGATTCCCATGTAATTGAAAAACTGTTCATCCTCCACCAACATATCAAGAAAATCTTTAATATCAAAACTAGTGTTAAAACATGGGATATCCACCTTCAAATGATAGTCGGGCACATCTCCTCAATCATATCCCTATTCATTCCTCTGGTATCCTTCAACTCAATCCCGCATCATTGGTTGCCAGGTGCTATACAACAACTCTACCTCTTCTCTTCTGATGAATCATCTAACTAGTGTGTTTTAATGACAGCACCATGCCTAGGGTTTGGATCCTCAAATTTGTCCATTACCCTCGAACAAGCACAGTCAAATAAATTGTTGCTAGAATCATGTCCTCTTTTCTCTCTTGGCCTCTCCTCGTCAAGAACTCCTCCACTGTGACCTCGCCAAGACATAGCTCCATGTGCATATTCTCTAACTCATAGCATTGAACTTTACCCTTGAAACCCATTGATTGGCTTATGGACTCCCACATTCTAAATTTTGTCAGGAACATGAACAACACCAACACTTGTACTCAGCAACATCGTCACAGGACATTTTGTGCTCTGATACCAACTGACGTAATGCAGAAGCAAAAGAAAAGCGGGAGGCTGATTGTAACGATCAAATCTCTCAAACATATTACTAATCCAAGTAGATTACAAATAAAATTGATAAAATTAATATAGAGTTTATAAACTGAAGGATATATATTAGATCAAATAACTCTAATGCTTATTTATACGCAAACAAGAAAACTTCAAAAAATAGGAACGAAAATAAAATAGTAAACAAAATATAAGTACTTATTTAATTTGATTTTTTATAGGCTATCATTAATGCCATAGAAACATAGGTTACTTGATATTGTGACAAACTCACCCTCCCAAGGATTTGACTAGATGGGGTGTTATCAAAGAAAAACATGGGAGCCTGGAAAATTGACTTCATCATGCCGAGGAAGAGGCTTTGAGCGGTTTCAATGGCAATTTTTGACAGAAAAAAGGCTCGTCCCAATATAAACAAAGAGCTTCCTCCAGACAACAAGGCAAATACTCCTATCAGCTGCTTTTTGCTGATCCTACTTTGCTCCTCGACTGCCCAGGAAATCCAATAATTACTGTACATCTGAAGCCCCTGGAAGAGAACTTGACAGAGAAGGATTACCGGGACAAGAGCTCCTCCATATGCTGAAGTGACAAAGGTTGAGTAGACCCGCCATTTCACTCGACCTGCTTCACTTTCCTCGACCTGACCTCTGTCAGAAGGCTTCTTGTGGCTGATGAAACCAACAAAATTTTCTTCTATGAGTTCGTTATTAATCCTAGATGTTCGATTCATTCCAGTGGCTTTGGAGGCATCTACATTGGTTGGCTTAACTTCAGTTAGCGACTTTCTATGTGCAGCCATCTTTCTCACAAGTTCTCCATTAGGATTGCTAGTCAAGTCTTCATATTTTCCGAACTCGACAATCCTGCCATTTTTCATTACCTTTTTTTTTTTGGAAAAAAACAAGGGTAAGACTAAAGAGCTTTATGAAATATGAGATCTGAGGGAGCTCAAATTCCAAGAACTTATTACTTACCAGGACAAGATCAGAAGCATCCAAGAATTCCAATTGATGGGTCACATAAAGGACGGTCTTGTGCGACAAGAGTTGCATCAGGCATTTCTGCAGAAATATTTCAAATTTCTATGTGAATAGAGGTAGAGAATGAAACAAGACGACAGCAAGAAGTTTTTTAAGCTGCTGCTTGCCTTGAACAGATGTGCTCCAGTGTGTACGTCTACAGCACTGAAGGGATCGTCGAGGAAATAAACATCTGAATCGCTATAGACTGCTCTTGCCAGTGAAACCCTCTGCTTCTGTCCCCCACTCAAGTTCAATCCCCTCTCTCCCACAACACACAAATCACCATCAGCCCATGCGTTGACATCCTGGTCCAGGGCACAACCTTCCAAAACTTCACCATAGAATGCTTTGTTCGCTTCCTTGCCAAACAACACATTCTCTCTTACTGTTCCTGTTTGAACCCAAGCACTCTGTGGGACGTAAGCTTTTGATCCATAAACATTACTTTGTGTGCCGGAAACCCTCGAAATTTTGCCTAGGATGCTGCAGAGGAAGCTTGACTTCCCTGCGCCGACTGAGCCACAAATTGCTACTTTTTGACCTTTTAGTATTTTAATCTTGTGGGTAAGCTTGATTGTGGGTTTGTTGAAGTTGGAATCACGCGTTTCCCATGCATATTCGCCGGTTTCAATCTCAACTGCAATATCAGATGCTCCTCCAGACGACATCTTCGGGGTCAGCTTTGTTTGGTCTTCCTCTCTCATGAGCCCTTGGATTCGGTCAAGAGACACCTTAGTCTGAGCAATCACGGAGATGATCTCTGGCAAGTTAGAGATGGGCTCTTGAAGAATCCGAAACGTTGCTAAAGCTGAGAGAACTTTCCCTGTAGTTAATGGCAACTTCAACACAATGCAGACACTGAAAGTGATGATTGAAATCAATGTTGGCGAGGCCCAGAAGAGAAAGGCCACTACAGAGCACGTGTAAAGGTATTTTCTCAACCAGCGCCTCTCAATGTCTCTAAGGTGAAGGACCTTCTTATGGAAAGTAGGATCCCAAGAATGCAGCTTCAAGACCCTCATGTTCTTGAGAGCCTCTGAAGTGGCCTTAATTCTAGCATCCTTAGCCTCCATGATTTTGGAATGGAGATTCTTCTGTTTTTTGGCAAGAGGGGTGTTGCTCGCCATCACGAGGACAGTGGAGGATAGCGCTGCGACCGAGGGGATGACACCTAGGTTCTTGTAAAGGATGAATAGGGCTAGAGAGACTTGGAGCGGGAAAAGCCACACTTGATGAATATTGGTGAACAAGTCCCCAACCCTCTCCACATCCACATTGATCAAGTTTGTGATTATCCCACTGTTCAACGCAGTTTCCTTCATGGAAAGCGATTTCTTGTAGATCAAAACCATGAGGCTTGCTCGGGTTTGAATCCCGATTCTTTGGGCTCCATAGTACCACTGCCTCTGTGAGAGCGACTCCACTGTCTTTGCCAGGAAGAAGATGAGTGCAAGAACCAGCCCGTAGTTACTATAGCTTGAATGGTCTTGGGTTCCACTTATAAAGTTCACAAAGTCCTTGATCAGAAAAGGACCCATGTATGATGCCAGTGTATTTACCCCTGCAAATTAAGAACAAGAAATTCAAGAAACTGTGCAAATAGTTTTTAAAAAAAAACGGAGTGAGAGAAGAAACCAGAAAGGAAAAGAGTTCACTACCTGCAGAAACTGCATTCATGGCCAGAGGTTTCAAGACGGCATGAATTATGGCATTTGGCAGTGATGGAAACCCGCTTTTCTGTGTCCTCAGCGACTCCTCTAGCTGGGAAAAAGCTTCTTCTGCCCTTTCAGAAGGTGGAATTGCAGGAATGTGAGGCAATTCCAGCTTCTGTTTCCTACCATTGGCAAATAAAGGATTGAGCCACTGGAAAGTGAGGTGGCTCCAACAACTCAAAACCCAGCCCTCCGAAAACCCACCGCCATCACTATCCTCTTGCTCCTCTTGTTGAAGCAGTGGCCTTTCAAGATCAGAGTTTGTTATACCACAACAAAGCCAGAGAGCATTGGCGCAGAGCAGGAGGGATATGGGGGTAGCTATGAGGTCCACCCATTGGGGTATGGTGAGAAATTCCAGGAATCTTGTGGATTTATTGATGTGAGTAATCAGGAAAACAGATTCTGAAATAGAATTCTGAATGGCGGAAAATACCCACCAGAAGGTAGTGGCCTTTGGCCAGCCCCTCCCATCTTCTACTTGGAGGACTCTGTTCCTTGCCAAGGTGGCGTATGAAGCCACTGCTGTCCAGCTCAGAGCTGCAGAGGCATATTTTAAAGCTACAGTCTGGAGATTCCAAAGCTGGTAGAAACATGAACAAACATAGGAAAGAGAGAGAATGACATTGTAGAGAATTATGGTAATGGTAAAAACTCTGGGTTGTCTCTCAATGCCTCCCTGTTTCGAACACCTGTCACCTCCTCTCTTCTCTTTTAAATTATCAACCAAAACCCATGCGGACAAAAGCAAGAATACCACAACATTAACGACCTCCAAGGAGATGTCCATTAACAGCAGATTTATCACTGTCTAATCAGGAAAATGAAGGAAGAACAAGGGACGGGGACGGAGCGCTAAGGGAGAGAACACCCAACAAAAAAAAACATTCAACGTTTGGCAGTAAACCAGTATAATAAGAAATACAACGTTCCATAAATAACTGCTAATATGGTCGACTCCTGAGTTGTAACCTTTCTCTGTTTGTATTTATTTTCACATGTTCGAACCAAAAAAAAAATGCTGAACTTATAAATTAATATATTTCTTGCGAAAACAAACACACAGTGATTGTAATATCTAATGATACGAAGCAAGTTTTAATTATATGCTGCTACATCAACACTACATCGATTAACCTAGGGATAGGGATGAAATCAGTTGGATTTGAATTGGTTTAAGCTATTTTTTAAATTAATTTGATCTATTTCAGGTTTGAACAAAATCAAACCAAACTAAATCTATTATTTGGACCAAACCAAATCGCACTGAACTGATTCGATTTGGTTTGATTCGGTTTGAACCGGCGGTTTGAATTATTATCAGTTTGGATGTGTTTGAATCAGTTTAGTTCATAAGTTTTTGAATTCTTAAAATTAAAATGATGTAAAAAAAAATAGGTATAAGCATATCAATATTAATACATGTTAAATTTATAATTATAAGACTCAAAATTTGATAATATAATTCACAAATATAACATACTAAGTATTAACAAACAATCTTAAATAAATAAATTCAAAACATAAAATAAAAATAGAAAATAAGTAAATAAAGACATTATTCGGTTCGGTTTGATTTAAACCGCGGTTTTAAAATCTCAAATCAAACAAAACCGATATATTATTCGGTTTCAAACCAAACCAAATCGATTCTTATTCGATTTCAACGGTTTGATAAATTAGCGGTTTCAGCGGATCGGTTTGGACCGGTTTCGGCGGTTCGGCGGTTTAGAATTACACCCCTTTATCAACCGATAGTGGATAAGATTTGCGTTTAATAAATTTATCTAATAATATTAAATATAAATTTAATATTTAATAAAAATTTTAATAAAAATATGTATTTCGAGTCGAATTTATAATTAATATTATTTTATATAAATAAATTTATTAAAATATTTAAAATAGTATCTAACAGTATCTCAAAAATATATATATATATATATATATATATATATATATATATATATATATATAAACTACGAGCTTCTCGTTAAAAATAACAAAGTTTCATTTATTAAAAAATCACTTAATTGACTAATAATTTATCTCCTAAGCGGGACCATAATCTCCCAGTCTACCCATACTCTCGGAAGCGTCAAGATCCCACTGCTGCCAATTTTCGACTCTGTCAATGGGATGTCATCTTTCTGTTCTCATAGTAACGACATCCTAATTATTTACTTAATTTCAAGAATGGCACATATATTTTTTGTTTTTCAATGGGAGTCAACAATAAATAAATAAAAAATATTACTGTCTTCATTCACTCCAAACATGTGAAACTCAACTCTTAATCCCGCATTAATATATCCTCCCATCCAATCAACCGAAATCTCAAGTCATAAGTACAAAATTTTACCATGCATAATGCAATTGCAATGACCATTTCTAGTTTTTTTCCCTCTCTGGCTTCTCACCCTATCCTTTCCTCACTATACTTTCTCTCTTCCACTCCATCCATTAAAAATAATAACTCTCTAAAACTCCATTGCGCCATGTCTCTCCCTCTCTTTTTTCATTTGCACAAGTACATCTTACTTCATTAAAAAAAAGTGTAGTTTTACATAAAAACATATGAGCCGATTAAGCCAAATTCGCCTATGAACCCAAAAAAACACTTCATTAAAAACAAAATATAGCAAAATAACCCGAAAATATAAGCAACTATAAATATACTATCAAAGTAACAAAAAATTATTAATCAAAAATTAAAAAACAAACAAAATATAAAAATAACCAATAAAATAAGTAACCATTATAATATTATAAAAATTAATGTAGGTGTCATGATTGATTTAGTAACCTAAGAAAAAAATCTACCTAATTAAAAAAAATGAAAAGAAAGTAACCCAAAATATGTGCTAATTAAAATAATTTTTGAAAAATAACTCAAGAGTTTAATTTGGTGTACAAAATGAGCTCACAATAATCATGTGTCTAGTTTTCATCCCCAATTAACATGGTATGCAATTTTGTTATGAAAAAAAAATATTATTAATTTGGCTATTGCTATATTATTTCTATAAAATATTATTAATTTGGCATACATTATATAACTATAATTAGAATGGATTTTATTTCTATATATAGAATAAATATTTTAAATCGGATAACACAATTGAATTCACAGTTGGATGATAGCAAAACGCAATGTCAGTTGTGTGATGTATTTTTTAAAAATACACCGCACAACTAATAATATTGTGTCACATCACCATATCCGGCTGAATAATAGTCCTCTTATATATATATATATTAGTTTTTTCAACTTATAAAACATAGAATTTAAAATGTATTTGTGATATGAAACTACGATATGGAAGCAATACTGGAACAGTAGCCCCCCCAGGATGAAATCCTGGTTCCGCCCCTAGAAATGAGCGTGATTGAATACTTGTTATCAAAGATAGCAAAAAAAAAAATGTTTATGATTACCAAAAGTAGGGTAATGTACGAGGAAGGGTTAACCTATTCATAACAACCAAAATCGAAATGTGAGGTTTCTACTTGGTTTTATAAAACTAGGTTTTTTACTCTAAAACAAAAGAAATTTAGAACCAATAGCTAGGCAATTTCCAGGGAAGACTCATAGACTATTGTCACGGGGTCAGGATTTTCACTCGTATGACACTTGGTCATCCTGGTGGATGCTCCAAGTAAGTCTAACTATTGGGACACACATAGACTAGTTTCACTTTGTCTTCAGCTCATTGGCATGCTCTCCATATTTAACTGGGTCGGCACATCTAAATTATGAAGGAGCTGTCACGCTCCGGATTTCCGACTCGAGGAAACCGGTACGTGACTCCCCATTCACCCACACGTAGGGCAACGGGGTTGGATTACTGGATACCACACAAACAAGACTAACAATTACAATAAATCAAACAAGCCACATCTTTATTTAATTTCAAACATCAAAGGTTCACAAACCAACCAGGTTCCTTACTACAATTCAATCCCTTATTACATTTCCCCCCCTTGGGGTTACATAGATTATAAAATTACATTACTGAACTGAACAATAAAATGAAGATGGTCTTCCACCTTGGTGTATCCACCTAACGCCTGTAAGTCCCTGGAAAACAAGCAAACACAGTAGGAGGGGTGAGCAACCACAGCTCAGTAGGGATCAAGTCTCCCCAACCCTTCCCATGTTCCTAGCGGCTGCATGCATGTGCACAGGTGTAGTGACGTGGCAGTATTAGGAAAAAGAAAATAAAACATTCTACACAAGCGGGTGTAACCCCAGCCCCAGCCACACTGGCTAACAAACCACATCTCAAGCAAGTAATTTAACCGCCTCTTCAGGCCACTGATTTAACCGCCTCTCAGGCAAAGTAGTTTAACCGCCTCTTCAGGCCACTGGTTTAACCGCCTCTCAGGCAAAGTAATTTAACCGCCTCTTCAGGCCAGATACCACAATCATGCACACAACACACACTACAGTCACTTAAGCATAAAACCAAACACTTGGTGTGCACCCGTTCACAAGTGCACAAACCCAGCCATTCAGGCAATAGAACAAACACCCAGCATGCATACATACACCAAATCACAAGTCCAGCCACACATGCATATTACCAAACATGTAATAGGCATACACACAGCTATATTCACACAGGCATTTCATCGAACATATAGCATGCAACAACAGAATCACACCAAAATGCCATTGAAGGCCAACATCCATATAGGAGATCACACCTATATGGATTTATATATATATAATAGCAGGTATAGCCCGAATTCTACCTAAGAACCCTAGGACAGAGAGGGATTAACAGAAACAGAACCCCTACCTCAAGTAAAATGCAACAACACAGCAATACTCTGTTCCCACGCCGAACGCCGTCCGCCCATGAGACACCGACCACCCACGCAAGACGCCCGACAGCAACCAGGAGCTCTCCTTCCCTCTCTTTCTCTCTCTGCGACGGCTGGTGGAGCAACAAACCCTAAACCTAAAACAGAGGGGCTCCTCATCCTTATATAGACAACACAACATCAAAACGACGTAGTTTTGATTAAGTGAATCGCAGCATCAAAACGACGTAGTTTTGATGGAACAAGCTATGACCTTCCCACATCCATACACACCAAAATATCTATAATTCCAACATGGTCCTTTGAGAAAAGATGATTAGAATAACAAAACTAAGGTAACCATGCAAAAATATGCTTGCACGCCAATTTGAACGCCAATTTCCCAATTGGCGTGCAGCTCCAAATGCACTCAAACTTCACCCCAAGCCTCCTTGCATCTTGTAGAGGCCGGAGAAGCAAAAAGATGCTTGCACATGAAATGGGTGAATTCACGTGCAGCTCCAAATGCTCTAAAATTTCTGTGGTAGATAGAGGACCTCATTCTAAGCAACTTTTGTTCTTGCACGCCAATTGTTTGAGACCATCTACTATATCAAAAGTGAGCTCCAAAATCTGCTAAAACAGCTTAAAACCGCATGTATATGCATAGCATCTTCCTAGGGTATAAATGTACGTTATCACTTGTCACATGCACCTCCCAAAAGTCCCCTCTTGGGCTCATCTCTTACCTCAAACTAGTGCACCAACATCCAAGGTGTTTGTGGTTAACTTCTTACACACGGGTCATTACAGGAGCTCTCATCAATCTCCTACACGAACTGTCTTGGAGCGTTTTTTATCCACAACAGCTACACTTTCTGCCTTGTTCTTCCTCAAGTATCACGCACATCCTCTCGGTCGTGCTACCTAAGAGATCTCATTAGCACCACACTGCTTGGAGCATGACACTATGGTCACTTGGAAACAAAACCCCTAGACTGAACTCCCCAAAGGCTTACAGGATAAGAGGTATTAAGGTACTCTGATCCCACATAAATTAGAGAAGAGACACGAAGTGTCCTCTTAAGGGGGTAAATACCTCTCCTGGCATATGTGTTTTAAGAGTTAGTGACATACGAGAAGCGGTACAACCCACTAACAACAAAATTGTGTGAGTTGAATGCTCAAAACAGACAATATATCTCTATTACAGGTGGACTAGGCCATCACACAGAAAAGGTCGGAGAATGGGTTATCCCATTCTTATTAGACAAAGCCACAATAACCAATGAATTTGAGTAACAAGACTACTCCCGGGAAAGTATGGGAGACAACGATTTCCTGTATCCCGAGAGCTTTCAATAAAGGAGGAGAAATGGGTTGTCCTACTCTCTTTATACAAAGCTTCCATAACCACTGGACACTTTATGACAAAATTTTGAAAATAAAATTTTCTACTTTTAAAAAATAAAACAAAACATTTTGAATATTTTAGAAAACTTTTTTGAAATAAAATATCACTTTCTGTAATTAATTTTATTTCAAAAACTCACTTGAACCAAGTTTAAAAACAAAAAAAATTGATTGACATATCTACTACTATATATAAAAATGTATTGGTATAGATGAAATATTGTTATTCATTTTAGTCAAAATAAGTCTGCGTGATATCAAGCCCATCAGATCTAAATTATCTGGAAAGTTGGCTTATCATCTGGGTTTTAATGTGTTTTGACAAATGAAATACATATAGACCACATATTTTAAACTATATAGTTACTGGCCATTTAATTTGTACCCTAATATTACTAACATACATTAAAGTGGTTTGTGTAGAATAAAAATGACGGATTGGAACTTACATAGTAGCTATATTTAAAAACTATAAAATATTATTTAATTTATTTTATTTTATAATATAATTTTAATTTAAAATTAATGACTAACATTGATATTTTACTTTAATATCCTTTCAAACTTTATCTGATTTTTCTTTTACTATGAATTTATGCCATGAAACTGTATTATTTTTGAAAATATGATCGCTTTTAAAATAGTGGTCTGATAAATTTAAAATTATTTATGGATAGTAAAAATTTATCTAGATCTACAGTTTTAAAAAACAAT
Source organism: Taxillus chinensis (assembly GCA_023512835.1). Lineage (NCBI taxonomy): Eukaryota > Viridiplantae > Streptophyta > Magnoliopsida > Santalales > Loranthaceae > Taxillus > Taxillus chinensis. The sequence goes on along the minus strand of CM042085.1, from coordinate 22,588,683 downwards.
CATATTTTCAAAAAGAAAACAGATTTACAAAATGTAAATATAATCTCATTTCAATATTAAAGTTTTTTACCTAAAAAGTTTCCTGCCTCACAAGAAAAATATAAGATAAAAAGTTAAGAAATGAGAGTATTAGTAGCAGATACCCTATAGAAGTCAGTTTTCTTATATTTAGGGGAAAAAGTCATAAAATCATTCCCACAACAGATGCTTTATATTTAACTTTCTACATGAGGTTGTCCAGTGTTTTCTAATGTATTATGAAGTTCTATTCACTTTCTATAATTATTAAATTATATATAAAAATCTTCTCTTATTTCTTTCATATTTTCCATAACATTCACTTTTATTTTATATTAAATGATAAAAATTTATTATTAAATAAAATAAAGAATATAAAATATTATTTTAATAATATAGATGGTGACTTAGAAAATTTATTATAATATATATTTGTATAGAAAAATAAAAAATAGTTTAAAATATAAATTTAAGAAAACTTACAGGAAAAAATATATGAGTAATCTGACAAACGCTCTTACATGTTCCCCATAAATTTGATTTTTAATAAAATGCTCAAGTGGAATGTCCAAACCCATCCAGAGTCAGTGGGCATGCATTGGGTTACATGCTATAGGAGGCGATGTCGGGCAACGAATCCATTCATCTCATTTTTAAAATTGGCATAATTTAATAATAATATCAATTTTAAAAATATTTTAAAAAATAATAAATTTCATATTTATTTTAAAAAATTATTTTAAATTATTTCTATTTTAAAATCTAAATTCATTTGTCAAAAAATTTAAATATTTTTTTTATTTTATTACTTAATCCATTAAAAACTTTTTTTATATCTTTTTTATTTTAATTTAAAAAAATACATATTCTTTTTAAGACACATTACTAAAGATGATTAAAAACTCATACCAAATAAGATATTTCACTAAGAGCATTAGTTTTAGACTATTTAAAATTTTAGTTAAATCTATCTATATAGAATAATATGTGCTACAAATTATACTCAAGATCTATATTTTAACTATAAGTTAAAATCTAAATATCGAGGCACCAACTAATTAAAAATTTCATGTATAATTTATTGCTCATATTGTTCTGTATAGACAGATTTAACTAAAATTTTAGAAAGTTTACACATGATACTCTAAGTCAGAAAATCATGCATTAAACCCTTTGCGCTTAAGTATAAGTCTATTATAGTGAAATTTATTTTGTCGTAGTGGTTCCAATTCAATAGTTAAACGAAATAATTGAATTCAAGTGCCAGAAAAGAAAAGGATCTATGATTTTAGCCATTAAAAATAACTACATATATGTTTTTAAAAAAGTTGATTTTAAGATTAAATCATAATTTAGCAAAAATAAAATTTATACTAATGTGTGAATCAAACGCATCCCCGGTACCCTTCTTTGAGCAAATTTAAACCACGAGATATGGTTGGATGGACTCAATGAGTCAATGCCTTATCACCGTTTAGGATAGTGTCATAGTACGGGTGGAGTTCGACATTTTGTACTTACTTTTGTGTTATGGGTATTATTATAAAATAAAATGGTTTATTATTTTTAAAAATCTAAAACTTTTAAATCTTTAAATTAAAAAATGATAAAACTTATTTGCCTAACTACCAATTTATATTATATTTGAAAATATATACACATTACGTAAAAATTTACAGTCAAAGTCATTGTCTGTATAAATTGAAGATTATATAAACTTTCAAAAAATAAAATAAAAAAGACATAAAAAAATCTTTCACTTTAAATTTATGTATTTTAAAGTTTAAATATAAAATAAATGGTAGAATATTAAATTTGAATGATATGAGATATATAACAAAAGTATATCGGACAATTGGGACGACAAGCGGTGGGTTTGGTTTGGCGGTCCATGCTTCCCTTTTTTTTTTTTGGTTCTGGTACCGCAAGTAGTCAAGCAGGGCACGAGAGTGTTGTGGCCCGCAATTGTGGAATTATTGTGCATACCATAAAAAGCATGCAACGACGTAAAATAATAACCGAGTAGTCCCGCTAGTGGCACTTGTTTACTTTCCATAAAGTCGACTAGTCGGGCACGCTCCGGACCAATCATTCAAAGCCTCGGCTTGTGGCTGCAACTTATTTTAATTGGTGACCACTTTTTAATGTGGAAAAGTATTTACTAGCTGCTTTAATCAAAGCGTGATGAATTGGAGCATCCATATAACCATATTGCTTCTTAAATTTTTATTTTTTATAATATAAAAATAATTTAAAAAAAACATGCTCACAAATTTCTAAAATAGAATTTAAATATATGAAATGAATATTACTTCAATGAGATTCATTGTTTATTTTATATATATATTTTCTTTCATATATATTTTTGAATGATTATAATAAATAAAAGAAATAGAAGAAAATAATAAATAAAGAATATAAGAATATTATTTTAATACAATTAAGGAATTATAGAAAATGAGAGGTATAAAATTTTTAAAATCAAAATTTAAGGAAAACTTTTAGAAGTGTCATTTTTAATTAAAATTTAAGAAAAAATTTAAAAACCGAATGTGAATACTCTTAACGTATGTACACATAAGTAATATGTTTGCAGCTAGGGACGGATCCAAAAAAATTCAGTTAGAGGGGAGGCAAGATATAAAGTATGTAATTCACGTTTAGAAATTATTATCTAAAACTATGATTAGTAGGACCGGTCCCAAAATGCATAATTGTTGGTTAGCCTAGTTAGTTAAATATTGTGATAATGTTTAAATCTAGATTGTTGTGTGCATTGGCCGATTAGTGTTAGACAATCTATTCTGGACTTCCTGTTGACGTTGGACAATCTCACATCTAGCCGATGGTTGTCCCTCTATCTAAATAATTTGTATTTGACTTTTGGGACGGTTAGCTCCAGCTCCCTTACTTAGTCTATTTCTTTTTTCAATTCTAATTGTTGCTTTTGCATTGTCTTTTGATAATTGGTTATTTAATATTATGTTATTCAATAATTTCAATTGGAATTTAAATTATTAGGGTTTTAATTTAGGAAGTTTTAAAATGCATGAATATCTAGTATTTGATGTTTGTAGTATTTAATCTATTTGTTTGATCGGCTATTATTATATTTCTAGTTGCCACTGATAGCTTAGTACAATATTATATTCAATCTTTTAATAAATATTGAACACCCTAAAAAAATTTCTAGAGTTGCCCCTTTATGGGATAATGGTCTCCAATGTTTGTAATACGGGATGATGGCCCCTAATGCCCTGTAAGATAGGATAATGGTTCCTAATATGTTGTAATGTGGGAGGAGGTGATGGGAGACACAAGGGAGGGATGATGTAGTGGGTGATGCGGGGAGTGGCGACGCGAGGTGAGAGGGGAAGGGGGCAACACTGGCAGGTGTAAAGACCCGTACCTAGGTATGATTGGAATTAGCCTTTGAACGGTGAGGAAGAATCCATTCGGCAGCATGACCTTATCATTAACATTTTAGGTCATTATTATTATTAATATAGTGTTCATTATTAAATATTATTATGATTATAAAAAATTATTTTAATATGTTCAGTTGGTAATTAATATGATTATTTAAGTCTTGATTATTATTATTATTATTATTATTATTATTATTATTATTATTATTATTATTATTATTATTATTATTATTATTATTAAATCTGATAATTAAATGGTAGTATAAAAGGAGGAGGTAGGGTAGAAACCCTACGTTCCGTTCCGTTGTGCACAGAGCTTGATAGGGGAGAACAGTGGGTTTGAAGCTATCGTGTTCTATCGATCATTCGATCCTTTAATCCAAATAGGTGCTTCTTGTTTCTTGACTATCCCTTTGCATGAATGCGGATTATGAAAATTAGTTGATCGGATCTCTGTAAGTGTAGTTCGGTGTATACAAACATATATATAATAATTTCTTGTAATATTACGTGGTTTGACGTTTGTGAGCCGCTGTTCGTGCGTCTGGCCGTGAGGATGGAAGAGGACGGCGGCAGTTGGTGGTGCCTACATCGTGGTGATGGAGGAGGGGCGGTGACAGCCCTGCGCCGCGTGGAGGAGAGCAGCGGCGGCTACTGCCGCCCGAGGGACTTTTCTGCGCAGCCTGTACAGCAATCCCGCGTGCGTCCTGTGGTGCGATCTTATGTGCCCCTATGCCCCGCGCGACCGCGTGCTCTACGTACCCTGCCGCGCTGGCGTGATGGCGAAGAGATAGGGGGCGGCGGCATCTGTGCCGCCGCCGTTGACCCTGTGGGCACCCCTGGCCCTGCACGTTTGTTGGTGAATAAGAAGGGGGGCGGCATCAGTGCCGCCCCCGTAAGCCCTCGCCAGCCCCAAATCGGGCTGGCTTGATGGGTCGGTTCCATTGGGCCGGCACAAGCTCTTTTTCTAGCTAATATATATAACTGGATATTGGGAATACATATATATAGTATATATGTAAATATTATTAGAGTTTGATATTATTCATTTAATAAAAATTATGTGTGGTTTAATCATTTAAATATTAGTTGGGCTTATTTAGTTAGTCTAATTAAACGAATAATGTTTGGGTTTGACATCGTTTACTATTTTAAATATTATTCTGGATTGGACTTGATTAGTTTAATTAAATAATATCGTTGGATTGTTATTATCAGTATAGTGATTTAAACATCATTTGTGGCATGTTATTGTTAGTTTAATGATTTAAATAAACTGCATGATATGATACTGTTTTTTTTTTTTTGAATTATTATTGTTGGTTGTATGTAGAATTGGTAGTGGAATTGTTTGGGTTAACCATGGGTCCCACTTAGGGCTAGTAAGAGAGCGCAGATCTCCTATGTGGCTGGTAACCTAGGTCCCATATGTGGCTAGTTGTTGTTAGGGACATTGTGGGTCCTACATATGGCTATCAAGAGGTGGCTGGGATACTTGGAGTTAGTTGCGGGGATTCCGTGGATGGATGAATTACTGGTGTGAACCATCATGATTGTATTATGATATGATGTCTTATCTTGTGATTTAATATAATTTAACTGTGATAGAACATGACACTGCATAGGCACAAGCATACACCTACTAGGCATTCGTGCTCACCCTACGTTATTTCTATTTCCTACAGGTTGTAGGGAGTAGCTGGTGGAGCTGTAGTGGAGTAGGCCAGGACATCCTTGGTGTAGGACTCATTCTATTGACTGTTTGTTTTGCTATTTATTTATTTTATTTCCCAGACTTGGGTCTGTGGCAGTTGTACGAACCTGATTGGTTGACCTTGATTATACTGATGTCGTGGGTGATTGAATTTTAGTAATATTAACTGCACTGTTATACTTGCTTACTTGCTCGAATATTTTACTGGATCATTGATAAGTACCACGTTACCCCCGTTGTAGTATTGTACAGGAATTGATTAGTCTCCAACCTCTCGACCCCTAGAGTGGGCGTAGGGAAGTCGCGTTCCTAGTTCTGTGATTTTCAAAATTTGGAGGCGTGACAGCAGGGGTGTAACATTCCAAGTTACTCGTAGCACGATATTGTCCGATTCAGGACTAAGGCTAATCTCCAATTATGTTTTTTTAGGGTTGCAACCCTCAAAAGGTCTCGCAATAGGAGAGGTATTTATGCCTCCTTAAGAGCATATTTCGTTCCTCTGCTCCAGCTGATGTGGGACATTACATCCACCCCACCTAGGGGCCCAGTGTCTTTGCTAGCACACTTGACCCAGGCACTGGCTCTGATACCATTTGTAACAGTTAAAGCCACTCGTAGCCTGATTTGTTTGATTTAGGACCCAAGCCCAATCTCTAATTTTCTTTTTGTATGGCCATAACCCCCGAAAGGTCTTACGCTAAGAGAGATATCTATGTCTCCTTAAGAACATGTTTTGTTCCCCCACTCCAGCCGATGTGGGACATTACATGAGGGGACACGAGGGAGGGGTAAAGGGCAAGGGAGGGCAACACAGAGGGGAGAGGAGGGCGGCGTGATCCAAAGGTTAGAGAGAGAGAGAGAGAGAGAGGTGAAGTAGGGTTTAATGTTTGTAAGAATATTTTAGGTTTGTTAAAAAAATGGAGGGTGAATGTTGATGTGGTGTATTAGCTAAAAGCTATAAATTATTGATGTAGGTAAATTTAGTTAATGATATAGATGTAGTATTGAAGCAAGATTTTAGTTAAATTTAGCTATAGCTAAGCCTATCAAAGATGCTCTAATAAGAAAATAAGCCAATATACAAAACTAGATGTATTGTTAAAAGTTTTCATAGATAATAATTAGGCAAAGGTATAATTTTAAATTAGATTTAATTAGCTTGTATGAAGCAATGGGTGAGAAAATATTTAAAAATGATTTCGAATGGTGATAAAAATTATTACACTACACAAAAAAAACGTACAAGTTGAATTCAGAGTGCCTTCGTACGAGAGTATAATTTTAAAAAATATTTAGGTCTCATGGTAGAATTGAGTTTATATTTGGAAAAAAAACCAATAGAAAAATTTTTAAAAAACAATTATAAGAACTAGGGGTGATCGTTGGTTGGGGGGGGGGGGGGGGGGGGTTCATGTCACTTTATTAAATTGAATTTTCAGTTTTCAGTCGAATTGATAAAATTACTCAATCCACCCAAATCGGTTTATTCGGTTTTAAGTCGGTCAATTTGTCAGGTTAAATTAGGTTAATAGTTTTCCTGTTCAACCCTAACATCGTCAATTTCTGACATTAAATTCACAACATTAATACAAACTATAATACAGAATTTAATATGTAATCACAACAAACCAAATCAAATAAATTGTCATCATTAAAAATATATTTTCATTAAACCTAGAAAGTTCATAATCAATAGACTTCCACCTCCAATTCATAAAATCTTTATATTTTTTACTGTGTCTAAAAATAATTCTCATCCATAAGTATTCGTCGGTCGGTTTGAGTGGGTTGTATCATTTATCTACTCAGTTTATTTAGTTTTTGGTCGATCAATTTATCAGATTAAATCAGTTTGTCGGTTTTTTTACTTAACCCTAATAAGACCCACAGTTTTTTTAGATTTAAAATTTTTATTACTTTTAAATTTAGATGAGCCCACATTGAGCCTAGTATTTTTTTAAAACGATAGGCTCAATCAACATACCAAATATATGCGTAACAAATACCAAACATAGTTATAAGCATTTGATTCATTTAAGAATACTAAATTAAACAATATGAAAATATTATTACTCTTTGCATAGAGAAGCAGTGAATTTTACGCACCTAACTTGACGCTCATATTATCTATTATAGTATGTCTCTAAGATATTGAGATATTTGAAACTCCAAACTTCTCATTCATTGATAAGTCAAAAGACATAAATTATAAACATGAGTTAATCAAACGGTCTAAATTAAGATTAATTCATAAATTAGTTATTTAGTGATAGAATATAAAGTTCTGCATACAATGTAACGAAGATTAGTTGAAAAACTCATTCTATTATGATTATGTTCAATATATACAATTACATGTTAGTGTTACTATTTGTAAACTTTTTTCAATGATCCTAGATTAGATCATTCCTACAATGAAAATAATTTGAACCACAATCATATCAAAATAGATCACGTAACTCAATCTTTATTCACTGATTGTGAAAGGGATTTATACTTAATTTAACTAGTAAATCTATTATATATATCACACATACCCAATAATAGACTTTAATAAGTAATGAGATATTATGATATTCAACTACAAAAGAAAGCATAAAAATGTAATCGAATAAGTACGTAAACAAACATATTTCAATTAACTAGAAATATTCTTTACATTATTATGATGACACACTCTTTTATATAATAATATCCTAACAACTATGAAAGGATCAGAATCAGCGTCGGGCAAATCAACGAAGCCAGCAAACATTTTCTGATCAGATGCAATTTTTAAGCTAACCTTTGCTTAAATAACCTTATCTGCTGTTCTGCTTTAGACCAGAAAAGATCTGATAGTATCAAGTAGCACTGGCACTTTTGCTATGACTCAGCAAGAATATCAGAGAAAAAAATCTCATGAAGCGTTTTTTTTCTCTAGGCGTGACTCATAAATTGGAAACGACCTGTGTGAACAGTACTCATTTAAAGCAACGCACCGTTTCATTAAATAAAAGCAACCGCTTTTATCCAATAGCTGTGTATGGCAGTTTCTCAGACTGAATCATCAAGTGACACATCAGCTGCAGTTTCGACAATTCAGAAACGACAAACAGTGTAACTGTTGACATTTTCAGAAATCAGTTCTTTGATGTTTATTTAACCAGGATTCCTTCAATGGGTTAAACAAGTGATTTCTTCGAACAATTAAAAAGCAAGAAAAAGAACAAAAGTGTGGAAAGCATCCTTTGAAGATTAGCATCAAGTGCAAAATATCGAGGCTCTTATACTCTACAGTCATCATCATCAAAGAGCCCAGATTCTGCAACATATTCAGAGTTCATGCATCGTTAATCAAACACTGCAGAGAGAATTTGCTCTTTTAGTGTCTCATCATTATTGTATTGTTGTATTTGGGTTTTAAGGACCTTCTGTGTGAACCTCTTTAAAACTATCAGAGAGGATCCTCTGTGGAAACCTCCTCTAAGGACCCTTAGTGTGGCTAAGTATCTTTGCTCAAGTAGTGAGCATGTATGAAATTGGTTGAGACATAGTAGAACCTTCCACACGTTATGGAAGAGAGTGGACGTAGGTGTTAAGAGAGAACACTGAACCACTATACTTGCTTGTGTGCTTATTGTGTTTTTAATTCCGCATTAATTTTAATTATTGATCTCTTAAGAGCTATTCAACCCCCCTTCTAGCTCTTACCAGGAACAATAATTGGTATCAGAGCCTAATTTCTCACAAAGACCCTAACAGGTTGAGAAACAGATCTTCAAATATCAAAATGGCCGGCACAAGCAATAGCATAAATATTAAATTTGGCACCAGCACATGACCACCCATGTGCGATAAACATGATTTCACTAATTGGAAAATACGTATGCAGGTATATCTTGATTCTCAACATGATGATCTCAGTTCAGTCATAGAGGATGGTCCCTTTGTTCCAAAATCCAAACATTATGTAGATGGAGAAACTACCTGGAAGATAAAAGCCAAGTTAGAATGGACCATGGATGACAGAGAGCAAGTCAAGTTGGACTCAAAGGCAAAGAATGTTCTGTACCAGTCTCTTGATACTGAGATGTTCAGAAACATTGTCCAGTGCAAAACCGCCAAAGCTATATGGGACAAGTTGTGTGAAGTATATGAAGGGACAGATCAGATAAGAGAGAACAAGTTGGACCTTGTTCTTGCCAAGTATGAAGGTTTCTAGCAACAAGAAGGAGAGTCCATTACAGATACATATGAGAGGTTTAAAAATATCCAAAATGAGCTTCGCAACAACAATAAAGACTATACTCAGAGAGAGTATAATAGAAAATTCTTGAGGAGTCTCACTAACACATGGGATTCCAAAAGAAATGCCATCAATGAAGCCAAGGATTTGAGCAAAATGACCCTTCAAGAACTTTATGGAAATCTTAAAACCCATGAGCTTGAGATGGATCAGAGGAAGGAACGATTAGGAAATGAGAGAAAAGAGAAATCACTTACGCTAAGAGCAGCCATGACATCAGTAAAAGAAATGGCTCCAAAAGATGAGGAGGCCACAATGTCCTATAATAGTGATGAAAACTTGGATGAAAACTTTGCACTCTTTGTAAAGAAATTCAACAAGTTTTTTTCAATAAGAAGACGTGGAAAATCTTCTCCCAAAAAGGTTCTAAGGAAAGAAGGCCAGCAGGTTATATGCTGCAACTGCAATAGACCAGGACATATAGCTGTTGACCGCATTAGGCCCTCGAAAAGAGATGAGGAGAAGGTCTCAAACAAATTCAGGCCTAGACCCCAGAAACAGAAGGTGTTCATCGCCAATTCTGACCAGTGGAGTGACTCTGAAAATGAGGAACTAGTAAAAGATGATATCTGTCTGATGGCCAAAAGTGATGAAGAACAATTATCACAAAAGGTATCCTCTAAAGCTTACTTTGACTTCACAAATCTTTCTTTAGAAGAAATAAGAGATTATTTGCATGAAGTAATGGATGATGTAAATGAAGCCCATAAACAGTTTAGAGTACTAGAGTTGGAAAATAAAAGACTCAAAGATGCAGCAGCCTCTCAGAGGAAACAATTAGATAGTCTTAAAAAAATAAAGAAGGAGATGGATGAAAACAAAATTGAGGAAGAAAAGTTAAAGAAGGAGTTGGATGTCACGCCCCCGAATTCCAAGAAAACTCGGAACCAGGAACATGACTTCCCCTTGCCCGCACCCGAAAGGTCAAGGGGTTGGGGACTAGCACCAATAGAGACTACACCGCGGGTGCTATCTCAAATATGTAACCCTGTACAGTATACATCAAGGGTAATCTTGTACTTTCCCATACATCATCATGCATATGATAAGTCAAACAGTCATACAGACATTATATCACAAACAGTATGCAAATACAACTGTCCACGGACCCATGTCCGGGATACAACACGTAATAAAATACAGAATACAGTACTGTATCATACATCAGAGTAGTGGGCACGTCCACCTGGAAGAAAGTCCTCCACTAGTCTCGGGTCACACCTGAAAAAGGTAAACAACCAGTAGGGGTGAGCGACAAGCTCAGTAGGTGACCCCAACACTCCACATCATGCAGACATACAAGTCTATGCTACATGCTCTGTGTACTCGTGCACTGTGTAGTGTGCACAATCATCAGGACTCGGCCGCAAACAAACATCAGGACCTAGCCGCCCACACACAGACGGCTTGTCCACGATCCTCAACAGATCCCAGCTCGGGGCACTCAAACTTATCACGCGCTTATATGCCCGGACACAGTCGCCACACAGGCCTGCCATCAGCGCATATACCTGCCACGGCACAGCGCAATATGCCCGGCCACAGTCGCCACACAGGCCTACCATCAGTGCATATGCCTGCCACGTTAACCACATAGCATCATCAGTGCATCACGGTGAGAACCCAAACAAGTCACGGAGTCCATGCCCCAATACCTCACACCAACATACTAACATTAGTATGACATGTCATTCTCAACATTTCCTTTAAGCGTAGCGGTCTTCACAAGTAAATCCTCAATCCTTGATTTATGAAGGAAGTACTCATAGCAGCTATTTTCTTGAAATCAAAAGTCCTAGCATTGGGTTCCCATATCATAAATAAGATAATCTGATTTTTGAGGATTTTTCTGAGATGTCTAACCCCACTTTCTAAAAATTCACCACTATGAACTTTTGGGCTTTTCCGAGATTTTACACTAAATCCCAATTTTCACATTTTGAAATAGTGGGAATTAATTTTTCTAGTATTTTTCCTTGAATCCAAATGGGAGGTATTTCGTTATTTACATAGTAACTTAAGTATAATATTTAAATGTGTAGATGGGTATAGGTTACGATGTAAATAGGTCCAGTCCAGTGCTGTCCAGTGTCCAGTTACATTGCAGAAGCTGCGACTCGTAACTGCGGAACGGCGACTCGTAGCTGCGGAGCGCGCCTCGAATACTCGAAGCGGATCTTCGATCTTCGACCTTCGGACTACGACCCTTCAAACTACGAACTACGAACCTACGAACTACGACCCTACGACCCAGAACTTCGGATTTTCGTTAGTTCGACCCAGTAACGCACCCAGGGTACTGTTCATCGTCGTTTTTGCCTGTTCTTCGTCTGGAACACGCCTAGAAACTCCCAGACACTCACTAACACCCCTGTTTCGCAACAAACTACGATATCTACCTCAAAACGCGTCCAGAACACCTCTAAATCGCGCATAAACAACAAAAACACGTATAAAATTTTCAGATTTCCAGAAATCTAAATCTAAACCCAGATTTCCATGGTTGACTTATCAACCCTCATGAAAAACATAGTTAATCAACCCCAAAATCACAGAAACATATATTCACAATGATATAAAACAGTTCTTAACCACAGATCTTATGTTAAACCATTAGATCTAACCCAAAATTGGGTTTCCCCAAATTCTAGGGTTTATGCTCAATTTCATAAATCATGACGAATTCGTGCAGATCCAAAACAAGAGAAGGATAAGAAGTTCAAGGACACCTACTTGAAGTGAATCTTTGAGCTCCACGAACCCAAATCGCCCCAAATCGCCAAGGCCTCCAAGCTCTCTCAAGCTCTCTCTCTCAAACGCACAAACGTGAAACGTAAAGTGAAAGCTTCTTTTTTTTGCTGCTATTTATATTTCTGCCAGTCAACTGACCTAGTCAACCATTGACCCAGTCAATAATTGACCTCCCAACATAAAAATTGACCTCTAAGGCCCCGAACTCCAAATTGAGTCAAACTACAGTCAAAACGCTCGAAATGACGAGCACAATACTAAACAGATATTATTACACCCAAATGACCGCCCAAACGCAAAGTCAACCAATAAACCCTGAAAAGTCAATAATCGGGTCAAACGGGGCCCCGAATCAGAATCGGGCCCAAGTACAGTCAAAATGCTCACATCGATGGCTACACTACCGTCCAGATAGTTACATTCTCATAGAATGACTATCTCTCAAGACTATCCAAATACGAGTCTTTACATTGGAGGCAGTCAAGAAGGAAATAGTATTTACAAAAGCACAATTAGAGAAGGAGAAACTCGTGCAATCTAGATGGGCAAGTCAGGAGTTATACGTCAAGCCATGGAAAGCAGGTTAAAACCTTCTAAGGACATTACAGGGCTTGGATATACTGGAAAACCAAGCAACAAAACTGTGTTTATCAACAGTCTTGGAAAGCCTCACATATTAATAACAAAACATGTGTTTAAACCTGTCCCCATTAGGAAACTTCAGCAACCATACGGGAAATATACCCCAAGGATCAGATGCCATCACTGCTATAGAATAGGTCACCAGAAGAGGGATTGTTGGTTTATTCAAAGACCAAGGAGAGAAGAGTTTAGACCAAGGTTCAGTGTAGTCAACAAAGACTTCTCATCAAGCCACACACCTCTGGACCCAAGATGAAACAAATCTGGGTCCCTAAGACATTGCTCATAAGTCTGCACACTCCTTTATCTACAGTGACTTAACGGGCACGCTGTCCTGCAGGTACCATCAAGAAGAAAGAAATGGTACCTGGACAGTGGCAGTTCATCCCATATGACAGGAGATAGAAGAAACCTGACAAATTTTATGCTCCAAGATGGACAAGATGTCATATTTGGGGACAATAGTAGAGGGAGGACAGTTGGCTATGGAACTGTGTCAAATGGTTCTGTAACCTTTAAAAATGTGGCATATGTGGAAGGATTGAAACACAATCTCTTAAGCATCAGTCAACTGTGTGATAAAGGATACACAGTTGAGTTTACACCAGATCAGTGCATAGTGAAAAATGGGATGTCAGAAACAGTGATGCTGACAGGAGACAGAAGACGGAACATCTACACTGTCAACCTAGAAGAGATCAGAACCAGAAAACCTGTTTGCCTTATGGCTAAGGAAAATCCATAAGAGTGTAAACTTTGGCATCGACGGTTCTCTCATTTGAACTACAACAACATATCCAGGCTAAGTACCCTAAATTTGGTAAGAGGTCTCCCTACTTTTTCTTTTGATAAACATGAAATTTGTTCTAGATGTCAGTTAGGTAAGTGTCATCACCGGATTTCATCCGGGGGAAAACCGCTTTTGGGGTGCGGTTCCCCCCAACCTTTATCCGAATGGTGATGAAAATTACGGAGTCGCCACCAACCGTTTTTGGGGTGCGGTTGGTCACCTAAAAGGAAATTGATCAAAGCTGCTAAGGACGGGCTTGGGAGTTAATTACGCGTGGGGAAGGACTAACACCCCCACAACACCTTTTCGGTACCTATCTTAGGAGTTTGGAGGTTTCTAAGTTGTTTTAACGGTTTGCCTAAAATTAACTAATTTTAAAGTGATGTTATCTTTACCTATAGCCTAAAGTTCTATCCTTTTATTTTCCCAAGTCAATTGTAGAAGTGACATTAAGTTCAACTTATCCTAAATATCCAAAGGAAATATTAACAATTTGATTCTTCATTTTTTATTTCTACCTTCTTTATTAAAGTTAAAAATTAAATTAAATTTAATCCTAAACTTCTTAAAGAGACCTTATGATTTGCCCTAAGTTAAAGGTTAAAACTTAAATCTAAAGAAAGATTAAATTAAAAAATTGTTTCTAAATTGCACGCTACTAAAGATGAAAATTAAACAAGAAAGGTAAAAAGCACAAAAAAGCCAAGTAATGAAAGAATTTAAACATATTCAAAACTAAACCAAAATTAACAAAAAGTCTAAAAAATGATAAAGGAAAACAAAAGCCAAGTGTTGAAAAACCCAAACATTTTGAAAAGTCTAAGTAATTGATTTTGAAAAGTTTTTTTTTTAAGTTAGGAAAAAGAGGTTTTATTATTATTAGAAATTGTTTTTGTATTATTGCCTATTAAAAAGTTTTTTGTTTTTTTTTTTTTTTTGGATAAACTCTTTCTTTTTTTCTTTTTTATCTGAAAAACACTATTTTTAATTTGTTTTTTGTTTTTGTTGTTGTTTTTTTTTTAATCTGCAAAACTCCCTTGTTTTTTTTTTTACTCTTTTCAAAAGTTTTTCTTTTTTTTTTTAATGAACGCTAACAACAAGTAAATATACAAATGTGTGTTATGTGTGATTATGTCATCCTCACTTTTTTTTTTTTTTTTTTTTTTTCTCTCTCTTTTTTTTTTACTATGTTTGATTTAAAGTACATATTACAATAGGATACATAATCCATAGTCACATGCCCAAAGCTAAGAAAATTTCCTACACACCCAAAATCAACAAAATTTCATACAGCCAGTAAAAAAAAAAAAGAAAACAAAAAGAAAACAAAACAAAAAACAACACAACCATCAGCCTTCCAGGACGTGAACTTAGGCCCCCATTAGTGAACTCATCCCATCCAAATCGTCCAGCAAACACGGTCGAGCGCACAAAAGGAACCAAACAAAAAAACACACATATAAAAAGTTGTGAGCAAACATAACCAGGAAGTTAAACGTGCAAGCGAAAGTGAAAACAACAAGTTAAACGTGCCAATCGAGCATCAAGACTGAAAGACACTAAACACAATATTTTTTCCTTCACTTGATGTTCTAAGGTTAAGACACAGAGAACTGAATATCCACATAATCCAAATGAAAACACTAAATATATTTCCCTTTTTTTTGCTTAAAACACAGATTCCATTACACAAGCAGTGCGATCATATGTTGCGCTGAAACACACTTGCTGTCTTTTTGTTACATGAGGCATGCATTCAACCATCATAAAAAAAACATGCTGTGATAGCCATACAGAGCAACAAAAAATAGCATTTCAAAACCCAAAATCCAAACCCAGACTGAGATGAAAAAAACAAAAGAGGAAACACCACAGAGGTGGAGACAAACTGAAATGCAAAATCGAAGGGAAACTAAGTGAACCACCATAGACAAACCCAAGCACCGAATAGAGTGATAAACAACATTAGACAAGCGTATTCTGGTTAGCCCAAAACCCAAACTGAGATGCAACATAAGCCATAATCACAACATAAAAACAAAGCCAGAAAACGAGCATCATGAAAGCAAACAAAAGGACAGGGAACTAGCCATTCAGAGGGAAAAGAGTTTACCTTTCTTCTGATGCAGAAATCCCTTGGACGGCTGAACTGTTTTCTCACTCGTGGGAGCTTTGAGGTGGTCGACGACGGGAATTTGATGCTGAGCCCCCTAGATGACCGCCACTTCTTCACGCTCGTGGCGGCTCTGGGATAATCAATGATGGGAGCCCGACACGAAATCTTCTTGGATGGTCCACTCCACGCTCAAGGAAGCCCTGTGAGGATCGGTAATGGGAGTTGCGAAAGGAAGGGGATGGGATGGAAACACTCCACAATGGCCAGAGAAAGGGGTTCCGATTAAAGGGGAAACGGACTCTGCGTGTGGATTCGACGGCAGAAAGGGAAGAAGGGGGGTTTGTGTTTCTTGGGTTTTTTCGATTTTCAGAGGAGAGGAGACCCGTCCACGATCCAGTGATCCATAAGGTTTATATAGAGGCTGGATTCTAGGGTTTATGCTTGAATCAAAGCGGCGGGGGTGGTTCGGTGTGGCCACCGCTTGGCTCGGGTGGGGCGATTAGGCTCGGATCAGTATGCGCATGGCGTGGCCAGGCTTGGAGGAGGTTGCCCGGGCTTGGTGGTCCGGTGTGGTTGCTGTGGCGTGGGAAAGGAGACGCCGTGGGAGAGAGAGGGAAGAAGAAGACGACGAAGGATGGAGATAAGGCAAATGTGGCTCTCCTTTTTCTATTTTTTTTTTGTTTTTTTTTTTTTTTCTAAAACCAGTACAACACCGACACGTGGACAATACATAGGCGGGAAAAGAAAAGAAAAACAGAAACTTATTGTTTTTGGGATTTTTAGATGTTGTCTTTTAGTTTTTGGGTTCGGTAGAACGACCTGAACTTCAAAACATCTTGAAAAAATTATTTTTGGACTCGGGGCGTCATGACGAATGACCCCGTATCAATTTTATTTGAAAATGATCTCATTTTTATGGCCAACCTGTACCGATGTTATTTATTACCGAAAAACTAATTTTATTTTAATTTTTAATGAAAAAGGCTCCGGGAGCAAATATATACAATATATATGTCAAAATTCTCAGAACGACGAGTAGGGTAAAAAAAATAAGGTTCCTGACCTGATCCGAAGTGCCGTTTGGAACGTTAATTACCGGTTTGACCACCGTTGGCAGCCCGAACGCCGTTTCGACCATATCTTCTTCATTTGACCTCAGAATTGGGCGCGATCGATGACATTGATCCTCGAATTTAATTTTCTATCGCCCAGGACAGACTCTTTGACATTTGGAGGCTTTTCTTGAATAATGTCTTGAAATCGGGCATTTGCGCTCAACGATTATGAATCTGTCGTTCTGCAAATTTCAACAAACCGAAGCGACAAAGAAGGAAAAATTGAATTTGATAAAATGTGCCCAACCCAGACAAAATAGGGTCCAACAGTAAGCAGACGAAGACTCAGTTCAAACCCAAAAACAAAAGTGATAACTTCTCTCAGCCTCTAAATTTACTACACATGGATCTTTTTGGACCTATGAGTACTTTAAGTCAAGGTAGAAAACGATACACTCTGGTGGTGGTAGACGATTTCACCAGATTCACTTGGGTCAGATTCCTCAATGCAAAAAGTGATACTACAGTAACTTTGGTTGATCTGTTCAAGATTCTACAAGTCCAGAAGTCAAAACAGATTAAAGCTATACTTTCAAATCATGGAACAGAGTTTGAGTGTGCTGTACTTGAAGACTATTTATCATAAAATGGGATACAACATAATTTCTCTGCACCAAGGACCCCACAATAGAATGGAATTGCAGAAAGAAAGAACAGAACCTTGATTGAGGCAGGCAGAACCATGCTTGCTAACAGCAGGTTACCTGAGTACTTTTGGGCAGAAGCAATAAATACTGCTTGCTATACTCAAAATAGAACTCTTATAGTCAAAAAAGTGTTGAAAACTCCTTACGAACTCTGGAAAGGGAGAAGACCTTCAGTAGCCTACTTTAAAGCTTTTGGATGTCTCTATTACGTTCATAATAATGGCAAGGAACATCTGTCAAAATTCTAACCAAAAGCAGATGAAGGTCTATTCCTTGGGTATTCTAGTCATAGCAAAGCCTATCGAGTATTTAACAAACGGCTAAACAAGGTAGAAGAGTCTATACATGTGACTTTTAATGAAGCACGTGCCCAAGAGCCAGCAAAAGATATGACAAAGGACTCTAATCATCAAGAAACACTAAAAACGTCTGATCATGACTAGGATCAGATACTTATCAAATCTAAGGATATTCTATCACTAGAGGAGCAACCAGACAAACATTCAGACGTAAAACCAGATGAACTCTCAGCAACAGAATCTATTGAGCTCAAGAGACAACAAAATACATAAAGGGAAAACTCTGGAGCCATCAGAACCATTAAATGGAATAGAGATCACACTCAGGATCTTATCATAGGAGATCCAGAAGCACCTGTAAGGACCAGAGCCGCTACTTTAAATGAAAGTCTCTATTGCAACTTCCTTTCTCATATGGAACCTAAGACAGTTGAGGAAGCATTGGAAGATTCGAGTTGGCTAGATGCCATACATGAAGAACTCAACCAATTCGAAAGGAACCATGTGTGGAAATTAGTAGATAGACCTAAATATCAGCAAGTGATAGGAACCAAGTGGGTTTTTAGAAACAAAATGGATACTAAAGGCATAGTGATCAGAAACAAGGCTAGATTAGTTGCTAAAGGTTACTGCCAAGAAGAGGGAATTGACTATGATGAAACATTTGCACCAGTAGCTCGTTTAGAAGCAATAAGGATATTTTTGGCCTATGCAGCATCACAAGGCATGAAGGTTTATCAAATGGACGTAAAAAGTGCTTTTCTAAATGGTCTACTTCAAGACGAGGTCTACGTTGAACCTCCACCAGGTTTTTCTTCTGACCCTTCTAAAGTTTATAAACTATTTAAAGCCTTATATGGGTTGAAACAAGCACCTCGTGCTTGGTATGATACTCTTTCAGAATTCTTATTAAAACATGGTTTTATAAAGGGTAAGGTTGATACTACACTCTTTATTAGAAAACATAAAGATAAACTTTTGTTAGTTCAAATCTACGTTGATAATATCATATTTGGATCTACTGATGAATCTTTATGTGCAAGATTCACTAACCTCATGCAGAGCCAGTTTGAGATGAGTCTTATGGGCGAACTCACTTATTTTTTGGGTATTCAAGTCAGCCAGCTTCAGAATGGAATATTTATAAATCAAGCTAAATACACCAGAGAACTCATTAAGAAATATGGCATAGAATCTGCTACAGCCATGAAAACTCCAATGGCAGCAAATACAAAGGTAACCAAGGACGAGAATGGTAAGAGTGTGGACCCCACTATATATCGTGGAATGATAGGATCTCTTCTCTATCTAACAGCAAGTCGTCCAGATATTCTATTATCTACTTGTCTTTGTGCTCGTTTTCAACAGGAACCCAAAGAATCTCACATGACCCACGTCAAGAGGATTCTTAGGTATTTAAAAGGGACACTGAACATGGGTCTCTGGTACCCAAGGGAGTCTAGCTTAATATTGATTGGTTATGCAGATGCAGATTTTGCCGGTTCTTGCTTAGACAGAAAAAGCACATCAGGCACATGTCAGTTTCTAGGCAGCAGGCTTGTTTCTTGGTTTAACAAGAAGCAAAATTGTGTTAGCATCTCCACCACAGAATCAGAATATATTGCGACTGGTAGTTGTTGTGCCCAGATATTGTGGATGCAAAATCAACTGCGTGACTATGGACTAGACTTCAAGAACACTCCCATCTACAGTGATAGCCAAAGTGCAATTGCCATAACTAGAAATTCTAGTCTTCATTGCAGAACCAAGCATATTGATGTACGTCATCATTTTATCAGAGACCATATTGATAAAGGTGACGTGGACATGATCTATCTTAATACTGAAAACCAACTCGCTGATATTTTTACTAAGCCTCTTGATGAACAACGTTTCACAAAGATTTTGATTCATCTTGGCATGATAGATTTCACTACTTAACAGACTCACCCTCTTGATACCTCTTCTCTCACTATTGTATATATTTATCATTCCTTTCGTTTTTAACTCATGATATCTATTGTAAAGCCTGACTTTTATCCAATATCCCAACTCAGTGAACCAACGATCACCCACTCCAATACATCGATCTCATCAGCAGGATCAGCCATTATCACCAGACCATGGCACATCTGACATTCATAACGTCCTGACATCAGAGACAAACTCCTACCACATCTAGTGTTGCCCAGTGCCAGGGTCAAGCTTTCTCTGATGACAGGAAGGGGGAAAGACTGCTGATTGTTTGCTGCATAACTGTTGTGCTGCAAAACTGCTGATTGCTTGTTGTAAAACTGTTGTACTACGAAATTGCTGCTACTAGGTACTACAAAACTTTGTTTTAAATTTCACTCAAGCACATAAGATAGGGGGAGAGGCTCTTTCAAAGGTTATCTGAAAAAGGGGGAATTGAAAGGATTAGAATCAGCGTCGGGCAAATCAACGAAGCCAGCAAACGTTTTCTAATCAGATGCAATTTTTAAGCTAACCTTTGCTTAAATAACCTTATCTGCTGTTCTGCTTTAGACCAGAAAAGATCTGATAGTATCAAGTAGCACTGGCACTTTTGCTATGACTCAGCAAGAATATCAGGAGAAAAAAATCTCATGAAGCAGTTTTTTTTCTCTAGGCAGCGACTCATAAATTGGAAACG
This sequence comes from Taxillus chinensis, assembly GCA_023512835.1. Taxonomy (NCBI): domain Eukaryota; kingdom Viridiplantae; phylum Streptophyta; class Magnoliopsida; order Santalales; family Loranthaceae; genus Taxillus; species Taxillus chinensis. The sequence goes on along the minus strand of CM042085.1, from coordinate 22,568,222 downwards.
GCACTGTGTGAACAGTACTCATTTAAAGCAACGCACCGTTTCATTAAATAAAAGCAACCGCTTTTATCCAATAACTGTGTATGGCAGTTTCTCAGACTGAATCATCAAGTGACACATCAGCTGCAGTTTCGACAATTCAGAAACGGCAAACAGTGTAACTGTTGACATTTTCAGAAATCAGTTCTTTGATGTTTATTTAACCAGGATTCCTTCAATGGGTTAAACAAGTGATTTCTTCGAACAATTAAAAAGCAAGAAAAAGAACAAAAGTGTGGAAAGCATCCTTTGAAGATTAGCATCAAGTGCAAAATATCGAGGCTCTTATACTCTACAGTCATCATCATCAAAGAGCCCAGATTCTGCAACATATTCAGAGTTCATGCATCGTTAATCAGACACTGCAGAGAGAATTTGCTCTTTTATTGTCTCATCATTATTGTATTGTTGTATTTGGGTTTTAAGGACCTTCTGTGTGAACCTCTTTAAAACTATCAGAGAGGATCCTCTGTGGAAACCTCCTCTAAGGACCCTTAGTGTGGCTAAGTGTCTTTGCTCAAGTAGTGAGCACGTATGAAATTGGTAGAGACATAGTAGAACCTTCCACACGTTGTGGAAGAGAGTGGACGTAGGTGTTAAGAGAGAACACCGAACCACTATACTTGCTTGTGTGCTTATTGTGTTTTTAATTCCGCATTAATTTTAATTATTGATCTCTTAAGAGCTATTCAACCCCCCTTCTAGCTCTTACCAGGAACAACAAACTATAACCTAATAATTTGGCTTACATATTGCTTTGCCATGCCACAAATCAATAATTAATTATTATTAATCATATACTTACATTAATTTATATAAAAGTATCAAAAAATGTATTTTATTTTTATGCAATCTTTTATCATGTCATCTATATCTAAAAATAATGTTTATTTCCTTAATAAATAAAATTGAATTGATATTTTTAAGAATCACATAAATATAAAAATTAATTATTATTAAGTTACTTGATGGCATGTTGAGATAGAAATTGGTAAGATAATTACATTGAATTTAAAGATTAAAAATTATAGTTTGATGAAAGAATGTTGATCCTGGGTTTTTAAAAGTTTTATCCATTTATTACTTTTAAGTTTGAATATAATTATTTTATTTTAAAATATTGAGTTTTTTTCTTACCCATCCCCTAGAGAATGCTCTAGATTTTGCTCTAATTGCAAGTGATTATTGTTTTATTTTATGGATTGAAAATATTTATACTTGTGGTTTTTTTTGTTAGGTGTTCCAATTATATGCAACTCTAATTGGTATCGCATATCTTGAACTCATAAGTTGTCATTACATTTTGCTTAGTAAAAAGTGAACAACTACATACATGTATTCATTCTTTTGTAAAATAATAATAATAAACAAAAAATAAAATCTTTGCAAACTATTTATTGTAATATTATGATATGAATTTGTCGGATTACATATAAAATTACTTATAAAATGCACAACATAAGAGGATAAAAGAAGTTGTGTCAATTGATTATTATTTACATTAATACACAGTATTATACTGAATAAATTTGAGTGTACTAATATTTTCAACTGAAAATATGAGAAATTGTAAATGGTTGCCATTTTAGGCCTTTTCATTAGAAAATATGGATATGTGTATGTTAGGAAATAATATTAGAGCAACTCCAACCCACTATATAAACATTAAAACTTTAAATTTTTGCTCCAACAAACTCTTCATATAGCTCTTCAGATCTAAAAATTTATATAATAACTCTTCACAAATGAAAAGTTACTATTTATTATCTACATATTATTTTATTATTTTTTTATATTTTCTCTCTCTCTCCTCCCTCCCATCTCTCGTTATCGTTATTTCCTCCCTATCATCTCTCGTTCTCTCTACAAAGGAGTGAAGATCCATGAGGGTGTCGTCTGTTGGGGAGGAGGGATAGCGATCCGTCAGCTAGGGATAACGGTTTAGGGTTTACGGTTTACGGTTTACGGTTTAGGGTTTAGGGTTTAGGGGGGAATGGCAATCCGTCGACTAGGATTTGTTGTTATCTTTGTCGTCGGTCAGGGTGTTGCCGTCGTCGATTGGGGAGGATGGGAAGGGCGATTGGGGGTCGGGGGCGTCGCCATCGGGGAGGTGGAGGGGGTGTCACCGCTGTCTAAAAGGGTAGAGGGGAGAGTCGGCTCTGCAATAATATATGTTAAAATATTATTTTAACATATAAATATAAATAAGCCTGTTGGAGTTAAGGTATAAAAATGATTCTTTACATGTAAATATAAAATATATAATAGTGTTGGAGTTACTCTTAGCAACCCAACAAAGATAATAACAAAACAAAGAAAATAAAATGACAAGGATAGTAAAAAAAATGTCGTTATGTCAATGGGCAGAGTAAGAGCAAAATTTTAGAGGACAAGTGCAAATGCCTTAGGAAAGTGTTTCTAAGCCTAAATAAGAAAAAATCAAAAATAATTTAAAATAAGCTTAAAAAATAACATACCCAATATAACCAAAATATGCTTTTCTTGTGATGTCTTTGTCTTTATATCCAAATCCCTTATGTATAGCTACCACACCAAACTAAAAGATATTTGAGAAACAATGTGGGATATTCTTACTTTAACAGTGTAGTGTTACTTCAATCAATTTTATTTTATTTTAATTATTTAGCCTTAGAATCCAAATCCCAACAATTAAGGTCCTGATTGGTTACATATTTTCAAAATAGATTTTGATTTTCAAAAATAGATTTTTGCCTATTAAGTGTTTTTTGTCGTCGTATTGAATATACAACTTTATTCAAATTTTAATTTGAATAATGTTATTATTTTTGAAAATATCTTTTAACTGTAATTTGTTTTTAAATATGGATTCATTTTTATATGAGACCTAATTTATTATTTTAAATTTTTTATTTTTTTTAATCTACTTCAACTCCACCATATTATATATATATATATATATATATATATATATATATAATTTTACGAGACCCGATAAAAAAACATACTTTTTAAAAGAAATTATATTTTTATAGAATTTATTTTTAAAATTCAAAATTAATATTCTAATTCCAATAACCATTTAAATTACAAAATCAATACAAAAAAATACCAAATGCTACCTAATATCACATTGATGTCCGAAATTAGAATTCAAATTCTGAGGCCATACTTTTTTTGTATGGAAAATGAGCATACACAACCAACCATATGATTTTATGAAACTAACTCACAAAATCTAAAGGCCCAGCAGCAGCAGCAGCATTGTAAAACTGCTCTTTATCTCTATTGGTAGAGAATAAAATAAAGAATTTATCTCCAATAGTCGATTTTTTATCTTCAAATTATTTTTCAAAGTGTTACTCTCTACATTAATGTCAAGCTCCAGTCCATCTACGAGTCCCTCATCAAATCCATGAAGTCGGGCTCCAAAGTGACGGCTTCAAAATCATTGATAGGCGAGGATGCCAAACCCCAAAATCTCATATGTTTTTTGTTTTTTAAGGTTTCTCGTTCTCTGCTTATTTGGTGTTCATTGACAGTAGTGAAAGCGTTGGAATCCTGCTTAGCGTTGACGGCCTTGGTCTTCTGAACCAACAACAAATTGAACATGGCAGCATCATGTTGGAGCTTTACGGCGCATTGCCTGTTCCGACCCCTTGATGCATGCCCGCTCTGCGGGAACAAACCATAGGGGCCCTAATCCGATCACCAGTACCCTTTGGGCTCGTAGTTCAAAAAGCCTTTACGTTAACACTTGGAATTGTTATAAAAAAAAATGCTCTAGGAGTACTTTTAAAATTTGGTTGTCGTCTCGAAGCAGTCATAGTTATAAGATGAGCAATGCCAATTAGGGGTGCATGGCCGTCCTAAATATTAGATGATTCTTGAATAGCAATGGTGTAATCTAAATAAAGTTTAACAAATTAAATATATTAATGCATTTTGGAGAATTAAATTTTATATCTCAATCAAAATTAAATTTTTAAAAATCTAAATCAAAGTTGATATAATGATTAGCAAAATTAAAGATGCATGTCCCACATTAAAAAAATTTTAAATTTTTTTATTTAATTTAACGACAAATAAAATATTTCTTGTACACAAATAAACTTTTGATGCAATATTTTAGTAGAATTATTGTTATTAGGTATAATTTAAATGAAAAGAAATTTAAAATATGAATATATTAAATAGAAGACTTTTTCTATTAAATAAAGGCATTTAATATCAGTGACGCGTGACATTTTGATTTGGGAGAGTGATAAATGTTTTTATTCGAAAAGATTAATATAGCCTTTCCCTTTACCGTAACGGCTAGTTTTTGAATTTCTGTTTAACTGACACCGTTGGATCATTCTAGCTTGCGCTTCTTATCGTCCGATTCTGAAAGACGCCCCCTCACGAACCGTTCCAATAATATAAAATTCGCGAAATGGTAGCGGAAAAACTAGCCGTTACACCCACCCAAGCCATTTCTTCAAAACCCTACTAGATCCGTGCGCCTTTCAGTTTCATCCCATTTACCCTACGTTCAGCGACCACTGCGATTTTTGGCTTCATCTTTTCGACAAACTCGATCCACTCCATTCCCTCTTGGCCTCGGATTCGATCACACACACCACCAGTCTTCAAGAAAACACACATGGCTTCAAGAACAGCCGCTAAGGACATCATTACTCTCCGTGGATCTGCCGCCATTGTCAGCGAATTCTTTGGTACTCGATCTTCACCTTGCCCTTCTTGATTTTTTTTCCCATTTTTTTAGTTTCTCTTTTCTAGGCTTTTGTGGGTACTCAAGAAATCTAGATTAATTTTTTTTTCTTTTCCAATTTGTTGTTTTAGGGTATGCTGCAAATAGGTATGATTCTACAAGATCTTGCATTTTTTGTAAACATTGGGTTTGATTTCAATTTGTAGATGTTCTTTTAGAAAAAAAAAATTGTGCTTTTGATGAGCTTTATAATTGATTTTGGAAAAAAAAAATAGTATACTCTACAATAGAGGATTGTACCCAGAAGAAAGCTTCGCGAAGGTGAAGAAATATGGGCTCCCAATGTTGCTCACCCAAGATGAAAATGTCAAATCCTTCATCAATAACCTCACTCTTCAGATTTCTGGTAAGTTTTAAATTGCGTCTCTTGCTGTGTTACTGCTTGGTCTACATTTAATGTCATTAAATCAATACATGTTTTGCAACCATTTAAGCATTTTTTATGGTTACGAAGAATGGTTGGAAGCTGGGAAGTTGCAAAGGATTGTTCTTGTGATAATGAGCAAAGCCACTAGTGAGGTCTTAGAGAGATGGAATTTTAGCATTGAAACCGACGGCGAGGTTGTTAAAAAAGGGTAAATTACATCCCCTCATCAGATTCCCATGTTCTTATTGGTTTTTTAGAACGTCCAAATTCAATACTCGGGTGTCCATAAATCTCTGATCCCTGTATGCTGATTGCTGCCCTGATTTTGTTCATATAAAAAATGGACTCAGTGTGTCGAGGGAGAAGAGTGACAAAGAGATCATGAGAGAGATACAAGCAATTATGAGGCAGATTGCGTCCAGCATCACGTATCTCCCCTGCCTTGATGAGCCATGTAATTGTAGTTTCTGTATACATTCGAGTCATGTCCTTGTTATGGCCTTGTTCCGCTAATCATTGATGAACCATGTGCGTAATTAACTCCCGCATACATAATGGCCATGTTCTTGCAGGTGTATTTGATGTGTTAGCCTACACTGATAAGGATGTGGCTGTCCCATTCACGTGGATCGAAAGCGACCCAAAATTGATTGCAAACCCACAGATGGTGAAGCTGCATTCCTTCGATACTAAGGTTGGGCGGTGATATTTTGAATTGGGTTTGAAGTAATTTGAACGAATTGAGAATTATATATGGTGCCTTTATGCAGATACACAAGGTGGACACACTTGTTTCCTACAAGAACGACGAGTGGGATGAGGAGTAGGGAGCCAGCCGCATTTGCATTGCCTTCATTCGATCTCCCACCCTTTAGTTGTGACGTTATGTTGTCTCATTGTCTGAGATGTGTTGGCGTTGGGTAGGTTTTGTGAATTGATTATTCACGTGTTGTAAGTTTCCAGTGGCATTGATGTTCCTGAAAAATCCAAGTTATTTGAGACAAGCTGTCTAATAATGTAAAATGATAATTTTCAGCTATAAATTAATGGGGGTTTGTTCGTTGTTCGTCACACTAAATTTAGTAGTGGCATTTCCCAAAATCATCTCTCTCTCTCTCTCTCTGCCTTTTTTCTAATTTTAACAAAAAGGATTTACCCCAATTTGACAGCATGGGACGCTAAATTTGGTTAGAGACAAGCAATCACCGTTGGTGAAAAAGTTGAAGATGTTGAACGAGGCAAATGTATGTAGTAAGAACAAGAAAAGAGGGGGGGTTGGGAGCTAAATTCTCTCTTATAGGCAAATCATTTGGAGAGGAGGGTGGGCGAGAGAAGGAGAAATGGATCCCAATGGGCTGTCGTGGGCTGATCAATGGGACCCTATGCCGTCGCCTGCGAGAGACATAAATGCCGAAAAGAAGGAGAAAGAGGAGACTCACAGCAAGAGAGAGTTGCTAAAGAAGAAACTGGGCATAAACTGGGTGAAAGAACTCTGCAAGAAGTCTAATAAATGAGTAGAATCAAGGATGCCAAATGTGGTTGCGTTCTCCACCATTTCTTTCTTCTTCTTCTTCTTCTTCTACTTCTTTTTTTTTTTTTTTTGACTTCTTTTTTGATCAACCAAATTTGTAATTATCCTTTGTAATTTGACTCCCCATACAAAAACTGCTATTTTTTCAAAAGTATATTATTATGTCAATATGGACATTGATTAATAGCATTTTGTTCGCATGTGAAAAGTTTTTTATTTCATGAGAAGTCTATTTGCAGATATTATTCTTATTGTTGGATTAATATAAATAAAATATTAATACATGTGACTATGACTGTGAGAAGAAGAAAAACATTGTATATTATAGAATTATAACATTCTAAAAGAAATAATAAGTATATTTGAATAATATTTTAATATTATTTTGAATAATAATAAAAGTCATTGAAATTACTCGAATCCAATACAAGCCCCCCACCTTTTAGTTTTCCACGGCTAATCAAAAGTGGCCCTTTTAAGATGACCCAACCCAACATGACTGATGTTGGGAGAACGTTAGCAATAAGATCGCTAGTATGACAAAATCAAGACAAATATGATAAAAACAAATCTTAGTTGCCTTTTAAATTAATTTCATAATTAAAGTAGGGGTGGAATGGCAACGAATCCGCGAGTGCACGTGTACTTGGCTAACTTTGAAGAAGTTGATTACATGATCCAGTGAAAATAAGATAAAACTACATCACTTCTGATAAGTAAAAATCAAAAAGTTAAAACTTTCTCATTTTGATTTAAGCAAATGCAACATTGAGATTGTCTCCCTTCCCATTTCAAGAGCTGGAAATGAATATTGCTTTACAGTTAAAAACTAAAGCGTTCTCATGAATTGACATCCCATGCAATATGGTTTTAACCTGTAGCACCACTACATTAATTGACACATATTTTGTTATACGTAAATAAAATTATAATATAAATTATTAAAAACAAATCTATTGATCAATATTTTAAAAAAAATCATTATCACGCAATACTTTTAAATATTACATGAAAGGTATTGATTTGAAATTCCATTTATATGTAACACCGTTACAGTAAATTCTAGACATGCCGATGTGAACCCAATTCTCATGCCCCTTTAGCTCCTGCCATGCAATATAAATGAAAACACACTTCGAAGTCAACAATTGTGTTCGTTAATGTACAACATCTATTCAATTCTTATGAGTTCCGTCAAGAGACGCCTATAGAACACATCCAAACGTAAGTACCATTTCTTGCAACAATAAAAAAGCCAGAACCATTCAACCACAAATGTGACTCGTCAAAGATATTAACAAATTGTTGATTAAAAAGCAACGCCGGAGAATTTGAAGCCCTCCTGCGGACAGCAATGCTTCGACGCTGTGCTTCCATTCAACAATGATTTCAACTGCCCAATGATGCTGCAACTGCAACCTTTGTCCGTCAACAACGTTACTTTTTTGTGTTTTGAAATATTTCAAATTACAACAGTGATTCCCTGAGCTTATAGAGAGAAATAACTGATCTACACACTAGGCGATACTAAGCTCGAAATGTGCAAGAGCCTGCAAAACAACCAAAGCCCCTTCAAACCTTATTCCACAGCTTTTTTAATGTTTTTTTCCTGTTTTTTTTTTGGCCCCTTCTTTCTGGACACAAAATCAGTAGGCAGCAAACCTGAGCCCAACTCCATAGAAGTCAACCACAAGCTTGAAAGAATACATCCATTGACTTGGAAGCCGAAGATTGATGAAGGGGGATCAGAGATCTCAAAATGTGTTACATTATCTCAATCAATTCCTTGGCAGACAGATATTATGCAGCATATCACCCGTAAACTAATTTGAAACCAGAAGGGATAAGGAAATGGCTGCATCGAACTCTGAAATTATAGCCAGATAGAAGATCAACAGCATAATTGTAGACCAACCTTTCAATCTTTCCTGGCATCGGAATACATTAGCTGCTTCCAACACCCAGAGCAAAGCAGTTCTAAGCAAAATGTTTCCTCATATTCACCATCATTTATGCACCATCCACACTGAACACAGCGCGGTATGCAGAGTGTACATGCCCTGCATACTTGGGTAACATGATCTTTTCCTTTACAACCCTCAGCTGGACAATCGTAGACCAGCCTCAAATTCTGGCACCTTGGACACATCTCAATATCAATAGCACGATCGTCATCACAGGAAAGATACAATTGTCCTCTGTGATAGAAATGGGGCTTGGTTGCATTATTCTGATTTTGACTATCCATGCCCAATAAAAACTTCAATTCTTCAAAGTGACTTTGTGTCACACCATACAGTCCACCAATCCTAAGTTTCTGTATTCCTGGTATGCCTAAACATTTGATGGCTTTCATGCTGTTTACTACTCCCTCAACGCTGAGTCTTGTACAACCTGGCACACTCAGCTGCATGAAAGAACAGCAGCTTTAGCATTTTCATATACACCCAAAAAAAGTTAATGTATATAAACCAAACAAGTATAACACGCTAAAAAGAAAAATCATTCACAAAAATAAAGGAGAAGGCCATCAGTATGAAGCCTTATAGAAAACTCAGACAGAACGATTCAGAGGATGAGGGGTTAATATATCACCTTGGACATCATATTAGGGTTCAACATCATGCACTTACTCATAAACGCCAATAATTAATTGTGGTACAGCACCAGTTCATTTTGTCAGAAAACTAATGGCTCCACGTATGAATCTTTCACGTTTCATTTGTAATATATATAGATGGGCAAATGTTTTTTGTTTCTTTTGGTTGCCAGTGTCTTATTTAGTTTTTTAAGAGTAAAGTGAGAAATTAGAATTAATCCATAATTTATCATGATTTAATACGATGTAGATTAAAGCTGTAACTATTTGGAAATTAAAATGCTAAACTTATGCCCTAACTATATCACCATTCATAGAGACCTCTCGATTTATTTAACTGATGAAGCAACTTTTCTGTTTTTCTATTTGTATAACAGTTTTTCCTTTTTTTTTCTTTTTTGCCTTTGTTTAATTTTGAATTGAATATGAAAATCTGCTTTTTAAAATGAAATTTTGATTGCAAAAAGTCAAAAACACTTTAGGACCGGACAAACATATCCCTTCAAACTATGAGCCCTATCAATACAACATAAACAAATTTTGCCTGATATATTTACTTAAATCAATATAGTATTCTCCCTTACTAAATCTCATGTTTCTTGACTACCATTTTGAAATACTCGTGCCGCACGAAATGTATAAACTAGAAAATTAAATTTTGCCCACATATATATAATTCACAATTTTATTTTTTGAATTTATTGAACAGGCTTGGAAAATAATCCTCGGTCCACTGCCACTGCAGAAATTGAAGCTTCTAACTGCAAATACTAAAGCAATTAAACCTTTTGGTTAACTTTACTGCAAAACACTCCAACTCCTACTGGTGATGCTGTAAAAAACCTTACTCTCTCTTATAGCAATAGGCTAACAAGCCCAAATCACAATAAGCCACTTCCAGCTTAAAGGTTTGCCAAAAACAATTAAACCATAAAATCAATCTTTCATACATAAGATATGTTTATGACAACATTTTAACTCATCTGGGTGTCCATAAGCACATCTTTAAAAAGCTTTCTTCAATAAAAATACCAGCGAAGACAAAGCAATTTGATAAAAGCATCATAAAGAGAAACCAAAACAAATACGATGCATGTAGAAAATGACTCATAGAAGTTATACTCTTGACCCCACACAAATAAATTGAAAGAAAAAATAAGGAAAGAAAATGAAATAAACATGAAGTGAAACATTTAAAAGATTTCACCTATTTTGTGAGCCTTTAACATAAAAGATTTTTTATCATTTATGGCAACACATACTAAGAAGCAGTATGAACAATAAAACTGACTTGAGGAACCAATTTAAGGGCCAAGGTAGATAAAGTTGAACTGACCTTCGTTATCCTGGGGTTACATTCAAGCACGCGTCTTAGCCCATCATCAGTGATCCTTGGACACTCTACCAGACTCAAGCATTGTAGGTTGCTTTGAGCCCTGCTCGTTAAATGCAAAAGAATATCATCAGTAATCTTCTCATTCAACGGCTGATCTATGTGAATTCTCCTCCACAAAAGGGAATCACTTCGAACTGTACAATGCAGAAATTTGCAAACCCTTTCGACGGAAAGGAGATCTTGAACACCGAGATAATCAAGGGCAAAAGGCAAAGCTGGATGAGGGGTTCCTGCGTCACCATCAGCACAAGATCCAGCAGACACCTGAAATTCTTTTGGCGGCTGATAGGAATTGGCAGAGCTTTCTTCGTCAAGGCCCAAAATATCCTCCATGTATCCAGGAAGACCATGGCAGGATACAGCTCCCAATTCCTTCTCAAAGCACCCGGAACCAAGCCCATCCAAAAACGTAAACGTATCACCTAAATTCCCAGGGAATGCCTGGAACCCCATAGCCTTGTTCCAGATGAAATTCAATCCAGCAAATAACTCAAAATCCGTGTCATTAGACCCAAAATGGTTTCTCCCACACTTGCTGTAATCCACCTCTAGATCTTCAAGCCAACCAGTGATCGCTGTAAAAGTACTGCTTATGTCCATTCCAAATGGATCCGAAGGCAAGAGATCAAGAATGTCCTTCCCCGGTTCTGGAGAGCCACCCCTATCAATCTTCACCGGGGAGACCAAATTATCCTCGGACAAGTGTCCCGGATAGATTGGAAGATGCGAAAAGTTCAAAGCCATCCCAGAGGCTACAAGTACAACCCCTATCCAATCCCCAACCAACCAAGATATCTTCCTTCAATGAAGGGCACGCAAACCCTAGAATCTCGTTTTATTTTTATTTTTTTCACCAGATAATTGAAGAACAAGAAAAATATATAATAATAATTTTAAAAAAAAAAAAAAAAAGGTACTGGGTCGCGACCCACAAAAAGACCCAACAAGAAAACCCTCGATTTCGGATGGCAAACAAAAACAACGCACCAAAAACTTCACAGAGCTTGTTGGGGAAGAACGAACAGGTACAAGGAACCCAAAAAACAAAAACAAAAAACTAAAACAAGAAGGGGCTACAATCGATCACAGATTCGCAGTGGAAATCAGAGATAAAACAGCAAGAATCAATAATTTTTTTTTTCTTTATCGGATGACCTAAACTACCTAAATGCTTTTCCAGGGTTTGCGACGAATAAAACAGAAGAATTGAGGGCAGATCAAGAAACGAATAAAAGAGACGAATAGAGGAGAAAAGGGTTTTCACAGGGGGGAGACCAGACCTGTGTTATCAGCGATCTCGAAACCGAAAAGAGCAATTGTGAAACCCTAATTCAGCCGGACGAAGACGATCGGAAGGGAGACAGCGGGCTGGGAGTTTGGGGCGGCAATGTCTCCTCGTATCGAATCCTCGGAGGTGAAGAGATGCGACGCGAATGATTCGTTAAAGAGATGGGGATAGGATCGGGGTTTGAGGATTTCGATACGAGGAGAAACGATAAATCTGTCGATCGAGTTAGTTCTCACACACACAAACACACGCGCGAACACACAAACAGGAGACAGACAGACAGAGAGAGAGAGAGATTGGAAAATTTGGTGGGAGGGGTTGAGAGAGAGAGAGAGAGACAGAGGAGAGAGGGGGGGTGGGAGAGATTGGAAATCTAGGTGGGAGGGGGTGTAGGGGCTGCCCGGGTGTGGTGTAAGGTGATGCGTCGAATTATGGTATATGGACACGTGGAGGGACGTGATTCACGGTGTAAGGTTGTGGCTGGCTCTCTGAGAAGAGTATGTTGTGTGTGGGGGCCGGGGCGTGGCGGGAGAGAGACGTTTCATTCTCGTACGAAAAACAAAAAAAAACAAAAAAAAAAAAAAAAAAAACTATCTCGTATCATGTCGCGTGGGTTTTTCTTGCACTTGGCCAGAAATTTCTTCTCCAATATTTTATCTTACTTTGCTGCCAGGCGACCCCAAAAGCATCGGTGTAGTGGGGGTGGAAGAATTCACCCAAAAAACTTAACGCGTTGGGTATCAAAAGACTACTTATTAGAGCAATCAGTGCAGCCTCTTCAAATTTCACTCTTCAAATTAACCAAAAATATCACTTTTTCTATTTTAACAACCTATATTTTAAAAGCCCACTTTTTAGCCTCTTCATTTTAATTATTTATAAATTAAAATATTGTTTTAAGTATTTGCTTATTTTTTTAAAATAAAACAATAAATAAAAGAAGAACCTTATATTCTAAAATTAAAAAAAATAATACATATTCATTTAATACCATCACGGTGCTAAGTCCTGCTTATTTTATATTAATTTTTTAAAAATTATGAATTCAAATTAATTTTTATAATATTATCCTAGACGCATTTAAGGCACCCCACCCTAGTAAAAGTGTAAAACAACACATGATTCGTTGCTCCCTTCAACTATATCTTTTACCAGAAGAGTTCCTTATTAGTGGGCTTCGGTTAGATGCATATTAATTTTCCAACAACACACAAAAGACCGAGAGGCGGGCTACTGCTTAACGCCTTCTTGTTAAACAAGGCCCTATTCCCTCTGTGGCCTATTGGCATATTAAATATCCCGCTGGCTAATCCACCCTTGATCAAGAAGCATAAAACTTGGGCCAACTTGATGTTTCATGTAATTAATCCTTGCCCTAGTCGATGTGGGATCCGTTAATAATTATCATCAAACAACAACATCAAGATGAAGATTTGTATGAGCTCTCGAAGTTTTGATGATGACCATTGTGTAAGATAAGGTGGTTAAAGGAATTGAGAAATTTTTATGTGCCTAATAATAGTGAGGCAAATTATTTGCCCCAATCATACATCATTAACTGTGTGGTCGTTGTCATTGTAAATACAATTTTATAGGATAGCCTATGTAAATTTAAATAAATGAAAAGGAGAAAATATTAATAAATTACCATATCCTTTTTTTTTTGGACTTCAGCTTGGTGTAACAATAATTCGTGAATAGATTTTTCTTTGTTGCCATGTGCAAAAGAGTTTAAGGCAAAATCGGTTTGATAACTATAAAAATATATTTATAAAAAATATTTTATTTTTTTAATAAAAAAAAGTAACAAGAATTACTTTCAAAAAGTTATTATTATGTAACAACTTTACAAATTTTTAAATATAATACCTTTTGTTTAACTAATAATACTATTCCGTGAATATTATTCCAGGTTTACAACCCCCCTCCTCGTTGATGATGTATATATGTCGTTAAAAAAAAAAGGAAAATATTAAAAAAAAATTATTATAAAAAAAAAAAAAAAATGAAATAGGGTTTCCATAGAAAGATCAACACCAAAAGGATCGGGAACATGAAATTGTTGCACCCATGTATTTTAAATATTAGGATAAATTTAAAAGTTTCAATTGTTATTGGTTATTGCGTATGTTAAATCTCTTGGTTATCACTCTTACCAATGTGGCCATCCCTTTACCTTGGTTACTAGCTCTTTTTACTGATTTATCCATCTCTTGGTAACTAGCTCTTTCTTTTTTTTAGCCAATCTATTCTAGACTTTACAATTGGCTCGGCTCTACTAGTATTTTTTTTTTTCAATTTCAATTGTTCTTTTGCATTTTGATAATTAGTAATTTGATATTGTGATATTCAATAATTTCAAATGAAATTTAAATTATTAGAGTTTTGATTTAAAATTTTAAATACATAAATATCTAATTTTAATATTTATAATATTTAAATAATTTATATTTGTATTTGTGCTATTGACACTCTAACAAAAATTTCTAAAGTCGCCCCTGCACTATGCATAATTCATCCCCTTAGTTCTTTCACGTTCATTCCTCTGCTCTCTCCTTCCAGGGTTTATCCGTCTAATATCTCAACTAAAGTTCTTCATTCAATCATTTTCAAGTAATAGCTATGATTTCTTACTCCTCATTTAATTCTCAATTTCTCATTAGCGTGTCTCTCCCTCTCTCTCACGTACACACACCCACAAACACATGTAATTAGGCACTGGGATTTTAGCAACGCGTCTCTTACTAGTAATTGCCTTGCTACGATTCGTGTTTTGTTTTTATTTATACAGATGATTATCTAATTTAAGGAAACACCTGTAATTAGGCACACGCACACACAGTTTTCCTGTCAACGTGCCCAGTGGAGCCATATATTATCATAGTAAAAGTGAAAACACTTTGGAAAAAAATAACAATTTATGAGTCAATACTTATAGCTATTGTGCATGCTATATATTTTTTTCTCTGTGATCGAACCCGGACAAACAAAACGATAATAGCTTCAACGTACCAAGGAAATGCTACAACAAAGAAACCCATAATAAACCTAAAAAATAAGTGATACATTGGTATCACTCAATTATGCAAGACACTGAAACATGAGGCATAGATATACGTACAGTTGTGATCAGTGTGTCAAGTTCATGCATGGAAAGGGGCTCGGATGTCATTCCATGGAAAAAGGCATGGAAACACCTATAATTAGACAATTGGGAACGAGAATGAAAACAAAGCCTTGTGTGAGATTCTATTAACCCAACCAAAGCTGCGAGAAAGGCCCATGATTGTTTCCTTAATGACAATAAGTTATAATCCAATTTTATTTTATCCAATTTTACATGAATAATTTTCCTATCTAATGTGAGGTGGTTGCCCCCTACTTCAAACTTGCATTGATCCAATTTTTTTATATTTACTAATATTTTCTATCTTGGTAGCTTATATTATTTTTCCATCTAATTTAAGTGATATGCATCTAATTTTTAATTTAGTGTTTATTTTCTCTTGTAATATTTTTATTATTATTATCTTTTCTAGTTATATGAAAATGAGAAAATTTGTGACAACTATTTTAAAATTAAGGTAAATGGCCCAAAGGTTAAGGCTTTATGGGATGCCAAAAGCACTAGTTCAATTTATGAGTTATACATCAAAGAAATAAAACAAATGAAAGTAAGGTGGGCAAACTTATGTGAAAGTTTTAATAAAAAATCTAAAAATTGAAAAACAAATGGGATGCACTTAAGACTAATTGGAAAATGTGAAAGGATTTAATTGATAAAGAAATTAGAGTTCAATGGAATTTAAATAAGAACATTATTGATGCATTTGATGATTAGTAACAAAATAAATTAAAGGTAATATTGTTGTCATTTTATTCCCTTTCCCTCACTTTTTATTTTATTTTTTATATGTTCTAGTATTCTAAATTACACATATGAGTGTTGAGGAAAAATATGTATTCTTTTCTTCTATTGTTAGAAGAGTTTAAATGTGTATATCAATGGTTATGCAAGAGTGAAGTTAAAAGTGATGTTGTCATTGTTCTCATTGTTGTGGTTCTTATCGTCTTCACCACCATAACTAGGAATCTTAAGTGAAGATGCTTGTGTTGTCTTCTTCTTTTATTGGATCTCTACTCACGTAAAACTTGCTATGTTATTACTTGTTAGGTCCGAAAGTAATCCAAGGGGGTGAATGGATTTCTTTTTGGAACTTGTTGAATATTTTCATCAAACATAAACTTAATTGAAAAATACAATAACAATGGATAACTAATACATTTACGTTCAACTAAATTTGTATAATATATGTAACAAGGTATAAACTGATTTTTGTTGATTTATAATGAACATTGATTATCAACATAAATCAATACAATAAAATAAAATTTACAAAACTGAGTGTACCATATTTTTGTTTTCTAGTCTCTCAAAATGCACAGAAAATATTTTTGACATTTTCTCTTTCTATTTTTGTTTTGAAGAACACTTTGGATGTTGAAGATTTTTTCTTTAAAAAGATATTCTTATGTTTTTCTTTATATCTTTCATCAACTTTTCCTTTAGTATTTGTATCCGTATACAAACAAGGAAAACCTTCTCTGCATGCATTGAAGAAATTGTTGGAATTTAGTAGCTGCCTTTTTGAATTTGAATTTGTAGTAGTCAATCAGGTTTCTCCACTTCATCAATTTCAATTTCCCTTAGTGTTGAGAATCTACAACTTCCACTATTAAAATAACTGTTCAATTCACGTTGAATTTGAACATCCTTTTTCAGTTATCGCTTGACTTAAGTTGTGCTTGTTGTTTTAGAATTTCCAATGTTGAGGCTCAAACTTAACTTTATGCATGACTATATATCTTCAAATCTTCTATGCTTTTGAACAATAGGTTTAAAGTATGAATAGGTTTGAAGGTTGTATCGATTCAATTTTTTATAAAGGATCAAGGTTATGATAGTTTGAAGTTATCAATAAGGTTCAAGGTTAAAATAGTTCGAGGTTAATGTGAAGTTTGAGGTTATATTTATAGGTTTGAGGTTATGACAAGGTTTGAAGTTGATAAAAGTTCAAGGTAATGATATAGTTTGAGGTTATAGTAAGATTAGAAGCAATGGTATAGTTTGACGTTCTTAAAAGTTTAAGGTAAGGAGATAGTTTGAGATTATGAAGTGTTCAAGGCTATTAGATACTTCCACATCAGGTTAGGACTTGGTTTAAGGTTAGCGGTGAAGGCTCGAGGATATGAGGTTATGGAGACATGGTTTATGATCATATTTCTTGCATTGAAGTTGTGAAACATGAGTCTCATCAAATCATTTGGTCCAACAATAGACATAAAAACTCATTAGAAGCATTGACCCATATGTGTACACTTTATAAATAACATATGTTTTTTTATAATTATATCATGTTTGCTTGTGTATGGTCACCCTAACGCATTTGGTTATCTATATCTTTCATGAGACATCACATATCACATACATCATAACATGTGTCCCAACACTATCAGGTCTTTAAACATGACAAACTTTGATTATTTCCTAAAGGATGTATAAGATTAGGAAAGTATTGAGGAAGCCACCAATGCTACACTAGCTATTCAGTAACAATTGGAGAATTACACATAAGATGAACCTAAGGTGCATGATGACATTAGAGTAAAGTTTTAGTCAACCCTCATAGAAGAATAGGAAGTTGTATATAAGAGATGGAACAATGGAAGCTAAGGCGTATATATATGTGTATGTTGATAGGGGAATTATCTAAATAACTGTTTACTTCTAGGACCCTAGGAACACTTGTTTTAGTTTTAAAGGCATCAACCTGATTCTCACCTTAGAAGAATACAAGAGATCGTTAAGGAGACTTTTGGATGAGAATATTAGGCCAACTTAGTTCCCACTAATGTAATGAAGTATTTAGCTAGTTACGCCATGTCTCACTAGCTCAATTTGGCATGAGGAAAAGTTGAGTGAAAAATTATCAATTCAATTTAATCCAATAATCTAAAAACTGAATAACCTAATTTTTAATTAGACAAGTTAAATAATCTATTAATTTGAATATAATTCTCTCAAACCAACCAACCAACTAATACTCCTAGATAAAAAAATTTCACAGACACGATAAAAAAGATGACAAATTTATAAATTATAAGTAAAAAGTCCATTAATTGCTTCCTAAATTCGATTCAAAAATATTTTTGGATTGAATTTATGCTTTCTGTCCCCGATAAAATTTAGTCTTTACCTTACGCGAGTCGACGCGCGTGACACAAGAAACATGTTTTCCGACGAAAATTTTAGAAAGTTCTAAATTAAATAATTCAAAAAAAAAAGTACAAAGGCAGTATTACTTCCTCGATTTCTTTCTTGATGACTTGGATGAAGGCCTGGAATGCTCCGTTGCTGTACTCTGCGTGTTGGAGGCTGCTTTAGAAGTAGTGGCATGGTTCGATTTGGAATCTGGGCCTGTACCGATGGTAGCATCGTGCTTTTCCCTAGTCACAGCACCCTGCGAACCTCTCACCTGAGCTGCTCTCTTATCCTTCCTCTTTGGCCGGTACGAGGATCTCTCTCTCTTAGGCAGCCACCGCTCTGGATCCGGTGGAGGGCCAGGGTTGGCTGGATCAAACCCCTTGGGGTACTTTGGCTTTCTCTTTCTCTTCTTCTTTGGCTTCTCCTTGTGCTTGCTTTCATATGCTTCAGTGATCCCCACCCGGGAGCTGCTGTCTACATGTTTTGCACCGGAAGTCTTCTCCAAGCTATCTACATCCATTCCCCTCAACCCTGGTAGTGGCTTTAGCTTCTTCTCATAAGCTTCTGCCTTCTCAATGTTCATGCGGGCAGCTGTGGTTACCAGCCCAACCAGCGCTTCAACACTCCCATGGCTCTTCACCAGCCGCTCATATAGGCGAGAAGCCTCCTCTTCCCTCCCGTGTTTGAGCTTGAAAGAAGCAGCCTCCTGCATTATGACGCCCAGCTTGTTGTCCTCAGTCATGGCATCTGACCACCAGTTGATTGCGGAATCAAGTACAGCACTGGCACCATCAACATCTCCTGCGCGCTCTTTCAGAGCTACAATAGTGGCAACAGTAGCGGGCATGTTCTGGATATCAGGTATCCTGGCAAGAGACTCCACCGCAATCTGTGAATGACCGCCAGCAGCAGCAACCTGGGCCCTTGCAAGAAGTACTGTCCTGGATTTATCAGGGAATTGTTTTGCAAACTGCCCTAAAAGATCTTCAGCTTTTCCTGCTTTATTTTCTCTCACCAAGACTGCAGCTTGAAGCAGAACTGGCATCACACTGTCAGGAAACATACTTGGCAGCATAGTAACAAATTCGCGAGCCTGTGATATTTCATCAATGAAATGTATTTATCCAGTATTAGAAGATGGACAAATCAGTGGAACAAGTGAATGACGTTTAGATTTTTATTTTTATTAACCAAAAAAAAATCAAGGGAAGATGCAAGATTATATATAACAGACCTGGTCCATTTTATTTGCACGGAGAAGCAGAAGTAGCCGATTAGCATATATTGCTTCCCTCTGTTTAGATGAAAGTTTAGTGTCAAGTCCCTGAGCAAGCTGCAAGCTCTGTGCTCCATCGCCTTTCTCAAACAGACGATCAAGTTTTCTCAAGCTATCAGACGTATCTTTAGGGCCTTTCAACGTGATCAGGTTGTTTATTGCCAAGCCAAGTGATGATTCATCAGCCAGATTTCGGTTTATAATATCTATGTATGACTCGAGCGCTTCTTGTGTGTCCCCAAGGAGCTGATGACGCAACCCGATTTACAAAAAGCGCTACCAAATAAAAACCTAGATAAATATAACACAATTGCATTATATGCTATAGTTACCTGTTGAACATATGCCAGCTGGACAGCTATTGGGGCAAGTTCCTTCTCTATTTCATCATCAGCCCAATTCTCTTCCATCAAAGTTTCCTGACCAATTCTTACATAAAGAAAGGATTCAATGATTAGATATTCTTAATTATTTGTATAACCCAATAAAACAATTATAACAAAACTAAAACGGTAGGAAATTCCCCAAAATTTTGAATTACAAGCCAAAACTAGAGAGACTTCTAAAAATAATAATAATAAAAAAAGAATTCAACACAAAGCAAAAAATCTCAACTAGCATGAACAGAAAAAATTCATAAGAATATGGGCTGTTTGGTACAACACGTTTTTGGCCGGATTCTGTTTTCGGAAAATAGAAAAAGCAGGTTCCATGTGAAAAAGTGATTTTTGATACACCATTTTGCAATGAAGATTTAAATTTAAATTTAATAAAGCATGCTTTTAATATTTTAAAATTCAAATTCAAATTATTTTTTGAAGACCAATTTTTCCTCTATTAATTGTTCACCACATTCTTTCTTTTTAATAATTTTTATAAGACTTCATTAAAAAAACACATTCTCTCTATTGACAAAGTAAATTTTGTTTTACCTAGGGGTATAAAATAAACTGCCGGTCCGCGGACCAGTTCGTGATCCATGTGAAACAAAGCAGACTGAACCAAATAAATTATGATCCATTTCAATCGCGGGCCTAAACGGACCGGACCATTTAAGCCCAGTCCATGCGGCTCAAATCCGTGCAGACACTGACTGGTTTTTTTATTTTTTTAAAACTATTACATATTCTACTTAGTATATTATTACTTAGAGCCTAAGCCTATTAATTTTAAAATAAATATTTAAAAATATAAACTATTAAATATAATTTTAAAATTAAAATTTTAAATTATTTTTAACAAAATTAACTTATAATAAGTTTTTAAATAAATAAATAAATATGGACCAATCCGCAGATTGGACTGGCTCAATTTAGGCCCGCTCCGTCATGGACCGGACCGGATCAGACCGGTCCGTTTTATACCTCTAGTTTTACCTAATAAGGATCTAAACTTAAACTCCAATGAAACCAAAACATAAAAACAAAAGCATATATCAAATGAGCCATAAAATAATATGATCCTCTATTTATCATCTAAAAACAAAGGATGAGAGCTACCATCCTTTAAACTTTAAAAGGTTTTTATAGTGCACAATTCATACCACACTTCACACGTCTTTAGACTAAGTCTTGGTCATGAAAACTATAAATTACCCACAAAAGAAGTTTCATGACTAGGATCTAGAAAGTTTACAGTAATAAAGATAGGAGCCTATTAACCTTGACTTGTTTATTACTTACTCAAAATGGTAGTGTAATCAGGTCGACTTTGAGATTATCGGGTCTATGAAAATTGCTATTCCTATCTCCTCATCACAAGTTTGTGAGCTAATCCAAAAATATTTTACTGTGTGCAATTTTGAAATGTCTAAATCTATGCTCGAAGTGCATCTCTCGTGATGTTCATTCTTTTTACCGGCTATTATCCACACAATTTGTAGCTAAAAGACTGCCGGGGGCCCACTAGAGTATGAAAACATTTAAGAGTTTTCCTTAGTCATGTGATATACCATTTAAATACCATAGAACAAAGTGGAACATGTCAGCTTTTCTACCTACATGTCGATGATGGAAATTTTAGGGTCATGATCATTGCTTGAGAAGAAAACATGGACTTCCAAATCAGATTTTATATTCTGAAACTTAGGACGGTCGGGAATACAGCAAGTAGCAACAACTGCTTCCATGAAGCGCTATAACAAGAAAATAATGATTTAATTGAGCATACAGCGAAAAACAATTTAGAAGTTAAGGCTTCCATATGCAAATCTGTACCTTCGAGCTGACAATAAGAGTTGTTCCGCATCTGTGCACTTGTTCATTTCAATTAAAGAGCAAGCAGTGTTGTATGCCAACTCAAAGCTGCTAGTTGCCTTCACCCTACGCGCATCCAAAAATCCTTGCGCTTCAGAAGCCCTCCCGGCTGAAACCAAACTAGCAACAATATTTATCTCCAAAGACTCAATCTTGGACTTCTGAAGCTTTTGATAAATATCGATACAGGCATCCATTTTTCCTAAACGATATAGAATTTGACATTCTAAAAGCATGGTTTCTGTGCTTTTCTCTTGGTCCTTTAAACATTCGATAGCTTCATCTAACTTATTTTTTCTGTAAAGGCAGTATGCCTGTGAAAAACAACAGCAACAACAACAAAAGAATAATTATAATAGAAACAGATCCTTCGAAGGCGGATTAAACCTGTTTCAGAGTTTCCTTTGAAGACCATAGGAAAAAAACATAGTTCTTAAAAGGGCAGATGCACCAAAAACCCCAAGGGGTCTTGGGGCCTAAGCACAACACACAAGGCAAAAGAGTACGCTTTTTAAAATCAAGCGCATAATGTATTATAAATATATATATACCACATATGCTTAGGGATTTATTCATAGCAGAAAAAACAAACATCACTATCAATATAATTGCTAGATTTAGATTTTAGAACCGTTCTTAATGATTAAAGTAGTAGTTCATTCCCCCATATCCTTATGAGTCTTACTAAGTAGTCAATCGTTACTTTTATCAATGTCATCCAAAGATACTGGATTAAATACATTGCGAAAATTGTATATATTAACTTATGTAGAGGAGCAATACTTGTGCTTCTCTGAATCTTGCACCTCTTTTAACAACTACGAAAGGGACTGAGAATGTCCATTCATTAGTTTATTCTTTAAATACATCCATGTGATTCTTATATCACATTCTTTTTAACCCCAACTTCAAAAATTATACAGGCGCACACACAGAAAGGCAAAAACATAAACCAAGCAAAAAAAACAATGAAACAATTTAGTACTTGTAAATCAGTTGACAGCATACTTCTGTGATCCAACAATGGCCAATAAAAGCTCCATTCTTCCTGAATGTGTTAGGATAGAAATGTTTTCTAACAAATAATATATTTTGTATCCACTCTTTCTCACACTAAATGAACTCAATCAGCAAACCTAAAAACTATATTCAGCTCATAAAAAGAGCCTAAAAAAATAATATTTCACAAATCATTGCCTGAGATTTGCCCCGCCTTTGAAACAATGAACCAGAACAGTACCTACTACTTACAGAAACAGGCAAAAAGATAAAAAAACCACAAATAAAGACAAAGAATTGGAGAATTAATAAAAATAAATAAATAAATAGAGCAACCCTACACAAAATGAAGAGCAGTATCATTGAAGAAAAAAATTAAGTTGCCTGACCAAACAAAGCTTTCAAATATAATTCTAGTCAAAATAGTTGCCCAATTATAAAGTGGATGGGATAAATATATGAGTCCAGCTTGCAATCACTACAGGTTCATCTCATGATAACACTAATAATATATATCAGTGCCAACCAGAACACAATCCTTAATTCGATCATGTGGGGGAACTCCAGAATTTCCAACACAGCTAGTTTATTTTGTGGAAGATGATATGACAAGGATCAGAACCAGATTAATTTGAGTGAAGGTTTAACATTGACAAATGCTATTCTGAAGTCTGCTAAGATATTTGTAACCAAAAATATGTTCAATCGTGATAACAATATCACATTACAAGTGAAAAAGTATTAAGAACTAAAGCACAAATTAAATATCCAACACAATCTTTTGACACTTACACTATTTAACATTCATGAGTGTTACTTTGAAAATGTGTCAAGCAATTTGTGACCCAAAAAATGTTCAGTTCTGATAACAGATCTCACATTACAACTGAAACTGAATTAAGAACTAAAGGAAGCACTAAATATCTTAACAATATCTTTTGAAACTTACAATTATGCTTCAAACCATTTAAAAATATTACCCAAGAATAATAGTGGGTCAGTCATTAGATTTCAAATTCACGTTGTTGTAGTTGGATTTTTCTATATATAAAAGTTTAAGTTTTCCTTTCAAGATTTGGTGTTATGAAAGCATACATGACCTATTTTTCAACAGATTAGTACGGCTTGCATCATTTTAGCATGACACAGTAAAACTAATATAGACCAATATTTCCTATTCTTGTGGAGTGGAATCAACTTTGTGGATTAGGTAGAGGATTACCACCTCTAAATGAATAGTTGAAGTAATGGACATGTCTACCCACTAGAAAGGAATAGTCAATAGGTAGATTTAGTCCCCTCCTTGGCATAACATCTGGGTGTCTAGATTCTCAAGCTTTGGTACCACTAGACCACGACAATAACTTAAGGTGTGATTGGCATCACTAATCGTGAAACTCAGAATATGAACTGACAGTTGTAATATTGATCAAATTCATGTACAGTAAACAGCTCTTCTCAGTCCTAGATATAGAATCAGCACAATCAAAGACTCAAAGCAAATAAATATATGATAAGGCTAATGTTGAAGCTTTATGGGACAAATAATCTATGTAGATTACGCAGGTAACATAGTGTTGAACATTCGGTTCATGTGCCTATTTATTTGCCCGACGGATTAGCGCTTCTCAGCCATTGCTAAAAAAACAGGTAATTAAAAAACTTCATTGTAGCAATTGTTACAAGAATAAAAACATAGTATAAACGAAAAAGAGACTTCGACTGGTGAAATTGAAATAACCTTAAAGAAACCAATATCAATCGGAAGCTTCTGATAAGACTCGATAGTTGAAAGAGCCTTGTCAATGTCATCGTCTTTGATCAGCGCCACGACCTTGCATCGAATCGCGTCTTCATCGCCAGGCGCAATAGATAAAACTAGAAACGCGACGAGAGATCATATGAAACCAAGCGAAACGAGTTAGTCGAGTCGAAAACGGACCCAAGCATACAAGAACTAAAACGCAACGATTTGACAAAAGGGGTGGAGAGAGGTGTGCGTGAATCACTCTGATTTGCGAGTTTGACGGATTGGGCGTACTCGGATCGCTCGATGTGTCGACTGAGGGATGTAAAGAGGTCTTCGATGGCCGAGGGTGGCTGCGACGGCGACGAATGCGGTGGCTTTGCCTTCTCTTTCGCCTTCGGAGCCATTGGAGTTGCTCGCTCTTTAGTCCGACAGGGATGGGTGGGTTGCCTGTGAGGGGTTTCGGTTCTCCGATCGCTTGCACTGCGGGGACAACCTATGCTTACCTGATGGGCCGGACCTGGGGCCATCTGAACGAGGCCCATCGGCTCTCAAATTTTTTTTAAAAATTATTTTTATTAATATTACATCTCTTAATGGGACGTGAAAATATAATATCCGTGTCATAAAATTTTACAGTAACTTAATGATTGGATTTCCTATTTACTCTCATTTATATAAAAATTAAACCCCAAATCTTATTTTTTTTTTTAAAAATTTTATTAAAAATAATGAATAAATTTATTTTTAAAATTAAATTAAATAAAAAATTTTGGATTGTTAAATATAAAAGATATAATTTATATAAAATTTAAAAAGTGGATTCTAAGGGGACGTGAAAACACCGCTCGTCCCGCTACCTTTTTATTTTTAGGTATTTTATTTATTTATTTTAAAAATTAATCGTCAAATATAATATTTATATAGTATATGTGTAAAATTTTATAATAATCTAATGATTAGATTTTGTATAAATGTAATTACAAAAAATTTAAAAATAAATTTGTTCAGTATTTTTATTTTTAATTTTTTGTAATTACATTTATACAAAATCTAATCATTAGATTATTATAAAATTTTATAAGTGACATGCCTACATAAATATTACATCTAACGATTGATTTTGAAACAAAAATGAAACAAACAACAAAACCCTAAAAATGAAACGTCGCAAGGGCATAAACTCGCGTCCCTTTTAAGGAGGGGGTTTGCTCCTGGTTAGAAAGCTAAAAAAATGAATGGGGGCAATTTTGATATTGCGAAATTTAAAATAGTTAAAGGACTTTGCACAACACACAATTTATAATGGTTTGGTATTATCTCTAATACCTACGTCTACTCTTTTTCACAATACATGAAAGGTTCCACTAATAGGGATAGTTTTCAAGTTCACTACCAAACTTAAAAGTTTCTAAGTTTACTATCAAACTCATACAATATTTTGTCCAATACGTTGAACAAAACAACTTAACTTCTTGCTAAGATTTCTTCACTCTTATGTTTGAGAAGATTTTCTTCCTAAAAATCTTCAACACATTTTTTTGCAAATACTACAAATAAGTAAATAAAATTCTGTAACACATCAAAAGGCTCATAATAGAGTATTGTTGTTGAGGTTGATTTAGGCTTCTTTATCGTTGTGATTCCTCTTTGAATTTGACCCCTGCACCAATCTAATAATTAAAATAGCTTGGGCTTCATTGTATTGTATATGTTTTTTTTCAATTTTCACGTTAAAATCTCTTCTTCTTTTCACGTGATGCTCTTTCTCTATTTATAAAGTTAATGCAAGATAATCAACGCCTTCTTGTATATCATTTATTTGTTCTTAGACCATCATAGCAGTTTCAAATGGTTTTGAGACAGTTATTACAAAAATTGTCACTTTATTCACTGATTGGTTTCATTGTTGACATTTATTGTTCAACGGTTCATGTCTAATCATTTGTCATCATCATTAATTGCTGTCTCTTCTCTTTAATCTTTGTTTAACAGTTGTCGAGTTTCATTTCATGTCCAATGTCATCTGGTTTTCAGTTGCTAGAGTAGCCATCATTTGATTTCATCAATATTTTAATTAATGTGTTGTTCTCCATCAAAACAGTTCATTTTGATAAATGATGCTTACGATTTGAGTCTGCTAAAACGTTGTTGTCCACTAAAACTTTTCACTAAATTTTCTAAGCAACTTTTCTAATATTTGTTAGAATATTGAAACGAAGTTGCTCTTTTCGTCTGTCATTACAAAAACATCACTAGTCTTCTCGTAAGCTCCCCTGATGCTGATGTATGGTTATATTCCATCTAAGACTTCTTCTTTTATCATCATAATGTAACAATAAGTCCTGTAAAATATATTTTCTTGTTCTTTGTGACTTGAAACATTTATTCTAGTCCACAAATTAGCTTAATCACAAGGGTTAGCATAAAACATCATAAGAAAATGTAAGGATATAACTCTTACACTAGTGCTAGCCTTGATTCAATATTATATGTATATTTTCTTTTAATTAGCTATAGTCAAATATGGATGAAATATTGCTCTAATATATTAGTTACATTGAAAATTGTAAGATTTGTCATTAAATTTGTATTTAATTTATGTGTTTTAATTTAAAATTTTATTAAATTAATATATATATATATATTTATAATAATTTCCTATAATTTTAATTATTTACTATTTTAATCACTTTAATAGATTTAATATTAATTTTGATGATTTTTATTGTTAAATTAATTATTTTAATTTTGATATTAATTTTTTGAGTTTAATTTGTTTTTTTACTAAATGATATTTTGGTTAATTAAATTACTAGTGTTAATTAATTGTTAATATTAATTTTGGTGGGTTAATTTATTGAATAATTTTTTGTTTTGTGAAAATAGGAAGAAGCATCATATGTTTTCTAGAGCTTTTAAATTGGAATATCATGTGTTAAACATTAAATGTGTGTGGGCTTGTAAAAAAATCAAAGGAAGGAAAGAAGAATTTGGGCATTACGGCCTTGCTTGGTTGCTATGGAATTGTGGGGGAGGTGTGGAAAGTAAGTTGATTTTTTTTCCTTTATTGTTAAATAGAAACTTTATGAAAGTGCCTAGTGGTGGAAAACATGCATTGGAAGATGTGTATTATTTTTATTAGCCAAATGGCGTGAAATGGTATGGAAAAGCAATGATGAAGATATATTTCCATAATTGCCCTTATATTTTTAACAACAAAATCTCATTATTTGGTTTAATTGGTATTTCATATTATTTTATTTTTTTAAGTCTATTTACATTAAAAAATACATTTTTTATCTCTTTTCCACCTCAACCAAATAACTATTCTTTCCACCTATTTTCCTTCCACATAAAATTCAAAGAAGTAAACAAGATTTTCCACCCTTTACCAAGCAAAGGGTACGTGTAGAAAGAAGTTAAATGGAAAGGAAGTGGGATCGATTACTTTTTTTTTTTAAAGAGAAAGATTGCATAGTGAATTGGAAAGAGGAAAGAATTTAATGAGGTGGGAATTGGGCCAACATAAATTAAAAGGGAATTGCTTTAGGTATTATCGAAAGAATAAAAAAAAGGAAAACTGTGTATATATAAGATTCCATCCCATGCAACATATCTAAAAAAAATGTGTTTCCATATGCTCAACGCTATTCCAATGCACGCCTCCATCATGTTGCAGGTGACTTCGCACTGTCTTTCTTGCAGTGATACCTTTTTTCTCCAACCAACCATATGCATATACAAAATCTTAGACCAAATATAGTAATTTATACTATTTAGTTAAATATGAATTGGTGTATTGGTTATACCGTATTCTCTAGCCCTTCAACGCAATACCCTCCATCATGCAACGCCTTGCCTTCTAACCCCCCATCAATGCCCAGCCTCCATCATGCAACATTATTCAACCAAAGCAGCTAAAGAAAGAAGATTAAAAAGAGATTGTGCAGGAGGAGTTGAAGATCTAGATCAAGTTCAAAACCGGATAATTAATTCTTTGTGGCCTATTTGTTTTAATTCTTTTCTATTTATGTTGTTTTAAATTTTCGAATAGATTTGTGATTTGTCCAACCCACGAGAGGGGTAAGTATTTTGTAATCGATTTAGCGAAGCACTTTAGATACTTATTTTGAATTCATGCTTAATATTTAATTCGATTCGGTATTTTATGTACTATGATTAATTTTTAATCTCTTTTATTTATTAATTTAATATATTGGTTTAGCATTGATTTAACAATTCATCATGCAGTAATATTTTATTCAAGTGAAAAGATTTATTTCATAAGGAACGAGACAACCTTTTGAGAATTAATTCGTAATTATTCTTATTATAATAAATTCATAATTTAATTGTATTCATGATGGCTTGGTACATTTAAATTACGGGGTCATAATATATCTAATTTATCTCTTGGGATAGTATTGAACAACATTTAGGTGTAAGTTAAACTGATTACATCTTTGATTAATTAAATTTCTTAATTAAAATGTTTTACTTTAATTAGTTTTTAATTCAATCAAAAATCTCCTTAATTTTATATCTATTCTTTCTTATTAGTTTTTATTAAACAAGTAATTAAATAGGTTGAATTGAATTTTATAAGTCCTCTGGTAGAGAACGATTTAGGTTAAGCTACTAGCTATACTTAGTTTAACTTTTATTTGAAGTGTGTGTGCGACAAACGCCCTTTTCAAATTGGTGCGCCATTGTCGGGGAGCCATTAAATTTGATTTTACTTATTTTATTTTTGTCTTGTTTTTAATTAATTTATTATTATTTTCAAATTTACTCAATAGTTTCTTGTTTTTGTATTTTTTACAAGTTTTCTTTTTCTTTTATTATTATTATTATTATTATTTTAAAAAAACATTTTTCTAAAGTTTTCTTTTTTGCATGTTTCTTTTTCTAATAAGTTTCTTATTTTGTTTTCTTTTTCTCATAGTTTCCTTTTTATAGGTTTCCTTTTTTATAACATTTTATTTCTTTTTCCTTTCACTTCTCTTCCTCTTATATATATATATATATATATATATATATATATATATATATATATATATATATTGCAGTTTTATAACACGATCCACTTCAAGAAACTACTAGATTTGGATCCAAAGGTTGAGTGTAACTTGAAGACTCGTCTTTGACATACTCAAGTAAAGGAAGAAAGAAAATCACCAACAATTACAGGGTACAATGGAGAGTACAACCGCACCATCCGAGTTGGCAGCACTAGACATCAACTATTAACTGACGTGTATTGTTTACCCAGCTTTGGAGACCGACTTTGAGCTCAAATCTGGTCTTATACATCTTCTTTTCAAGTTCCATGGCTATCTGGAGAAGACCCACACAAGCATCTTAAAGAGTTAAATGTGGTTTGCTTAACCATGAAGCCCCGCAACGTCTCAGAAGATCAAATCAAATTGAGAGTTTTTCCATTCACACTTGATGGAGTTGCAAAAAACTGGTTGTATTACTTGCAACCAGAAAATGTCACATGCTGGAACAAGCTGAAGAGGTTATTTTTTAATCGATTCCTCCCAACATCGAGGACCACAACAATCTGAAAGGAGATCTCAGGCATCAAACAGGGACATAATGAGACGATGCACGAATATTGGGAGTGCTTCAAGAAGTTGGTTGTGTTGGGATAGTGCTATATAAAGCAATGTGTAATCCTAATAATGTAAAGACTATTTCCGATTAATTGAAATATATTTTGTTTAAATATTTATTAGATTGCATTATTCTGCTTTCTTATATGGTGAGCATCATAACATCCCATTACTTATCAAAGTCTATTCCTGGGTATGTGTGTAACACATACAATAGATCCACTAATTAGACTAAGTAAAAATTGGTTCACAATCGGTGAATGGAGTTTGGGATGCTCTGTTCTGATAAGATTGTGGTGCGGACTATTTCCATAGTGGGAGTGATCTAATCTAGGATCATTGTAAAGAGTTTACAAATAGTAGTGCCAAGTATGTAATTATACATATTGAACAAGGATCATGATAGAATAAGTTCTTCAACTAATATCCGTTGCATTGTATAAAGAACTTTAGATTCTATCCTAGGATGATCGATTTATGAATTGATCTTAATCCGGACCATTTGATTAACTCATGTCTATAATTTATGTCTTTTGACTTATTAATGAGTGAGAGGCTTAGTGCTTCAAATACCTCGATATCTTGGAGATATAATATTATAGATAGTGGGAGCGTCAAGTCAGGTGCATGGAATCCACTACTTCGTTATACGAAGAGTAATGATATTCTCATGTTGTTTAATTCGGGATTCTTGGGTGAATCAAGCGCTTGTAATTATATTAGATATAATTTATTATAAATCCTAATTCATGATTGGATCATGAATAGGTCGCCCATTAGAGAATTAATGGTAACACATGGATAAAGATATAATTAGAGAAGTTGAACGGAATCTATTGATACTGCTCTCAATTATGAATATCATAGTGGAGGATCATATCACATGGAAATAAGTTATATCGATGGACAAATAATTTATTATGGATTCTTGTAATCATATCGCTTGATCTTAGAGTGCGGTTTTAGTCCCTGATCATGGCTCGGACTAAAACTAATAAATAATGATTTAATTGATTAATGAGATTAATTAATTAAATATTATTTTTTGGAGCTTCGATTAAGTGGGTCCATTTGGTCCCTCTTGCTAGCACCGTTTATTCTTGTATAAATCTTGGATCGTTGTGAGTTAATTCTCTAGTTGTGCTTAAGAGTTAATTAATTAACGTGTGTTAATATATATTTAAGAATTAAATATATATCACATGGTTATTTATTTAATTAGATTAAATAAATAATAATAAATATTTTATCCATTTAATGTGATTAAATGAATAAATATATTATTTATTTATTTGATAAATAAATAATATTATATATTTATTTAATTAGTTTGTTGCGTAATAATTATATTATTTAAAGAGTTTAAATAATATGTATTATTATTATTTAACTAAAGGGGCATATGCGTAATAGCACAGGGGTAACCCTAGGTCTATAAATAGATGCATAGCCTCCTAAGTTAAAGGGTGTGCGTGTGCAATCATTGACAATGAGAGAGAGAGAGAGACGGTGACGGCCAACCCTAGCGAGGTGGTGTTCCTGTTCTTTGATCCAAGGGTGCCACTGACCTGAACTCCTTGAGAAGGTGAATAGCAGAGAAGGCTATTTGGTGGTTGAATCCAAGAGACTGCGAGGATGATCAAAGGCAGATCGTGAGTTCATTCTTGGAGGGAAAAGAAGAGGGTTCTAGCTTTACCGTTCTTCAGGTTGGTTTCTTTTTTTCGCTCTTCGCTAAATTAAATCAATTGATTCGTGTTTAGATCCTGTTGTTTGTTTCTTGTAATAAAATTTTTAAAATTCGTTTCGTTGCGGTTAATCGTTAACCCCATTCCAAGTATTCCAACAATTGGTATCGAGCTTTAAACATGTTAATCAATTTGTTTAATTTGGCCCTGGATGTATGAATAGAAGTAGCGGCACTCTAGGGTTCATATGTTTATACATGAGATGTATGTTACGGGTGGTGTATGGATTTATATATTTTGTTCATGTGATGAATGATTTAATATACATATTAATTGTGATGGTTTGCCGACCTTGGGATCTTAGATTTGGTTGTATTTACATGGGATGTAATTTGGTTAGAGGGGCGGTCTACATCTCCAGACCATATTCAGATCTGTATATCCTTTTAACACAGGTTTATTAGTCCCAAAACATAAACACTGACTGGATGTACCTCGGAGATACCGCAATATCCATTTGATCTTGCTGCCCAATGCTCCTTTCCTGGATTTGATAAAAAATCGCTTAACGCCAGCTGCGTGAGCAATATCTGGTCGGGTGCACACCATAGCATACATGAGACTACCAAGCTGATCGATAAGGAACTTTCATCATGTCTACTTTCTCCTCTTCGATTGATGGACTTTGGCTCCTCGTGAGCTTGAAATGTCTCGCAAGTGGAGTACCAACTGGTTTTGCCTTGCTTATATTGAACCTTTCAAGAATCTTCTTAATGTACCGTTCCTGAGATAACCAAATCTTATGATTTTTCCTGTCACGAGTGATTGTCATGCCAAGAATCTGAGTAGCATCTCCTAAGTCCTTCATTTCGAATGACTTGTTCAACTCTTGCTTTAACCTGTTAATTTTGGCAGTATATCGACCAATAATTAACATATCATCAACATAAAGCAATAGAATAATAAAATCATCATCAGAAAACCTTTTGATGAAAACACAATGATCGCGATCGTTCGTTATACTCATTTTTTTCATGAATGAGTCAAATTTCTTATACCATTGTCTCGGTGCCTTTTGAGACCATATAAACTTTTCTTTAGTTTACACACCATGTGTTCTTTTCCTTTCACCTGAAATCCTTCAGGTTGCTCCATGTATATCTCCTCATCGAGATCACCATGTAAGAATGCAGTCTTTACGTCGAGTTGTTGAACCTCCAAATCTAGGCTGGCCGCCAATCCAAGAACAACTCTAATAGAAGTCATTTTAACCACAGGAGAAAAGATTTCATCAAAGTCAATACCTTTCTTTTGTCCAAAACCTTTCACAACCATCCTAGCCTTATAGCGTGGTTGTGAGCTGCCATCTTCTCCTTTGATTCTATACACCCACTTATTCTTGAGTGCCTTCTTCCCATGTGGTAACTTTACCGAATCAAATGTGTGGTTCTTGTGCAAGGATCTCATCTCCTCTTGCATGGCTTTCCTCCATTCCATCTTCTGTGACTCTTGATTGCTTCATCATAATTCTCCTGGCTCTCCTCTTTCAGTGAGCATCACATACTCATGTGGTGAGTATTGACGACTCGGTTGTCGTTCTCTGGTGGATCTCCTCAATTGTGTTTCTGGTGGAACCTGTTTTGGCATATCCAATGATGTATCGGCAGATGGAGATATATTATCTGGTGATGATGTATCAATCACACTATCCTGGAACTATTGGTGGTGAGATTGGTTCGATTTCTTGGAATTTCCTCGATCGTGACTTTTCCGGCTTTTCAAAATCTTAATGGTCCGATCTTCAAGAAAGACCACATCTCTACTCCCGACGATCCTCTTGTTGATAGGATCCCATAGTCGATAGCCAAACTCCTCATGAGCATATCCTAAGAAGATACACTGCTTGCCTTTTCCATCTAATTTTGTTCTTTCATCTTTTGGGACGTGTACAAATGCCCTGTAACCAAATACTTTCAAATGTTTATATGAAACCTCTTTACTGTCCAAACCCGTTCCGGACATCATATTTCAATGGAACGGATGGAGATAGATTGATAAGATCAACTGCAGTCCTCATTGCCTCCCCCCAAAAGGAGCTTGGCGGTTTTGTATTTGAGAGTATACACCTAATTCTCTCACAAATGGTCCTGTTCATCCTTTCAACAACTCCATTATCTTTGAGGTGTTTTTGGTACTGATTTTTCCAACCTGATGCCATAACTTTTGCAGTACTCCTCGAATGGACCACGATACTCTCCTCCATTGTCTGCGCGTACACACTTTAACCGTCTGCCTGTTTCTCTTTCCACCTTTACATGAAACTGTTTAAAAACCTCCTGCACTTGATCTTTGGTTTTTAAAGCAATAGCCCACACTTTTCTAGAGTGGTCATCAATGAAAGTCACAAAATAAATAGCACCACCCATCGACTTGGTGCTCATCATGCAGACATCAGTGTGTATGAGATCTAAAATATTTTCTTTTCTGGAGGGTAAATAACTATGAAATGATACTCTGTGTTGTTTTCCCATTATACAATCAACACAAGTATCTAAATGTGTACCTTTGAGTTTGGACAAGAGATCCTTTTGTGACAAGATTTTGAGTCCTTTCTCACTCATGTGGCCAAGTCGTCTGTGCCACACTTCGCTAAAACTTCCTTTAGAGCGGCGTTAATTTCTCCACCACACGTTTTGGCATTTGTGAGGTAGAGAGAATTATCCTTCTTGTCTTTTGCAATTATGAGATTACCTTTAGTAAGTTTCCATTTTCCATCACCAAAGGAGTGATGTATCCTTCGTCATCAAGCATTCCAGTAGATATTAGATTGAGGCGAATATCAGGAACATGCCTCACATCTTTCAACATTAACCCGCATCCAATATTAGTTTCCACGAAAATATTGCCAATACCAATAATTTTTGATGCACCATCATTTCCCATCTTAACATTTCCAAAATTTCCTAAGGTATAAGATGAGAAGAAATCTCGTTGTCTTTGTGACATGATAGGATGCACCTGAGTCAATTACCCATGTTGAATCATCTCCGCAAGGTTGACCTAATTATCGTCCCTGAATAATAACAATTTCATCATTAGCAATCAGGTGTTATTATTTGGGTTTTACCTTTATAATTCCTTTGCTCTGCCTTTAGTTTCCGACACTCTCGGATGAAGTGTCCAGGCTTTCCACAATGGTGACATTTTATGTCGTATCTCGATCGAGATTTCGATCGATACCTCCTTTGTTGATTTTGATCACGGGGTTCTTTGCTTTCGCTTCTTCCCTGCCATTTCTGTTTTCCTTGTCGTTCGGTGACAAGGGCCTCGAAGTCTGGAGTTTGTCCCTCATCCTTCCTTCGAGACTCTTCGTTCAGCATTCGGTCTTTCACCATTTCCACGGTGAGTTTTCCATCAGGTGCCGAATTGCTAAGCGACACGACCAACGTGTCCCACGACTTTGGCAAGGAACTCAACATTAACAAGGCCTGCAACTCATCATCCACCATCATTTTCATGGAATTTAATTGATCAACGATACCTTGGAACTCACTCATATGCTCCGATACGTTGTTTCCATCCTTGTACTTTAAGTTGACAAGTCGGCGTATCAGGTTCGCCTTTTTTTGTGCGATTGTCCTCGTATACATCTTTTCTAATTTTTGCCATAGAACGGAAGCGTCGTGTTCGTTGGCAAAATTTTGGAAGATGCTTTTGTCGATCCATTGTCGAATTTGGGCTGCACACTTTCTGTTGAGCACGTTCCATTCGGCATCAACTGGCCGAGTACTTGTTGATGTCTTTTCATCGGATCCACTTTCCACAGTAGCTTCTACTAATTTGCAAGTGAGGCTTAGCAATTTCTACAATGGGCCTCCATAAATCTTTAATATATAAAAGATCCTCCATTTTGGGCTTCCAGGATAGCATAATTAAAAGCGATAAGTTTAATCATGTTACCGGTATTTTCTTCCATTGATAAAGTCCGAATTTCACAAATCTAACCGTACGGATGTGTCCGGAGCGGTCGAATTAGTTGAAAATGATTCCTGAATCGTCGAAATCGGACTCCGATCGATCAAGATATGATCAAAACAGTATCAACGGTCTGGATCGACCGATGAGGTGGACGCCGGAGCTACTGCTGGAACGTCACCGGAACTGTCTCCGTCGCCGGAACGGTATCATCTTCTCAGGCGAGGTGGCATTCGTAGATGCCGGTGTTGACCCGAACTTTGACCGCCTCTACAGAGTTCGTTTTAGCTCCGTTTCGACGCCGTCTTCACCGTTGGACTCGTAGCGTCGTGTTCTACGTACTGTATTCTCAAAACGGATTTCCGGTCACCTTGAATGTTTCCGGTCACCGGAAATCTTGCGTCCGTTGTCGACGCCGTCTACACCGTTGGACTCGCAGCTGCCCGATCTATAACTCTCTGCCGTTCAAAATGAAATCCGGGCAGAGTTGAATTTTCCTGGCCACCGAAAAACTCCTCTATTTCTTCTCCAATGGCTCGATACCACTTTGTAGGGATTGCAAATACACACGCATGCAAAAACGAAGAAACAAGAGGATTTACGTAGTTCGGCAAGGTGCCTACGTCCACGGGAGAAGGGGGCCGGTTTTACTATTCCTCTCCGGCAAGTCGCCGGAGGATAATATACAAGAAGAGTTCTCTCTTTCTTCTCTCTAATTATCTCACAAGAAGGCATGGATCTTAATTCCATTTTACAGCACATATATATAGATTAATTTCCAGGTCTTTGTCCACCATGGCTGCTGCCCACCGGAGTTGAAGAAGCTGCAGCACACCAGGTTGGAAGAACAGCTGCAGCCGTTGCTCCTTGACTCCCTAATTGGGAGTGGCCCCCACACTAAGGGCCATGCTAGGGTTATCATGCCAGGTTTCACTCCATGCTTTGAGTGTACCATCTGGCTTTTCCCTCCGCAAGTGAAGTTTCCTTTATGCACTCTTGCAGAAACCCCTAGAACCGCTGCTCATTGTATTGAGTATGCACACTTAATTAAGTGGGATGAGGTAATACTGTACTAAGGATTATTCTTTTTCGTTTTGAAAGTGACAGTATCAAACTCTGGTTCTTCTGTTTTGCCTACAGGTTCATAATGGAGAAGCATTCGACCCGGATGACCCAGAACATATGAAGTGGGTCTACACAGAGGTTGGTATCATGCATTATGATATGTTTTTATTTATAGGTCTAAGTTATTGGGCTTTTTGGCATTCCAGGTGTTACCTACTCTCTGACTCAGGTACATGTATTATCTAGGATATACCTTCCTGATAAGCTAAAGTTTTAACTTCAAACTTTTGTTTGAATAGTGAGTTGTCCTGTTTCCAGAACTTCAGTTGGGACAATTTTTTGTTTTGCATCTAAGGTCTGACCTACATTATTTGTGTTTTTCTTTCTCATGGCCAATTCTTCTCTGATCTTTCCTATGTCCAGAAGTCATTGATGCCATGTCAGTTTCAAATCCAAAAGTTACAATGAATTTAGTAATTTTGTTTCCTTCTTTTAGTAATCACTAAAAAAAAATTATGTTTTGTTTAGTAATCATTAAAAAAAATCTTTTAGACTTTTAGTGGATATCTGATATAATAATGGCTCTATTATGTTTTCTTGGACTCTGTTTAACACAAAATATTATTGCAAGCGGTTTGTTATTTCTGGCTTGGTATCTTGGCTCCTGATCTCATTTCACACATCAATACCAAGCGTAGGTGGTTTTGTTTCTCTAATATCCCTCCCATTTTGTAATTTGGCAATAATGCATGAAAGTATTTCTGTTGCTTGCAGGGTGTTGTAAAAAATATCGTACCAGCTTTTGCTTCCACAAATGCCATTATATCTGCTGCCTGTGCATTGGAGACTCTGAAAATTGCAACTGGGTGCAGCAAAAGTTTATCCAATTACCTTACGCGCGTCCCATACTCTCATTTTCTCTTTTTTGTTGTTGAAACGTAGAATGCCTGAATTAACCTACACACTGCCAGTGGAATTCTAGGGCAAAAAAATTAACCTAACTACAAAGGCAATTTGGGGGCTGAGTTTTCATCAAATATATTATTTGCATTCCCATCCTATTAGCTGCCGGTGGAATTCTAGAGCTTGAATTTATCTCTCATTCTCTTCTAATTTCTCCCTAGGTTGCCTACCTCTGCAGACTTTCACAGATTGCATGTGGTTTTGAGCTTTACTTTGTTTGTCATTATTCTTTTGCACTATACCCTCTTATATATATGCGCATGGTTTTGAGACTCCAAGAAATTATTGTGTTTTATCCATTTATTTATTCATTTTAAATCCATCATTTGGCTTTTATAGATATAAT
Organism: Taxillus chinensis; assembly: GCA_023512835.1. Lineage (NCBI taxonomy): Eukaryota > Viridiplantae > Streptophyta > Magnoliopsida > Santalales > Loranthaceae > Taxillus > Taxillus chinensis. Next base: position 22,530,055 of record CM042085.1, on the reverse strand, counting down.
GGTGTTCCAAGGTCTCCACACTAAAGTGACTTGAGTTTGAGAAAGATAAGGACTGTCTTGTGTGTGGTCCTGGCATTCTTATTGAACTGGATTCATCTATTACTTTACAAAAGGTTCCTCTTAGTCCTTGCTATGCTTGTTTCTTAATTTTCATTTGCTATTGATAAGAACATATGTTTTAACACACACGGAGCTACATCATGTTGGCCTGTTTTTCCTCCTCCTTTGTTTGGTCATTTGGGTCCCTTTTCTATGGCAAGGGATGCTATATGGCAAAGTGCAACTCAGATTCACTATTTCATTGAACTTTTGGTACTGTTTTTAGTTCTATATTTACACAAATTTGACCTCTGGTTGAGATACTTAGTTCAAACCAGTTTGGCTTGAGGAACTGTTTTTTAATTCAACTACCACACTGTAAATTTATCCCTTTAATGGTGGACAACACTCTAAGCCTTACTTGTTGAACAAAAAGAACTAGAAATTGTTGCTAAATATGCACAAACGAACTGTGCGTGAAGATGTAGGTTATCAGCATCTGTAAAATGATATTTTAATTGAAGCTCATATTCTGATAAAAAAATAAAATAAAAATTGAAGCTTATGTCTTCTGACAGCCAGGTTATGAAACAGAAAGAGCTTTGTGAGAAAGGCAGTCCTTGAAATGATTAATTAAGCAATAAATATTAAATATGAAAAAAACATTAAAAAATCTCTAATCCTATTCCTTAAGGGGCCTCTGAGAAAACCAACACATGAAATGCTTAATTAAGTTATGAATATCAAATATTAATAAGTCCATAAAAAACCCTAATCCCTATCCCGTAGGCCTTTTTGTTCATGCTCAAGTATAAAAGGGTTTTCTAGCAAGAGTACTGTATTTTTCTTGTATGGATATATCCTATATAACTCCTGGTTTTATTTTGTATGCAGTAAAGGACAACCAATTAGGACTAAATTACTATATGCAATTCTTGATGGGGCATTGAAAACTCCTTAGGATGGACATTTATTGTGTTTACAAGCTTCTTGGATACATTTAAGTTCAGATGTTACATGTCCTTAATTTCTAACATAAATACTTAATTAAGAGAAAAACAATTTCATAAAAATTAGCCAATGAGTGTAAGTTATGTTTGTATTTATTATGTGTTTTAAATTACAATAGAAATGCTTTAATTGCTTAGGTGTTGCTTTGCCTTGTGAGACTCTTGCCTTGGCACTTTGAATACCATGGTTTGATCTTTGTTATTGATTCTTTTAAGAACATAGTGCACTACCCTTCCTCATTAATTGACTATTGACATGGAATCTATGAACCCGAAATCAAGAGAACTTAATTGTTTTTGGAGAAATCAATTTTCTGAGTTTCTGTCATGTTTATTTTTTATTTGATATTTTTTAATAGTTCTGTATATTTGCAAAAATCAAAATTGAACTCCTCTAGTGTATAAATGACAAACTTGTCTGGTGCCTCCCAAATGGACAGATCAAAACACCAATCCTCGTTCCTCTTTTAAAAATAAGGGGAAAGTAGACTTGTTTATAATCTTCGTCCTGACCACTGCTAGGTTCAAACCATGCAAATTTTGAAAACAAAAGAGAAGTGAAAGTCACCACTAAAAAGATATTGTAGTGTATTAACACTGGTCAGACGAAAGCCTTGTTACTCTAATGAAATGAATAGTATGTAATTTCATCGCAGTATCTGTCTGCTTTGCATTGTGATACTTATTTCATGCTCTGTTTATCTCCTACTTTTTTGGCAAACAGTTTATTGAATCACTTGAAGTGCTTCCTAAGCTGCTCCTATCAAAAGCAAGTGTCACACAGAGGCAAAAATCTTTATATGCAGGCGCCTCCGGTACTGGAAGAGATGACTCATTCTAACTCTAAGTCTACCACTTTTTTGAAATAATGGGGAAAATCACAAAGGATGTCATCCATGTGACTGGTACAACAAGCAACGATGATAAGAAAACCTCATGTCTGAGGAAATTACGCCTTTTTTTCAAGGGAGTTGATGGGGTCACAGATATGGACATGGCCGGGGGCGCTTAGATCTAGGAGTGCACCTCTTATTTTGTAGAACGTGGAAATCATAATTGGTTCTGAACACAATGAGAGGCTCATTTTTCTTTATTGTGGCCGGTGGTTCAAGCTGATACTTTGTTTATTTTGTGCTCACACGGCCTTGTCAAAGCCTTTCGTTTTTTTCTTCTTTTTTTGTTACAGTTTCGGTTTGCTAAGGGTGAAACTATTACATAGCCTTGTCAATTTAGTTTATTTTTTATTCTAGCAGCTGGGAACAGTTTTTTTCCTAATTTATTCCAGCGAAGGGTGAAACTATTACATAGCCTGTTTTTATTCAGCAAAGGAGATAAGCTTTTTATCTTTTCGTTTGTTTTTTTCTATAATAATTTTGGCTGATTTATTTTTTAAAATAAGGTTATTTTTTTAAAATAATGATTTTGATAAAATAATATTATTTTTAAGTGATATAAGTGATATAATTTTTAAAATAATAAATTTAAATAATTTAAAATTATTTATAAGTGATATAAATTTATAATTTAAAATTTTAAAATTTTTAAAAAGAATTTTATTTTTAAAAATAATTATAAAAACCAAACGGCCCTTTGAAATATCTCCACATTGTTGATTTCCTCAAAAGCTATGTTCTGACTAAACGCTCTGGCAGCATCTGAAGTGCTTGGCTCGTTAAATTTTGGTTAAAATGGTTAGTCTTGTTCAGTATCTATCTTGCAGCAATTCGTGCGTATCAATAACCATGAACACCACCCACCCGCCCCCTGCCCCCCTTCAGCTGCCCTTTTTTGAATTTAAAAACGGAGCTAAAACATGAACCTAGGCACCTTCGAGCCAAAAGGCAGAGCTGTTCTCATTCCCAAAGGAATTACAAAACGTCATTAATTCAGCAGCTAAGCTTACACCCCACCTTTGGTTCTAACCGCACTCTAACTATCACCATTAAAACAAATCCAAAAAAAAAAAAACGCATCCCAGAATGTAAAAAAACATCATGCAACATTGAACAAAAAAAAACCTCAGACCTCATCCTCATGGAGGAGCATGTTGGGGATGCCTCGGTTGACCGGGAACCGGCGGCCAGTCTCTGGGCAAACAAGGGCACCTTCTTCCAGGTCCAGCTCAAGGAGGGCATGGTGGAACTTGCCCAAAAACTCATCCGAATTGAGCATTGCAGTTTCTGCTTCATCGGGGAGGTCAGTGTAGCCCATGGACTTGGCCGCACCGACCAGGGCCTTCCACTCTACCTTCACAAACATGTTCTTGAGGAAATCCGGGTTCAGGACCACCTCCTTCTCAACCACCTTCGTGGCCTCGATATGGAGGGGGAATCCATTCTTCACACCCTTGATGTTCGAGGAGAGCATGTTGTGTGTCAGCAGCTTCATGTCTTGTCTTGTCTCTTGAGCCTCACTCGCTTTTGTTGTTTTTGGGTCGAGTTTTCAGCAACTTACCTGCAAATAAACCGAGAAATTGATGGATTATGAAACTCCACCCCTCTTTAGGGCAAATTTTAGGGGTAAATGAAAAGAAAGAATTTGATATAAGCAGTAATGCAATCAGAAATAAAATTCTACCATTGACATAAAGCATGCATGAAGGAAAAAACTTCTAATCCATATTACAAATATAAGCAACCAACAACAATAATATCGTATCATAAATGAAACCCATATGCGGTTGCCATTCCAATATTCCCCATTTTGTGAACAAAAAATATGGCAGAGATCGATACAGCCATAAAAACAAGCATGACAAGCAGGAGAACAAAACTAGTACACTGGACAAACTGAAGAAGAATGATGTTTGGCATGATCTACTAAAACTCAAATTTTCTTGGTCTTTCGATCAGAAAAAAAAAAAACCTGCGGAAGTATGATAGCACACATAAATGAACCCTAAATCCCTAATTTTTTCTACGAAAAATTCAAAGAATCAATACAAAATACATCGAGTTCAAAATGTTCAATTCACAATTTCACACACAAAATAAGGGTGTAAGGCAGGTAGTAGCGTACCTGCGTCTAGGGGGAGAGCCAAAGAGGCAGCACAGCAGGCAGGGCCGACCCTTGCCCCTTGGCTTTCGCAGTTTTTGCCGAAGGACAACAGCCGAGGGAGAGGGGCCGACGACGGACGCCTTTGCCACTTTGCTGCCAGAGGGAGAGAGCCAGAGAAGAATGGACGGACGGGTTGGGACAGAGATCGGAGATGGCCGACCACGACCAGGAACTAGAGATCAGCGATCGCTTTGCCAGAGGCCCGCACAGAGAGACGTCAGACGAGCGAGGTGGGAGAGGGATGGACAAGCAGTAGGTGACTGACAGGCAGGTTTTTCCTTAGCCAGGGCCTCTCCTCGCAAGGACGTCGCTGGAACGTTGGGGTGGATTACCACTTAGATGCTCCAGATTAGGGAAAAAAAAAAAAAAAAAATTTGCCCTCGAAATTTTGGGCCTCAATCGGCGGCCTTAACTACAAAAAGTCAAAGGGCCTCTTCCTGCAAGTAAAAAAAATGTTACTTTAAACCTTCAAACCATCAAAAATCGATTTGATTTGATTTAATTTAATTTAATTTAAGAGTTTAAAATCAACGTTTAAATTAAATCAAACCGAATAATATTTTTTATTTTTTTATTTTTTATTTATGTTTTAAGATTTATTTATTTAAAATTATTTGTTAATATTTGATATGTTATTTTTGTGAATTATATTATCAAATTTTAAAATTTATAATTATAAATTTAACATGTATTAGTATTGATATGCTTACACACTATTTATTATTATTAGTATTTTTATATCATTTTAATTTTAAGAACTCAAAAATTGATGAACTAAGCCGACTCAAACCAATCCAAAATAATAATAATTAAAAGTGCCGATTCAAACTGAATCAAACCAAGCCAAATCAGTTCAATCCAATTTGGTTCGGTCCAAGCACATATTTGATTTAGTTTAATTTTATCCAAATCAAAACACATCAAATTGATTTAAAAAATGATTTAAACCGATTCAAACCGAACCAATTTCACCCATAAATGTAACCAATGTTGCATATTAAGGAATTGTTCAAAAAAATTAAATCTCAAAATGTTAATATATATATATATGAAAAAAATAAAATTAAATATAAAATTATGAATAAAAATATTATATATTAGTAAATACATATTAGAGGATTACTAGATTTTTTGTTTTAAAGGGCAATTGTCCCTCTATTCTCCTTTGTAGCTGACTGTAGTCTAGGCTTGTTGCTATTTTCTTTAAATTAGTATATATATCATTCATTGGCTCCTGTATGATTTTTTTTAATGAGGGCCGACCTTGGACTTTTGCAGCCCAAGTCCAAGGATTGAGGCCCCCTGCTTAATGGGGCCCCAAAAAAATTTAGGCAACGTTTATTCTCGCGTTCGTCTCGCCTAAGCTTCTCTCGCCACTCACTTCTCGCCGCCCGCGCTCGACGACGCCTCACGCCATCGCCCCTCGCTGTCGGCCGTCGCCCGTCTCCACTCTACCCTCGCCGTCGCTGGTCTCCACTCCACCGTCACCGTCTTCGACTCGCCGGTCTCCCCCAGCCCCCGGACCCCAAAGGCTCGCTGCTTGGAGTCTTGGACGTAGGACTCCCTCGGCCCCTCCGCGCCTCAGCTGTCAGCTCCGCTCCGCCTCCGCCTGCGGTCCTGCCTGCCTCCGGCTCTCCCCAGACGGCCAGACGGCGAAAAGCCCAGTCCTCCCAGCCCCCATTTCCGCATCAGCCCTCGCTCCTCAGCGCGCTCGGCCCGCTCGTCTGGTCTGGCGTCTGCTCCGACGAGCCGCAGTTGGTAGTTGGTACGCAACCCTGTCTGCCCTCTTTGTCTCTTCCTTAATTTTTAATTACATAATTTATAATTACATAATTTACGTAATTACATTACATAATTTGTGCGATGTGGGTGAATTAAATTATCTGCCATAAGTCTGGAAATTTGCAACATTGGCATAATCTTCTAGCTTATTGTTGGTCTTAACTCTCAATATAATGGTAAGTTTTTAATTTCTTTAATTTCTTTTTAGATGGTTAGGGGTAAATTTAATGAAAAACCCATTTAATCATTGATTGTGGTGATAAAAAGGTTTGAATTACTAATAAAATCCTGGTTTACTTGTATTATAGGAAGATGTTGTTGGGGTTTTTTTTTTTTAGATTATTTTCTATAAAAAAAATATTTCATAGCTATTCTATCTTAGAGGAGCCTCATTTTTAAATTTCGCTTGAGGCCACCTAAACTCCAGGTGACAGCCATGTAACTATCACCATTAAAACAAATCCAAAAAACAAAAAAAAAAGCATCCCGGAATATAAAAAACATCATGCAACATTGACGAAACAAAAACCTCAGACCTCATCCTCATGGAGGAGCATGTTGGGGATGCCTCGGTTGACTCGGTTGAGGGAATCGGCGGCCAATCTCCGAGAAAACAAGGGCCCCTTCTTCCAAGTCCAACTCAAGGAGGGCATGGCATAACTTGCCCAAAAACTCATCCGAGTTGAGCATTGCAATGTCTGCTTCATTGGGGAGGTCAGCGTAGCCCATGGACTTCCCTGCACCGACCAGGGCCTTCCACTCTACCTTCACAAACATGTTCTTGAGGAAATCTGGGTTCATGACCACCACCTTCTTGGCCTCGATATGGAGGGGGAATCCATTCTTCACACCCTTAATATTTGAGGAGAGCATGTTGTGTGTCAGCACTTCATCTCTTGTCTAGTCTCTTGAGCCTCACTCGTTTTTGTTGTTTTTGGATTGATTTTCCATCAACTTACCTACAAATAAATTAAGAAATTGATGGATTATGAACATGGTTTGCTTATAGTCGCGACGTCACGGTGCGGACATCGCGTTGCATCTTGGGTGAGATGCAACTTTAGGTATGAAATAATATTTAATTAATTTTTTAAAAATCATAGAAAAATTAAAAAAAAATCAAACAATAACATTTGAATCATTAAACAATGTAAATATATGATTTAAATAATATAATATGAGTTATTATAATAAAAAAAAGTGTTAGTACATTATTGAAGTATTAAAATAAATATATTATTATATTTTCATGATTTATAATATAACACATGAAATTTTGATTTACATTTAACTTTTGAAATATTTATTTAATAATAGAATAAGTAATTATTAATTGAGATGTATAATTATAAATAAAAATAATTCTTAATATTAATTTATTAATATCTATTTAATTAAATTAATTAAATTCATTCAAAATTCTAATTTAAAGTTAAATTTTTAATTAACTAAATAATTTATAAAATAAAATAACTAATAATATACTAATTAATTATTATTTATCAATTAATATAGTAGTAATTAATATATAAAATTATACTTAATTTACATATAAATGCACACATGTAATATTTACTAAAAGTCTAAAACAAATATAAAGTCCTCTCGTTCGTTCGTGCAGAGTCGTCATGAACACTGGGCAAAAGGAGGAAGAGATCGCTGGCAAAAGAGGTGTTTGGTGTTGTCGCGTAGCTCATCTGGCCTCGTCGATCGTCTCGGTTGGCGTCGATCGTTTGGAGTCGCCGCTCGTCTGGCGTCGTGGCGTCATCGATCGTCTGGCGTGGCTCATCTGGCGTCGTGGCTTGTCTGGTGTCACTTGTCTAGCGTTGCTCGTCTAGCGTCTGCTGGTGTTGCGTTGACGTGCCATTTGGACGTTTTAGCTTTCCCATTCGGCGGCTCGTGAGTCGATGATGCGATATCGGCCAAGACATGTCAACAATAATGAATATCGGGGTCGCGTGACGGCTTGGCCGATAACTCGGACAAGATGAACCGATTCTTTGTATCGTTCTTAAATCCCATATCGCCAAGTGCCAATACCTGGTTGAAACGGCCGAGATACGGACATCTCGGCCGATATTGTGAACCATGATTATGAAACTCCACCCCTCTTTACGGCAAGTTTTAGGGGTAAATGAAAAGACAGAATTTGATATAAGCAGTAATGCAATTAGAAATAAAATTCTATCATTGACATAAAGCATACATGAAGGGAAAAACTTCTAATCCATATTACAACTATAAGCTACCAACAACAATAATATTGTATCATAAATGAAACCCATATGTGGTTGCCATTCCAATATTCCTCATTTTGTGGAAAAAAATATATGGCAGAGATCGATATAGCCACAAAAACAAGCATGACAAGCAGGAGAACAAAACTAGTACACTAGACAAACTAAAGAAGAATGATGTTTGGCATGATCTACTAAAACTCAAATTTTATTGGTCTTTCGATCAAAAAAAACCGATGGAAGTATGATAGCACACATAAATCTCATACACATTGATAAATATTTAATCTTCATATAACATTAAGAACATTCTCTGCAAAGGCTATAGTTTTGTTTTCAAAAACATGAACTGCATCAAAAGATTATGTATTTCCCATCTGAATTTGACAACAACATAATACAATAGCAACAAGAACAAAATAATAAACTCAGGCACAAGGGAACACAGATCGAACAAACAATGAAATGATTTCATTTAAGTAAATGACGCAAATCTAACCTATATTGCATATTAAGGAATTGTTAAAAAAATTGAAAACTCAAAACGTTAATTAATATATATATATATATGAAAAAAATAAAATTAAGTATAAAATTATGAATAAAAATATTATATATTAGTAAATACATATTAAAGGATTACTAGATTTTTTTTAAACAGGGCAATTGCCTCTCTTTTTTTCTGTAGCTGACTGTAGTCGTAGGCTTGCTGCTGTTTTCTTCAAATTAGTATATATATAATTCATTGGCCCCTTCGCCGTGGCCTCTTTCATTGTGCTCTTGCCCTGCATCCGTCACTATTGAAACCTCAAAACAGAAGCAGCATCGGCGGCACTCTAATTTTTTGTTATCTTCTATCGATCTTTTTGCGCCGGACAGAGACTGTCATTCACTTCTCCAACCCACCAATCGCCACATGAAGGGGGAGCATCACCATCATCATATGTTCCCTCGGGCTCCAGAAATCTCTACCGCCAGCAGTGGCTTCTAAGCATTAGCTCCTCCTCCAACGGCAACGGCAACGGCAACGACGATCGGGAAGGATAAGGCTTGGAAGGAGAGGGACGCATCCTTTGTGGCAGAATGTATGGCTTTTTTCGTGCAAGTTATATAAAACCTAGAAATTGGAGTTTAGTTTTGGGATCAACACCCATAATCTTCTTTGATTTTTGTTTTTTTTAAATCTTTGTTTTATTTTAAGGAATGATCAACATCCCTAATCAGTGCTTTTGTAGATACCGTACCGGGAGGTCAGATTGGAGATTCATGGAGGTTGGACCTTCTTTTAGGGTTTTGAAGAACGACCAGCTGTGGTGTTTCAGTCGTCTGTCACACCCTGTTGGATTGAGAAGCCTTTTGTGTTTGAATCATCCTTTCAAAGCTTCGTTCCACATTGCTGCAACATATTCGTGTAGAGGTTGTACTTGCAAAGCCACGCTAAAAGATTCCAATCCCTACTACGTGGTGAAGGTAAGTTATATTAATCTGTTGCAAGTTTTTTTTTATCTTGGTTGCTGTTGTTGGTGTTATTCGCTAATAAAAATTTTCATATATTGTTAATATTTACTTTCACTTTTGAGTTTGGGTGCAAGTATTTATAAGTTTTTTGTTGTTTGCAAAATAACTTATAAGCCCTGAAATGGCAAAAAAAACAAACTTAAAGACGGTTACCTTAAACGTTTAAAATATGTTAATAATATAATTTTATTTATTTATTCATCTGCCATATAATCAAAAAAAAAAAAAGTTTCAAATAAACGTTCCCACAATCTAACTTGGACATAGAATAGGGCATTGAATTGGACATTGAAATCCTGTACTTTGTTTTGTAATGATGCCTTGAGGTAATTTCTTTCTCTTATAAAATGGGTTAGTTCTTGCTGTTGAGAGCTAAAATTACTTTACTCTCTTAGTTTATCATATTACTGAACGCTAAGAGAGTAACAGTGTGTTAGTAAAATGCTGCAATTATGCATCCCCCATTTAGTGGAGAAGGTTTACAACTATCTCAAATATCTTTCTTCACCTATCTAACATTTTTATTTTATTTTTACAAATTAATGCTTCAGGCTAAAATAATGTCCAGAGAACATGAGGATGAGTTTAAGCTCTCTAGCCTAACAGCTCTATCACCTTTGGATGGTCGTTATTGGGGTAAAGTGAAAGACTTGGCTCCCTTTATGAGTGAATATGGCTTGATTCGTTTCCGGGTTCTAGTTGAGGTACTGTTTTATGCATACCTTCATGTTGATTGGCTGCAAGCTTTGACAGCTGACTTTCTTTGTTCATGATGTAAATTGTGAAGTATAAATACATGAAGAAAGTAAGGGAAAAACCAATTTTTGAAATGGTAAATGTGCATGATACCTATCATGTTATATGCTTATTTGTATGTTAGATGTGCTAAACCAATTTAATTATGTTCTCAATTCTCAGCGTATGTTATATAACCACCATATTCACCTTTTGATTAGTCTTGACTATTGACTAAGGTTCTGCTGTTGTACAGTTGAAATTAGTTAAGTCGCCACTTGTAAAACCTTTTTGCTCAGGTGGTTGTAGATAAGTTGCTGTGTTGAACATGAATAAATCCAAAACTGTTAAAAAAATAGGAGATCCCTGATTTTTTGTAGTTGAATGTATCTCTTAGGTTCCTTATAATCTAATACCGTTTTTCTTGCGCCGTCGTGGTATGGTGGTGGTTAAAAAGGAGGGCAACATTGGGGGGGGGGGCCGGGCCCCCCCCCCCCCCCCCCCCCCCCCTTTTTTTTTAAACCCCCCCCCCCCCCCCCCCCTTGGTGTTTGTGGTGGGCCGGGCGGGGCCCCCCCCCCCGCCCCCCCCCCTTATTCAAATTGGGGTCCGCTTTGGGGCGCCCGGGCGGGGTCGGGCGGGGCGGGCGATGCCATCCCTAGGGCGCTTTTCTTGCATGTTGCCGAAGCTTTGGGACATGTTCCTTGGTTTGTTTGGGCTTCCTTGGGTGATGCCTCAAGGTGTGGTTGATTTATTTTTTTGCTGGGCTGGTTGTGTGGGTCACCGGTCGTCACTTTGGTGTGTTATTCCTCATTGTATTTTGTGGTGTCTTTGGCGCGAGTGGAATGCTAGGTTGTTTGATAATCGCATGCTTTGCGTGGTGGAGCTTAAAGTCTGTGTTTTGCGTTCTCTTCTTGAGTGGCTCTCTGTCTTGGGTTCATATTTTTTTTGTATTGTGGATGTTGTTGATGAGTGTTCCTTTTGAGCTGGGTGTTACTCGTTTGTTGTTTCTTATTCTTTTATTACTTCTCTCTTAGTGCACTTCTTGTATACTTTGTTTTTAATAAAGTTTCTTATTACCTATAAAAAAATATTGTTTTTTTGGATTAAATTCTGGAATCAGTGTTTTCCTTTTGGATTTTCATTTGATGAGTATATCATATTTTTTCACTGATAGACTTCATTTAAATTATTTTATTCATTTTCTTATGTTTTATACGTAGAATCCTTTGATTTTTACATAGAATTTCCTTGCTAGATCAAGTGGTTGCTTAAGCTTTCACAAATTCCTGAACTCTTTGAAGTTCCAAGCTTCAGTAAAGATGCTGAGTCTTATTTGCAAAGTATTATTGATGGGTTTAGCTTGAATGACGCGTTAGAAGTTAAAAACATCGAGAAAGTGACCAATCATGATGTAAAAGCAGTGGAGTACTACTTAAAAAAGAAATGTGAATCACATCCAGAGATAGCTAAGGTTTGACTTCTTTATCAGTTTATACAAATATTGAAAGAGACTGTTAATTTGTTCTTTTCATGATTATGCTGCTTTTCCTATTTGACCTCCTCCTTGTCTCATTCATCACAGGTGATTGAGTTTTTTCATTTTGCTTGCACATCAGAGGATATCAATAACCTTGCCCATGCCTTGATGTTGAAAGAAGCTGTAAACCGAGTCATATTTCCTGTCATTGATGAATTGATTAAAGCAATATGTACCATGGCAAAAGACTATGCCCGTGTTGGGATGCTTTCTCGCACTCATGGACAGGTACAGAAGTTTTTTTTAAAGGAAAATGCATCTTAGGTTTAAGCGTTGTATAACTTACAAAATTCAAATATCTTAACATATTAGCCTAGGTTGCTGATGTTTTTTTCTAGGGTAGTTGGTCATTCACATTATATTGCTTCCGTTCTATGGACTAGCTGTCAATCAAACTTGATTATTTCAGAAATGGTGGATAAAATATTGTCCGGAAATGGAGCAGACCTGTTACTATGGATTTGTTTGGACATGTTTTAAATCTTTTTTGCATGTGCTTCACGAGTTTCACTGATTTCTTTTGCTTGTTGAAATGGTAATAACTGGCTTATTTGACTTTATTATGATGCAGCCAGCTTCACCAACAACTTTAGGAAAGGAAATGGCAATTTTTGCTGTTAGGTTAAGCCGAGAAAAGCATGAAATATCTCAAGTTAAAACAATGGGGAAGTTTGCAGGTGCTGTCGGCAACTACAATGCACATATTGTTGCATATCCCGATATTAAATGGCCTCTAATTGCTGAAGAGTTTGTTCAGTCTCTTGGATTAAGTTTCAATCCTTATGTGACTCAGGTATGTTATCAACATGCTTTTCTGGAAACCTTCCACAAATGTGCCGCTTTGGATTACTTATCTTTTGTGAGATCATGAGTCCATTTTTCATGAAGTCAACGGTCTGTACAATTGTTGGCAGATTTTACTGATTGTTAATGTAGCTGGATTAACCAACATCACAGTGGAGCTATTGAATGGTCAATAATGGAGTCCTTCTGTGCTTGCAAATATTATTTCATATAAATACCATTCTTTTTTACCCTAAATTTTATCATGAATTTGTTTTGCAGATTGAAACTCATGATTATATGTCAAAACTTTTCCACACAATCATCCAGTTTAACAATATATTGATTGATTTTAATAGAGACATATGGGGTTATGTATCTTTAGGATACTTTAAGCAGGTGAGCATTCTGATGTGGGAAGGGTGTGCTTGTCTCTTTGGTTCTTCTCCTTTATAGAAAATATCATTGATGTCAAGTTCAAATTATTATGCACAGATAACCAAGGCTGGAGAGGTTGGGTCTTCAACTATGCCTCATAAAGTGAATCCAATCGATTTTGAGAATAGTGAAGGGAATCTTGGAATAGCTAATGGAGACTTATCTCATCTAAGTATGAAGCTGCCTATTTCACGTTGGCAGGTAATGCTTGGCCTGTTTTTCTTTGAGGTTCTTATTTCTATACTATACTTGCAGTCCTTAAGTTTTAAATCAATAGCATTTTTCTTCTGTCTTTTTCAGCGCGATTTGACAGATTCAACGGTTTTGAGGAATATGGGTAAGGGATTAGGACATTGTCTTCTTTCCTACAAAAGTGCATTACAAGGAATTTCTAAGCTCCAGGTTAGCAAATCCAATCGTAAACCATGTTAATGCTTCTTTTTTTTGCCAGTTGCTATTTTTTGCATCAGTCTGGTTGTCTTGTGTTTGTTAAGGAGATCTTTGCAGTCGTAACTATTACTGTAGCCTACGGGTCTTATTCTGATAAAGTGCTCTAACTTGCAATAAATAAATAAAACTATTAACATTGATTTAATACTGTGTAGGTTAATGAAGCTCGGTTGAGTGAAGATCTGAACCAGTCGTGGGAAGTGCTTGCTGAACCGATACAAACTGTATGCTATTTATTTATTATTAATTTTGTTATTCCTAGTTCTTTTCAACTGCTCTGCTCTTTGAGAGCCTGGAATGTGATTGAACTTGTACTTTCGTGGCTTTAGTTTGTGGCATACTTGTAGGTTGTAATTGATATTAGTTACAAAATGTGCTATTTGATGTCTTTTGGACATGTATTGACTTTTATTTTGAATTAACAAAATAAGGAGGCACAAGGAGTGTTCATGTACTATGCATATGCGTTTTATATCCATTGTGGTTTCATTAATGTGTCTTAAATTTGGACTAATGCATCTTTTTGGTCTAAATTCAGGTGATGCGAAGGTATGGGATTCCTGAGCCATATGAGAAGTTGAAGGAGTTAACTAGAGGAAGAGCAATGAGCAAAGAAAGTATAAGAGAATTTATTCAGAGCTTGGAACTGCCTATAGAAACAAAGGCCAATCTATTGAAGCTAACGCCCCATGCATACCTCGGAGCAGCCGTTGAATTGGCCGAGAATGTAAATGCAGCAGTGAATGAGATCAAGGTAATAGCAAGCAATAGTTGACTTAGTAGCTGGGAAAAATACCAAACAAGAAAAAAATGTTCCCGAAAACATTTAGGTGATTTTGGTCTCTTTTTGCATTCACTATGAAGTGTTGGATTGTTCTCGACCACTCCTCATATGTAACATTTATGGCAGAATGGTATAATATTAATGGCTCTAAAGATTCAGTTTTTAATATTAGTGTGAAAGATTGTTATCTTAATCTGTTAATCTCTACGCCCATGCGTTGTATAAAAATCACATGGAAAATTCCATTATTAATATTAATCTTTGTATTCGGTGTTGCCTACATGGTGTTGTATTAGGGCAAGACTCAATTCTGCTCCCTTTTCTTTTTAATTAATAAAATTTTTATTTTATCATAAAAATATTCATATTAACGAACATATAATCATTCAAATACTTATAACATTATTTTAAAAATATACCCAAATTCAATTAGCCTAATGAAATCATTGACCCTATTATGAGACTGATTCTGGTACTATCTAGGTATGAGAAAACTCTCCACAACATCTTCATAAACTTTTAAGCAATATATGTTTCTCTTTGTGGGATTATGATAGCCTCCTGTACAAAACAATAAAACGTCCATCGATTTTGAAACTCGAGGACGTTTAGAAAAAACTTGTTGGTTTATAGGTTTGGCAATGTGCATTTATCCAGTTTTACTTTAGCTACCTTTAGACTTTCCTCATTTAATTCTTTCCACTGAATCTTTATGGTGCTCTCCTGAAATTCAATTCCTGGATTAGCCAGTGAGCTTGAACAAAATCAGGTAATAGCATAATATGGCTACTCGGGGTGTGTTTGGCCTTCCATTTGTTGAATCCTAAAATGGCACAAACATCCAAATCTTGGAAAATGCATCCAAGTATATACTAAATTGTGTTTTCCAAAACTTCTAAAATTAATAGTTGGGTCAGCCTTGGTTGACTTAGGTTTCAACCTTCCCAAAAAAAAAAAAAAGGGATCTCTCATGCTAACAATTTGATGGCGAACAAGTTTGTAATAAGACTAGTTTGTTAATCAGGGGTTTGTTGCAAGGATGGCAACAGAATGGGTTTGAAAGTCATCCCAACTCTGGATCTGTTCCCAACAGACAAACTTGTGCAATTTGAAAAGTTTAAACTTGTCCAATTTAACTTCTAATAATTTATCCAAAATTAAAATAATAAACATAATCTTAATTTTAATAAATAATTTCCTCGTCAACACATCAAATAATATGTTATATTTAGTTTTGTACTATAGTTGTACAAAAATAATTATACATATAATCGAGACAAGACAGGTTTTTAATATAAAAAACAAACCCACCTGGTTTTGAAAATAAAATTTCAAATTCGTCCCTAACCCAAAAATCTATCCCAATAAGATCGGGTGGGTACCCTGCCCTGACCTTCTGAAATTTATAAGCATCATTTTTATAAAATGGGTGACCAGGTGGGTAAGTATCAGGTTCGTCCAATATTTTACTACAAGCCGCCGGCAGTTAAAGTCATATTTTATGCCGCCCAAGCGGATACAGTAAGCTTGGATGTACATCACAGCCTATTATGGAAGACTCGAAGTTTCTTTAAATACATTGGGCAAACACTAAAGGGAAACAACGACAGCACTCAGTCTGTTACAGAGCCAAATACGGGTTCCGTTTTTGCATACTTCATGCAGGACGCAAATAAATCATCTACCATGATTAACCGTAAAATGATCCTCACCAGACATCACTTGCATGAAATTGGCTTCTTCATCGGGTAAATGAAAGCGAAAGTCCACAGCATCAGTGCCCACCCTGTAAATTAAAAGTGAAATGACTATAAATAAACATTCAGGTAAAACTCCTATTCATCTATACTCAAATGTATATTAACTGTTTAATACGAGAAATGATTATTGTTTTTTTATCTCGTGGTTATAATCTTTATCGAAACTAGAGTTTAAATTTTAAATTTTAAATATATTTTAAAATATATTTTTAAAATCAAATCTCACAAAAACTAAATAAAAAAACAAAATATGATGAATAAAACTAAAAAAGAAAAGCAATAAATAAATAAATGTTAATTTAAAAACAAAAAAAATCAGAAAAGTTTTTAAATTAATTTATTCAAAACATGATTTAAATAAAATATTACTTTATCTAGAAAACATGTGTATCAAACAACTTTTGAATTGTAAATTTTATTTTTGAAAACAAAAAATTATTTTCAAAAACCTAAAAAGGCTTGCACCAAACATGGCTTATAATTCCTAAAACAAAATCATCAAAAAAATGCCAAAATGTCCTAAAAAAATGGGAATCATCAGTAAGATAAGATGTGTCCTACATACTCCTAGTCCATGCATCCGCTCGCTGTGCACGAAGCAGGATTATAATGCAAATTTACAAAGAAATCAACATCTCGTGTGAATGCTTATGCAGTACAGAGTTCATTTTTTGCGATCCATTCAACCAAGTTGGCTGCACATTAAACCAACTCTAAAATGATTGCGGCTTCTTGATGACATTTATAATAAAAGTTGCAGGTAATTATGTAGCATGATCTTCCCTATTGGTAGCTGAAAGATGATATCTAGTCCTCTATTCTACTCTAAAGAGAGGCAGAACAAAAACCCAAACAAACTCAACATATAAATAAAATAAATAACTTTATTTAAAAAAAACTAACATATTATAATACGCCCATCTATATTTTAGTGTGCAAGTGTATGTGTGTGCATGTAAAGAGAGGTAGAGAGGAAAGCCCAGACATTCTCTATATTTATAAATAATTACTTTCTAAAAAACAAAACATAGATTTAAGTCTCTAAATGCCTGCATGTGTGTGAGAAAGGGAGAGGTATGCAGACTGTTTTTAAACTTTGTTTCAATAAATCCCCGTCAACTTGTCAAAACTTTTGGCCAATATTTTACACATCCACTTGCTTTTATAATAATTTTTCCTTTGTTTCTAAACTTCACACATCTAAGAAAATCACTAAAGAATTTTCCCTTCTGGACCCCTTTGTTTCAATGTAACTACAGGAATTTAAATTTGTATTTTATAAGCATTTATTAGAATTTAAATTTTCTTTTTTATTTTGGTGTAATAAAAAAAGAATTGTGAAGTCCTTTCATCAACATTGCGAAGGCAAAAAAGCCTTTGTATTGTCTAGGGGATGCATTAAAATGGAAATTGTGATGAACATATACTTAAAATTAAGTATCAAAAGAAAAATACAAAATAACAAAAATATCAAGCCTGTAAAAGCTTAGAGGTTCAGTTTATGGACATGTAAATTCAGTTAACAAGAGAAATTCAATGATTTAAAAGACAAAACATTAATCAGTCACACGAGACTGAAATAAATATGTCAAACCACACGAGTCGAGACTGGAACAGAAAATCCACAAGTACTCAATGAAATCGAAGTAGGAAGAAAGACTCATCCAAGGATTTACAAGCCATTGAAGGTTACCATGTCTATCTAGAATCTATTAAGTGATTCATTCAAATCGTATGACAATACTTTCCCCATCTCAAGTGGAAAAGTGGGGCAATCAAGTAGGTCATATTTCAATCAACTCCCACGCAAAAAACTGATATAAAAAGAATAAAATCAAACAAAGGAAACCATAAAAATAAAAAATAAAAAATTGGCATGTTATCAATGACATGGAAAGAAAGCCTACTCGTCCAGAACTTGACATGCCTTTGAAGGACACCAAGTTTATGTCAGAGTCTATCAAATTGTCTATTGATAAATTGATAATTCTGTCTAATTATCCAAAAAGCAAGGCCACATATTGAATGAGCAGACAACAACCACTCAATAATTATCTCAAACTACATCATAAATGATGCAGAAAAATACAGAACATATATATGATCTACTCCAACCATGCAAAATCTTGCTTGGACATAAACCTACCCTGTTAGTTTTCTGTTATAAATTACCTGTTGTATGTCATTCTAGGCCTTTAGTCATAGCTCCTGTTAAATTGTGGAATCATTTAGATTTTTTAAATCAATAGTCTCCTAAGAGACTATTTATCTGCCTGGACTTCATAGAAAAGTTATGGTCAAATACAAGGAAAGGCCTACATTTCATGTTAGTTATATAAAAAATTGAAGCCTAAATCAATCTGGTAGTTTAAATTTCTGTGTATGATTGCTGTCTGCTGAAGAGGAATGTAGAACGTTTTTAAAAAGGTGTGATGCATTTTCTCCCAAGTTTAAAGGCCTCAAACAAAGAGTGATTATTCAGGACATTCTTCATGTCATTCTATCTTTTTATTCTAAACTTTTTTAGCATAAATCAAAGTGAAAGAAAGAGCCAAAGCATCTACATTTATTAAATCAGTAAAGTAGTTAAAGCATTAGACTAATGCCATTAGTAGTGGACTACCTAAACTTTGCTAAAACTATACTCTAAATCTGTCTATTAGACATAAAATTTGTTAAAATTTCAAACTTTGACATACCAACTAATCAAATTTAATTAAATTTAATCAAATTTGACTAGCCAATACCTCGAGATTTGAAATTTTAACAAAATTTATAACAAAGAAATAGATTTCGAGTATAATTTGATATCAATATTACTTCATATAGATAAATTTATTAAAACTTTTAACTAGTCCACTACCTATGCTCTTAGGGGCTCTATGTATGATTTTGCTGAAGAGAAATACAGTGATATGAAAACAAAGTATTGAGCTTTGTTTTAAAGATGTGATACCTTTTCTCCAGTGTTTGAATGCCTAAAACAAACAAATGGTGTTTGTTTTAAAAAACTTAGCCATCTCTATGGTGAATCAAAGCAAGAAAAGACATGAAGTGAAGGTTTACAAGCCTCCTCATGGCAAAGAATTCCAAAAAATATTTACTCAGAATGATATTTTCTACCTGGGCATGGGAAACTTCAAATTGAACAGGAATGGTGGCAGAAGCATGTGAGGTTGTGTCAACATTTATATCATGTGCAGCTTCAACATTATTTCCATCAAGAGATTGAACATTTACATTTTCTTGAACTCCTTTTCCCTTGCATGAGATGTTTGAGGTCCCCACATTACAACTAGGAACTGGGGAACACGTTCGTTTTAACATAGGATCTAGACGCTCAAGCATCCGTGCAACACCTGCACTCATCTCACGCTGAACTCCTTTGCTCAGCTCCTTAACTGAATTATTACGAGCTAGCAACTTCTCCTTTAAACCTTTAGTGCCTTTCGAGAGTGATTCCTTGTATCTGTATCAAGTTCCACATATTCTTTATCAAAGACATAAATAGGCTATATGCATTAGTTTTAAAAAAAATTAATAGAAAATAAAAATAAAGATCAACCACCATAATACCTAGCAGAAGCAGCAGAAAATTTAGATTTGATAGACTCAGAAAGCAGCTCAGATGCACTTGGTCTCTGTGGACTATTTGATGGATGGCCATAAATAGGACTATTTGATCGTGACTCACTATAGCTAACTCTGTCGCTGAAAATGGCCAAAGCGTGAATGGGAAACAGAGTAACAGGCAGAAGAAAAAATGATTCTCTAGTGTTACAATGTACGTCTATAGCATATATCAGTCATCCACAGGTTCCCACAGGGGAAACATAACATTATCGTTTACTTTAATAATTTAACTGTAATCGTTATGACTGGTTGACCAAAATGGCAGTTAGATCCCACATTGTAAATTAAAAGCTTATTCTGTGACCAAAATTAGAATTTAAAAAAAAAAAGTTGTCGACAATTCACAAGTTATCATGATAGAGAGAGAAAATCAGTCAACCACAACATATTGTTTAAAAATTTTACCTGGGCTTGACAATACCATCCCTATTGGCATCTGTATCAGACATCATGTTCACAACAGATGAAATCACATCTGATGGAGACTGACCATTGATGGAAACTGGGGTACTTGAAGTTAGAGAATCAGGCTCAGATGACACATAACCTGAACTAGAATATTCTTGTGGTGAGCCCATCGTTTGCTGCATCTCATCATCATTTTCAGGTGACCCGGAAAACAACCTATGGGAGGCACTGAGTCCAGGGGACCTTTGCCTTTCCCTCCTACTCATGAAACGAGCTCTTCTTGCAGCAGCAGCTAGGTGTTGCATAATGCGCTCATTAAAATCAGAGTCATCAGCGTTAGGAGCAACCTGGGGAAACAGAGTTCTCCCTGAGAGAATTGTTTTGCATCAAGAGGAAATAAGAATTTAGTATCAAATTGAAGCAAATAACTCACATGTTCACAGTGAAATTCCTCGTGACTGACAGATATTTGGCTTGTCCTTAAGCTCCTTTCACTTTCCACAGTAGCTAGTAATTCTTGGCTACATTTTTTTTCAGAAAAGTTATGAGGGAAAAAACTATTAATCCAGTCAATAGATCCATTAGTACATACTCCTCCAAGGAAAAAGAACAAAGCAAAGAAAAAAAAACTTACCTTGCAGGGTCCTTTAAGGAAAGAATCTGCCAGCATATTGGGCAATCTTTGCTCCTTTGTGACCTGTGAGAAACAATACATTAAAAGTAACGTGACTTCCAAAGCTCAGACATCACAAACGTTTGAAACAATTTTGATGTCCTTACTCTTTTTTCTTCTGGGATTAGTGGGTGAGTGACTGGTGTAACTCTTATTTTATTCAATCAACTATAACATGAATGAAGGTAATAAAACCTACCATTCAACTATGCACTGAAGATGATATTCGTGTTTGCAATTAGTAACCTGAAACAAAGAAGAGAAAGCTGGCATTAGAAACGATATTAACCACGGGTGATAGTTCGTATGCTAAATGCATATTGCAATATTAACACAAACAAGAGTTCCAATACCAAGGTAAAATAATATCATGCACTTCAATCACCAAACATAAATCAACTTGGATCTACCAAGAAAAAATAAAAGTGAATCGTGCTTTTATAGCCTGATTCCAATCATCTGGAAACGAAAACAGGTTGACATAAATGATAATGCAATAAATTAAACTACATTGTCAAGCGTAGAGTAGATCTATGATAAACAGGAAATATAATGCTAATGCAATAAATAAAACTCTACATTGTCAAGCTTAGAGTAGCCTTTATCAAACAGGTTGCCCATACTCTCAAACGTTCGACAATGCATTGCAATAAAAAAAAAAAAGCATATTACTCTGCGAAAACAGGTTGACATATATATATATTCCCCTTACCCCTTAAAAATTCAAGGAAAAAAAAGGCATATGCATATCATAGAGATACCTTAAAATAGATCCAACATCGTTCATCCATAGAAATAAAATAGAAACTCAATCCATGAAATTGGTTCAATCCAGAATAAGGTGACCATCAAACATGATTTTTAAAAAAAAATTGCCACTCTTATCAGGCTTCGAAAATTAGCTAATTATTAGATCATAACAAAGCAGCAAAACTCATGCGAATGAAAAATCGAACGAATCGAACCAACATTGTGATACGATCATACAAAAAATGACGGTGAACCACTCGAAGTAATCAATCAATCATAAACCAAAAAATAACAGCAACACGACGACACAAAATAAATAAATAAAAAAAGACGACAGATCGGATCATACAGTAGCGGGATCGTCATCTGTGAAGGGCTCGAGACAGATACTGCAGGCGTCTTCGAAGCTGCCGTCATCGGCATCCGCATCGGCGGCGGCGCCTCCGGACGACGAAGCCACAGCCGACGGCGACGGCAGGACAGCCGTGTCGAAGGGGCTCGGCAGCTCAGCCATTGTTCCAGTGAATCGAAGAACCCGAAAGTTGGCTGCAGCCGCGACGATGACGACGAAGAAGGAGGGAGAGTAGGTGAATCTGCGAAGCGAGGAATGGGATTGGTGAAGTGCGAAGCGAGCCCTCAAAAGTGTAGAGAGAGAGAGAGAGAGAGAGAGAGAGATTAAAGGAATGAATTGTGGGGGAGAGGCGGAGGAGGGAAGAAGGGCAGGGAGCGCAGGGAAAACCCGATTCAGACGGTGGGTTGGTGCGGGGTAGGGTGGGGTCAGGGGTGGGGTAGGATTGGAATAACAAATTATTGGTACTACTCGTTTGTTTCTGAGGCGCTTCTTTTTCCTCCTCACCGTGTGTGAACATTGGAATTATTTTAAGCCCCGGTCAAATAGTCATTTATCAGGTAAATAAATAAATAAATAAAAACGGGTCGCATCGTGCGTACTAAAAATGTCTTCTTCATGTGACCTGACGTTTTCAACTGCACTTACATTGTAGGGACTTTTCAATCCCTTGTTATTTGTTAATGAACTGTCGTCACGTATGTTCCTTGTCGTTTATACTGGTCACCCCCACATACACATACATAGGTGAGCTTAGTTTGGGTGAGATTAATGAAATACGGCGTTAATCCCCTCGCAAATTCATCATATTCCAATGGAGTCTAGTTTCCTGCGGCGGGCGAGGGAAGTCGTACCGTATAAAAAAAAAAAAAAAAATATTCTTATAAAAAAAAAAAAAAAAAAAAAAAATAAATTTTTTTTTTTTTTTTTTTTTATTTTTTAATAAATAAAAAAAAAAAAAAAAAAAAAAAAACCCAAAAAACCCAACCCAAAGCTTTTTAATTTTTTGCTAATTTATTTTAAAAATTAACTATTAAATTACATATATTCATATAATTCATGTTATAACTATAAAATTTTATAGTGATCTAACAGTAATTAAAATAAATTTAATTAATTCATGTAATTATTTATTTATTTATTTATTTATTCTAATTATATTTACGTAAATTTAACCATTATATCACTATAAAATTTTACAGTTATAACATAAACTATATAAATATATAATCTAACAGTTAATTTTTAAAATAAACTACAATAACATAGCAAAAAATTAAAAAGCCACACGGTATGGCTTTTTCCGCCCGCCGCATCCTACTCCAATTCAATCATCGGATGAAATGACGACAATTAACATATTTTTATAATTAAAATCGATCTCATTGGGAAAAAAACACAACATTTATAGTAAGAGTTAATTAATGAAATTGTTTACGCTTTTTTAAATAAAATGTAGCTTATAAAACAACTTTATTTATAAAAAATGATAAAATGGTTTATAAAAAGTTAGTTGAAAATGTGATCATGTTAAGCATATTATTTCACTTTTTAACATGAAATTGACGCTAAAAATGGGCCTAGTTGACAATATATTGGACAATAAAAAAGTTATTTTGAAAGTTAAAAATATATCATTTATTTATGTAGCGTACTCAAATTTTAAATCTTCGTTGATATACAATATTTAACTACATGTCCTTAATTATAAGTAAAAAGGGAAATAAATAATATGGGAGCTTAAATATGCAAATAGAGATAAAAATGATTGTATCCCCCCCAAGTATCACCCCCGAAAACCTCCCCTCCCCCCCCCCCCCCCCCCCCCCCCCCCGCGGTGAGTGAGCCCCCCCAAGAGCGCGGTCAAACCCCCTACCAAAAAAAGAAAAAAAAAAACCCCCCCCCCCCCCCCCCCCCCCCCCCCCCCCTAGTGCGGGAGATCTATGGAGCCCCTTTGGAATTCAGACGTACTAACCCGATTAAATGCAGGAAGTACGTCGCTAGTTTCGGATTTGACGATAAAGAGGGGAGTTGGTCATCCTTACACAAACTGATCAAGAAACTGGAGCTGTTCTCTTAATGAGCCCAAGGGAGGGCGAAACGAGTTTATGTGTGCCACAATCGGTATTGTGAGGACCTTCCTTGAGGTATGAGTTATGTTTTATGCATTTGTTTTGCATATGTTGTTTGAGATGTGGTTTAGCTTGTTGTTGTTAAATATTGTGAAGCCTTTTTGGCTTGTTGTGAGTCCTGCATTGGACCCATGTGATCGGTGACATGTTTGATGTTTTGTGGTTGGGACTTGAGCTTGAATTTCCTATGTCATTTGGGCATGTGTTTTATTTTAGACGAAAAGTCCTAAGGTGGGGAGGATGTAAAGACTCGTATTTGAGTAGTCTTGAGAGATAGTCATTCTATGGGAATGTAACTATCGGAACGGTAGTGTAGCCGTCAATGTGAGCATTTTGACATCATTGGGCCCGATTCCGAGTCGGGGCCCCGTTTGACCCGATTGTTGACTTTTCGGGGGTCTATTGGTTGACTTTGCGTTTGAGCGGTCATTTGGGTGTACTAATATTTGTGTAGTATTGTGCTCGTTATTTGGGGGTTTTTTGTGTGTTTTGCCCCGCATTTGGAGTTCGGGACGTTGGAGGTTAATTATTGACAATTAACATATTTTTAAAAATTAAAATCGCATTCTGCGTTGGAGAGCTTAGAGAGAGAGAAAAGGAGGAGTGAGGCCTTGGCGATTTGGGGCCCCCCCCCATTTGGGCCTCCCCCCCCCAAACACCAAAAACTCAGTTTTCAGAGGTGTTCCACCACCCCCTTCCCACCCCCCCCCCCCCCCCCCCCTTGCCCCTTTTCTCCTTTTTGGATTAACATGTAAGAATTTGATGAAATCATGCAAATTCGTTTTGAACCCTAGAATTTGGGGAAAAACCAATTTTGGGTTGAAACTTGTATTTAAAATGCGTTCGAGGGGTAAAGAGCGTGATTTAAAACCTAATATATTATTAGTTATGAGTTTTATGAGATTCGAAGGGTCGGGAGGTTTCGGGGTTGACCAATCCGCCCCAAGGTGAAAACCGATGAGAACGCATAGAAGTTCACTGGGGAACCGCATGGAGAATTGGAAATTTCGAAAATGGGCCAAGGTTCGAGTCGGTGTATTCGACAATGAAAAAAAAGTTATTTCGAAGGGTTAAAGGTATTCATTATTCAGAGCAGACTCGAAAAAATTTCAAATCTCTCGAAAATGTAGTTTCCCCCCGACCGGCCCCCCCCCCCTCTTCTTCTCCTCCCCCCCCCCCACCCCCCACCCCCCCCCCCCCCCCCCCCCCTATACAATATGTAACCTTACCCATCCTCAAGTTGGTAAAAAACAAAACCCCCCCCCATTCAAAGAAAAATACTAGAAAATTAATTCCCACTTATTTCAAAATGTGAAAATTGGGTTTTAGGTAAAATCTGAAAAACCTAAAAGTGGTGTTGGTAGTAATTTTTGGAAAGTGGGGTTAGACATCTAAAAATCCCCAAAAATGATTATCTTATTTATGCTATGACCCAAATAGACGATAAATAAGGATTAAAGACTTACTTGTGAATCACACCCCTAAAGGAATATTGAAAATGACATGCCATACTAATGTTAGTATGTTGGTGTGAGGTATTGGGGCATGGAGTGACTTGTTTGGGTTCTCACCGTGATGCATCGATGGTGCTATGTGGTTGACGGAGTGGCAATGACCGATGAAAGCATAGTGTGGCGCGGATGGCATATTGGGCGTGGACAGGCTAAGGCCCGAGTCGAGCCGTTGAGCTCGTGGAGCTAGGGCGAGTGCCCCGAGCCGGGATCCCATGGAGGATAGTGGACAAGTTGTCCGATGTTTGACCCGAGTCCGATGATTGTGCACAACATGGTGCACAGTACACTAAGATATAGTATAGACTTATATGTGTTGCATGATGTGGAGTGTTAGGGTCACCTCTCGAGCTTGTCGCTCACCCCTACTTGTTGTTTACCCTTTTCGGTGTGACCCGAGACTAGTGGAGGACTTTCTTCCGGGAGGACGCCCTTACCTCGATGTATGATCCGGTTATATTTCGTATTGTTTTATGTGATATCCCGGACATGGGTCCGTGGACGATTGTATTTGCATCTTGTATGATGTGATGTCTGTATGACTGTTTGATTCTTTGTATGCATGATGATATATGGAAAAGTACAGGATTACCCCTTGACCTTTCGGGTGCGGGCAAGGGGAAGTCATGTACCCGGTTCCGGGTTCCCTGGAATTCGGGGACGTGACAGGTATGACTTACTTGGAGCATCCACTAGGGTGACCAAGTGCCGCACGGGTGAAAACCCTGACCCCGTGACAAAGTGGTATTAGAGCGATTGCGGCCTGTATCTAGAAAGCTCACCAAAACACTCTCGCGACATATATGTGTTGTCACGCCCCCAAATCCCGGAAGGACTGGAACTAAGAGTGTGACTTCCTCATGCCTGCACCCGAAGGGTCAAGGGGTCGGTGTCTAGCACCGATATGTACTACACAGTGGGTGTTGTCAAAGACATACCTATATAATCATATATCAGGGGTATTCCTGTACCTTTCCACATGCTATGAAGCTAAGGATAATATTTTATTAATAATAAAATCATGTTATAAATCCAATATAATTTTCACGGACCCTTGTCCGGATATTTAAATAATAAAACCAATCATGTTATACAAAATCCATAAACCAAGTTATACAAAGTGTGAAATGAATAGCAATCAACTTCGGACCAGCCTCTAGCGAATGGGTCAATACCTGAAACATGTCAACAAAGTAGGGGTGAGCACAAGTGCCCAGTAGGTGATCTTCATCTCCTCACCATCCTATAACATGAAATCCTAAACCTACATGATCAATGTATGTTTGTGCCAGTGTAGTGTCCACTTTTATCACAATAAGCTCACATTCAATCACAAATATAACATCACACCATTTACATTTCATCCATCAAAGGTTTGCACCGGTAATCCAACCATCCACAGGATCCCCGCTACCAACTCCAAGAATCTCAGTCACTACTAAATAGCCATATATGGGACCTGTGGTGTCCCTAATGACAACATGCCACATATGGGACCTTGGTTAACCAGCCACATAGGGGACCTGCGACCTTTTGCCAGCCCTATGTGAGACCTGCGGTTAACCCAACAACCTCCACCACCAAATCCACACATATAACCAAAAAATAATAAATTCAATAATCAAAATTCATTTTTATAACACATCGGAATATTCAAATTGCTAAAAAATAATAACGTGCCACGAATAACAATTATATCACATAATGAATAACAACAAGCCCAAATAATATTTATTTTATTAAACAAATTATATCAAGCCAAACAATATTTTTATTAAACTAACAATATCAAGCTAATAATATTAAGCCACAATTAATATTCTGAATGTCAACTTAATGATATCAAGCTAATAATTTTATTTGTTTTGTTATTTTTCTTATTTAGAAATCGTTAAATTCTTTTCACGAAATATCCTAACCTTTGATTCATGTTTTCAAAGTAAAACGAAACACCACCATTCTCGTTGCTCTAATCCCAATGTCACCAACTGTCAACTTGTTCTCACATCAAGTTTTACTGCATGTCTTTTAATATGACACCCCTACGTATTCCTAATTGTTTTTAAATCACCACAATTCATAAAAGCTATCACTATCAATGTTGTTTGATTATACTTGTGTAAATTCAAATTTTTACATCTTCGTTGCTTCATTTGTTTATATATATACATATAAACACTATTGCTTTATAAAAACATAAAGGGGGTGATCAGCAGAATTATTACTATCGGGATCTACAAAAAGTGATACTACTGCACATAACAACGAATCTAGATCGTCGTAAGTTTGCTCCGCCTAGACGCTTATCCAAGACCCAATTGACACCTAGTCGTCGGTAACGCCATGTATGTGAAAATCAACGGTTATATATATATACACGCACGCACGCACGCTCGCGCATATAACATTAAGGTTGAACTTATACTTTCTCTAATTATGTGTTTCATGCAATAAAATAACAAAAGATCAAGAACCACCTACCTCTTGCCTTCCAAAGGGATTAAACTCGCTAAAACGGTTTAGAATCGGCGAAGAATGACGAAGAATACAAAGAACACTATGAACTCTCCTCCGACGGCTAGAGTTTCTCAAAACAAAGTTATAATGAATAATAAAACCCCAAAACCCTATTTTTAATTAAAATTCGTCATCCTTTTTAATAATTTCTAAAAAGCCCTCATAAATTCTATTTTTCACTTATTAACCCTCAATTTAACTCCTAAAAATTACTAAATAACCCCTGGAAGCTTCGGACCTCTAACTAGGCCCAAATATAGTCAAAATGATCATATTAATGACCACATTCTCAAAATAACATTATTAACATCAAATATAGATTATAAGTTACGCTAACACATATACGAATCTTTACATGTGTGGTCTCTAATCCCACATTGGGAGGAAGTCTCTAACAGATGAGAGATGACCAGTGAAAGTCTTACACACATCGCGCCCACCAAGTTGTTGGCCGCCGAGCCAAGGTGGAGTATCTAGTGATGGGACAGAGTGGCGCTGCTGGAGTCAAAAGGAGCACACCGAATGATATTGGTTCCTCCAAGCTCACTGATGCAACGAGGACGTTGCAAAATCAAGTGGGAGAAGATATCACGCCCGAACAGCGTGGTATTGGCGGGCGTCTCCCAAGTAGCGCAAGTGCGCATTACTTGCAAACGGGCAAAGTGGAAAGCGTAGCTGGTGCGGACGAGATAAGCTCCAAGGCAGTTCATATGGGAGATTGATGGAGTCCTTTCGGAGTTCAAACATACCAACCCGGTTAAAATGCAAGAAATACGCTGCTAGCCTCAGACCTAACGATGAAGAGGGACTTGGCCATTCTCACACAAACTAATCGAGGAACTGGAGTCGTTCTCCTGATGAGCAAAGGCAGGGCGAAACCAGTCTACGCGTAGCCTGATCGGTATGGCTTACTCAGAGCATCCACCAATGTGACCGAGTGCCACATGGGTGGAAACCCTGACCCCATGACATAATGCTTTATTTTAGTTGGCAGATTAGGCAATAGAATTGAATTAATTAACATTAAACTTAGCTAATACTTCATTTGGTAACATTAAGTCTTAGGAGTAATAATTCATATTGGCTTAGCTAATCTCAAAAGCGGGAGGTTTAGCTAATCCCATACATTTCCTCCTTCGGTTGAGCAACACGAACGATCCCCCAACACCATTGTCTAGTGCATAGATATTAGCGTTTTAGTGTTCTCCCAACCCCACGATGTTCCGCTATCCGACCCTCAAGCTATGAACGCTTCGAGTCCGCCACAATCTACTGGTGTTTGCCCCCTGAGCCATTAATGTTTTGATTCCACCATGATCCGCTACCGCATTGCTCCCAAGCCCAGGGTAATTATAACTTAGTCTCCCCTATGTTGCACGGTAGTTCCACAAACCAAATGATGTCTAACTTTAACAAAGTAATACAAATTATATAATAAAAACATATAATACATTAAGGACATAATTAACTTACATCCATATCACATCATGTTATCATCTAATTTGGCCATGTGTCAAATTTATATTATTATTATTTATATCTTATATCATAAGTATATTGATTATATAACCATTTTAAATAAAAATAATTTAACGTGATAGTTAAAGAGCTATATTAATAAGAAAAATGATTTAGGTTCGAAATTTTCTAACAAGCTTCCAGAAATTTTGTAGGCACATACAGAACAAGGCATGTTTGTCCGTACCAGGAACAAAATATGTACCTAAACATTGCAGAGGCCAGTGCTATGTTTCACAATGACGACCAAGCCTGCATGAGGGTAGGCTGGCCTTTACTTACTCCCATTGAAAACAAAGCAAAATAAGCCTGCTATGTTGCCTTTTTGGGCATCGATGAGTGACCAACCCGTTCTTTCTTCTTACCTTTTTTTTTTCTTCATTATAATTTTTCATGAAAATCAATTACATCATAAAAGATGAAATGAAAAAAAAAAAAAAAACTATCGCATTAAAAAAAACAAACTACAAAAAATGAATTTCAAAAACAATAATAATAATCTATTATGTAAAATAAAATAGATAATTAAAAATATTTTAGCAATTCTTTCTTAATTGACATGCTAGCTTAAACGACATATCATATAGTTAATTTTTTTCCAATTAATATGTCTACCTAATATATATGCTCACCAATTTCCATGACCTGCTAATTAGTGATTTTAGTATATGACTATTAATTCCAATAGTTTTATGTTTATTTATCTATTTATAATTTAATAAAAATAACCTTATGCCATTATTTACGCTCCCTTTTTCGGATCCAATGTAGACAACAATTAAGAGCAACTCCAAGAGCCTCTTTACAATTTTCTCCACATATATAGATTTTTTCACATGTAAAGAGCTTTGGAGCACACCTCTAAAAGCCTCTTTATCTTTTCTTTTTATATTTATTAAGCCGGGGGGAGGAGGACCGGCCCTGGGTCGCCGGATCTGGAAGGGGGAGGAGGACCGACGGCGTCGGCGTCGGGGGAGGGCGTTTGGGTCGGGGTCGGGCGTCGGGCGTCGGGGGGAGGGGGAGGGGCGGGGGGGGGGGGAGGGGGAGGGGGGCGGCAGGAGGGAGGCGTGAGAGGGGAGGGAGAGAGGAGAGAGGGAAAGGAGATAAAAAATAATAAAAAATTATGTGAAGAATGAATAGTGACTCTTCATTTGTGAAGAGTTACTGTAGCGATTTGTAAATGTAGAGAACTTGATGAAGAGGCTGTTGGAGCTCATTTTTGGCATTAGGCTCTCTATTTGTAGATAATAGAGAGCCTCTTGGAGTTGCACTAAGGAGAGCATATTTTTTTCCACATACATTAAATGAAAGAAAAGACTTTGGGATTATTTGGTAGGATTGAATTATTTTTAAAGATATAATTATTATTTTAAAAAATAATTTTAATGGATTTAAAATTATTTATGAGTTATAGACTCAATAGCTAAGATGACTCAATATTTATGAGTCACACCTATGCAGGCCTGTGACACTATGTGACTGTTTGTTTAGTTTTTAATTTTAATTTATTTTTATCAGATTTTACTTATAATTTAATTAAAACATTAGTTGTGTGATATAAATCTTATATGATGGATCAAAATAAAGTATAAAAATATAGGATAAAAAATAAAAATAAAAATTAATTTAATGTTCCATAAAAATAAATTTAAATTTTACAATAAAAAATAAAATTTTATTTTTTAAAATAATTACTTCATTTAAATTATAATTTTAATAAAATATTACCAATAATTCTGAAATCTAGTTTTTTTAAATCATGTTTTTGTTTTAAAACTACCAAATAGCAGCTCCAGCCGAACCCTAGCCCACAACTACAAATAGCATCTTCAACAACAATCTCTCACTCTCTCTCTCCCTCTCTCACGCTGCTTGTACCCGATCTGCCGCACACGGTATCACTAGCCTGAAATTCATTTCCAGTTGGTTCCTATCAATCTCCTCTCTGCCACTCCCCATGTCTCCCCGTTCGTCTATTCGTTCTTATCGCATTTCGGATTCTTAACATTCCACAACTGTTCTTCCCAGACCAGCGTTTTGGTGGCGGTACTTGTTATCCGGCAACTTTAACTGTTGGCCTCTAATCCGACCACCATACCAGGTACGTTACCCCAAGTAATATTAGTATTGCATTGCGTCCCTAGTTAAAAGCCCAGCTATAACGTGATTTGAAATTTCCATAAACCCTAGCTATACTGTGCAGATGATTCGAGAAGCCATAGAAAAAAAATCGTATGTGTTTTTTTTAAAAAAATTTAGTCTGCCCGGTTGGAATTGGATAGGACAGGACAGGATTTAAGGATTTGGGAATCCTATAAGATTTTGTCCGATTAGATTTAGTTTCAGTTATTGGATGGGATTGAATCAGTGAGGCGGATTGTAAAATGCAACCCCGAACGCGTGGTAGGGCTTGATTTGTATTACAACATCTTATGATTCCTATCCGGGGCTTGTATCTAGTAATCAAAACAATGCATTAGAGTGTGGCTATTTTGTTAGTGATCTGTATATTTTGGATTAACATTTTTTTTTCACTTCTGCATGAAACTCATTTGACATCCAGGTGCAAGTTAGCTTCATTCTATCCATCTCTCATGGCGGTGAGTTGTGGTCTCTTTGGCCCTGTACAGGTCCAGTTTCTTTACAATATTCCCATTCAAATGGCCTGGGCTGACTAGGTAAAATGTTTTATAGGTTGATAGACTTTTTAAAGATGAAGCAACTGAAGAAAAAGGCGAGCGCGCAAGAATGGTCAGTCATATTTGATAATTGTTGACACTCTCTGGGATTTAGTTTCATATGCTTAAACTTTTAAACAGAATGGCGCCCAAGAACAGGCCCAGCGTGCAAGATGAAATTTTAATTTTAATTTTCATATGTTATTTTTGAATTTATTGATCGACACTCTGAAAATCATCACCGGTCAAACATTTTTTTTTTGTGTGCAAAATGAAAAAAGCCCAGTTTACATCATTACAGTTACTTTGTTCTGCTGTTTAGATTTACTAATTTTATAAACACTATTGACTGGAATGCAAAGTAACATTCTTTAGAAAATTGAGATGGGATGCTGAAAGTTATGCCAAATATGTCTACAATGAATGCCATTCAATTTTGGCACTTGTTACATAGCTCCCTACTTCCTTTCATGGCCATGATAGTATCTGTCTTTTTTGTAGGCTTCTTTTGTTGGGGCCATGGCAATTGCTGACTTGGTTAAGACTACCCTGGGACCAAAAGGAATGGTGAACTTTCTCATTACCCTGTCTATTTTCAATCTAAAATATTTTTTCCCATGTAGAATTTATTATTTATTGTGCTTTGGATAATGTTTTGCCAATTGGTGAATGTTGCACAGGATAAAATTTTACAGTCAACAGGTAGAGGTCATAGTGTGACTGTCACAAATGATGGTGCTACCATCTTAAAGTCTCTCCATATTGACAACCCGGCTGCTAAAGTCCTTGTCGGTATCCTTTTTGGTCTTGAAAGACATTGATTAATGGTGAAGTTTGCATTATAATATTATTTTATTTGTTTGAAATCAAATTCTGTGAAATTGAAATATGTCTAGTGAACATACCCACAGTTAATTTGGTTTGATTTCTTAAATTATCTTTCTATGTTTTATTTCCGCTCCGTGTTCATTGGTCATCCTTGATGCAAGTGTCAGAAATTTCAAAAGTTCAAGATGATGAAGTTGGGGATGGAACCACTTCAGTTGTGGTTTTTGCTGGAGAGTTACTAAGGGAGGCAGAAAAGTTGATAACCACCAAAATCCATCCAATGACTGTAATTTCTGGTTAGTTAATTTGCATATTTTGCCATAAATTTATTTTCATATGTTCTTGATTATTCCTATAATCCTATTTTTTTCTTCTTCTTATTAAATATTAATTAGGGAGAAATGTCTCATTAACTATTCCTGATACGCATGTCTGGGTATAATATATACAACTCTGACTCTCCAAAACCCTATGTTTTTATTTGGGTTCGGAGGAGTGAGGTGAGAACCCATTTATTTATCATCCTCAGTTGTTGTTATGCTATTTTTCTGTGTAAACAACAGGCTTTGCCTCTCCTCTTACATCCATTTTGGCATTTTCAATCACTGGAAAAGTTTATTTGGTGATTGGTTTAGAGGCTTAAACTACCTGCTAATTTGTCATGCTTGCCAGATTGTTGGTGTAATTTTTCATTGTGTCCATGCAGAATGCAACTATGCATGTCTGTTCTTCATAGTCTCAAATTTTCTAGACCATAAGGATACAAGTTACTTTGTTTGTCTCATATTGGTGCCATTTGTGATGTGTATATATATATATATATATATATATATATATTTCAGGCTACCGTATGGCTGCTGAATGTGCTCGGGATGCATTATTACGAAGGGCAATTGATAACAAAGGCGATGCAGGTGAATTTGATTTTAAGTTTTGCTATCATGTTCTGGTACATTGGGTTACTGTTCATTGTCATTTAAATTGTTATGTTCTATGGTGCACGGTATTGCTATTTCATGCAGATACATTTAAGTCAGATTTGATGAAGATTGCGATGACTACATTGAGTTCAAAAATTCTCTCCCAGGATAAAGAACATTTTGCTAAACTAGCTGTTGATGCTGTTATGAGGCTAAAGGTGAGGCATTTTGGAAGTTTGGTTGTCTTAATTTCATCACAATGAAAACTGAACATTCTCATCTTAGAGGCTATGGGGATGTTTGGTTGGATGATATTATTTTTGAAAACCAGATTATTTTTAAAACAGTGGATCAGATGAATTTAAAATTAGTTATGAGTGGTAGAAAAAATAATGCAGTTTAATAGCTCAGTTTAGGATGGGTTTTTGAGGATTTATTTTCTGGACGTTTATCCTATTACAGTTGGTTGAAGGCAAAGTATGAAAAATATTACATGTTTACAAAAGTAAGTGTTATTATAAGCAAGGAAAAAAAGCAGTAAATTAACTGTACAGTGACTCCATTTCTCAATACAAAAGAAAAAAATTCTATTATTTTCTTAGTGTCATGTTGATTTGTCCTCATGACTGATCAGTTCTATAATTTGCGGTGGTCTCTGGAAATGGCAGGGTAGCACCAACCTGGAGTCCATTCAAATTATCAAGAAGCCTGGAGGATCACTAAAAGATTCATTTCTAGATGAAGGGTGAGCAACCAGTGAACTGTGGCCAAAATCTTCTTTTGTCTTTTTTACCTTTAATTATAAATTGCAATGCATGTTGTGTACTATTTTGTGTACCCCTTTTCAAAAAATTAGTTATATAAGAGCAACTGCATATATATAGCTGGTTTGAGGTATTTCAAGATCCCTGGTGGCAAATTTGTTGGATTTTTTTTCCTCCATATCATTTTTCCTGGATATTAGTAGCATTTTGTTTGAAAATGTTCTTATATGGGCTGGTAATTTCTTTACAGATTTATTCTGGATAAAAAGATAGGTCTTGGCCAGCCCAAGCGCATTGAGAATGCTAAGATTTTGGTGGCAAACACTGCAATGGATACCGATAAAGTTAAGATCTATGGAGCCCGAGTTCGTGTTGATTCAATGTCGAAAGTTGCAGAGATTGAGAGCGCAGAAAAGGACAAGATGAGAGAGAAAGTGCAGAAAATTATAGCCCATGGAATCAACTGCTTTGTTAATAGACAGTTGATTTACAATTTTCCAGAGGAACTCTTTGCAGATGCTGGAATACTTGCAATTGAGCATGCTGATTTTGATGGTATTGAGCGATTGGCTTTGGTAACTGGTGGCGAAATTGCATCAACGTTCGACAATCCAGAGTCTGTTAAGCTTGGACATTGCAATCTGATTGAGGAAATCATGATTGGTGAGGATAAGCTCATTCATTTCTCTGGTGTTGAAATGGGTCAGGCATGCACCATAGTGTTGAGAGGCGCGAGGTAACTTTGACATTTAATAGTTCTAACTTGTATATGATCTTTACCCTAAAAGTTTGTGACTTAAGTGCTGTACGATATATTTACTATATAATTAGGGTGGTGTGCAGCTCGAGGACGTTCAGACTATAGAAATTTGAAGTTCATATCTTTGTATCTCGTTGGTTTTAATTTGCTCACTGACACAATTCGATTGAGAAATAAATCTCTGGCACTTTCCTGCAATTGCATCCAATTTTGGAGGCCAGAGTGTTGTCATACTGTGCAATTAAAGTGTGCAGTTTGTACTAAGCTTTGTTAGGATGAACCTATTGGTGGCAATGGCTTGTTCAATAAATCTGGCCTGCTTATAGGATGGAGAGGGCTTGCTAGACTGCATTTAGCTAAATATTTTAATATTTAATTCATACAAAATTTAGAAAACTGAAATTGAGTCAACCGTCATTATTATTGAGCATGTTCAGTTATTTGCTCAAAGAAATGTGCAATCAGAAAATTATAGAATTATATAGGTAATAGATTAGATTCAATAACATAACTTATTTTATGTGCAATATATTTATGTGCCAACAACATCTAGTTTCTAATTGATTAATTGTTTGATTTTCCCTTTTGAAGTAAAGACACTCTTTTCTATTAATTTTGAGTCAGATGTTACAATTTTCTGTTTGGATATTCTTTCTCGCAGTTTCCATGTGCTTGATGAGGCTGAAAGGTCTCTTCACGATGCCTTGTGTGTGCTATCTCAGACGGTCAATGATAGTAGAGTTTTGTTTGGGGGTGGATGGCCTGAGATGGTGATGTCAAAGGAGGTGGATGAGCTGGCAAGGAAGACTCCTGGGAAGAAGTCCCATGCTATCGAAGCTTTCTCGCGGGCGCTCCAGTCCATTCCAATTACCATTGCAGATAATGCAGGCTTGGACAGTGCAGAGTTGATTTCTCAGCTCCGCGCCGAGCATCAGAAGGAGGGCAGTACCCTTGGCATTGATGTCCTCACTGGATCTGTAAGTAAAAATGTGTTGAGAGCAGTAGATACCATTGATCTGCTGAATATTATGGAGTTTGAACACCCGCCCACTCCAATTCTATTATTATTGTTATTATCCTTGCATGCTTGGGGATGACAAATGATTATGATTTTGGTTCTTTTAAGCCTCCACACTGAAACATGTGCGAGGCAGAGCATTGGATGGGAAATCAAGTATATTTGGTTATCCTTTTTTTTTTTTTTTTTTGTTTTTAATAGTAATAGTTATTTTTGGATACACAATCAAAAATAACAAAAAGTTATTTTCACAATTTTTTTATTTTACTCAAAAACAGTTATTATATATAAAAAAAATTTAAAACAGAAAATAAGATAATCAAACGTGGGTAAGGTCTTGTTTTATTGATTTTTTTGTGGTATGTTCTCTACAGGTAGGGGACATGGCGGCGCTGGGGATTTCGGAAGCATTTAAGGTAAAGCAGGCTGTTCTGCTGTCCGCCACTGAAGCTGCTGAGATGATCCTTAGAGTTGACGAGATCATCACCTGTGCTCCCCGGAAGAGAGAAGATAGAATGTAATTTGGAAAATGAGTTAGGAAAATCTGGCAGAAGATTACTTTTGTAGAACCTAATTTGTCAGGGTGGCATTTGCCAGGGATAGGAACCAACTGTGTCCTTTGTCTGGGTGCCTGGAATTTGGAAGGATATTGTGCTTGAACTTGAGCTAATTTGCCCAGAATGTCATATCTGTGTCTTTTTTTTTTTTTTTAAAACTTTTTTTTTAAACTTTTTTTTTTTAAATTTCTCTGACTTGACCTTTTTGTTTCTGTTTTGTCTTCAAAGCTGCATTTCGTTTCATGCATTCTGTTTTTGTTCTTTTGGTTTGTGGTAAAAATCGCCAGCAATCAAACGGCGCTGTCAACGCTCCTCTCTATCCGGGGTATTTGTTTACCTGCGTTTTCATTCCAAAGAAAATGAATCAATCACAACGCTCCTCCTCTGAGGGAGGGCAAACAAATGGTTAGGGTTAAGGTATAATATTAATTTTGAAAATAAAATTAATTTTTAAAATATTGAATTTATTTTTAAAAATAATAAATTTGTTGGATTTAAAATTATTGATGTGATTATGTTTGGTAATATTTTTTTTCTGTTTTCTATACTCAAGTATAAAAAATATTCATTTTTTTATTTTTTGTTTTCAGAAATAAATTATTTTTGAGTACGGAAAAATAAAAACACTTTTAGATGTTTTTATTTAGCTGTATTCTGTGACAAAAAAGAAATCAAAAAAAAAAACTGTGACCAAACAATAATTCGTTCTCAATTTAATAATTTATTTTTAATAATAATATTTAAAATCGAATTTTGAAAACAAAAAATAAAAACAGTAACCAAATGGCCTAATCTTTTATTTAATTTATTTTTTCTAATTATATATTTCACAAAATTAAATTTCCCGTAATTCATTTCCATGTCTAATATCCACTGCCGGGCGCCACGCCAGTGACGTTAAATATAAAATCGGGAAGAAATTATCAATATTGGAAAAAAGCATTGCAGCAGTCAAAAATTAAGAAATTATCGCCCTTTCCGATATCAACGATTGAATTTTTATTTTTTCCCTTCTTCTTCTTCTTCTTCTTCTTCGTCTTTTGTTAGAATCAAATTCGATATAACAAGCTTGTTCATGGAGAAGGGTCCTGAGTTTGACCCTGTTCGCTTTTTTTCTCACAAATTTCCGGAGGCTAGTGTTCTTTCTTTCTTTCTTTCTTGTTGTTTTTGTGTTGCTTTGCTTTGCGGGTACCATTAAATTAATTGTGATGATAAATTTTCTGTCTTTTATGTCTGCTTGTGTGTGCTGCATGAACTCAATGAATCACATCAGAGAACGTACTCATACACCGAAAGGTAAAACTGATAGTGTTCCAACACTCCATGAATCGATT
This sequence comes from Taxillus chinensis, assembly GCA_023512835.1. Classification (NCBI taxonomy): domain Eukaryota; kingdom Viridiplantae; phylum Streptophyta; class Magnoliopsida; order Santalales; family Loranthaceae; genus Taxillus; species Taxillus chinensis. Next base: position 22,491,574 of record CM042085.1, on the reverse strand, counting down.
TCCCTTATTTATCAAATTTGCTGGGCGCTTAGCTATTCATTTCTTATGTACCACTCTTGTTGTCTCTCTCTCTCACCGTGAGTACTCACCAGGGATGCAGCCCTCTATGCCCTGGGAGTCGGAGCGTGTGCAAGCGATGCCTTGGATGAGGCAGACCTCAAATATGTTCACCATCAAAATGGGCTACAATTCATCCAGGTATTTAGCGTTTTCTTTTGTTGTTGTTGTAAAAAATGTTCTCATTAAATTGCGTTATGGGTTGTCCTCTAATCTTATTTTTGAATGATATCTTCATAGTTTGATACACACACACATATATATGTTCCGTGTGTGTGGGTGTTCATCTCCATGTTCACGGATAATATTTTGACACCTTTACCTGTTTCTAAAGATCGTTAGAAGAACTCAAGCATTTGGGTCGTTCTGTTCCATGAGATGATCTACAGTATGAAATTTTTTTGTCTCTTGCTTATAGGTCCTACCAACTTTTGCCACTCTGTTTCCGCTTGACGTTATGTCAGATATCTCAGGGCTGCCGGGATTACCGTGAGTATTATTATAATTATTTCTCTTGCTAGCGATTAAGTTTTCCTTTGATCCGTTTCATATACTACTGTATTAGACATCTGGTATTTCAATGCTTCATTAATCGTTCAGCTGAACATTCACTGTCTCAGTCTTCAGTTGAACCATCCTCCCTCCATTTATGTTATTCTTCTGTAACCGGAGGAAACTGAGTTTTTTTTTTTTTTTTGCCTTGGTTTCATTGAGTAGATTTGATCCGCGCCTACTACTGCATGGAGAGCAATATGTAGAAATCTGCAGGCCCCTCCCTTCAAGTGGTTCTGTATGGTTTCTGGTCTCTTAGATGTACCAGACTGATGTGCATCAAATTTAACTAAATTCAATATATTTCTGCGCTACGCATGGCCTAGTGTAGACTGCTTGTAGTTTGTTTACAGATAGTATTACTAGTTAGTCTAGATTAGACTTGAAACCATTGTTTCTTCTTCATTATTGTTATAATTCAAGCTGTAGATCATTTAAAAAACAATAAATTTGAGGACCTCTTTTTTCATTTGTTCATTATCTACTAAATTAACTTTAGATGACTAATGACAAACCAAAGTGGGATGATAGCTTTATAAGTAAATATTCACGTATGCTGTAAAATTAATTTATGTTTTACCGGCATAGATTGAAGTATTTCAGGAGTTAAATTTTTTGAAAATATTACACATATCTGCTATAAATATCAAGGCTTAGATGGGTCTTGGTGTTCCTGTTGAATGAGAAAATTGCCTGCTATAAATTTATGTTTTACCGGCATCAATTTAATTTCCTCTTAGTAGAAATTAAACTATACGTTTGAATTTTGGAATTTCATCACACTGGAAGCACCATGTGTAAAAGCAAGTTAATAATTTATTATTTATCAACAGATCGTATAGGTAGTGGAGGGCCTGTTTTATGCTTTAAGGAGTGGTATCAGTGGTAGGTTGTATCTTAGTATACAGGCTTTGGTTTGCTTTACATACAATGATTGCATTAATATGACTGCAAATAGACAAAGTATTTTTTTTTCTCCATGTTTGGATGGTCAAATTGTTGACAAGTAATGTCCCTATATATCAATGTTGTTGATGCAGGTACAAAATAAAGCAAGTATCGTGGGATTGCATGACAAAGGTTTGTAAGTTGTAAAACATTACAGTTAATGCAATATCCAAAATCCATTTTATTCTTACAGGATATATAGGTTGAGTTAATTTTTGGTAATATAAACCACTGAATTCACTAAAGTAGCATAGTGCAGTACAGTGCAATATTAGTGTCAGTTATGAAATTGCTATCTCATTCCATCAACAAGGGCAAGCTTACCTTTGTTTTATAGTTGATTATCGTTTCAAGTTGAGATGATGTTTCGTGTCTCTCTTTTTTTTGTCATATGATTTTGTCTTCAGGCAAAGCAGCTATTCTTGAAATTGGAATTGAAAGTTATGAACAGGCTTCTGGAGAACTTCTATGCAAAAATCGGTTGGTGCTCTTTCAAAATGTGCTATCAAATATAGAACCATTCAGTTGTTTTAGAAAAAGTTGTACTTTTCAGGATGACCGTCTTTCTTCGCGGTGCTGGTGGTTTCTCGAAATCATCTCACCCATATTCATTTGCAAAGTATCGTACTGATCAGGTTGCAGCACCTGAAATTCTAAGAAGCAAACCTTTTTTTGTACACGAGGATTGTATAAATCCTTCTCAGGCATGTATGCCAGTCTCTTTTATAGGTTTGCTTTTGAGGTGTAGCTTGTTTTGTTCTTTAACATAGGTGTAGGACCGATTTTGACAAGCCCTTGCTATGCAGGCATTGTTGTATAGGCTGTCTGGTGATTATAATCCTCTTCACTCGGATCCTACATTTGCAAAAAAGGCTGGGTTGGTGCTTCAATTAATTGAGAATTCAGTTGCATCATTTTAATTTGATTCAAAATTAATAATACTGTTGTTTATAATTAATTCATGAGTGGTAACAGAGCCTCACAGCATTCTGTTGTCTTTTATCTTATCACATGTGCTTTGTAAAAAGGTTCCCTCGCCCTATACTGCACGGATTGTGCACGCTTGGGTTTGCTATCAGGGCAGTCATTAAATGCACCTGCAATGGATATCCAAATAAGGTCAAAACGTTATCAGGCCGCTTCCTTTTGCATGTCTACCCTGGAGAAACACTGATAACCAAAATGTGGCTTGATGGTTCAAGGTAGAATCTGCAAATTCAGAGTACCTAATCTAATGTCTCTTTCACCGCTTTTCTAATTCGTTTGTCATGTGCAGGGTGATATATCAATCGGCAGCCAAAGAACGAAACAAGACTGTTCTTTCCGGGTTTGTACAGCTCGATCATCCAGCTTCATCGCTCTGATTGGTGCATATATGATGAGGTGGGAGAGATCTTTGGCTAGTTATGTTAGATTTCTATGGGCTTCATTTGGTGGGAAATTTAAGTAAAGCGTTGGTGCACATTTCAATGAAAGCCCTTGTCATCATAATTTGTATTAATAAGTTAAGCTGAGACCCCAACGATTCCTGTTCAATTATGTTGGGTGTAACAACAGTCTTGTGAGCCTTCCTTGTTGGTTGTGTAATTAATATTTGATAAAGTGACATCATTCAGAGTCACTCTGTCCTAGAGGATGAACTCTATTGGCGCGGACTGCGCTACAGCCTTCCTGCACTGATGTTTGTTCTTTCAGGTTGCAGAGAGAGCCTTGCTCTTCTGGAACAATGATCACACCGATATGTTGATCAAACAAAGTCACGCGGTTATTCTGCCCATAACCTCCTATGCCTTGGAGAAAAAACGCGGGCGGCCATTGGAATCAGGCAGTCCAGAGTTTGATAATCAGGCTATGTTTGGCACTGATACCTGATTCTCAGTTTCCGAAAATCAATACTCGGGTATTCTCAAAATCTTTCTTCGAAAACGTTTTTTGTTGTTTGGTTGCTGTTTTCCGTTTTTGTTTTTCATTCGCCGGAAGTAGCAAGGCGGGGCGGGGGAGGGGGAGGAGGAGCCGAGGAGGTCGTCATAGGGAGATCGGCGGCGGGGCGTTGACCGGGAGGAAGGTCGCGCGAGATCCCAAAGAAGGGCGTGGGCATCGCTCGTCTGCGTGGTCGCGTCGGGGGAGGGGCGCGTCGCGTCGGGGGAGGAGCAAACCAGGTGCCCCGGGGGGGGATGCGTGGTCGCGTCGGGGGGAGGGATGGCATGCGGAGCGGGGGGGAGGCTGCGAGGAAGGTGGGAGGATGGCGTCACAGGAGATCCCCCGCCGGGGCGTTCGCCGGGAGGAAGGTCGCAGATACGAAGGGAATCGCCGGCTGGCCTCTGGTCGGGGGGAGGAGTGAAGTCGGGCGCCGGAGGGAGGGTAGCGGACGGCGGTGGGCGAGGAGGGTGGGAGGGATGGCGCCGCGCCCGGCGAGGGGGCGGGCCAAAAATTGCCCTACCGTGGTCGCGCCGGGAGGGGAGGAGGGAGGGCGTGGCGCCGCACCGCACTGGGCAGGCGACAGCCTTTTGACCGAAAACAAAACGAGAACAAGCGAAAACACCATAAAGATGTTTTCGTTTTTCCGTTTTCAAAACCATTTGTTTTAAAAAATCAGAAACGAATCCGTGAACCAAACAAAAAAATGAAGACGTTTTCTGCATTAAAATACAGAAAATCAAAAATAAAAACAGCAACCAAACATGCTCTCAACATCCACAAGATTTTCTGACAGTGACCCAGAGTTAAGTAAGGATATGAGATTAAAGTGAGGCGCAAACAAAATGCCTGGATGAAGTTGCTGCAAACAAAGCCACAAAGCGCCGGGGGGGGTTTACTAATGAACCTCCTCTCGTGTCGGGGAAGTGATGGACTTTTTTACGGCCATGGTCTCCATTTTTGCGATTTAAAAGAAAATCCATGAAGCCAGAGACAGAGATGAAAGGGTAGTAGAATGCTCAAGGATTGTTGATGTGTCTGGCTGACTGGATATGTTATTTTCAGTGTGAAAATAATGGGAGCATGAGGTTGTTTGCTACTTGTGAACCCTCGTCGCATTTACACTTTTAATTTACTTTTTGACGGTAACTCAAGCTTATTTACGATATAATGCAATAAACGAGTACAACAAAAAATTTCAAATTCAGTTTTCTTTCTAATAGCATCAATCATGACTTGATACAAAAGTAACGGTAGTAAGTGTGTGTGTGTGTGTATATATATATATATATATATAGAGAGAGAGAGAGAGAGAGAGAGAGAGAGAGAGATGTGATTTACATGTGTCAACAATTTATCATAAACTTCAAATATGTGATTTTCAAATACATTGTTCAAGAGAGAAAGATGAAATCTGTCTACAAAATTTCATAATTTTTGAAAATTTGTAAGATCGGTCAAATAAACTACTGTTAAAGTTTGATAAAAAAAAATTATTTGACCATATGAAAAAATTATGAAGTTTGGTAGGAATATAGATTTCATTATTCTATTTTGATCTATGTATTTGAAAGTTGGAAGTTTTAGTTTTATGATAAAAATTTGTACATGTAAACGATGTAATACAAATGTTATAATAGGAAATACATGCTTGTAAAACATATATTACAATTAACGAAACATAAAAGTGACTCATAAAATTTTAAATGGAGTGATAAATGAATAACCATATGATAATATAAACTAATGAATGTCAAATTGAATAATATTCATGAACATAGATGAACATATGTTACGGCCACAAACAATCTAAACTAAAATATTTATATTTATTTATTTATTTATACTCACGCATAAAAACAATATTTTCAAATATTTGACTTGCCTAATAGATCAAGATGAAAAACTTTTAAAGATAGCAAATATTTTCATAAACATTTCATTCTATATAATTTTATGTTTCATCCATTTGGCACTAACATTTTATTTTACTTTCTTGTATCAGTTTTAATTCATTTATTCTCATTGCCTTGCCTGGGCTTCATGTTTTTTAACACTTTATAAATACACAAAATATTCTAATAGACCTAAATATATTTGTAGCACTCAAATTCTATCATCACAAAATAATCAGTAAGTAATGTACATAATAAGTCACAACCAATTGGTTGCAACACAATCAAATTTATATACATAAATATCTATCATTGCATAATTAATGGTCATGATTTTGGATACTCAATATATTTATTACTTTTACTCATTGAACATTATATATTTTAATTTAAACATATATTTTCTTAAAAAATTTTAAATTTTAAATAAAAAATACTCTACAGTGCTTAAAACTCTAAAATTTTAAAAATAAAAATAGAGATTGGAGAAAGAATCTTTATATTCAAAGGATCACTATTCATTTTTTAAATATTTTATTATTATATTTTTTGATATATGTGTACTTTTGATTTATTGTAATAAATGGAAAAAAATAAAAAATAGTAAATAAAAAAATTATAATTTAAAAAAATGGATATAGAAAAAAATGAAATGTGAAGAAAACATAAAATATATCCAATAATGTATTATTTATTTTCTAAAATAGATATGAAGATTATGAAACTAGTGTGGATGTTCTTCACAATTCAAATTTAATAAGTTATAGTAACTAAAAGTTTTTAAAAAATACAAATTAATAAATATTTAAATGTACATATACATTATTAATGCCACAACTTACCAAATTGAAATTTATTACTACACTTTGTCATAACTAATCATAAAACTCAATATATATATATATATATATATATATATATATATATGAAATATGTTCAAATGACTAAATACATACATTATTACATAACAATACCTCAAGTGGCTAAAAGACTACCATCTCCTAAATTATCGATTTCCGATTAAATTGACACATAATTTATTTAATATGAATAACTAATCAAATAATTCAAAAGGATAATTCCAAAATAATTTATAAAACTACCTAATGATTCGTTGATTTGAAAATATGAACAATATTAAATGAGTGATGTCAGGCCTCGATACATAATAAAAATACTAATTAATAATATGAATATTTTAGTGAACTAATACTGACATTTAAAACTTACTAACCTCTTAAAAAATTAGTGTTGGATTAAACATTGAATTACAATGGATGGTTCCAATTGAAGCTTTAAAATCAAATTAGATTTTATTTAAAAGAAATCGGTGTAATTCTCAAATTAAGAAGATACACCAGAAAAATTCCAAACATAATGATGATTAAATATGTGTTCCAACACCAATCAAAATAGAATGAATGGCCATGACAGCCCAAATTGACGACAATTGTCTTATTCTATCCCTAATGAACTATACATCTCAAGCTAAAATGCAACTAACCATCATGAGAATCAGATTGACGACATAGATTTTTATATATACCAACTTATGTTTCTAATGCAAAGAAACACAAGAAAGAAAATAATTCTACATTCAACTACTAAAATATTCTTATTATTTTATAATAATAAAATATAAAAACCTCTGCATATACAATGTTAAGGCGTCCATCAATCCCTCAACGATAGTTAATTAAGAACATTGAGTCGATGATCAATACCAGTAAACACTCAAACGTAGTAAGTTAATGGAGGCTGAAAGTGGTAAATTTGATGTTATAATTTAATGTGAAAATCTGGGACTGATTTATATACTGTTAACAGAACTGCAATTAAAAACCCTTCTATCTCAAAAGTGTAGTAATTGCATAGAATCCGAATGCTTGCATGGCATCATATATGCATGGCATTGGCATAGATCCGAATCCTTATGGGCGGGCTGGCCGGTTGGGCAAGGTGAAGCGTAGGCGGCCAGGCGACCGTTTGTGCTGACGTGGTATTACATTTGAAAAACTAGCCGTTGCAATGGCTCTCCGACAAGGATCCGCCCGCATCTGTCCCCACCACTACGGTTCCTCGTTTTTGTTTGTTGGCCTTCTTGGCCCACACATTTCAAGGACTTCAAAATCAACGCAACACCCACTCATTAACTAATAATTTCAACTTTAATTCAAAGATCCTCCAATCTCCACCGCATTAATTTAACCAAACGGTAGTGGGAGGGCATAGATAGACGTTGGAAAGCTTTCAATGAAACGCAGGAGGAGTCAAGTGGCTGAGGAAAAAAGGCCATTTTCTCGGGGAAATAACTAATAAATCCACCACTTTCATAATTAAATCAACTAGGGAAATAAAAACCCAACAGGGAAACTCTGCCCCCTCTCTCTATCTCAGTCACGGCGGATCAAATGTTGCCTAATTGTATTCAAATTCAAATGTTGCCTACTGCTACTGGAAGTTCAGTGATTGAAGCAGAACCACCGAGGTTCCAGAAAAACACAGTCTTTGAACCTTGAATTGTTAATCGATTGGGGGTGAGGGGGAGGATAATCCACTTGAGTGTTTGGAATTTTTCTCCACCAAAGGGATGGGCGAATCAGCTTGTCGTCTACGGCGGTCATTCTCGAGTCCTTCAACCACTTCTTATAAAGCCATTGAAGCCAGCCTTCAAGAAACGCTGGACAGTCTACAAGTAATCAATGATTCTAAGAATTGGGTATCTGGGTTTTGTTTTTAAATATATGGAAAGTAAAAAAAAAACCTATTGGGTAGCTTTTAATTTTACATTAGGATTTTAGTTTCCCGTGGTTTGTGTTTTTGGGTTTTTATCACTTTCTCTCACTATATGTTTTAGTTTCCTGAGAATGTATTTGTGTGTTTGTGGTTCTGTTTCTGGTATTGTCGGTTGATAAATGCTGGTTCTGTTTCTGATATTGTCGGTTGATAAACGCAAATGATTGTTATGGTGACTTAAGGTATTGGGGTTGAAGGATGTTAAAAAAACGAAAAACCTCAGGAATTTCATTCTTTGTACTACAGGGGGAGTCTGTCTCACTTGGGAGGTTCATGTCTGAAACCTTGGCTTGGGAGAAATGGTCAGCCTTCTCCCAGAACCGTCATTTGGAGGAAGCAAAAAAGTTCTCCAAGCCCGGTTCGGTGGCCGAAAAAAGAGCCTACTTTGAAGCCTATTACAAGGGAACTGCAGCCAAGAAGGCAAAAACAACAGCGTATACTACCCCCCAATTCCATACTACAGAACAATCTCATGATAACCCCGTTGAGATGGTTAATGATCTTACTAAAAATACTGAGAACAGCAGCTCGATCTTAGGCCATGTCGTGGTGGAAGAAGCCAAATCATTGATGCGGGAAACGGTAATTCAGGTGAATCGTGCACAGGAAAATAGTGATACCCATGATAAGCTTGTGGCTTGGAATGAAAACAGCACTCCAGAAAAGGTATACAATGAAATTACTTATCTTTCCAGGCACAGTCGGTCCATTTTCTCACAGTTGTACATGCTCTCAGGAGGAGGCCGTAAAGAGTAGTGGAGAGCCTATTGTCTCCTCTCCAAAGTCATTACATTGCGATAGAGCATCCAACGCCCGACATTCTTTTATCCCAGAACCTCCTATTCCTCCGAGAAATCGTGCCTCTCTAACTAGAAAGGAGACTGATTTGTCCATCGATGCTGAGATCAGAGGCTCCTTTGACGCATATGGACGCTACCCTGATGTTCAGGGACCCAAAAAATACAATGCTGTGGTTGAAGAAACCAAATCAGTAATCCCCATCACTGCAGTTGATGTGAATTATAATCAGGTTGACCACTTCGAAAATGTCGATACCCATGACAAGCATGTTGTTTGGAGCGAAAAGAACACGCCCACTAAGGTATACGAACCTTAAGGTAACCATCATTCCATGTAAAAATCTCAACTTTCTTACACTGGTTATTTTCAGGTGGTTGCAAATCAGGAAATTTTGGCTCTGGAGGAGAACAATGTAGAACCAACAGCAACTTCTTTGAAGTCATCAAATAGAAGACGTGCGTCCAAGCGCCATATTTCTAAACTAGCTCCTCCTAGGCTTCAAATAAAGGAAAACCATGTCGCTCTAAATAGTAAGCCTGTGGGAGAAGAGTCAGTAGACAGAACAAGAGCGACTTCTAAATCGAACTCTCTGTTGTTCGGATCTGGTACTGGGGAGACAAACAAGATTTTCTCACATCTTGAAAATCCAAGCTTAGCTTCTCTCACAAACAAGATGAGAAATCCAAGAATATCTACAACGTCAGCCAAGATGTCGACTCAGGTACTTTCTCTTCCTTCAACTTACCATCATTAGTTGCACCTTTGAATATTAGTTGCCCTTAGATTGCATTGGTAATGTTCACCCGAGTTGAATTGTGTGGGCACACTGCAGGCTTCAGCGAGTGCAGTATCATATCATTCTTCAATTGCCCCTGCCTCAGAAAGTGAAAGGTACTAGTCCTTATTCTCTATAGGGCTAAAGGTTTACCTGATCATTATGTTTTTTTTTTTTTTTTTTGTGAAAACCACAGAAGAGATAGCAAAGATGCCTCTTTTTTAGTATGTAGTGAAACTCATTTCTGCTTTAACTGCCATAAACAGCTACTTTTGTTTATATTTTGAATCAAAAGAGAGGAGCTAACGAGTAAAAAGTTTTTTTTTTGGTAAAAAAATTGGTCCCTCTCCATAAATAATGAAATAGCCCAAAAAGAATTGTCCTGAACGCAGTTTGACGCTGTCTATGCGCAGCTATGAGAAGTCTTCTGGGGCAAGTGAAAAAAAATCACGGACTACTACCGTATGCACCCCTTTCCGATTCAGGAGTGATGAAAGAGCAGAAAAACGGAAGGAGGCGAGTTTAAATTCAATGATTTCATATTGTTTATATTTCTTTGTGAAATATTATATCAATGCTAATTAATTCATTCTTTGTGTATGGTATATAGTTCTTTGAGAAGCTTGAGGAAAAGAAGAAAAAGGAGGCAGGAAAAACACAGTTTCAACGAAAATCTAAGGCTGGTTTCTCATAACTTAAATTGTATTGTATGATTGAATTCACTTAATAATGCATATGCAGCTCCCGTTGAGGCAAGCTTATATTTTGATGCAGATTATAGAAGTGATTCTTTCCGTTAAACCATTAGTGCTCACATGTTTTTGTTGTAATGCAGGAGACAACTGATAATAATCTCAGAAAAACGAGTTGTACCTTCGGTTTTAATCCCAACGTAGTCATGAGAGCTGGATCATCAATTAATCCCATGACCAAGGTATCTAGATGTGTTGTGCTTATATAAAAACACACAATTAGTATGAATAAACTAGTACACACACATGTTACTGCACAAAAAGTGAAGTGAGAGACTTCCATGAATAAACTAGTACACACACATGTTACTGCACAAAAAGTGAAGTGGTGAGAGACTTCCATAAATAAACTAGTACACACACATGTTACATACTCTTGTGGGAGTGTAGATTACACATGATCATCAATTAATCACATAAAAAAGGTATCTAAATGTGTTGTGCTTATATAAAAAAGCATAGCTAGTCATAGCACAAAAAGTGCACTGGTAAGAGAAATGCACGAATAAATGTGTTACATTTATTTTTTATTGGAATTGTATAGGAGTGTGTATTTTACACGGAATGTAGTTATAAAATTAATTTTTATATTATGAATATTAATTTTTGAATATATTATTTTTAATTAATAAAATAATAATTTAATAAGTTCAATGACTTTATTTATTAACTTTTCTTATATCTAATTAAATATGATATGATATTATTAGAATATGTTGTAATGTTATTATATTTTCGGTTAAAATTTATTATGTTAAGTATTAATGTATAAAAGATTGATAAATAATTAACTCACCTGAAATTGAAACTTAAAATTCTTATCAACCAATATCATTTGCCATAAGTTCCCATTGAATTCATTCTACAAGTTAAAATGATGAAGTGCGTAGATTACACACAATCGTCATAGATAGTTAATTTTACATAGCATGGGGAGAAATGGTAAGAGAACCAGAGTAAAAGTGTTGCACCTACTTTTTTATTGCATGTCTGGCTTTTCCCATAAGTTTCATTGGAGTCATTCTGGCTTGCAGGTCCAACTGACTGTGCCTAAATCACCAAAACTGACAAGGAAGCTGAGTCCCTTCATTATCCACGACCGTGCCACCCAACCTCATAGGAAGCCTTCAATGAGGCGTAGCCGGTCCAAGTATGCATGTGAAAATATTAACCCAGAACCAGCCGGATCTGTTACTGCAGGGAACACACCAGGAGAATGCTTCCCTCCAAACATCAAGGTGTGACTTTCCAAAAAGGGAAGGCATTTTCAGCTGGTTCCTGTCACTGCAGCCTCAACATCACAGCCACAGAAGAACACACAGGAGAATGCTTCCTCAACATCAACGTGTGACTTTTCATTCCGGTCAAATCATTGTAATTCCTAGATGTATAGTATTCATTGGTAATTTTTTCAAGGAACTATTCATTTTTTTAAGTGAAATCATTCCTAGATTGGTGTTCATTCATGCCCCTCTGGTTTCGTGTAGTTATTGATCCTGAAAAAGACCCAAATACGATTCCATTATATGCGCAAGATACCGAACTCTACTTTAACAAATAAAATTTTATCTGACGTTATCCATGGCCTATTTTGAGACACTTAACCCAATAATAATATGTTCTTCACCTAAGCCGTTAATAACAAGACAAGTTTTGATGACGTGCAAGTTTGTTCACGTCATCAAAATAACTAGCGTCTCAAAGCAAGAATATGAGGTCATACAAAATCAGCATAATGTCAAACCCTTTTAAATCTCAAATATACAATAATGCCTTCATATTTGCTTATAATTAATATATGAAGGATAACATAATATGTGCTAAGAATCTTATCTTGACATGCTATTTTCAAAAAAAGAAAAGTATGAAGGTGAAACCCATTGGGTACCCGAAGCCATTCAACAACCCCATTGCTGCCGGATTTTCCTTAGAGATGCTGTCAAGGTTTTGTTTATGATACCAGATTAACATATCTTTTGCTTCCTGTAATGGTGATTATAAATGTACAATTGCGGCATAAAACAGACAGACAGTTCCCTCCCAGGGCGCCAACAATCAAAATTCATTCAAGGTTCGAAGAATTACATCCACACTAAGTAAGGAGACACTCGTTGGAAAAATCCCACATCTTATTTATACATGTGATCCCTGTTGTCTTTACATCATCATACGACAATAAGGCATTGCAACCTCAAAACGAAAAAAAAAAAAAATGAGCTGAAAGCCTATATTTATTTATTTTACACTTTTCCGTGTTTACATTTCAGCACTTATATGCAGGCCTTTTGGTCATGTATTCTTCCATGTCCAAACTGGCTGGTTTAGGGATTTCACCCATAATTGTGGCTGTGTACTCTGTGAGCCTGAAATAGCGAAACCCATTAGCTGGAGAAGTTAACTTGGCTACAGTCAGTTCCTAGGGGTCTCTACTCAAGGTTAGTAAAATTATATACAGCTGCTATGAAGAGGCTAGATCATGTAGTCAGATACTGATACGCCAGGGGGTTCAGGCACAATGAGAGGCAGGTTTTCAATATAAAGGTAAAAATACCTACGGTTCTCCTTTGCAAGATTAATTGGGTCAATTGTATCAGTATTGCTGGTCAGAACCCACAAATCAGTGGAGCTGACGCTGTTCAGGCTGTGTCGACAAAAAGGGCATGATGGAGATCGCAGGTTCCTGTAAATAGATAATACTAAGAGTCTATGAGCACGTCTAATTTACTTGAATTTATGTGGTAAATTGTGAACAAAAAAACTTCATGCAACCGATTGGACACAGGTAATTGTGTCCAATCAAATCGTCCCATGTCAGCCACGGTAATTGTGAAATGGTAATGTGAAGTGTGAGGAGAGAAGTTTTTCACTGTACCAGTCATGGAAGCAGCTATTGCACATTGAATGGCCACAAAAAGGCAACACCATCTTAGAGCAAGTGTCCATGCAAATCCCACATTCATTGTCTCTATCAACATCTTTATCACGGATACTCATCCTTTCAGTCCCTGGGCTCATTCTGTGCACAGCATCACAACATCCACTCTTATTGTCATATTCTTCCAATTCACCTTGGAGCATCCTAAGTGAAGGGTATATAACAGCTGAAAATTTGGTGAGTTAAAAAAAGTACAAAATGGATGAAAATGAAAGGAAAAATAAAATAAAATCCCAGAGAGGTCAAAGCCGAATGTCTTGTACCAAAACTAAAAACAACTAAACAAAATTGAATTTTCATAGTTTCATTAAGCAAGAAGACAGAGGAGAAACAGACTATAAAATTCCCGGAGAGTGGCTTTTCGATCTTGAGAACACATGCTTGGCATTCCATCAACATATACCTATAAACAATTGAACAGAATGCATGAAGAAGAAGAAGAAGAAGAAGCCTTGATACATGAACAGAGTGCATGAAGAGCACGAGCCCACCTTGTACACAAGTACATGGAGGAGGCCTAGATAAGTTGACAGGATGTCTGTGCAATTGAAGTCCATCCATTCAATCAAGAATAAGATAAAGGTAGCAAAAGGGCTATAAGATAACCTCATCTGGATACAATCACAACTGCAACTTCTGGAAATGGAAGCTGCCCTGCAAAATCCAACAAAAACACAAATCCCCAAACCAGGTGTAAAATTATAAATTACCCAAGTGCAGATATACAATAAATTCAAGAATGCTTATCATAGCTAAACACAAGAATTCTATATAACTATCTATATACCAAAAAAAAAACGTAACAACTTTCAACTAAAAGTACAAAATAAGACTTGAGATTTTAGGGGGGCAGAAAGGAGCGTACAGGCGATTGGCATGATATATATCAGCTTCCAGAGACTTGATTGATTCCCTGAAAGAGGATCTATTGGACTGCTTCTGCCACATCTGGGTTTCTCGCCTGAACAGAGAGAGAGAGAGAGAGAGAGAGAGAGAGAGAGAGAGAGAGGCAAGAACGTGAAATAGAGAGAGGCTTTTGAAAAGTGGTGAGAACAGAGTTACATAGAGATCGATTTTTCCCTTTATCTTTTTTCTTTTTTTCACAGTTTTTTTTTTCCTTTTTCCTCTGACCTCTGTTGTTTTGAACCCAAGTCGTTGAATTTCTGGGTGTTTGAAACAATAACGGTTGCTTAGTTCTGAAACCATTCCCAGTTTAAGCAAACGAAGGTCCAAGTAATGCCTCATCCGTTTGATGTTTCCTTCCTGTCGTGCCTTCCTTTCTTCCTAAACCTGCAATTTTGGATGCCATTAATGTTTTGACTTGTAAGTCTCCTTCGCTTCATTGCTTGTGTTGTTTGAAGTCTCGCTGATCTTCTTCTTCTGTCATTTTCGGAGAGGAGGAATGGTGTTTCGGTTTCGTAGCCACACCTTATGTGGCATAGTTTCAACATTTTTAATATAAAAAGAATATAAAACGTTAAAAATTAATTTTTATTTGTTAGAAAAGAAAATATGTTTTTAGAGGGGTAAATATTTTTAAAAAATAATTTAATTTTTTAAAATATATATAATATTTAATGTGCTCAAATAATAAAATAAAAAAAATTCTAAAAAAATAAAATTATTTGAGTCAAAGAAGAATTAAATTTAAATTTTAAAATAAAAATATTTAGAAATAATTTCTAAAAACAATTATTCAAATTTATATTATTATTAAATTAAAATAAATTTGTATTATAGTTCAAATTTTTTCCCCCCCCCCCCCCCCCCCCCCCCCCCCCCACCCCCCCCCCCCCCCCCCCCCCCCCCCCCTTTTGTTTAATAACTTTTTTATTTAATAAATTTTAATTATTATGAGATATTAGTAATTGCATCTTCTTGTTTGTTTTTTATACCAAATGAATAAAGGTAATAAATTTTTTATTACTTTAATGATTTTATGCAAATTATTCCCCCGGCTTCACGAGCCATAAGAATTGCAAAACTAAATAACTTTATTATTTAAATGTTAGGACTAAAAGTAGCAAAACTAAGTCCTCATATGTGAGGATTGCTATTCATGGCTCGTTTTTTAATTTTGTAAAATATTATTGTTATAACTTTTGTTGATTGTAAAAATAAAAAAAATAATAAATGAATTAGGAATAGATAGAAATAAGGATGAATGTTTGATGTTTTTAAAATAAAAAATTTAAATAAAACCTCAAAATATAAATGTAAATCAAAAATAATATTCTTATACGTCATTACAAATACTTTGCTCAATGTCACCACCATCTTATTACAGTTACGTATATTCATGATGGTTGTTAGAGTTTCCATATTTTTAAATTACTAGCCAGTTTTTATGGGTAGTTATTTTTTTTTTTAACTTGATCTAATATAACCTTAAATGAATTGATTTTTTATTAATTATATTTTTATTTTTCCACACCCCCCCCCCCACCTTCATAAACCCCACCCCGTCTGCTTGCCCAATTCCTAAGAAGAAAAGAGCAGCCATTTTTGCAATCTTAAACTAGCCGCCAATAAAATAAAAAATAATGACTAGTGATGGAGAGGGCTTAAGGAAAGAAAGGAAGAGATGGACATTGATTTTTTAAAATAAAAATTAATAGCCTAATTGCATTATAATTAGAAAATGACTAATAATTTTTATTTTTTTTTCCACAAAAAAAATAAAATTAACCCCCCCCCCCCGACCAAAAAAAAAAAAATACTAATTTTTTAAATTAAAAAAAAAAAAAAAAAAAAAAAAATTTTTGGTCCCCCCCCCCTTGGGCCCCCCCCCCCTTTCTTCCCCCCCCGGGGCCCCCCCCCCCCCTGGAGAGTGATTGTAGTACTTTTTAAATCTAGAGAGTTTAATAAATAAATTATTAAAATTAATTTTTGATATTTGGCTCAAAAAATTTATTAAAGTTATTTTAATTATGAAAAAAAGTCATATTTATTCGTTTTGTAATATATATATATATACAAAGTAAACCCGTTTATTATTTTATTTTATAACATGTAGAAGTGGCAATCATGATTCAAATATGTATTTAAGAAAAAAATCTCACACAACCACAGACACATATAACCTATCCGTTATTATTGATTTGATTTGACTAGTCTCTTTCGGCCAGGAAAGGGCAAATGCAGTGGTTAGTAGTTACAACTTACAAAACTTACCAATCCCACTTGAAAAACCCAATAAATCCTTGGTCCCACTCATTATAATATGATATTTATTATTATTATTATTATTATTATTATTACTTGTCCTTTCGGCCACCAAAAGAAGAGTCTGACCATAGTGCGGCGCATAGTGCATAGAGCCTATTTTCCAAATTCCAAGAACAATACGCACGGCCACAAATTATTTTTAAATATAAAGTGCTTTAAAATTTGCGTTTTCCCACGAACCATATATATTCTTTTCGAGGGACAAGCACATTTTTCAGACAATGAATTCAAATATCCTTTTTTTTTTTTTTTTTTGGAAAAGCGCATGGAATTCAAATTAGTTCCATGCACGTCTTCTTTTTATTAAAAACATTAAAAAAAAGTTGCGAAATATGTGTCGTGCATATGTGTCGTTATTCAAATATAAATGGTAAGATGGTGGCATGTGGCAGGGGAGCGTTTTTTTCCAAAGGGACAGAGGAAATGAACAGACGCTTTTTTTTTAATTATATATATATAATGTTATTTTAATTTAATAATTTTTGAATTTTTTGAATGTTTGTTGGCGATGATCCCGATAAATAAAATTGCCACTTATTTCTATTTTGCGTCATCTTATTTTCCTTCCGTTTAATTTTTTTTCTATTTTTATGTATTGAATTTTGAATTTTTAAATGTTTGCGGGCGACGACTCGAATCCAAGCAAGCCCAAAGGGCGCACGGGAAAAGCAAGTAAGAACAACGACAGGCAGACAGAGCGATGGGTAGCTTTCCCCTTCTCTCACAGGCTCGGACCAGACCCATCTCTCCCTCTTCTCTCTCGCTCTGTTGCCGTCTGTCTTGTCTTCTTCGGGTGAGTATTTGATATCGTTCATCCAAACCCGAGTCGTGACGACCATCTTAGAAAGAGAGGTATGGAGGCTTGGTACTATCGGAGGGCTACAGCTTCATACCAGGACACCATAAAACTCCTAGAAGCTGACATACAACAAGCTAATACTCTGTGAGTCCACTTTTCTTCAGCTCCCTTTGTGTTTTTTGCCTTGTAGTTTTTGTGGGTTTTTGGAAATTTGATTTATTGTGAAGGGTCTTCATGTTTTTTTTTCTTTTCTTTTTGGCTTGTCTTGTTTAAAAAATTTCCATGTACGGATTTGGTCTCCCCCTCCTTTTCACGTTCTTTGATAATCGTTTTGGTTGCTGGTAGATTTGGTGGCGGTTACTTTTGTGGGATTTTCAGTAAGATTGTTCTAGGCTACCATTCGAATTTGGAATTGTATCTGTTGATTGATTTTGTCCTGGAACAGTCCACAATCTGAATCTATGATACGGGTGAAAAAATTTCCGCTTATGGAACATGTTCTACGCTCTCAATATTACTCCAATTATTTCAGTTCTGTTTTTATTATATGTTTTTTCACTGGGTATTTGTGGGTACAGTTGAATGTGAGATAGAGAGGCTTGTTTATTCGAATATCCAGGAAATTGATTTTTGCGTTATAATGAAATCTGGATTTTCAGAGCTGCTGCAATACCTACTGCCAAAGACGGTGGTCGCCTTCATATGAAATTGGTTGACGATCACATGGCACCTCTCTTTCTGTATTTGTTCCGATGGCTGGATTCCTCCTGCACATGTTTGCTCCCCAGATACCTTAACCTATTTCACATAATTGTGTACAAGGTTGGTATTTGGATACCATATGAGCATCTCACAAGAATTATAAATGTGGTTGTGAAGGGAATTGGCATGCGTGTTGGGGTGAGCCAATTGTTGCGTGTGTTCTTATTGTTAAATACCATTTCTCTAATTTTATTGCAGGTATATGCAGATGGGAGACCAAATGCGTCTATGTATGGAAGAAAGGCCACTATTCGAGAATTCTATAGTTTGTAACTTTACCTTGTAATATAAAGTTTTCCTTTTGGTTTTTGGTCCTTCATAGATTTTTATAATGTTTTGCTTCAATGCAAACCTATTTTGCAGCCGTGATACTACCATCTCTTCAGCGGCTAAGCATTGATTTCGAGCTAGATTGTACAAAAGACGGGAATTGTGGCCCAACAACTTTTAGTAGGAGGAGAGCGGAAGCCATTGGCAAGTCTCCTAGTTTTGATTCAGAGAGGGAGGATGAATGTGGAATTTGCTTGGAACCCTGCTCCAAAGTTGTCTTGCCTGATTGCTTTCATGAAATGTGCATAAATTGCTACCGTGACTGGTAAGTTCATGCCCTCTTTGAAATTCATTTTGCGTTCCCTTATTATTTACACTTTCCTTCCCTTTCTGATTCACAGGAACACGAGGTCAGGATCCTGCCCCTTTTGCCGGGGTGACTTAAAGAGAGTCAATTCAGAGGACTTGTGGGTCCTCACCTGTACCAATGAAGTGGTTGACGTGGAAACTGCTACCATGAATAATTTGGTCCATTTTTACACCTATATGAACAGCCTGCCGAAGGATTCCCCTGACATCCTTTTCTTTTTGTATTATGAATATCTAATTTGATAAAGAGCTATTTCAGAGCGTTGTGTACAGATAGAATATCTGTCCTAAAATATAAGTAGAGAAAGATTCTCTTAATTTGCTGCACAAATATCCAATATCAAGGTTTCATTGGTATGACACCCTCCTATGGTTCTTGTTTAGTGCAGCTTGCAAATCCCTTCGTTTGGTTTCTACTTTATACATATATTTCTCCTACACTATGATCAATTTCAATTTAAGACCGTTGCAGATTAATTCCAAGTTGCTATCCAAGTATTAGGAGGTCCCATATTATTGCTAGAATTTTAACATTGGAGAAAAAGAAAAAAAAAGATATGGGAAATCTCATCATCATAAAATTATATTTTTACATGGAACTTTCTTTTGGTACGCTTGTGGTTGTAGTGCCCAATTCAATTAATCATTAACTACTGATTGGATCAATATATTGTAGACTAATTGGATCCAATGCTCTTGGAGAACGATACTTTCCCGGGTTCTGATTTTCCCTCCAGTAAAATTAACTTTTAAAGACTTCAAAAGCTGTTGTGATAGGACTGTAATTAATGACAGAAAAATAATTTCAACAATATTGCAAAAAAGTTGAAGCATTTTTTCTCTAAAACTGAAACATAAGCCGCTTCTTGAATGCAGTTACACGACCCTGCATTCAGAGCGCCAAAACGTAAAAGTAGGCAAAAAGAAATGCCATCAAACCGCCAGGGGGAGCAAAGTCACCCTAAATTTGTTTTCTTCCTGACAAGCTCACTGAATGATGGCTTACAGAAACCCTGGTATAAGAACAGGTCAGCCAGCTGCTTGTGCATGGCCTCTGTTAGGTGCACTCCATCCCAAATCATGTGCTCGGATGGGTTGTTACAGGAGGTCGTGCCAGAGGTTCCACAGAGGGAATTCAAATTGCAGTTGAGGTTCCCACCCCCCGCTCCGCAGCAAGCCTTGAATGGCTCCTTAAAATTGTATTTGGTGGTGGCATTCATCAGAATAGCACGGTAAGCATTCCAGTAATCAGCATATACAATGGTTGCACCCGGGAACTGCACCTGGAAGCTCTTCACCTTCTTTTGGAGGAGCTCATTGTGTGCCATTATCACCGAGTTTATCCCCGAGGCGCACCCTAAACTGTCGTGGTTGCTGGGAGGGGACAACAACAAGCACAGTGGCAGGCAACCCATTGGCGGCAGCCCTTGCACCACCATGTACTTCGCCCCCTTGGTCAACAGTGTCTGTTTTTGCGTACATAGCACAATGTTAATACATCAACAGTAATGTAAAATTAGAGAAGACGCGGGCTTGGAATCCTACCTCTGCGAGTTTGCAGACATTGTCCAGTGTGCTTTGGGTGAGCCGCCGAGAGGAGATGGTGGTTCCAAAAGTCCGAGCGTAGTCATTGACACCCATCTCACCAAGCCAAAAGAGTGCATTCTCCATCTCAGCCTTGCATGAGGTCTCATCCTTCCCACGGCAACCCACATCCTGCACATACTTGTGGTACCAATCTATCTGGGTCTGAAACCCCTCTGGTCTTTGCTGCCACATGAGGTTGCGGGCAATGAGATTCTTGAGGAAAAATTCTGCGGAGAGGCTTGTAGAGCCTGCAATTGCAAAGTTGGCACCGCTTGAGAAGTTTGCGGACTTTTTCATGTAGGGGGGAAGGTATGGAAGGGAGAAGGCCTCGCAGATGTAGTCAATGACGAGGCGGCCATCACAGAGCCGACCCTTATCTTGGCTGAATGTAGCTTTGGGGCCAAAAGGTATGTACTTGATGAAGGAACCAATGAGGCCTTTGATGCCACCCTGTAGGTAGGCGTTGCCGGTATCCGTGTAGGAGTCGCCAAAAGCGTAGACTTTATTGAAGGAGCCATGGAAGTTGACGGGGGAGTTTGACAGGGGAGCCTGCTGGTTGCGGGTTTGAGGACCAGGGGAAGGTGGGGAATGTGGATGGGGTGCCCGTTTGTGATGGGTCCTGCCAATAGATGAAGGAGGAGTGTGTGAAGGGGGGTCCTGCTGGTTTTGGTTTTGAGGAGTAGGGGAGACTGGGGATTGTGGAGGGGAGGACTGCTGGTTATGGATTAGGGGAGCAGGGGAAGAAGGTGGGCAGTGGCAGTGTGGTGGGGGAGGTTGCTGGTTTTGGGTTTTGTCGTGTGCAGAGGAAGAAGGAAAAGAGAGTAAGAGGATGATGAATAAGGCTATGGCGGGAAACAAGGGCTTGGACACATCCATTTCTTGGTGAGCTTTATGTGAATGTGTTTTTTCTTTCCTGTTGTAATTTGCAAAAAGCCGAACAGGGATTGCTTATAAAGGATTGATTGGTGATGACTATTTGGGTGGGAAGGGGAGTTTGTGAAGCGGCCTTGCTTGTAGGTGCATGGAAATTGAAGGCAGAAACCCCCTGAAGCAAGCAGAGAGACCCAACATTTGGGGACCTGCCCTTGCTTTTAGGTTCCATTGCTAATTGCCTTCCACAAATAGTCTCCTCTCCTCTTGTTGGTGAACATTTTCAACACCTAGAAACTGCATTTCTATGTATATGCTTCATCATTTTTGGTGGGTGAGTCACATACTAAATAGTAGCCATCCAACTTTGAGGAAATCGGATTCTTTTCCTTCATCCTAACTATATATTTCTAACTTTTCTTTCCTTATTTCACCGAAGTTAAAGAAACAGTGTGAAAGAAGAAGAGGGAAGTGCAAATGTTAAAATAAATAAATAAAATTAAAATGGGCTTTTCAAGTACGAGTCCCATCTGGTCCCAACAAGATCAAATCCCAGGTTTTTTTTATCGTTGCTACTAAAAAAATTATAGTCATAACACTTAAAATTTCTTTTCCAACATAAACCTCTTCCCCATGTACCATTTTTTTTATTAGATAGGGTTATGAAAAAGTGTGCTTACACGTAGTTTCATTGGCAAAATAAAAAACTTTCACCTACAGTCCCGTCACCAATGCCCCATCACGTCCGACAGCCCTCATTACAGCTGCATTTGCCGAACACACCACCAAGCTCCAGCACCATAGCACACCAGTTCCTCAAACGATTGTTCTCTCTCTTCACCTGCACGGTCGTCCACTGCCCTCTCCTCACCTGCAAAACCTCAAATGTCCCAAACAAAATCCATCACTACTTCATCCATCTCCATTCCCTCTGTCTGTCCGAGGTCTCTCACCTCCATGGCTCCATCATCTACGGCCGCCCACATGTTGCTGCACATCGCTGCCATCTTGTTAGAAAAAAGAAAAAAAAACTTAATTATTTGCGTATTATATATATGCTGTTCAACATATTCACATATTCAAAACAACAGAAATATGACTAACAAAACAATCCCAAAAGTAATAAAAGACTATTATATCTTTAATGATTAAAATATTTTATATTTATAAACATTTTAAAAATAATTATGAAATCTATCTTTTCGTTTTTAAATATATATTATTATTAAAGTAGAATGAGTCCACTCCTATTATTTTTTAAAACAATATACAATCTTAAATGTTAAACTATTTATATCTTTAAATATAAATTCAATTTATTGCATGACCAAAATAATTTTTTATAATATTCTCTATTTAAAAAAATAAATTTTATAATTTTTTATAAACTCATATATAATATATGAATGTCATAAGATTATATATATATATATATATATATATATATATATATATATATTATTATTTTTTAATTCAATTTTAAAAAAACTAAAATATAATTTCTTTTTTGAAAAGATATTTTCAAATTAGAGCTCAACATGACATAATACAGAAAGCAAAACTCATACCAAATAAATTCTTAAGTTCTATGCTCAGATAACACGTTTGAAAAAACAGAAAGAAAATAACTGAATTATTTTGTTAGGGTAAATAAAAGAAAAAATAAGAAAAATAAAATAATATTTTCTTAATAACTAAAATAATTTATATTTTCTAACACGATCATTAAAGTTTTGATTCTCTCTCTCTCAAAGATGATGGATGGAGAGTTTTTTTTTAAAATAAAGTAAAGTAGTCGTGGCCGTGGAATACATAACTTAAAGAATGATAATACATAACTTAGGCATTATTTGGTTATCATTTTTTTTGTTTTATGTACTCAAATACAGAAAATACCCGTTTATTCTTGTTTCGTAAGTGTTTTCCTTTTTTGTCTTTTTGAAAACAAGTTGTTTTTTAGTGTAGAAAAATGAAAACATATTTTTGCTGTTTTTATTTTGTGTATTATGTTTTTGTTAGTTTTCCAATGAGCTCGCTGCTGCCCTCCACCGCCCGGTGCGTGGCCACCACGCCCCCCATGCGCGACGCCACCCCCCGCACGACCTTCCCCCTGCGCGATGCCTTTTGTTACCAAATCTCTCGGTCCAGTGCGACCTCCCCCCATCGAGACGCCCTCCTGCTACTAGATCTACTCGCTCGGTGAGACCGCCTCGCCTAGCGCGACCTCCCCTCCCGTCAAGATGCCCACCTGTTGCCAGATTTACCCGTTCGATGCGACCTCCCTCATCGGCGTGGCGCTACACGACGTCTCCGAACGCTGAAGGTGATACGAAATCCAGAAAACCAATGCCAAACAAAAAAGTATTTTTAATTATACAAAAAATAGTTTCTAAATATATTTCTAAAAAAGTGTTTTCAAAACAAAATATAACAGACACCAAACATAGCTTATATTCGTCACAAGAACACTCGAGGAGACTACATCGACGTAGGATTAAGCAGAAAAATCGACAAATCAATTTAACCCAAAAAATTGACCGACTGAAAATCGAATAAACCAAACAATAAATAATCGTTGTTTATTTGGGCAGGTTGACTAACTTTTTAATCCAGCCGAAAAATGAATAAACCGGTTAGATAAATAGTGCAATAGGCTCAAACCGACCGACGAACACTTTTGGATTAGAAATTTTCTCTAATATGGTATAAAATATAAAAATTTTATAAATTACAAGTAGAAGGCTATTGATTGCGGATTATCTAGGTTTAATTCAAAGATATTTTTTATGATAATAATTTATTTGATTTGATTTGATGAGATTAAATATTAGATTATATATTTTAACTTTATGTTGTGAATTTAAGATGAGAAATTGACGATGCTAGAATTAAGAAAAAAATTATTAATTTAATTTAATTCGATAAATTAACTAATCAAAAATTTAATAAATTAAAAATTAAATAAATTAAAAATCGAATAAACTGATTTGAGTGGGTTAAATGATTCTAAAAATTGAATTTAACCAAATAATATACCGAATAAACGATGGCATTTGGCTCGGTTTGTTTATCACTGACATTGACAAGCTCAAACACGAAGTAAATGCACGGGAAGTAAAATGTTGAAGGGGGTTTCAATGGGCCGATAAGAACATTTTGTTCGATCTGGATGGTTTATAGCCCATAGGCCCCAATCCCAAACGTACACAACTCGGCCCATCTATACTGTAACTCCTTTTCTATGTTTGGGCTTTAGGGGAGTAATTATTATTATTATTATTATTATTACTTATTTTATTGTTTTAGAAGGAAGGGGACTAAATAATATTTGTGATGCTAAAATTGATAAATATATTTTTAATAAATTAAAATTATACTGTCCAGAGACTTTCTTAAACACGTTACACAACCTGTATCATTATTGTCAACGCACAGCTATAAAAAAGAAGAAGAGAGAGAGATTAAAATAAAAAAAAAATGTTTACATCAAAGCGGAAAAGCAAATGCACCTTCAACTTCAATTCCCAAAACAGCAAATTAAGCAGGTAAAATACATCTTGCATTTCTGTATTTAAATTCTTTTTGAAAACAAAAATGTAGAATAATGACTTTTTTTATTATAATTTCTCATGTGTTTTTAAATACATAAATATATATATTTGGATACAATTTTTTTTAAAATGAATCAAAATCTTCTGCCTGTACCCTGAAACTAGGATTTTTTTTACGTCAAAATTACGTTATATTAGTATGTATTTGTTTTTAGAAAAAATACCAAAATTGTTTTAAGAATACAATACAGCAGCAGTGAATCCGAACAAAATTGGCAGCTGAAGACAGCGAAGCAGGGGGTTGGGAACAGCGCGGGGACAGGAGCTATCAGCTATGGTGGTGTTACCCAATTAATAAATAATAATTAATAATTAATAATTAATAATACTAATAAATTGGGAGGAAAAAACCGAAAAATGGTTAGCTGTTACCCTGCGGGCGCCGCTTGTCCGCCGCGGTTGTCTCCCACCTGTTCTTCTCCACTCAAGCGAAACGTCTCCGCGGCCTCAAACTACATCGCCTCCCCACGCTTCTTTCTTTATATCATCATAATGAAACCAACTAATTACTCGCCTCTCTCTCGGTCTCAGGCACAAACATCCATCTACGTTGACGTTCATTCATTCTGCGTTTTCAGCAGCTCACATCTCTCTCTCTCTCTGCTTGCTTATAATGAATTAATTGAGGTTCCAAGTTCTGAGCCAATTAATTACGCTTCATCTGAGATTGTGCTCCTTGTTAACCTCATCTCATCTGAGATCGCGATTCATGGCGGCCGTGAGTTTCTTTCCTTTTCATCGTCTTTTAAAATTTTAATCTTGTTTCGTACCTTCAGATCGATCGAGTAGCTTGAATATACATATATGTGTGTGTGTGTGTGTATATGTTTGAAATGTTTGATGAAAAAGCTCAAATGGAGTAAAATTAACTTTAATATATATACTGTTCCGACAATGAAGTTTTTGTTTGATGATGCCAATTGTATTTATTTAATCTTTATATAAAGTGTGTATAATAATACTGTGTGTGCGCGCGCGCGCGCGCATGTGTATATATATATAAACTCTCACAAATTGGGAACTTTGATCGGCAGAACATGGAGAGAGCACTTCCCAAGTTTGGAGAGTGGGATGTGAACGACCCAGCCTCGGCTGAAGGATTCAGTGTCATTTTCAACAAGGCCAGAGACGAGAAGAGGAGCAGTGCTTCTTCCTTGACTGCCCCCATACAGCCGCTGAGCTACAAGAATGATCGGAGTTATGACCATGCACGCCCTAATAAGGTATTCATTTTCATGTATTCATATATATATATATATATATATATATATATATATATATATCTGGGTTCTCATTTCTTTTTCCCTGGTGCTAGCTAGAAACTCACGAGTAATCAGGGTGTGTCATGTCATGCAGAGATGGTGGTGCTGCTGCGCTTAGCTTGCCTGAAGATTTTGAAGGCTGCCATATTGCTTGTCCTGGTTTTGTTTTGCTGATAGTTTCGTGTGTCCAAATAGATGTAAATTAAAAGGAAGGGCTGCTTCCATTCAACATTCAACGAGTATTGGATTTCAATATCAAATGTCCCAACCAGAGCACAAGATTCTCCTTGCCAGCAAAGTTCCATGAAGATTTTTGGGGATCTGAGTATAATAATGGGTGGCTCATATACACACACACACACATATATATAACTGTATTCAAATTTATTTATTTCTTATTCATTTCATGTTCTAATATGAGAGCATGGAATATTTTTATAATCAATTTAATAAAAATATCCCAAAATAATACATTTAACTATTTAAGCGTATACATTTCAACTAAAAAATTAAAGAATACTGCCGGACTTCAATTTTGCTAAAATTTATCTAAATTTTAGACAAATCTTTTTGCACGGAAGTCACTATAATTATGTTAAAAATAATGAAACAAGATTTCAGATTATTTAAAAATAAAATAATATCTTACCGTGCCTATCAATTCCCTCCCGCTTCTCTTCCTTACCCTTTCTTGACCCGCCTGTAAAAAAAACAAAAGACACAGGAAACACAAGAGAGAAAATAAACCAACAACCCCGTTTTCTCTTCCTTACCCTTTCCTTACCCTTTTTGGGGTGCAAAAACCAACAACCCCGTTTTCTGTTTTCTTCCCATTATAAACTATTACAAAGATATAGAAAATACACATAATTAATGTGAATATCAAAGAAATTGATATCACGTAAATAGTTGCTCAAAATAACAGATCCTATCTAAACCAAAATAAGCAACGATGCAGAAAGGAAAGAAAAATAAAACAGAGAATAAAGACAAAACAGGAAAGTTATCCAGCAAGTGCTAGCTGCGGGAAAATTGTCCAGCAGGTGCCAGTCGGTCCCAACTAGCTTATTCCCAACAATCACCCCCCTAAGTTAGTTGGCATACTTCACCAATTGTAATCCGATTTTCTCCCGCATAGCCAAGAATTCAGTCGTCCAAGCGGTTTGGTCAAAATATCTGCCAGTTGGTCGGTTGTCCCGATGTGCTCAACCACGAGCTTCCCTTCTGTTACACAATCGCGTATAAAATGATAGCGTTTAGCGATGTGCTTGCTACGATCATGAAAGACTGGATTTTTGCACAGAGAAATGGCAGATTGATTATCAATATATAGCTTTATCTGGAAAGGGGCCTGGTCCGTGAGGTCAGCAAACAAAGAAACTAACCAAATTCCTTGACATGCCGTTGTTGCAGCTGCTATGTATTCTGCTTCACAAGAAGATAAAGCAACAACTTCTTGTTTCCGTGACTGCCAACTCATCAGGTTACGCCCCAGAAAGAAAAACACCCCAGAGATGCTCTTCCGATCATCCACATCTCCTGCCATATCACTATCACTAAACCCCACCAATTGAGACCCTTCTACGTTCTTCCTTTCATACAAACAACCCAGGTTAAGTGTTCCCTTTACATACCTCAAAATCTACTTGACAGCAGCAAGATGTTCTAATTTTGGAGACTCCATGTACCTGCTCACAATTCCAACTAAAAATGCCAAGTCTGGTCTGGTATGTAGCAGATAGCGCAGGCTGCCCACAATGCTCCTATAAATGGTTTGATCAGTTAAATTTGAAGAAACCTCCTTGCTCAATTTAAATCTTTCTGCCATTGGGGTCTGTGTGGGATTGCAATCTATCATACCATGATCTTGGAGAATCTTCTTTGCATAAGCTGTTTGACATAAAGAAATTCCATTTTGTGCTTGCATCACTTCTATGCCAAGATAATAGCTCAACAACCCCAGATCTGTCATCTTAAAGCAATTTTGCATTTTCTGCTTGAAATTTTCAATCTCTTTTTGACAGCTACCGGTGATAATTAAATCATCCACATAGACTCCTACAAGTAAACGAGTACTTTAGTCTTCTTGTAGACAGCATGCTCATAAGGACTTCTAACAAAACCAAATGATGTTAAAGTACAATCTAACTTGGTGTTCCAAGCTCTTGGGGCCTGTTTCAGACCATATAGAGCTTTATGTAGCCTGAGTACTTTATGTTCGCTACCATTTACTTCAAAACCAAGTGGCTGTTGTATATACACTTCCTCTTTTAATTCTCCATTCAAGAAAACAGATTTAACATCCATGTGATGTAACCACCAATTTTCTTGAGCCGCAATTGCAATAAATAGCCTCACAGTCTCCATTCTTGCAACTGGTGCGTACACTTCCTCAAAATCAATACCATGTCTCTGGGCATACCCTTTCGCCACCAAACGAGCTTTGTATTTTAGCACTTTACCATCAGTGTCCTTCTTCACTTTGTACACCCACTTCAGTCCGATTATTTGTTGTCCAGGAAGAGGATCCACTAAACTCCATGTATGATTATCTTGGATAGAGTCAATTTCCTCCCGCATAGCTTTCCTCCAATGTTCATCTCCTACAGCTTCTTGAAAACTTCCCGGCTCATTTATTCCCAGCAGATAATAGCTAGAAAAATCAAGTTGCACTGGTTCAGTCACATCATAGATATCTTGAAGAGGACGTGTCCGTACTGGTGTTTGAACTGAGGAGTGTGATGCTGTGACCAATCCACGTGTTGAAGAGACTGTAGGAGGTGATGGAGTATGATTCCATGTTGCTTCTGCTGTACTTTCCCCTTCTTGCTGTGAAGGTATGGATTCCACGTGAGCTGTATTTTCTGGAATTATAGTCTGCGCCGGACTATAGGTGACTTTAAAATCCTCTGTCCATGTATTTTCCATAGGCTGCGTGTGTCCCCAGTTCCACGCTTTTTCTTCATCAAATAAAACATCACGTGTGATGATCACTTTCTTTTCAATGGGATCATACACTCGATAGGCCTTCGTATTTGTTACATATCCTATAAAAACCATCGGGGAACTTCTTGCTGCAAATTTACCGTCGTGTCCATGTACGGATTTTACATGTGCGACGCACCCAAACGTGCGCACGTGATGCACCATTGGTTTACGTTTATACCATGCTTCATATGGAGTCATGCCCACCACACTCTTGGTGGGTGCTCGATTCAAGATGTATATTGCAGTTGTGACCGCTTCTCCCCAAAAATTTGCTGGCATTTTCATACTTTGCATCATGCTCCGTGCCATAGATGTTACTGTTTGATTTCGTCGCTCTACCACCCATTCTGTTAAGGGGAGTAAGGGGCTGTTAAGAAATGTTTGATGCCCATCTCCTTGCAAAAATTTATGAATTCATTAGTTCTGAATTCTCCACCACGATCGGATCTAAACCTTTCATCTTCATATCCATTTCAGTTTCGGCTTCCGCTTTAATTTCTCGAAAACTTTTAAATGCTTGATCCTTGGACTTCAATAAAGATATCCACATATATCTACTGTAATCATCCACCATCAATAAAAAATATTTGTTACCTGCGGGTGTTGCGGGTGTGATTGATCCACACAAATCTCCATGTATTAGTTCCAATGCTACACTCGATCTAAAAGTGGCTTCTTTAGGAAATTGATTTCGCCGCTGCTTTCCAGCCAAGCAACCTTCACATAGTTGTTTTGTATGATTGATTTTTGGTAGCCCATTAACTAAGCCCTCCTGGCTTAGTTTATATAAAGCTTGGAAATTTAAATGGCCATTACGGGCATGCCATCTCCAAGCTATATCCATATGACGAGCAAGTAAAGAAATAGGCTGTGCACACTCCAGTTTTAAAGTGTATAGTCTATTTTTTATTCGATCAGTTTGAATAAGTAGTCTCCCGGTGTGATCAAAAACCTGCAACCGTCCCTTGGCCATGACAACTTGGCACCCACGTTCCTCGAGCTATCCAAGACTAATAATGTTGCTTGTCAGTTTTGGAATATAGTATACATTGGTAAGAGCTTTATGTTCCCCTATTCTTCCCTGGAATAATATAGTCCCACGTCCTCCAATGGATACTTTCGAGCCATCTCCCAAACGTACCGTGCCTTCTTGAGAAGTGTCAAGGGTTGTGAAGACTGTTCTTGTCACGCCCTGGATTTCCGACTCGGGAAAACTAGTACGTGACTCCCCATTCACCCACACGGAGGGCAGCGGGGTTGGATTACTGGATGCCACACAAACAAGACTAACAATTACAATAAATCAGACAAGCCACATCTTTATTTAATTTCAAACATTTAAGGTTCACAAATCAACCATGTTCCTTACTACAATTCAATTCCCTTAGTACATTTCCCCCCTTGGGGTTACATAAATTATGAAATTACATCACTGAAGTGAACAATAAAATGAAGATGGTCTTCCACCTTGGTGTATCCACCTAACGCCTGTAAGTCCCTGGAAAACAAGCAAACACAGTAGGAGGGGTGAGCAATCACAGCTCAGTAGGGATCAAGTCTCCCCAACCCTTCCCATGTTCCTAGCGGCTACATACATGTGCACGGGTGTAGTGATGTGGCAGTATTAAGAAAATAAAGCATTTTCCACACACACGGGCGTAACCTCAGCCCCAGCCACACTGGCTAACAAACCACATCTCAATCAAGTAATTTAACCGCCTCTTCAGGCCACTGATTTAACTGTCTCTCAGGCAAAGTAATTTAACCGCCTCTTCAGGCCATAT
Source organism: Taxillus chinensis (assembly GCA_023512835.1). Taxonomy (NCBI): domain Eukaryota; kingdom Viridiplantae; phylum Streptophyta; class Magnoliopsida; order Santalales; family Loranthaceae; genus Taxillus; species Taxillus chinensis. The sequence goes on along the minus strand of CM042085.1, from coordinate 22,460,616 downwards.
ACCACAGTCATGCACAACATACACCACGGTCACTCAAGCATAAAACCAAACACTTGGTGTGCACCCGTTCACAAGTGCACAAACCCAGCCATTCAGGCAATAGAACAAACACTCAAGATGCTTACATACACCAAATTACAAGTCCAGCCACACGGACATATTATCAAACATGTACTAGGCATATACACTTAGCAATATTCACACAGGCATTTCATCGAACATATAACATACACTGACCACCCAACAACAAAGTCACACCAAAATGTCATTGAAGGCCAACATCCATATAGGAGATCACACCTATATGGATTTATATATATATAAATAGCAGGTATAGACCGAATTCTACTCAAGAACCCTAGGACAGAGAAGGATTTAGGAAGAACAGAACCCCTTCCTCAAGTAAAATGCAACAACACAGCAATATTCTGTTCCCACGCCGAACGCCGTCTGCCCACGAGACACCGATCACCCACGCAAGACGCCCGGCAGCAACCAGGAGCTCTCCTTCCCCTCTCTCTCTCCTCTCTCTCCCTCTCTCTCTCTCTCTCTCTCTCTGTGACGGTGGAGCAACAAACCCTAAACCTAAAACAGAGGGGCTTCTCCTCCTTATATAGATAACACAACATCAAAACGACGTAGTTTTGATTAAGTGAATCCCAATATCAAAACGATGTAGTTTTGATGGAACAAGCTATGACCTTCCCACATCCATACACACCAAAATATCCACAATTCCAACATGGTCCTTTGGGAAAAGATGATTAAAATAACAAAACTAAGGTAACCATGCAAAAATATGTCTGCACGCCAATTTGAACGCCAATTCCCCATTTGGCGTGCAGCTCCAATTGCACTCAAACTTTACCCCAAGCCTCCTTGCATCATGTAAAAGGCATCCATGCAATAAAAACCTTGCACGCCAAATGGGTCCAATTCGCATGCACGTCCGTTTGGCCTGAAACTTCTGTGATAGATAGAAGACATCATTCTAAGAATCTTTTGGTCTGCACGCCAATTCATCCGAGCCCATCTACTAGGTCAAAATAAATCTCCAAAACCTGACAAAACGGCCTAAAAGCGCCTGTATATGCATAGCATCTTCCTAGGGCATAAATGCACGTTATCACTTGTCACATGTACCTCCCAAAAGTCCCCTCTTGGGCTCATCTCTTACCTCAAACTTGTGCACCAACATCCAAGGTGTTTGTGGTTAACTTCTTACACACGGGTCATTACAGTTCTACATCCTGTCATATGATTGCTAGCACCGGAATCCAAATACCAAACACTACATTGAACCTCAATAGTTTTTATCATCAACAGTTCATTATTTTCACACACCAAAAGGGCTGATTCATCATCCTCCTTTTCTACCATGAAAGTTTTCTCTTTCTTGGGTTTATGGCATTCAGATGCAAAATGCCCGTAATCCGAGCAATTGTAACAACAAATTTTTGTTTTATCGAATTTTCGATAAGGTTTCCTTTCATATCTGGGCTTACTGTCTGGTCTATCGTTCACTTTCTTCTCAGTGAGCGATAGTGCTTCCCATTGTGCTCTCGTCAAGAGCACCTGTTCACCGTCCTCTCTAATGTCTTTGCGCCCCTTCTGACCTTCCTCGAAAACTCGAAGTCGGCTAATAGCTTCTGCAACAGACATTGTTGTTGTATCACCCCACTGTTTAATTGTGCCAACAAGTGGAAGGAACTTCTCCTGGAACTGCACTGAATAATTTTTCAATAACCATACTCTCCTCCATCTCAACTCCAAGAGATCGTATTTCTCCAACAATACTCGTCAGCTTTTGAGAAAATTCTATAATACTTGAGGCATCATCCATGATCAAACGATCAAATTGTCGTTTTAATACTTGTGTCCTTGCTTTTCTGACACGTTCTTCTCCAATACTCATTTGCTTAATTGCATTCCATGCTTCTTTGGCTGTATGTTTCTCTGATATAGCCATCATTATGGAATCAGGGACAACTTGGGAGATTGCAGCAAAAGCACCATGATCCTTAGTCGCTTCTACCGTCTCCTCGGGTCCTCGATCGCTTGCCATACTCCTAGCGCACGAAGAATGATCTTCATCTTCACCGCCCATAGCCTATAGTTGATTTCATCCAACATGGGATATTTGATTGGGATCCCACCACTCCGCGCCATTTCCGGAAGCGCCTGCATCTTGCTCTCATCATTCCTTGAATCGTCCATCGTCGTTTGCTCTGATACCAAATGTAAAAAAAAAAAAACAAAAGACACAAATGCAGGAAACACAAGAGAGACGCCTTTTGGGGTGCAAAAACCAACAGCCCCGTTTTCTGTTTTCTTCTCATTATAAACTATTACAAAGATATAAAAAATAAACATAATTAATGTGAATATCAAAGAAATTGATATCACGTAAATAGTTGCTGAAAATAACAGATCCTATCTAAACCAAAATAAGCAACGATGCAGAAAGGAAAGAAAAATAAAACAGAGAATAAAGACAAAACAGGAAAGTTATCCAGCAAGTGCTAGCTGCGGGAAAATCGTCCAGCAGGTGCCAGCCGGTCCCAACTAGCTTATTCCTAACACCACCATCTTCGCTGCAAAGGGCTTCTTATCCTTACCAGCGTCGGGATTGAAGGAGAAGTTTTACGGACTGCCTTTGCTGCCCGAATCTAAGACTGTCGATGGTGAATGTATTTCATTTGTTGTTGATCAAGGAAGTCTAATCCAGGAGGCAAAGTGACGATCACAGGAGTTTGATAGAGCTGTCAAACTAGATCCCCAACAAAAGAGATGTATATATGTTTCTATATTTTTCAGTTGTGTTTTTTGTTTGATTATTTTGTGTTCCCTTTCAAAATAACTAGGTTTTTTTCCACCTTAAAATCTATTGGTTTAAATTAGTGAGATGGCAGAGGATTGCTACTAATTAGAATGATAGTTCTTTATCTTGTTCTGGGAATTACTGCTGCTTATGCTAGTGTTTTGCCATGGAGAACCATGAAGGGTATGTGGGGACATCAAAATTATGAGTATTCGTAATTGGGTAAAGCAACATCTCAAACATGTATGCCAGTCTCGTATATAGGTTTGCTTTTGAGGTGTAACTTATATTTTTCTTTAAGATGTGTAGGTTCAATATGCAAAAACAAGAGGGGCCCCTCAGAAATTTGACAGGCTCTTGCTATGCATTATGATTATGGTTTGTTTTGTTGGAGTTATCCCAACAAGAACGGAAAACAGTTGTGGAAGTGATTAAAAAAATTGTCGGTTGGTATTTTTCTAGTTTTCTGTGTAACTGAATTTCCTAGCCAATCCAATCAAAATTGATAGCACAATTACAATATTGAATTTTTATTAAATGCAATGACATTAACAACATGATTGACATATATTTAAAAATTGTGAAACTGTTTGTGCAATGAATATTAAAAAGGGATAAACAACTTTTGAGACGCATGACTGCTACTAAATATTTTTATAGTTCTGCATCAGTTCTGTTTGTTTGTGGCTTTACGTGGAGGTTCCCTCTTTGGATGAGCATATGTGCTTAGGCTTGAGTTCAGCCTGTTGAGCTTGTAGTTCATTCTTACTTTGTTATGAAATTCTAAGGTTACCTGTTGAGCTTGTAGTTCATTCTTACTTTGTTATTTATCCTTTTCAGGTACGACTTGAGACTAGTGGATGACTTTCTTCCAATATGACGTGGCCACTACTCAAATGTATGATACAGTACTATATTCTGTATTACTTTTGTGTGATATGTCGAATATGGGTTCGTGGATAGTTGTATTTGCATACTGTTTGTGATGTGATGTATGTATGACTATTTGACATATTGCATGTATGATGATATATGAGAAAGTACATAATTACCATTAATATATGACTGTACAGATTTGCATGATTGAGACAGAACTCGTGGTGTAGTCTCTTTTGGTGCTTGTCACATATCTCTTTGCCCTTCAGGTGCAAGCAAGAGGAAGTCACGTTCCTAGTTTCGAGTTTTCTGGAATTCAGGAGCATGACATGTTGCTTGGACCAAATTAAACATGAACGAACTAATTCAGTTTGGGTCAATTTGGTTTGAACCGGTAGTTTGAAAGATTATCGGTTTGGATTGGTTTGAGTTGATTTGATTCATCAATTTTTGAGTTTCTGAAAGTTGAAATAATGTAAAGCAAAAAAAAGTAAATAATGTGTAAGCATATCAATATTTATATATATATATATATATATATATATATATATATATATATTAAATTTATAATTATAAGTCTCAAAATTGGATAATATAATTTACAAATATAACACATTAAGTATTAGTAAGCAATCTTAAATAAATAAGTCCTAAAACATAAAATAAAAGTAAAAAAATAAGCAAATGACAATATTATTCGCTTTGGTTCGATTTAAATCACGGTTTTCAAATCCCAAACCAAACCAAACCGATATATTATTCGGTTTTAAACCAAACCAAGCCGATTTTGTTCAATTTTCAACAGTTTGAAAATTTGACAGTTTTGGTGGGTTAATTTGAACCAGTTTCATCGGTTTGACGGTTTAAAGTTATATTCTAGTTCTGATAGTTGCATTCTCATAGAATAATTATTTCTCAATACTACTTAAAATACGGGTCTTTACGTGTGCTATTATAAAAGCAAATAATAAAAGCAAAAACAAAAATTGCATCGATCTTTAACAAATCAGTGAGGTCACACATGTTTCAGAAGCATTGCCCCGCCTGCTAATTATGTAGTGATTCCCCAGCATCACAAATGAAGGAGTTATACGTAAAAGTGTAAGTCAATTAGACCACATTATTTAAGTGGTGTGTAATTCATCATATAATAAAAATAAAAAAAATAAAAGAAAAAGAAAAAAGATAAGTAAAAATAACACGCTTAATCTTAATTCCTTTGAAATTATACAAAAACGAAACTCACTTATTTAGTAATTCAAGCCAAGCATAAGATAAAACAAATTATTTGCACTTTCTTTGCTATGCTATCCTACTCGCAAAGCCAATAAAACTATCATATACTTTTTTAGTTTCAATTTCCACCTTTTTCTTTTGTAATGAATGAATAAATATTTGATAAATAATATTTTAATTAAAAAATAAAAATGTTAAAATAGAGAAACTGAAAAATATATTCAAAAAAAGTAAAATATTGACATAATAAAACTATATTTTTTGTTGTTTAAAAATTCAAATTCAAATAAATTGTTGTGTGAAATAAAAGTTCTTATCAATCCCATTACAATTCCTACACTTATGTTTCATAGTTTGAACTCCTTAAGGAGCTGCTAAGGTGTTATTGGAGGACCTTCTTTTTGTTTCGTTTTTCATTATTGGCCTTACATTGAATATATCAAAGTAATACAAGCTTCATTTACGTTTTATGTCCACGAGAAAACATTTACATAATTATCAAAGTAATATTGGGACAAAGAGAATTGATTTATGAGAAGTTTTTGTGTAAGTATTTCCATGTACACCTAATATGATAATATTTTATTGGCTAGTGATTTGATAGTCTTATTTCACACTAGGTCATTTAAACTTTAAAATTTAGAGAAAATTTTAAATTTTAGAAAAATATATCCTACATTAAGTCTTTCAAACTCTAAAATTTAAAGAATAAAAATAGATATTGGAGAGAGAATCTCCATATTTGGAGGATTACTATTCATCCTCTAAATATTTTTTTAATATATTTTTTGTTATATGTGCATTTTTAATTGGTTGTAATAAATAGATGAGATTAAAAAAGTATTAAATACAAAATAAAAAATTATAATTTATTATATAAAGATAGAGATGGAGGACTTGATGCATGTAATTTTTTAAAAATATCTTCAAATTTTTACTGTACATACATCAAAATAGGGATAGAAAATATAGAGCTGGTGTGGATGCTCTTACCTATGATTTGGTCAGAATCATAAAATATTATCATATTATATATGTGAGTGAGAGATATGCACAAAAGACTTATATGTAACATTGCTCGTAAAGAAATAATAATTTGACAATTACTATTCTGTCCCAGACACTCATATAATCTTTTAATTAATTTTAAAATTTTAATTATGTTATTAATATTATATTATTATTTTATTAATAAAAAAATACTTAAAACTCATATTAGTCCATTCACATATTCATATTACCAACTTTCAATGTAATTATATAAAATTATTATTTTAATATATATTGAATTAATAAGTGAATATAATTATTTTTGTCTAAATAATATTCACGAGTTTATATTTAAAAATTATATCGGTCTAATATTAATATGAAATATTTAAAATGTATAAACTTATAATTTTATATTAAATATTTTATTTTTAAATAAAAAAATTAAGGTCAGGTACGCTTTGATCTCATTTAAATCACAAGTGGGAGACTCCACAAAGGATATAGTAATCCCACGACCACCAGAATGCATGATGGAAAGCTTATTACTTCAAAGCGTTAATTAAATCGCATTAATGGCTTTCATAAAGATTAGAGAAGTTATTTATTAACTTACATCTATAGACATAGTCATCTCAACAAAGAATCGAACGTGTGTATAGCAATGGCCATTTACACTGTACTCAGCAAGTATGGAAAAACGGATTTTCCATGAAAGAGAGGTGGAAATGATTTTTTCAAGTGCTTGGCTGATAGGGAAAAGTGATGGGACTCATAGAAAATTGGTATGGTTGGGATGAATTTAGGGGGGGGGATTAATTGATATATTATTTAACATATTAGGTTAAATTGATTTGATTTTTTTCATCTCAACCAACTAATTAAATTTTCTATCCCTTTTTTTTCTACACATTTGTAAGGACTCATATTTGAGTGACATTGTAAGTTGATTTATTATTGAGGATGATAATATTTAAAAGGGTGATGTGATTATCGACATGAGCGTTTTGGCTGTAGGTGAACTTAGTTTAGAGTCTGAGGTCCCATGAGGACATTTTAGTATTTTAAGTATATTATTATTATTATTGTTAGAATTTTTAAGGTTATTATTATTATTATTATTATTATATTGTTGTTACTATTATTACTATTATTAATTAAAGGATTGAGGTTATTATTATTATTTTTATAAATGCTAATCTTATTATTATTAATCCAATAATAGGATAGTATAAAAGGAGAGGCGTGGGGTAAAACCCTACGTTCGATCTATTGTGTGATTTGCATAGTCTGGTGAGGGAACACAAGGTTTGAAACAGGCGCGTTCTTCCGATTCCTCAAGTCGAGATCCAGGTAGGTGATTCTTAGACTCTTTGTTGTGTTAATTCATGATTGCAAACTGTTAGAGATAACCTTGAATCGTATCTTCCATCTCGTTCTTTTTCTTCGTAGTCGATCACCCGTGTGTAGATCGTGGCTTGCTCTATGATAATTCCTTGACCATTCTGATTTATTATACAATCCATTATTAACGTATTCTTTGGGTATAACCAGGCCATGCGGCCTAGTTCCTTCCTGATGGTTGCGTGCGTCAGAGGTGTGTCAGCCTACTCTCCTGCGTGCGGAAGAGGCGAGTGGAGCTTTGGCGTGCGGCAAGGTGTACATACGTCGTGTAGCTTGTTAACAAATTAATATTTTGTTTAAATGGTGAACTCGGCCATCAGGTCTGGTCCTCGTCCGCGTAGTTACATGGTCCTTCTTTGCGTGCGGCGATTTACATGCGTCAGAGGCATGCCAGTCCGGAGGAGATAGGCCAGTGCAGAAGTGGCGTGCGTGGTCTGGCGTGCGGCATGGTGGAAATCGTAAAGGCCAGTTAACTTGGTCCTTCTTCCGCGCAAGGGCGCTGCGCGCTGGAGGATTGTGCGCTGGGGTGCTGCATGCTGGAGGGATGCGCACTGGGGTGCTGCACGCTGGAGGGCTGCACGTTGGGGTGCTGCGCGCAAGGGCGCTGTGCGCAGGGGGCGGTGGCAACTTGCCACCCCCACATTACTGTGACACAGCACCAGCCCTAACGGGCTAGCAGTGTTTGGGCCGGTCCTTTCGCGTCGGCCCTGTCTCTCTTTGCCTTAATGGGTCTTCTTTTTATTGTCGATAGTGTTATATCTTAATAGTCCACAAAATAGGTGTGGATTGGAATTAATTTTGTTAGTCCACCAATTAAAATATTATTTGGGCCTAATATTGCTTCTTCACAATTTAAATATTGGATAGGCTTATTTTAGTTAGTTTAATTAAATAATTAATATTTGAGCTTGACAGTTAATTTAATACTATAGAGATCAGCTGGACTTGGTTGGTTAATTTGACTAAATAAATATTGTCTGGACTTGAGATTGTAGTTGAATATAGATATTGTTTGTAGTTTAATATCAATAAATCGATATTAAAACATTATTTATGGTTTAACATTATTTAATTGACATTTAAGATATTAATTGTTTGGCTTGACACTGTTTAGTGAGTTAAATATTATTTGGGCTTGGTAGTATGGTTTAATTATATAAATATTGTTTGTAGTTCAATATTATTAAAGTGGCATTTAAATGTTACTTGTAGTTTAATATTACTTAATTGATATTTATGGTGTTGGATATTTGATGAATATTTATATATTTATATATAATTTGTAGTTGGTGTTGAATTGATGAATTAAATATTTTGTAAGGTTGTTGTATTGAATTTCGACTGTTGGAATATTTTATTTATTGATTATATGTGAAATTGGTGGTGAAGCTGATTGGGGTTAACCGCGGGTCCCACATAGGGCTGGCAAGAGGCTGCGGGTCCCCTATGTGGCTGGTTAACCTAGGTCCCTTATGTGGCAGGTTGTTGTTAAGGACACCGCAGGTCCCACATATGGCTATCTGGTAGTGACTGGGATCTTTGGAGTTGGTGGCGAGAACCCCGTGGATGGTTGGATCATTCATGTAAAATGTATTGTGTATGATGTTATATTTTGTGATTTAATGTAAGCTTACTGTGTTAGAATATGACACTACACTGGCACAAGCATACACCGATCATGTAGACTTAGGATTTCATATTATAGGATGGTGAGGGGATGGAAATCACCTATTGGGCACTCGTGCTCATCCTACTTTATTTTTATTTTCCTACAGGTTGTAAGGAATAGCTGTTGGAGCCACAATGGAGCTGGGCGGGACATCTTTATGTAGGATATTCTGTAGACCTTATTATTTTATTTATTTCCTTTCCGGACTCTGGTCCGTGACAGTTGTATTAACTTGGATAGCTGGACCCTGTTACTTCATGTTTATGAATGTTGACTGAATTCAGTAATATTGATTGCACTGATATAATTATTGGTTGACTGCATGTTGTATTTGGGTCATTGGTAAGTACAATGCTACCCCCGTTGTGGTATTGTATAGGAATGAGTCAGTCTCCAACCCCTCGACCACTGGAGTGGGCGTGGGAAAGTTGCATTCCTGGTTCTGTGGGTTTCAGAATTTGGGTGCGTGACACATTTTCTTTCCATATATTCCCTCCCTCCCCCCCCCCCCAAAAAAAATCATTCACTTTTTTCTATCTTTGCCAAGCAGAGCGTTAGCGTCGCGGAACTAAAATTTATTAACGTTATCACGATAATAATTTTAAATTAACTTTTATTTTATTGAAATTATATATATATATATAATATGAATAAATTATCTTTATTAGTTTTATATTCTTTATTTCTATTTTATAGAATATAAGAAATTTTCAAAAAAATTATACTTTTTATTCTCTATCTCCATCTCTATATAAATAAAATAATATTTTTAAATAATTATTTATTATTTTTTTCTCTCCCTTTTATTTACAAACTATTCTTTTTATAACCATTATTTCTATATAATACAATATTATTTTTTAACATTTAGAGAATCTAGAATAAATCTTCAAATACATAGATTTACTATGTCCACCAACTTGTGTGACACATAACTTTTCTTATTGGTCCACTAGATTTATCTTTACCAATTGCAGCTACACGTTTCACACAACTTGTTTCACAAATCACAATGCCCAGCACATATAGAACATTTTAATAGAGCACTGATATGGAATCAGATTACATAATCGGATTGTAGGGTAGCACCTTGTTCGAAAATTAATTTTGCTCAATAATCATATTTTCGAATACAATAAATGCTTAATATTAAATTAATTTTAAAAAATCTTCCAATTGTACCGTTGTCCCATTATGTCATCGATTAAAATTAATTATGCTTTTTAATAAGTGCCGCCGCCACCATCGTCCGAAAAGCATTGGTCGAAGAAAAATAAAAACAAAAACGACAGCAACAACAGGGTGGTCGAGAGAAGACAATGAGGACGATTAAAGCATGTGAGTAGAGGTAGCTTGGTGGGAGAAGAGACTGGCAAATGCCATGGGCAGCTCCAGCTTGTGTGTTTCGGACGGTGGTTGCCCCAGCGACTACATAGCTGTCTCCTTTTCCCTCCTGTCCTTGCTTCTGTACGTATTCCACTTTACCAATTCATTTCATGTTCTTCATAATCAAATTTTGTTTCATTTCACCTCCTGCCCTTGATTTGGTCATGAAGACTACCGAAATTGATTTGGGTAGAGTGAAATTGGGAAAAAGAAACACGTCACGTTTAGATGTTCGTGTATTGAGGCGACAAATTCATCAATGTCACGCTCTGTTTAGATTAAATAAAAAAAACATTCTAACACAGCTTATTAGCAGAAATATTGATAGGGGATAGGTAGGAAGATTTTAGAAGTTGGTTGTTTTGGAGACCTGCAGGGATTTGATACTCATCATATATTTATCATATACACATGCTCTATTTTGTTTCCTAATATTTTTCAAATGATGTGATGATCAGATAGCTAGGAACAATGTCCTTGCACTAGGAAATGTCAGGGTTTTATTTTTTTTCAGAGACTATCTGCTGACTCGGCTTATATGAAGACAGCCTTGTTAACCAATCCATTAGTGTTCATTATTTATTATTTTTCTCTTGCGTATTCCAATTTTGAAATCCTATTCAGCTACAGTCATATACTATATTAGGCTCTCTTTCTCTTTCTCTTAGGCTCCTTGCACGCGCAACAATACCCTTTCTTCTTTTTAAGGTCCCTCTTCCTAAAGGCAGTGGCTTCTGGATTCCAGTCATTCAGGTTTTTGCAAGTTGTAGCTTCATATTGTCGATTGTGGTGAGTCTTTTGCATCTATTCCTTTTCATTGTTGCTTATGGTGTCTTGATAGTTGATCCTCCAAGTGTTGTGTTTGGTTGCAGATTTCGTATAAATCTTTGTTTTGAATACTATCTCCTTCTCTTGAAACACTGCAGATGCGTGGCAGGTATTTGGAGTTTAAAAGGAGGCATTGGTGGCAGTCTTGCTATATTTGGGCAGGTTTTGTGCTTCATTGTTTCCTTCTTCTATCACTTTTAATACCTTTTTTTTTCATTATATATTTTCCTGCTGTAAGGTTTTATTTTCTGTTATCATCTTCTTCCAGCCTGGTTTGAGGGTGCACTTGGGTTTGGCTTGCTATTGAGTTGCCGCATCGTACAGGCCCTCCAACTTTATTACATATTTGTAAAGTAATTCTACATTTCAGCAACTTCAAATATCATTTTTATGCTGTTTCTAGAATTAACCCTGCCTTTAGCTTTCTTTGTGTGTGTTTTCCTTCACCTTTATTTTTGGATTTTTTGTGTAGTGTCATTTTTTAGCAATGAAGGCCTGATTATTTAAAATTAAATCTTTATTTACGAAGAAAAAGAACTCCCATTCATTTTTTCTTCTGCATTTTTTGTTGTCTTTGGATGCTAGATTGAGTGTGTTCATAATCAATGTCTTAGCAGATTGTACTGTTTGTGATATTCTTCCATCACCGCAATGAGTCAGCCTTTTTGTGTTTGTATACCGAAAGGTAAAATAGAGAATGTTGTTGGTATTGAAGCAAAACTTCTGGCTTAAGATATAGTATTAGTCACTGTGTTGCAGTCAAGTAATCTGAACTCATGCGAAAATGAACTGAATGTAGTCAATATACCGTTTGTTCTTGTACAATATATCCCTTTTACTCCTGTTCTGACTTTTGTTTGTGCCTATGAATTTATTCAAATAGTGTAGCTTCTGAGAAAGACATTCCACTGGGTTGTTTAATTGGTCTTACTTTCTAAATGCTACAACAGGAAGCGCTTACCAGCAATCAGATTGTATATATTTCTTCCACTGATTCTCTTGCCCTGGATTGGGGCAGCTGTATGTAAGATTTGCAAAGTGGAATTCAATTTATATATTTATATTACATGTATTCTTTTTATATTATTATTCGTTGTGTTAATTTCATTTATGCTATATTATACTTGTCTGTTTTGCCTTCACTGAACGAGGTTTTCTTCTAAAAATTATATTTCTACTACCATTGACACATATACTGCATTTCACTAGACCATGTCCTGATTTTCTAGTCACTTTTCAAAATATTTGTATTGTATATTTTGTGCATTTTATTCATAACTTTATGGTGGTTGTTTTTTACCTACATTGGTCTGCATGAACTCCTAATCCTGCTTGTTTGTGAATGGAAAACATGTCATTCTTCCATTTATCCTTGGTTTTTTTTATATCTGATTCGTCCCGCCAAGTAAGTGCCCATTAACTACAGAACTCATCTATCCTATAGTTGTTCACACAAAGAAGCCTCTAAATCCTAAATGCCACATAGAGAATCCGTGGATCATTCCCATGACCTGTCTGCACATTTCCTATGTTGCTGCTTTAATGGGCCTCACAAGGGCCATTCGACATATAGAGTTCAGGTTTCATGAACTAGAAGACCTGCGGCTGGGAGTATTTGTCTCTGCTTCCACTATAGGTACATTTTAGAATTATTTTTCCACTATACATGCGTGTTTACATATTTGTCACTTCTAGTGTGTATCCTTGCAGGAATTTGGGTTGTTGCTTACATTTTGAATGAAATTTATGATGAAATAGGATGGCTTCAAGTTTCCTCCAGACTCGTTCTTTTAATATCGGTATTTTTTTTACAACTGCTTGTCATTTGAAACCATAGCCGTTAGAATATATAAGTATTCTAGTTCTCTCTTGGATGTATTATATCCTTGTCCCAGATCCTTATGTAGTGATTGACATCACTTGGTATTTTTTTCCCAATAGGCAAGTATTCTTATACTGGGTCTGTTCTCCATGTCAAGCTCTCAACCTCTCATCTCACAAAAGAGCCTGAGCAGGAGGGAAGTCTCCAAATTTGAGACAATGGGTCGTGCACTGGGCATACCTGATGTCAGGATATTATCACAGGAGGAATCACCTTGGCTTATAGATTCTAGTGAGCCTCTTGATAAGCTCCTACAGAACCGAAGATTCCGCCAGTCTTTCATAGAATTCGCAGACAGGTCTTTTTTTCATCTTACCTCAAAATAATAAAAAAAGTTGTCTGGTCATTATTTTTGTGTGTTGGATGAAAAGAATTTCAGTTTTTTTTTCTTGGTTTATATCTATAGCTGTTTCGCTGGAGAGAGTGTTTGTTTCTTTGATGAAGTGCATGAGCTTAGTACAATACCTACAGATGACTCAATCAGAAGAATCTACATGGCACGCCATATTATTGAGAGGTACATACTTCCAGGTACACATCTATTCTTGGAATTTTAAACAAACCACCCCACCCACCCAAAAAAAAAATTCTAAATTTTCTATCTAATATGGTGAAGGCTCTTCTGTTTGAGATTTATAATCACAGATTGGGAATTGTTAAGTTTTGTAATTATTTAATAAGATTTTGTGGTCATTCCAATTCCATCCAGCCAATTGATTTTGGGTTGGAAGCCACTGGACTTTAATATGGTATCAGTGTGCTCCTAAGGACTTTAATATTTTCTTGCTTGAAGGGACCGTTTTGATATGTAACCACTCACACCTTATGTTTTGCCGAAAGAAATTCCATCCTTTCCTTAAAAAGGGTTGTTAACTGTTTTATTATTTATATAGTTGCCCTATATGTCCCATTGTGAATATTTCTATTATAATGTCTCACAGGTTCAATTATGGAAGTGAACATATCTCATAGAATTCGACAAGAAATTATGGGAACTCATGATCTAACACACCCGGATCTCTTCACTGGTGCACTAAATGAGGTGATGCAGCTTATGAAGATGGTAGGTTGTTTGCTCAGGCATTACTCTTTGGCTTGTAAATTATAACCGACAGATTATGTCATGTCTGATTGTCTCTCTCCCTCTTGAACGGAAGAACTTGGCCAAGGATTACTGGTCATCCACGTTTTTCATGAAGTTTATGGAAGAATCTGCCATGAGATCAAATGGGCATGAGCTTGAGCGATTCACAGGTAGCAACTACTCTCCTCGGTTGAGCTCGGTTCACGGTGCTGATGATCCATTTCATGAAGAACAGTGTCCCTTGGATTACTCTGGCCGCAACAGCAATGATTCAGATTCATAATGAAAGAACTATTGGTATCAGTCCTGATCTCGCTTGTGAAAACTACTGGTATACAGGTATGATATAGTGAAGGGAACTTATATGTCCCCTTCCAAGGACAAGGCAAGAGCAAATATGCCTTGAAGGAAAGCAGATAGAATCATAGAAAGAAAGGAATCTATGAACTTTTTAACGACGGGTTGGGGTAGTGACTTGACCTCTTTTTTTTTTTTTTTTTGCTTTTTTGTAATAACTTGACCGTCGTAGAGATTTTTGAAAGAACTTTGGTTTGGTGCCGTAATGGGGCCATTTCATGGCGGTGTTAATGTTTTACCGTCTTGAGGAATATTAGAACCACACCTAGCGGCAAAATCTCTAAATTTAAATTACCTTTTGGGGGTTGGCTGGTTCTGCTAAACAGTTATCGTTTTCAATTTGTTGTATGATTGAAGGCGCCGCATCTCTAAGTTTACGTTACCTTATGGTTGTAGTTTTGTAGGCTGGTGCTTATAATCAGTTAGCGTTTTATATATTTTGAATCAAGAAGGGAACATTCAGGTTCCATGGTCTAGTGGTCAGGACATTGGACTCTGAATCCAGTAACCCGAGTTCAAATCTCGGTGGAACCTTTTTCTTTTAATTACTTTGTACTTTTCCTGTCTACTATTCTCAAATATCCGTGTTTTAATTTTTCCCTTACGGGCCCTACTTCCAAATTGGGTTTACTTTACCTTTTTCTTCCATTGGCGGTCCATTTACAACCAAAATTAAATGATGAGAAAATTATGGGGGCATCTCGCTCATAACTATGTGCTAATCAGTGGAATCTCTCAGCTCTAAAAATGTTAGTTCATGTGTTTCCAAAATAGGAAAAATATAATTTCCTCAACTAAGTTTGTTTATTTTATACTAAAAAATATAAGATCTATATTATGTGAGAAGTTATGATTTAAACTAAGGGGAGGAGTAGCCCTTATCATTTCCTTGGAATCATTTTTGCTGGAGGTTAGACATGGTTGTTGGCTTATCATTTCAAATTTAAATCTCTCATTCCTCAAAATTTCAACCTCTCATTCATCCTCAAAATTTCTCAATTTCAGTTTCCATAGGTCAAACACCACATTAACACAATTATGAAGATGACCAATCTTACAAAATATAAATACATTATATAAATTTTTAATAAAAAAACCAAAGAAAAGAAAAAAAATTATTAAAAATAATAATAAAGTCCAACTAGTCCACAGGTCAAGTTTCTGAACCGCATGTAAATGAATTAGATTTTACAAGCATGCCTAGCAAAAAGCGGGCCAACTCGTGTGCCAGAAGCTTGTTTAACACACCAACTAAAAATGGGGTAATTTGATATAAAACGTGTTATAATTCATGTTAAATGATATTTAAGATTTTTGGGTTTTATTGCGCATGCTACGAAATACAGAAAGGAGAAGAAGGTTGCATGTGAGGGGTAGCCGCCATGCATGGTCACAACCATTGTGTGGCATTCTTATGGGCAAGTGGACCGAATGTCGTGACTGAGTGTTGCAGTCGAACCAAGTTTGATATTTTATTTTCTTTTATTCAATCCATTTTGGCTTTTAAAACCTCGTGTAAGGTGTTGAAGACTTATATAATGATGTTATAACCTTATTATAGTGTGTTTTGATGATATTACAACTTAATATAACATAAATGATGGATATTCCCAATTAGGGAAGTGATATAATGCCATGTTGTGAAATTGATAGTTATGTTGTGTTTATCTATGTTGCTAGAGTCATGTCAACTTATATGGATTATGGGAATTTTTGTGGGAAACCTAATGCTATATGGTAATGGTATTATAAGATTCTAATTGTTATGATATGCCTAAACATGATATAAGAGAAGCACTTGGCTTAAGTTAATGGTCATATTCATTTATATTTGCTTTGGTAACAGGGGCTAGCTCTTTTGCTTCAGTTATATGTGATGGACTGATATGGGATGATGGTCTCTTGTGTTGGATGATATGGGATAATGGTCTTGGGGCTAAAGCATAATGATGAGGAATGATGGTTCCTAAAACTTATGATGGGGGATAATGGTTCCAATGCCTAACTGAAGTAATTGTTGTGATTATGTTATAATGGCCTCACTGGAAAGTATTGATTTTTTTTGACTTGTGTTTGTTGTGAAAGGGATAATGGCCCTAATCCTAATAATTCGGGTATGGTGGGACACAACCCTAGTATAATGTGATAGGCTAAAAACCTAATGATTTGGTATTGTAATGAATGTGAGATAGTAACATAGACCAATGGCTAATGACTTATGTATTTGCATTCATGATATGATATGATATGATAAGTCAAGGCCTAATGAATTGTCATGTAATGTTATAACATGGTTGGATTGACTAGAGAGAGAGGTGGCAATATGGCCTTTGATTTTGGATGTAATGCCAGATGTATTATGTGTAGGTTAATATTGTTTTGTTGGTATATGAGTAATAAACACTACACTGACTTATGCATACACTAAACATATAAAATTTAGATATTTATGGGATTGTAAGGAACGTGGAATGGAAGATCACTTACTAAGCTTCTTGCTCACTCTACATTATTAACTGTTTTTCAGGTGCTACTAGAAATTAATGGAGCCACTGTTGGGCAAGAGACTTATGTTGTAGATGTATTATCCTGGACTTTGCAACTTATCATATTGTTATTTATTTATTTATTTGTTATAGACAAAGCTTCGTGAAAGGTTGTATTGATTGTGATATGTAATATTGGTTACAAATATTGTGATGGTTTTTGTTATTAACAACATTAAAAATGCATGTTATTTATTTACTTGTTCATTTGAGAAATATATGATTATTCTTGATGTATGGATGTAGGCAAGGGTAATAAATAATTTTTGTCTACCTTGAATCCAAATGAGGAATTCAAGTTTTGAGTTTTACCCTTTGCTTAGTAAGCATTGAAAAGCTACGGAAAATAGAGGCTACCCCTAAAAAGCTATGGAATTAAATACTACTTCTACTACTTGGCTGATATAGAAAATGTTGGATGAGGATGAGGATGAGAAAGTGTCATTGAAATATGCGCACAATTTTCATGGCAAAAGAATGTGAAAATGAACAGAAAATAAACAGTAAACAATAACAAATGAGGTGTAAATCTAGTGAATTAAAATTTTAAAAAAACTTTAGTAATAATTTCTCACTTATTTTTTTATCAACCAACCAAACCAAATGAAAAACACAAAATTCTCACTTATCTTTTTTTCTTTCTATCTATTTTTCTTTCTACTTATTTTCAACCTCTTTATTCTCTATCCATTTTTTACATATTACCAAACAGAGGGTTAGGTCTCGTTGCTAAATTTAAATAAGATAATTCAAATATACCTGAGTTTCCTTATTTTAAAATTACAAAACCATCCATAAAAATTTCTCCCCACCCCCTCTCTTCCTCTCTCTCCCCAAAATGACGTTGGCAATATAATTTCCCAGCAGCTTTAGGTAGCCACTAAAAAATCAATGGTTGTACATGTTTGACAAAATAAATCCAAAACCTAAACAACGATGTTGAATTTGTCAATACATTAACAAATCGATGATATATATATATAGTAATTTAATATATTCATGATTGAATCGACATGCCATCACAGTATGAAACGAACAGACGACAAGGTCTTTTCAGCCCAAGTACCCAACGCCGGATGCTAGTGCTTTGCATTGATTGCCGAGAGCCATTTGCCTGATGGCCCAAGTTTGCTATCGGCCAATCAAGTGTTGCATGTGCGCAATGAAGCATCACATATTGGATTCAGAGTCGGGCGTTAGGACCAAGGAGACTTACTGCTTCTCACTCATAAGCTAATCATAGTAATAATCAAGTGGGTAAGAACACCCTCACCACCAATGCGATCAGGATTTGGAAATACATCACATTCCCCATACGTTAATTTAGCTTTTATTGAGGGGTGGTTTTCAGCTCATCTACCTCAACGGCCCAACCCCTCCCTCCTCTCTCTCTCTCTCTCTCTCTCTCTCCAAGTTGCCAGTGGGACTCCCTTCTCCCTTATTCGTTCGTCTCTCTTTCTCTCTCTGTACTTGCCAGTGGGACTCCCTTCTTCGTTCCTATTTCACGGGTCTCTGTTATTATATATATTATAATAAGTAAGCTCTTGCCTCAGCTTTCTGGGTCTCTTGTGCGCACTTATTAATAGACCCTTCTCTCTACCCTATCGCACCCAACCCCACACACAACCCCCACCCCCCCTGAGGCACAAGAAGAAACAATGGGCGAGTGTGTCCTAGACCAGCTCTATGATCAACCCATCTGGTCACTCGCCTTCTTTTCCCTCGGCTCTCTCTGCTTTCTCAAATCCTCAATCCTTTTCCTCAGATGGGTCTATGTCAATTTCCTCCGACCCGCCAAAAATCTCAAGAAATACGGGTCCTGGGCCGTCGTTACCGGACCCACCGACGGCATCGGCAAGGGCTTCGCCTTCCAGCTCGCTCGCAGCGGCCTCAACCTCGTCCTTGTCGGTCGAAGCCCTGAAAAGTTGAAAGCCGTGTCGGATTCGATCCGATCCAAGTATTCGAAAGTCGAGATCGTGACCGTCGTCGTGGACTTCGCCGGCGACATTGACGGCGGCGTCAGGAATATCAAAGAGGCCATCCAGGGCTTGGATGTCGGCGTTTTGATCAACAACGTCGGCGTGTCATACCCTTACGCGCGGTTTTTCCACGAGGTGGATGAGGGCCTGCTGGCGAATCTGATTAAGGTCAACGTCGAAGGTACGACCAAGGTCACGCAAGCTGTCTTGCCGGAGATGTTAAGGAGGAGGAAGGGCGCCATCGTTAATATTGGCTCCGGGGCTTCGATTGTGATTCCATCAGACCCGCTTTACTCCGTCTATGCTGCTTCGAAAGCGTTAGTATTTTTCTCGTCTCTGTTTGTTCCTTGTTCTAGTTTGTTCCTGAAGAGTTTTGCTGCTGAAATTTTGGTTTTAAAGTTATTATGGGTCATGCATTCTTAACCTTATCCGAATTTGTTTGCAGGTTCATAGATCAGTTCTCGAGGTGTCTCTATGTTGAATATAAGAAGCAGGGGATTGATGTGCAGTGTCAGGTAATGTTGTTTTTAAAACTTATTATGGGTCATGCATTTGTGATGATTTCTTATATAATATTTGAACGTTTCTGTTGTGATTTTTTATTTTTTTTATTTTTTTTGGAAGTAATGGATAGATAGCGCGTCTATTGATGCTTGTGCATCAATAGACGCTTGATTTGATGCTTGTGCACATTTATTTTTAAAATTTTTTATATTGATGCTTGTGCATGATTTGATGAAAAACTAAAAAAAGAAAAATTAAAATGTGCAAAAGACTTTGATTTGAGTTTGCTTGAATAGCCTGAAGATTATTAGTGTGAACTAGCGATATTAAATGCAATATTTTGTGCATCCATAGAAAATTAGAAATTGAATTTGATCCTCTATAAACTGAGTATATGCGTCTTCTGTGTGCCAATGGGTATATCCATTATGCCAGATGCTATGGGTCAGTTCTTTTTGTTATCAGATTGATTTGTTTTTGGAAGCATCTTACACTTGATCAAAAGGGGTTGTCCGTTTGAATTTTCCTACTCCACAAATTCCTTTTAAACCTACGCAATGTGATCTCCTATTCATATTTTTTGTCAAATAGTCAAATTCCTTTATAGCCAACATGGATTACTGCATTATAATCCATCAGGAAAACATGAGGACGGTTTTTAAATGTCTAGAAATGGGATTATGTTGATGCATTTTAACGCATATTGGTGAGAAAATTTAAAATGAGAAAGCTAACACATATAATACTGTGTGAATTCAATTTAATTTGTACTACTAGATGCATTTTTCACGATTGCAAATTCTCAGCAACGCATGCATGTATTTTTGGCTACGATAGACTATTAATAGTAGTAGTTGGATATGGACAAAAAATTGACACATTACATTACACCCGCACTAAAAATGTGAACAAATTGTTTCTGTTAATCTTGTTATTCCTGCTAAATTTATTTGCTTGTGCTTTAGCTTTTTTCTTGTACATTTTCTTGTAAGGACAGCAAGTATGACGAGGCTCATGAGAAAACATAAGAAATACTAGTAAGAATGCAGAATGCAAGGAGAGCGTATTGTTGTGTAACTAGAATATAGGGCTATAGGATACGTAGGATATAGCACGTAGAATGCTAACTAGAGATTAATTAGGAAATGCACATCTTTAGCTATTAGAGCGTTGATTGCCTTTCTTTATAGGGTTATGTAGACATTCCATAAGAGGCGGGAAAAGATTGAGTTTGTAAGGCTATCACCAGTTTAGCAAACTTAAGATTTCCTTTCCATTTTCAGAAGCTTTTTGGTCCAATAGGATGGGCTGTGGCCTTTGATTTTAAGATTTGTCACCAATGATTTCTTGCATGCAGGTTCCACTCTATGTAGCAACAAAGATGGCATCAATCAAAAGATCTTCATTCCTTGTTCCTTCAGCAGAAAGTTATGCTCGGGCAGGCTTGCGGAGCCTGGGCTATGAGCCACGCTGCACACCTTACTGGCCTCATTCTCTTTTGTGGTTTTTAATTTCGCTTTTGCCGGAGTCTGCAGTTGATTCGTGGCGACTGAAATTTAACATTGGGATCCGAAAGAGGGGACAAATGAAAGATGCCAGGAATAAGAAGGAATAGGGCTGTTTTGTGTTTGTTCACTTGTTTTGTAGCCCCTTTGCGAAATCAAGACACCTCTCTATTACCGCATTTCTTTCTTTCTTTCTTTCTTTCTTTCTATGTTTAAAATTTAGATTAGTTTGTGTAATGTTGTTACGCTGATTTTATGGCTTTACTTTAGAATTTAAATTTTCCTCGGAGTTAGCTTCTACACTCACTTGGGCAGTGGAAAGTGAGAGTCTTCTATAGGAAAACATATTGCCACACTTCTGTTCATACTGTCTACCGGATTGCTTCGTGCATTGGTGATAGATATAGCCTTCAGCATCCAAATCTGAGACTGTCTTCATAACGAGACCAGGCACAAGAAATTCAGCAGTACAGTCACGCTCTGGCCTGTCTCACCCCCAACTATCGCGAAAACAAACTCCAAAGCCTGTTTAGTCCCCCACCTCTGTGTTCTGTCGTTTGAGCTTTATAGTAACGTTTTGTGGGGGGCCGTAGGGGTTGAGTGAGGACTCGTGAAGTTATCAAATGAGGACCAAATGTGTTTTAGTTGTGTTATTATGAGGTGTGTCATACTATATTTGTACTAATTTTTTGCATGCATTCAAATAAAGGGTTGATACCGCAAGTGATCCCATCATTGACAAAATTCAATCCCATGGGGTCATCTTGCCATTACCTACAACACCCGTACTAGACTCCCCATCTGCATGATGCTTATCTTCGAAATGCCAGAATCCGTTGCGCACGGGATTTAACTTCTTTGAGCAAATTTTCTATGGAATGGTGGGAGACGCGTGCTATTTTATGTCTCTGCGGAGTGACGTAAATCCTCCACTTTGGTTGGAGAACCAAGCCGCTGGCTAAGTCCTACGGCACTGTCCACTGGAAAGCAATCACCAGAGACTCACACGTTATGGCAACCCAAGACTCACACGCTCTGGCAACCACATACTTATTGGAGACGGCAACCTCACCAGCTGACGATTTTTTGGTGTTTTGTTGTTTTCTGTTTTTGTTTTCGTTTTCCGGAGTGCACCGCGGGAGCGGGGGACATCGGGGCGCGGAGGGAGAGATCGGGGTGCTTGATTCACATCTTGATGTCCTAATTTGAGCTCCCATTTGATTATTGAGTGGATTCTAGAACTAATGATAAGAGAAAAATTTTTGCATTTCATTATCGTTTTTTTGTAAAATGACATTTCATTAGATTGTATTGACTCGATAACCAAAACTCATTTTTTTCAAGGTCAAATTTTCTGCCCTCACTAACCCATAGTTTATTTTTTTGGGTTTTTCAACTTACCATATTTTAACACGTTGTTTCTTAACGACAGTAATCATACACAACTGATGATGAAGGTCCATTAGTTATAACAATGATTTTTTTTTGGGGGAAATGTTTTTGGGCCCCTGTCACATACCCGGCTCCTCCACACCTAAAACATCTAAGTGCGCCACTGTCCCCCTCCTCCAATAGTCTCTCTCCTTGTGGCCTCTAATCCCACAAGCGGCAATTCCCGGTAAACACGGTGATGGAACTGCCTCTGGAAACACTAGTCTGTGCAGCGCAGGAGGGAGGGGACGTCGCGCGCGGGGGTGGGCGTGACAAATTTGATGTTTTAATTTAGCTCTCATTTGATTATTGATGGATTTCTAGAAATTACTTAATAGATAAGAGAAAAATATTTACATTGTTTTTTTTTTAAAATGACATTTCATTTAGATTAGGTATTGATGGATAACCAAAGATATTCTAATTTTTATCATGGGTTCAAATTTTCTGCATGTCCTCACTAAACCCATAGTTTATTTTTTTGGGTTCCAATTTTCTCCGTTACCATATCTAAACAAGTTGGGATAAATTCTTAACCGACAAGTAATCATACAAAAGTGATTGATGACATCTCCAATTATTTATTTGAAAACATTTGTTTTTCTTTTGGGGTTCAAAACTTGTTTTTATGGGTTAGGATGAAAAAAGATTTCACGAGTGATTGACGACACCTCCGATATATTGTTTCAAAAAAATTACTATTTTTCCTTCAAAACACATTTGTTTGGGACCTTTTTGGAGCGTGAGGTTAAATACTATTTAAAAATATAATTATTTTTAAAAATAATAATTTTAATTAATTTAAATTTATTTATAAGTGATAAAAATTTATATGAAATTATAGTTTTTAAAAATAATCAGATTTTAAAAAATAAAATAAAATTGTCAAACAGTTATTTTGGCGGACAAAATTTTTTTAAAAAAATATAATTATTTTTAAAAACTATAATTTCAGATAAATTTATAAAACTTATAAATATTTTTAGATTATTTAAAAAAATAATTATCAGATGCATTTATTTAAAAAAAACATAAATTAACCAGACTTTAAATCCTCTAACTGCCCAATATAGGCAAAAAAAATAAAATAAAACGATGGATGACGAGTCCAAATTCCAAACAGCCACAAACATGAAATGAGCGTAAATAAAATCAAAAATAATATAAACAATCGACATTGTTACAAAATCATAATTAATGTGATGAATTTCCATTAAAATATGATATGTTATCATATCATTAAAATTATCTATTAATTAAGTAATCATGATAATACGTACTATTACTTAAATAAAATTATACGAATGGGACAAAAACAATACACCGGCCTGCGCAGAACAGATGTCATGGAAAAAATATCGCACGGATTTAACGATGCAATAAATGAAACTGGCATATTATTTTTTAATTGAAATATAAAGAAGAGAGAGAGAGAGAGAGAGAGAGAGAGAGAGAGAGTGATGCGTCTGATTTGGCGCACAAACACCATGAGGATTAATCCCCACTCCACTTCATTGCGGGGTTGCCAACTCCATTTGTTTGTTATTCTCAATTTATTATTAGTTCTTTTCGGATTTCCTTCTTTTTATGATTATTATTATTATTATTATTTTATATATAGATTCCCGTACCTTGCGCTCCTTTCGAGTCGATTCCGTCTGTTTCACTTTCACTTTCACCCGCCATTGGCGCCACGCTCGATACCACCTTCTTTATTAGTAATAATATTACGCATCAATGTACTCTCTCCCTCTCCCTCTCTCTCTCTCTGATCATTTTCAAACGTGGCCACTTTTCATTCAATAATCTTCACAGCCCTGCAATCTAGCTTCATATTGAAAGTACGTAGGCTTCAATCTATTTTTTCAAATCCTGGCAAAAATTGTAAGGATAAATTAATTAGACATCGATAAGATTAATTATATGTGCATGGCAACTTAATTTCAAACCTCATCATCCACACAAACTGTTGCTTTATAAATTAATTATAAATTTAGACTATTCCTTGTAATTATAAATTAAATTATATGGTATAACAGTCAATATACTAAGTTAAAAACACAAATAGTAGATTTCACGTAATCATAAAACTATAGCTATTCTGTATATTTAACTTTTTCTATAAAATTTATACAACATTTTCTAATATATTAATAAACACTACTCACTCCCTATAATTATTAAATTATATTTAAAAATTAATTTTTTATTTTATAATATTAACTTTTATTTTATATTAAATTATAAAAAATTATTATTAAATAATATAAATAATATAAAATTTAATTTATGAAACCTATTATAACATATATTTATATAAAAAATAATAATTTAAAACTATAAAAAAACTGATGTTAGTAGTCTAAGCTCATAATCCAAGACCATTGCGCTCAGATGGATGATTCAATCTCCCAAAGTGTAATCAGGTTAAGTCCATCCAACTTATTTTAAAGTATCAAGTGGCCGGCGACATACGCCATCAGCTGCCTCGCTACCATGCACAACATTAACATTTTTAAAAACAAATCCACTAATTAAATTTACCGTACGTGCTCAAAAATAACAGAAAAGAAAATAACTAAATAAATTAATCACGAAAATTTTTTAGAAGACGCGCGGAAGCAGGAAGCAGGGTTGCGTTCTGTTTTTTTTGGAACACGACCTCCGTGTCCAACCCGAACCCGTCGACGGTTCGCACGTGCACCACGTCGGACCGGCGAAACATCTCCACCAGCGGCTTCACGCTGTAGAGGTCGTTGGCCGAGTACCTGTCCGCACGCCGAGAGAGCGCCACGTGGAGCACGCAGACCCCTCCAGGGCGCAGCGTCCGCTCGATTTCCGCCGCGAACCTCGCCGGGTACAGCGCGTGGTCGAACACGTTCGAGAACTCGAAATCGAACGTCTCGTTCGCGAACGGCTGGCTGTGGAAGTCGCCCTTCACCACCAGCGGGGGGTGAGGGACCAGGTCGATCCCGATCGAGTCGGACACGCCGACGCGCCTCAGGGCCTCCACCTCCTGCCCGACCCGCGCGCCGATGCACAGCGCCTTGGACTCGTTCGCCAGGAGGCCGCGCCGCTTGAGGTCGGCGAAGAAGGCTTCGAAGACGCGGATCTTGCGGTCCCAGTCGCGCGTGGTCCAAATCCGGCGGAGCTTAGGGTTTAGGGTTTTGCGGAGCTGCTTTTGGATGTAGGCCTCGTAGGAGGCGTAGCCGGGTCGGATCTTGAGGTCTCCATCGCCGGAGGAGGAGGAGGAGTACGGCGGGGGAGGCGCGGCGACGATTTTCCGGCGGGAGGAGAGGTGGTGGAAGAGGAGGAGGAAGGGGAGGGAGAGGAGGAGAGAGAAGAGGAAGCATTTGACGACGACTATTGGCTGCGTTCGAGAGGAGGCTTTCATCGTCTCCTGCATGCACGCCGGCAGACGGCGACGGCGGACGGAGGAGTACTCTTACGTTACTTTTTCCCTCCTTCCGCCCCTGGGAGGTTGGTTCCAAGAGAGGATAGAAGGAGTGGTTGGGGTTGGGGGTTGGGGATTTGAGAAAGCGGTTTGGAAAATTGAGAAAACAAGGGGTGGTGGGGGTGGGTGGGTGTGCATTGCTCAACGGCTGGCGGTTTTGTTTGTTTCAACAAAGTTCTTTTATTTTTTATTTTTATTAAGTTTTAAATAATAGTTTTATTTATTTACATGAGCCGTATTTTAAAAAATAGTAGAAATAAATAGAGATAATATTATATATAAAAAAAATACCAAAATTTTGTTCCCACGCTTAAAACTTAAAAGTTATTATGGTGACAGGGTGGATACAATCAATTTTAAACTAGCGGCATTAGTTTATGTTTTTTTTATTTTATTCTCCTACTTTAATATTTTGGAGGACCATATTTACAACTGTTTGTTATTATGATATGATGAGATATAATTTCGGAATTTAATCAATCTATAACCAAAAAAAAATGATTGTGCGCTATATGAAAAAGAAAAAAAAGGCCCAAATGTCTCCTTTGAAGTAATAATTAATTCTATGGAATCTTATTTTGATACGCAACTATGCATAATTAATCACAGGAAGAAACGGTCTAATTAGATGTTTGGGGTGGCGGGGTGGGGTCAAGATTATCGTGAGCGGGGTGTTAAATATTACTAACACTGGGAGCTCCCCTCTCCTAAGTCCTACCAAGGAAAGAGAATCCCTACTCTTTTATGCAAATAGTACGGTGGAGGCAATCATTTATTGGGAAATCATATTGTATACATAACATAATTAAACTAGGAGTGGGTGGGCAAGGGCAAAATATAAATCAACCCCCACTCGTTTATTAAATATTCAACGGGGCTACCCACAACTTGATTAGTTTGTGAGTAGTGGGCTACCCACAACTTGATTAGTTTTTTTATTTAATATATTTTTAAAACAATATATTTAATAAAAATATTTTTAAAAATAAATTAACTTAATATAAGTAGAAAACAATAAAATTATAACATAAATTTACACTAATTTTATATATACATATATAATACAATATATATGTTAGTATAGTGTTATATAAAATATTGTGTATGAGTGATTAGAAATCAATTTGGATTTATAAATCGAACCGAACTAAATCATATCAACCAAAAATACACGATCTTTAAAATTGATTTGATTTATTTGATTTTAAATTTGAGAAAATTAATATGTTAAGGTTAATTTATAGTTTAGCTAATTTGGTGACTAAACCAACTGTATCAGCAGTAACAACTCCGATATCAAATGAGATTGGGTATGGGCAACACTAATATGCATGTGTACACGCATTTTGATTTGTTATTTTTATAAGATAAAGGTCTTTGGATTGGTTTAAAAATACTACATAAATAGACCAAATCAATCGATGTTCACCTCAAGTATCATCCAAATAATGTAAAAAATCTTTATGATTAATTGAAATATATTATGTTTAGGTATTTTTATATTTATATTTTTGTACTTTCTTGTATAACTAAATATCATAACATTTCATTACTTTTTAAAGTATATTAATAGATATGTGTACTAATCTTATAAATAGACACTAAAACCTATTTATACATAATAAATTGTAGAGAATCCAATAAAGTATTAAATATTTACACATAATAAGTACTAATTAAAACCTTAAATTAAATGAACCATGAAATTGAATTCATCGCATTGAAATTAGCAAATATGAATAAACATTATAATTAATAGTAAAAAGTAAAATGACAAAAATAAATAATAAATACAATAAAAATAAAAAGTGCAATTTAAATGTCCTGTAAGGTGACAAATAGATTGGTGATAGGTATGTGTGTGAGAGGTAGGTGATATATTAAATTAAAGAAAATTCATAATTTATAAAATGTAATTTTCTATTTATAAATTTGTTATTCTACTTATCATATAATAGACACTAAAACCTTAAACTATTTCACCAAAAAAATATATAGATTCTCTCTGCCTCTCTCATTTCTTTTATTGGTACTTTGCGTTGAAGATCTACGAAAGATAAAAATCAAGATTTTAAGTTATTTATAAATACTAATATAAGTTATTATTAGTTTTACCACCTCATAATCACACATATACACATACAACATAAGAGGTAATAGTCAAGATTTTGACTTATTTATTTTATAAGTATTTTAAAAGTTATTTATTAATATTAACGACGCACATAGCAGCACCATGTGCATGGAGCTTTGTGTGTTGTCATCTTGACGCTACAGCTCACCATCGTCTCGCACAAGACTCCTCTTAGTACTAGATCTTGGGTTTTAATGGTATGTATTAAGGTTTTTCTTTCATGATTTATTATTCTTTTTGTGTCAATAAAACTACATTTCTTCATACATACTAGTCTTCCAAGATGTTAGGGCTCGTTTTAGTATATGAGAATAAAATTGGGAAGAATGAAATTAATATGAAAATTAGATATAATTAGAATAAAAATGAAAATGATTTGTTACATTACCCACGATTGGTATATAATATCATGAATATCGTATTTTCTGAAAATTACACATCTATCCAAATCAATTACTGTTGGCATCATTACCCCCTTGCACCATTGTTGCCAACCTCCCCTCCCTACGCTGCTGTCATCACCCCCTACTTGTGCCAATGTCATCGCCCCATTCCCTACGTCACCGTCATCACTCCACTCCTTGTGTCGCCATCGTTACCCCTCCTCCTTTCATCCTTGTGTCATTGTCATCCCCTATGTCATCAACTGAGTTTGAATGTCCAATGATGCCATGGGCGAGTAGGCTCTTTGATGGGCCTAGGCGCGTCAGCGGCAAAGAAAAAAAGAAGGGGAGAGGAGGGAGCATGCTTGGACACATGTGAACGAATGAATAAAAGGTAAGGTTGAAAAATTAATTACCATATGTAAGGTAATCACTCAATTTATTATGGCAATTAGGGCTTATTATTGTTGTTGAAGTGTATTGGAGGATTTAGTAATCTATTAAAATTCATTTGTTTCATAGCTAAATTTATGAAGCTTTCTCTCTCTCTCCCTCTCCTACGAAACAAATTTTTTCACTCAATTAAAATATTAACGCACGATGAATTGCTAAATCAATACTCAACCGAGATATTAAATTAACAAATCAAATAGATAAAGAATTAATTCATAGCACATAAAATACCGAATTAAATATTAAAATATATGTTGGACCCTAATTTGTCCAGGTTGGACATATTTTTATCAAATTTAATTTTCTTCGATGCCGCCTTGATCTGTTGAAATTTTGCAGAATGACGGAGTCGTGACCATTGAGCCACAAATGCCCGATTTTGAAAAATTATTTGAACGGCCTCCAAATGCTAAAGAATCAGTCCTGGTCAGTAGAAAATCTAATTCGAGGATCAACACAATCGACCGCGCTCAATTCTGAGGCCAAACGAAGAAGATACAGTTAAAACGGCGTTCGAGCCGCCAACGGTGGTCAAAATGTTAATTAACTTCCAAACGGAACTCCGGATCAGGTCACGAACCTCATAATCTCATCCTACTGGTCGTTCTGAGAATTTTGACGTATATATTGTATATATTCTCTCTCGGGGGCTTTTTTGATAAAAATTAAAAACTAAATACGTTTTTCGGTAATAAATAATCTCAGTATAGGCTTGCCATAAAAATGAGATCGTTTTCAAATAAAATCGACACGGGGTCGCTTGTCACGACGCCCCAAGTCCAAAAACATTTTTTTTTTGAGATGTTTTGAAGTCCGAGTCGTCCTATCAATCTCAAAAACCAAAAGACATCAGTTAAAAACCCAAAAGCAGTAATTTTCTGCTTTTCCCTCTTTTTTGCCGCCCACTCCAGGCCAAGTGTCGACTTTTCATTGGTTGGGAGTAAATAAAATAAAAGAAACCAAAAAAATAAAAACAAATCTAAAACATAAAATAAAAATAAAACAAAAAATGCAATCACAAATCCACCCTCAACCTTATCATCTTCACGTGTCTTCTTCTCTCTCTCCCCTTCTCGTCGTCTTCCTCCCCATGCCATGGCTGCCGCGGACCACTATGCCGGCCACCACTCCACGCCCGGCCACCGTGTCAGAGGGCCACCGCACGATTGGACGTGCCTGTCAGTCTGCTCACACCATGCTCGGCCAACCCACACCGCGCCTGCCCATGCCGATCCGAGCCAAGCCGCCCCACCCAAGCCGCACTGGTGACCATGCCGAACCTCCCTCTTGTCGTCCCGAATCAACCCCAAAACCCTACACTCCTCTCCTATTTAAAGATCCCCAAACGGATCGGCGCGCACGGGTCCTCCTCCTCCCCGATTCGAAATCCAAAAAACGCAACACCCGAAATTCTATTTCTTCACCCCTGAACTTAGAGGACCCTTAGCTCTCCTTGGCCGGAATGTCTCCTGCCAGTCGATGTAGAGCTTAACCTTGTGCGTCACCGTTACCCCCTTAATCACTCCTGTTCGTCGTTGCCGTTGCTACACCCACCACCGGTCATCCCACAGTCCCACGAGGAAGGTGAAGAACTCCCGAGGTCATCTCAGTGTGTCACACTAGTCTGTCGGGGACAACACAGAAGGCACCCAGTTCGCTGCTGCCGTTCGGTCGGGGGTCAATGCAGAGGACATCCAGCTCGCGTACGAGAGGGCCGGCGAAGTATCAGAGGAGAAATATTTTCTTGGTAATGTCTCTTTTCTTATAACGTTTTGGTCATACGCATGCATATCTGAGGTCCGAGTTGGTTAATTCGTGTAATTCTATTTGCAGAGTCTCGGTAGATCCATCTATTGTAACATTTTCTCTTTTATCCTGGCTAGCCTTTTGGGTTTTCTTTTGCTGTTTGTGTCTGTTTTGTTTTGTTTTCCAACACGGTGAAGGTTTTCTGACTTGCAAAATGCATGAATGCTCTGGTTATGTGAATGTGGGCTTTCAAAACCTCTGGTTTGGTTTTATTTATTGACTTGTTTCTGCTGGTGTTCATACGATTTTATTCACTTCTGCGTGATTTTGTTAAAAACAAAGAAAAGAAAGAAAGAAAAGGCCATTCGATTTTAGCGTTTTCCCATTCGTGCAAGCTAAAAACAAGGAAAGAAAAAAAAAAGGGAAAAAGCCATAAACTGAAATCAACAAAAATAAATCTCAGGCAGGCTGTTTCTGCATGTGGTTTTCTGTTTTGGCGTTGTGGTGGGTTTTGTTTTAATGGAAGTGGTTGTAGGCTTGACTTCTTGGTGTTCACACAATTCGTTGTTGGTTACTGATTGCTGTGTTTTTTTATTATTATGGCTGCTGTGTTTTGTTAACTTTAGATTATCATGACTGCCGTGTTTTTTTGTTTTATTATTATTTCCGATTGCTGTGTGTTTTTTTAAATGTTCTTCCCTTTCCGTTTTTGTTGTTTTGTTTGGGGTTACGCTTATTTGTTGAGTGGGCTGGATGAATTTTTGATGTGGAGCGTGGATGCCATTTCTCCCCTGCGTGGTGTCGTTTCCAGCTGCACAAACTTGGATATTGAAATTTGATGTGTTTTTTTTATGTATCACTTCATAGCCTGCCATGGGCAGGCTTGTTAATTTTGGGTTATGTAATCTGAAATATGTAATCGAGTATAGTAAAAAAGAAAAGAAAAGTAAAATAAGATAAAAAAAAGAGAGAAAAAAAACAACAACAACAACAACAAAAAGGGGAAAAGTGAGCCAAAAAAAAGGGTGAGTTTGCTTTTATTTTGATGTATATCACAATTGCACAAGGTACTTTTGTTTGTTTGTTTTTAATTCATATTGTTTTTTACAAAAAAAACTATTTTCCAAAATCAAAAAAAAAAAAAGAGAAGAAGAAAAAAATGTTTTTAAAAAAAAATGCTTTAAAAAAAAACAACATTTTTCTTAAAAACGTTTTTAAGTATTTTAAAAAAAAGCTTATTTTCTTAATTGAACATGTTTCCAAAAAAACAAAACAAAAAAAAAACAAAAAAACAAAACAAAACAAAGCAAAAACAAAAACAAAAACAAAAACAAAAAAACACAAACAAAAACAAAACAAAACAAAACATTTTGAAACTTTTTTTTTAATACTTGGAGTTTTTAGACTTGTCCCTTGGTTTTTAAAACTTTTTGATACTTTAGGTCTTGATTTTGAATACGTTTAAATTCTTCTCACACTTAGATTTTTATGCGTTCTTTACCTTTAGTGCTAATAATAGCGTGCGATTTAGAAACAAATGTAACTTCAGTTTTTCTTTAGATTTAAGTTTTAACTTGTAAACAAATCATAGGTTCCTATTTAGAAATGTAGGACTAAATTGAGTTTAATTTTTAATGTTAATAAAGAATGTAGAAATAAAAATAATAAAAAAATAAAAAAATTAAATTGCTAAGACTCCCTTAGATGCTTTATGAATTGAATTTAATTCTAACTTCAACAAATGACTTAGGAAAATAAAAAAGATAGACTTAGGACTAATGTAAATTTCACATCATCTTAGGATAGCTAATTTCGAACAACACTTAAAACAAATTAAAAACCTCCCGATCTTAAGATTGGTACCGAAAGGGCGTCGTGGGGGTGCTAGCCCTTCCCCACGCGTAATTAACTCCCGAGCCCATCCCTAAGTGGTATAAATAGTATCCTTTTAGGTGGCCAACTGCACCCCAAAAACAGTTGGTGGCGATTCCGTATTTTTCATCACCATTCGAATGAAGGTTGGGGGGAACCGCACCCCAAAAGCGGTTTCCCTCCCGGACGAAATCCGGTGATGACAATATAAATTCAAAATAAGCATCCAAAGTGCTACACTAAACCAATTACAAAATATTTACCCTTCAATGAGTTGAAAAATCACAAATCTGTTTGAAAAAATTAAAACAATAGAAATAAAATAGAATTAAGAAAAATATGCTGCAAAGAATTAAATATTTGGTCTTGAACTCGATTTGGATCTCTAATGCTCGACGTACTATCTCTCTTTAATTCTCTCCCTTGCTGCGATGACCTTGGCTTGAGACTGCTGCGTTGGAACAGTGTTGGGCTTCGATGGATATTGCAGGCAGCGTGATGGAGTGACGCTGATGGGGGTATGGGCGTGATGGATAGCGTTGGGCACGTACGGGATGAAGCAGGCGTGGATGGTGAGTTCGGGCGGCACTGGGACTCTTCTCTCCAGGACGTTATTGGATAATGGGCGAGCGGTCTCTTAAATAGGCGATGGAGATGATGCCCTCCCTTCTTCATGGATGCATGCAATTTAAATAGATGTAGTGTTGACAATCATAATTTATTATTACCAAGTTGGTTCTCCAATATTCAAGCCCCTAATTTATCTCTAAGGCTAGTTGTACCAATATACTAGAATTACTAAAATCTCTGTAAATATATAATTGTATATTGACAGATGTAGTTTCCTTATAGATAGTCAATTAGTCCTAAACTATAGGATCTAAAAGCTTTGTACAATGGTTATTTATGCCCAGCCAGTAATAGAGAAATGTATCGTAGTCTTCTCCTAAAACAACTTTGTTCTTTAACTTAGTATCAGAGCTTATCTGTTATATATGTGGTTAATCTATTTCCACACCAATCATGGCCATCCCTATCACTTTCCTTTCCTTTTTTTTCTTCATTCACACTTAACATAATGTTTCCTTCTTTTTATGCCCAAAATCCTTATTTATTTATTCTTTGACTTCTTCATGGGCCCACACCAATTCTTTCTTTTTCCAAATCTCCAACCCACGTAATGCATGCAAAATAATAATAATAATAATAATAATAATAATAATAATAATAATAATAATAATAATAATAATAATAATAATAATAATAATAAAGTGAAACACAAAATAATATATTAAAATAAAAATAAAAACATCAATCAATTAACCAATATATAGAGAAAATTTCTACTAAGGTTAGACTTAAAATAATTAATTAAGCCCAGAAAATTAATATTAAAATTGAAATAATTAATTTAACATTAAAAACCATCAAAATTAATATTAAATCTATAAAAGTGAATAAAACAGTAATCAATTGAAATTGGGGAAAATTATTATAAAAATATATTAATTCAACAAAATATTAAATTAAAGTTCATAAATTAAATGCAAATTTAATGGCAGATTATGCAGTTATCAGTTCCTATGAAATTATATAAGGTAACCACAAAATCAACTTCAAGAAAACCATAATTATTCAGTGAGAGAACAAGAAAGAAGGCACTAACAACATGTCTTCCACCCCCCTCTTCCCCAAATATTCTTGCAATGACATCGATGTATGTGTGAATTGAAGGTTAAATGAGAAATCCATCAATAGATGACCACCCATCACCATGATGTAACCCACAAAATGTTAAGTATTCTCAATGTTATTTTAGAAGAACTCATCTTTACATGTCACGCCCCCAAATTCCAGGGAACCCGGAACCAAGAACATAACTTCCCCTTGCCCGCACCCGAAAGGTCAAGAGGTTAGTAACTAGCACCAATAGAGACTACACCGCGGGTGCTGTCTCAAATATGTAACCCTGTACAGTCATACATCAAGGGTAATCCTGTACTTTCTCATATATCATCATGCATACAATAAGTCAAACAGTCATACATACATCACATCACAAACAGTATGCAAATACAACTGTCCACGAACCCATGTTTAGGATATAATACAGAAGACAGTACTGTATCATACATCCGAGTAGTGGGCACGTCCTCCTGGAAGAAAGTTCACTAGTCTCGGGTCACACCTGAAAAAGGTAAACAATAAGTAGGGGTGAGCGACAAACTCAGTAGGTGACCCCAAAACTCCACATCATGCAAACATAAAAGTCTATACTATATGCTCAGTGTACTCGTGCACCGTGTAGTGTGCACAATCATCAGGACACAGTCTGCAAACAAACATCAGGACCCAGCGTGCCCACACAGGACAGCTTGTCCACAATCCTCCATGGGATCCCAGCTCAGGGCACTTAGCCCTAGCTCCACGAGCTCAACAGCTCATGAGCTCAACGACTCAACATAATCCTCAATGGGATCTTAACTCAGGGCACACAGCCCTAGCTCCACGAGCTCAATGGCTCACAACGGCTCAACACAATCCTCAACATGATCTCAGCTTAGGGCACTCAGCCCTAGCTCCACGAGCTCAATGGCTCAACACAGACCTAAGCCTCACGGTGAGAACCCAACAAGTCATAGAGCCCAAACCCCAATTCCTCAAATCAACATGCCAACACCAATATGGCACTAATGTTCACCATACTCCTTTTATAACTAAAGTCAGTCTTCACAAATCGATCATCATTCCTCGACCGAGGAAGGAGATACCCATAGAAATTGTTTTCTTGAAATAAAAAGTCGCAGCATTGGGTCTCCATATCATAATTAAGATAATCTGATTTTTGGCGATTTTTCTGAGATGTCTAACCCCACTTTCAAAAAGTCACTTCTACGAAAAATTGGATTTTTCTGAGATTTTGCATTAAATCTCAATTTTCACATTTTGAAGGAGTGGGAATTTAATTTTCTAGTATTTTTCTTTGAATCCGAAAGGAGGGTATTTTGCTATTTATATTGTAACTTAAGTATAATACTTAACCTGTGGAGAGACTTAAAGGTTACAATGTAAATGGGTCCAATCCAGTGCAGTTGCACTGGCTCGAAGCTGCGGAACTGTGACTCGTAGCTGCGGGACTGTGACTCATAGCTGCAGAATTGCAGCCTCAAAGACTCGAAGCTATGGCATGTGACCTGCGACCTTCGACTTTTGACTACGTATCTTCGACCCTACGACTACAGATCTTCGACCCTACGACCCAAATCTTCGAGTCTTCGTCCTTTCAACCTAATAGTTCGCCCAAGGTACTGTTCATTGTCATTTTTGCCTGTTCTTCATCTGGAATTAACCCAGTGACCCCCAGACGCTCACAAACACACGTTTTACACAGCAGACTACAATCTACCTCAAAACGTGTCCTGAATGCCTCTAAATCGCACAATAACCACAGAAATACGCACATAATTGCAGATTTCTAGAAATCTAGATCTAAAACCGGATTTCCAGAAATCTACATCTAAATCCAGATTTCCATGGTTGACTTCTCAACCCTCATGGAATACGCAGTTAAACAACCCAGATCACAGAAACACATATCCAAACTGATATAAATCAATTCTTAACCATAGATCTTATGTTAAACCATTAGATCTAAGCCAAAATTGGATTTCACTCAAAACCTAGGGTTCATGCTTAATTCCATAAATCATGACAAATTATGCATATCAAAGACAAAATCAAGATAAGAAGTTCATGGACACCTACCTGGAGTAGTTCTTTGAGCTCCACGAACCCAAATCGCCAAGGCTTCAAGCTTCCAAGCTTTCTCTCGCAAATGCACAAATGTGATAGCGTAAAGTAAAAACTCTTTCTTTTCATTCTATTTATATTTCTACATCATTGACCACTAATTGACTCAGTCAATAATTGACCTTCCAACACAATAAATTGACTTCCAAGGTCCTGAACTCCAAATTGAGTCAAATTACAGTCAAAACGCTCAAAATAATGAGCACAACACTATTCAAATATTATCACACTCAAATGACCGCTCAAACACAAAGTCAACCAATAATCCCCGAGAAAGTCAACAATTGGCCCACTCGGGGGCCCAACTCAGAATCGGGCCCAAGTATTGTCAAAATGCTTACATCGACGACTACACTACCGTCCAGATAGTTGCATTCCCATATAATGATTATCTCTTAACACTACCCAAATACGAGTCTTTACATTACAAGATGAATGAATCATATTTAAACTAACCAAAGTAAAAGGCTTAACATATATAGAATAAGATATATATAACTCTATCCAATTATATATTGCGTTGCAGAGATTATTGACATTTTTCAGTAGTTTAGATAACTTTAAAAAACTAGAAACCTAATCCAAAGATCAATAGCAAAAGTATTATGATGAGTTTAGTGAAAAAAATTTCTACAGTAAAAACCAAAAATAATTTAAATGTTTCTTTTCAAAATCGCTTAATTAAGAAGTAAGTTTTAAAATTTTAAATAATAATAATTAATTATTTTCAATCCATCTCTCGCCAATGAGCTTAAATTTTTTTTTATCTTTTTAAAACTTTCATAATAATTTTATTTTTAATTTACTAAATATCTATTATATATATTTAAAATATATGATACTTTTAAAATAATAATTTATTAAACATTCTTCTGCTTTTTTTCCTAACTTATTTTAAAAGTATAATATTACTAAACTCGTCTTATATTATATTATGACACTATGGTGTCGGGGTGGAGGGTTTTAGTTTTGAGCAGAACACGTATGCCCTTCTTAGTACCTATGGAAAATAGATGGAAGTAGGGAAAAGATATGTATTTTTTTCTCTGGTGCTGGGATGGTATGGAATTGATACAATAAGCATGAAATATTGTCTTGACATTCGTGAAATTCTTTCTCAGCAAAATCACCGTGAGAAGAGGCAGAAAATACATAGTACAAGTGAATTTTTAAAATGCCCATTCTAACAATAGAAAATCTTTACTGTCAAGAATATTATTAGTATTTCATATAATATTTTTATTTTAATTAAATATTAAAAATATATTTTTCATCTCTTTTTCATCCCAACCAAACAACTATTTTTTCCACTCATTTTCTTTCTATTTATTTTCTTTCTATAATTTTTTCAACTCAAATTTTTTCACTTCTTTTTCATCTTTTACTAAGCAAGGGGTAGTGATTTGTATTTTTTAAAAACCAATTAATATATATATATACACACACATCAATACCACGTATATTCATTTCCTGCAATAACTGGAAAAATAAGCTACAAAAAACAATAACAACAACAACAGCAGGCAGTAGCGCATGTGACCCGAACAAAACAAACTTGCATACACACGCCCTCTCCCACCTCTGCAACTCTGCTCATAAGTCATTAAGTCATAATCATCTCCGACTGGAATTTTAACTAATTCGGGGTTTTACGATACCAATCCCTGCGCTCACCTCCATTTGATATGGCCACCTTCCTCACTCCGACCACCTCTCATCTGATTCGCTCCTCTACCTTCCTCCATCGCTCCTCAAGCCCTAACCCTTTCCTCCATCGACCTACTCACTCCCACCCTCACTCCACGCGCGGCATTTTCCGTCACCAGAGGCCCTTCCGCCGCGGCGGATCCTCCATCACCCGGGCCGGATTCGAACCCGGGTTCCTCTCCGACGAGGGCCTGATTCGGGGGCTGCTGGACCGAGCTGAGAGCTTCCTCTACACCATCGCCGATGCCGCCGTCTCGTCCTCCGACCCTGTCGTTGCGGCCACTACCAACACCAACACCAAGCAGAGCTCGGATTGGCTTTCCGGGATTACTGGTGGCATGGAAAATGTTCTCAAGGTACCATCATCGTATCTCGATGGGTTTAGAGTTTTTAGAGTTGGGTTCTGTTTCTTTAACCTTTCCCTTTTATGTCAGGTTTTGAAGGGTGGACTCTCTGCGACGCATGTTCCCTATTCTTATGGGTTTGCGATTATTCTCCTTAC
The DNA here is from genome assembly GCA_023512835.1 of Taxillus chinensis. Classification (NCBI taxonomy): domain Eukaryota; kingdom Viridiplantae; phylum Streptophyta; class Magnoliopsida; order Santalales; family Loranthaceae; genus Taxillus; species Taxillus chinensis. Next base: position 22,422,057 of record CM042085.1, on the reverse strand, counting down.
GGTTATTGTCAAGGCCGCTACGTTTCCTTTGACCAAAAAACAGGTTTTCAATTTTACTTTACATCTAGACCATATCTTAATTTAGCTTGTCTGTTTATCATGCATTGTTAAGTCACGGCCTTCATCGATGGAATATTTAATTTGCATGAATTTCTTGTTTGTTTCTGGGTCTATATTGCGTGAAGTGAACTATTATAGGTTCTCATGTATTTTTGTTCCCTGCTTATGTCTACAATTATATGATGGCGGGCATCAATCTTAATTTCTTTTTTGCTCTACTATAAATTCACCTATGTATAATTTGATGGGGGTTTCTGCCCCATTTTGCCCCTCTGTAGTTGGTTCCTTATTCTTAATTAACATCTAGCTTGTCAAAAAATCCCCCCTTTACTTTTGGTCTTCTTTCACTTTCATTTTTAGAAATGATTATGTTTTCTACATCGATGTAAGATGTTAGTCCTGTGTTAAAGCTTCTTGCACAGTTTTTGGTAAATAAAACTGAGTAATAGTCTTCCTGATGATTGGAAATCTCATAAAGATAATGTTACGATGATACTAGTGCTTATTTTGTAAATTTCAATTACAATGATCAGGTTGAATCTACAATGGCTATGCGATCCTTACAACCCCAAGTACGGGCCATTCAAGAGCGGTATGCTGGAGATCAGGTGAACCAGTCCTCCATTTTGTATCTCCTTTCTTTAACTGGGAGGAATATCTGTTATAAGATTTGTCGATGATTATAGATTCTATCCACCTCTTTCTGTCTTTATTGGGAAAAACAAAGTGAAAGTCTTGTTAAAATAAAATAAAATAAAAAAGTGTGTGTATGTATGAAGAAAACAGTCAAGTGCATGTGTGAAATATAACTTCACTAATGTGTATATTAGGAAAAAAGCACGGTTAAATCCATAAGTGATAAACTTGACTGGGTGTATTTTTGCCCCAATCTACTTGTCATATCTCATGGCCTATAATGATATTTTTATTTGATTGCAGGAGAGGATTCAACTTGAAACTGCTCGGTTATATAAACTTGCTTCAATAAATCCTCTGGCAGGTATAGCATCTTATTGAATTAAGTTTTTCCCTAGTTCATTCAATTGCATGTTTATTTACACGAGTACATTCACACATTTGTGTGTTTTGGGAACATTACTGGTACTGGCAATACTTTGAAGGTACATCTATAGCAAGAATGTTACATACTTTCATGCAAGCATTTGTTGTTGTGATTAATTAAAATTTTCTATCAGGGGATGTGCGTAGCATTTGTTATAATAATGTTACAGTTTCCATGGTTTGTGTTTATAACTTTCTATTCTCTTTTCCCCGAATAAGTGAAACATGTTGATGAGTTTTTCTCAGGCAAATTAGGATTATAACTTGTTCTTCATGTGTTATGTTGTCAGTCTCACTTCTGTTTTTGCGAAGTAACTTTATTTATAACACTTCGTTCAAGATGTGAGTGTTTTGTTTTTTATAATTAATTCCTAAAAGAGCAAAATGCCATTTTATACATGTGGTGTTTGTGCTGCACATAGTTCACTTAGCATTTACTTATATTGCAATTTTTTTTTGATAAAAGTGCTGCTTGTTTTGTTATTTCATTGCCTATTTTTATTTTAGCTATTAACTATGGGTTGTTATTATTTAACCATCCTTTCTTATTGGTAGGATGCTTACCAACACTATTTACCATACCAGTATGGATTGGCCTGTATAGAGCCCTTTCAAATGTTGCAAATGAGGTAAAAGGAAATTTATTGTGTTGTAAGTCCTTTCCGGATGTACCATAATTTTTTGCAGTCATGTCTGATTGATGCTGCCTTTCAATATCAAGGGGCTTCTAACAGAAGGCTTCTTCTGGATACCTTCCCTGTCTGGTCCGACCACAGTTGCTGCTCAACAGAGTGGCAGCGGTATTTCTTGGCTATTTCCTTTTGTGGTATGTTCCTTATAAAAAAAACTTATAATACACAAAAACATTATCTTGATATCACATTCTATATGGGATGGATAAATAACTTCGTTAAGTTATTTTGGTGACTGGAGTGGAATTGCTTTACATAGTGATAACTAAATTAAGAAGCTAGTGTAAAGAAAGATTTAGTAGTTTTGGTGAATTATATTTGATTAAAAAAAGTATTGGTAAGCTATATGATGACATTGCTTTAATGAATGATTATTCTTTTACTGCTGAGTTTTGAGTCTTGGGGAATTTTCTCATTCTCATTTGGATGATTTTTTATTTGTTGTTTCACAGGATGGTCATCCCCCACTTGGATGGTCAGATACAGCAGCATATCTTGTGTTGCCTGTGTTACTAATTGTTTCACAGTACATATCTGTCCAAATCATGCAGTCATCACAGGTTACTGTTTTTGATTTCTCAGAAATTGTCTTTATTTATTTGTTGAAATTGAAAAAATGGTTCCATTATGGTTTGAAACTTTACAATTTTGTAAATAAAGTAAATTGGTTTACAAGATTACAGAAAGGAAATAAAATGCCAGAGTAGCTTAGGGGCCATTTAAAAAAGTTATACTCAGTCTTGTCCCAAAGTGTTTTTTTTTCTTGTTCCTTTCATTTAAGTTGTTATCTCAGCTTACATGTAATTTCAGAAGTGATGATAAAAGTTTGCGTGGGACCTGTTGATCAATTTTTGAATTCAGTCAATAATTTCTAATTGAAGTTTAACGAACGTCAGAATTAAGTATCTTCATCCACCCCCATCTTATTCAATCTGCAGGGAAATGATCCCAACCAGAAGAGCTCTCAAGCACTAACCGCGTTTCTGCCCTTGCTGATTGGTTATTTTGCCCTCTCAGTCCCTTCTGGTTTAAGCCTGTACTGGTGAGCGGCTGTTAACTCCCCTCGGTTTATGACCAATGTGCTTGTAGTTTCCCTTTATCATCATTTTGAAGCATCGCTGTCCCTTCTCTGGTTTTAATGTAACTCTTGTGAATTACATTAATCAGTATTTCTCCTTAGTATTTTCCAACAAAACCTTGTATTCTTATATTTAACTTTTATGAAGGTTCACAAATAACATTTTGAGTACAGCACAACAAGTATGGCTTCAGAAGCTAGGTGGTGCGAAAAATCCTGGCAGAAACTTCAGTGATCTCTTTGGCAAGGACGAGCAATACCAGGTTCAGAAATCTGACCTGGTGGAAAATCCAAGCATGGGTTCTAGCCAAGTAGAGAAGTCGACTCCAGAAGGACCACGTCCTGGTGAAAGGTCAGTAGTCATTTTCCTTCTTTTTTTGGGGGTAATTTATCTCTTAATTTCTACTGTTATTGTTCTAAGTATTGGCACCGCTGCTATTATTTTTTTTTATATAGATTTAAACAGTTAAAAGAGCAAGAAGCAAGGAGAAAACAGAAAAGAGAAGAAGATAGGAAAGCCAAAGAAGCAGCTGCTAATGTAACTCAACGTACAAATGGAGCTGTGGTTGATTTAAGTGATGATGGAAGTGAAAATGACAAGAGTACGATACTAGCTCCAAAGTCATCCAATGGTTTCACGAATGGTGCTTTATCTAATCAGGAAACTAAGAGAGATCAGAGAAGGATATCTTACAGTGGCAAAAATGTTCCTGTTAGAGATGGGCTGCATTTGCATGAAAGCTTGAAAGGGGTATGATATTGCTGTCTTAATTAATGAAGAGCTTTTTGATATTGAATTCCCTCGTTCTGTTGCACCTTGCACTTATTTTTTCTTGCCCGTTTTGCAAGATGTGATCATTAAACTGGAAAACTTCTAATTCATAAACAAAATTTGAACTGTTAACACAATGTCAGGACTAAAGCATTTAAACAGCAGAAGTCTATTTTGATTCAAACTCCCTTTATTTTAGAATGAAGCAGTTGAAAAGTATGCTGCAATAAGTGCTGGAGATACGAAGTCCTTAGATGGAAGTATACCTCCTGCCCAAACAGAAGTACAAACTGAACAAGAAGATTAGCCACCTGATTGCCTAAAATGGAAGGGCAAATTTAAAATATAGGAAAGACACATTCAGCAGAGCAGTTAACTAGAACAGAAGAAATTTCAGTGAAACATCAACGGTAACATGTAAATGCTGCGTGCTGTTCATGCACGGCTTGTTGCTGTCGGCCCATAGTGTGTTGTATAAATTAATTGTTGCCACAGCTGAATTTCTGGGCATGAAAAGATTTTGGGAAGGTCTTGTGTAGTTGGAACATGAGTGTAAAAATGGTATGTATTATGTTTTCTTTGTTCCTTCTTTTCGTAGCAGTGTATTTTCTACCTTTTTTGTAGCTTTTTTGCGTAGTTTTACTTGTGGATGCCATCAAATATTGGCATATTTTAGTTGGTAAAATAGCATGAATGTTGTGTCATTTTAGTTGAGTATCCATCTGTCTCACCATCTGTGAAGTGTACATGTCATATGCCATAAGAGCGTATTTAGTGGTAACAAGTTAAATTAGTTAATTAAAATTATTTTTAATTATTTTAATTTTAATTTTAAATTAATATTAATTTTTAATATTACATTATTTATATTTATATTTAATTATTATTTTTTAAATTTATCCTTCTTAAATTTTTAATTCTTTTCTTGCTTTTTTTAAATCTTTAATCCTTAGAGCATCCACTATAGATTCTCTATATGTATTTTTTTTGTTAGTTTGAAGAGCTAGTTTAACAAAAATATCTTAAAATTATACTTTTTAAACTTTCTATTCTAACAAAAAATTTAACAAAATAAATAGTAACTCTTTAAATTTAATCAAATACTATTCACTCTTTATTTATTAAAATATTATATTTTTTCTCATTATATTTATTTATTTTTTATTTAATTTTTCTTTTTACATTTATTTTTTCATTTAGAAGAATAAATAAATATTTTAAAAGTAATATTTTAATTGATAAAATGATTAAAATATAAAAACTAAATAGTGTGCTTGGGTTGTTAAAATAGAAAAAATATATTTTTGATTATTTTGAAGAGTCAAATTTGAAGAGGCTATAATGATGCTCTTGTCGTTTCCTAGAGAGAGGGCCACTCGGAGGCTTGAGGTGCATGGGGTGAACTCTGATGACAGAAGCGATGGTAAGGAGGATCTCGAGGGTGTGTGGCTGCCAAAGCAGGGGGTTCTCTTCACTAATAATTGGATCATAACTAATAAAATATTATCCGCACGAGCCTATAATTATAAATCAATTATATGATCCACTTGGCTTGCCGTTTACCCAAGCAGCAATGTTTACGACTTACGAGGGGTGTTCGTGTAAAACAAAAATGCATGAAATCCGGTAGAACGAAAACCGAAACTGATTCAAACAAAATATTTGGGTTTCAGTTTAAATTTTATGGACCAATCCAGTCAAATTACCTGAATTTGTTAATCTCGAATGCCTTTATAATTTTTTTTTATATTAATTACATTGATCTTCGAAAATATTATTTTAATTATTTAAAATGATAATTTAATCAAGTTAAATATGGTGCTTTCTTTTTATTAATGTATAATACATCTAATTAATTATGGTACGACATTAAGTATGTTGCAATGCTTTATATTTTCGGTTAAAACTTATTATCTTATCGTGTCAATATATATATATATATTAATGTATTAAAGATTAATAACTAACCGACCCGAAAATGATATGAAATCAAACTGAACTCGACCGAAAACTTAGAGTATGATGAATTAGTTAAATGCCATCGTACGTTTTTATGGATTTGACCAAACATAATAAGTTTATGTTATTATGTCCATAAAAAAATACGCTTATATTTTAAATACATACAACATTTTTTTTATATATATAGTCACTTTGCTTGCAAAGGTAAGACCAAGTTTTCAAAGTGATAATTTTCAACATGAGTGATTGAATCTACATTTTTATTTAACAGTAATGTGACTATTGTAATTATCTGTAGTAAATATATAATTAAATAAAAATTTAATTTGAACTGTTAGTTATAATATCTAATAACTCAAATTAAAGTTTTCATGTTAAAAATTTAGCCTTATATTATCATTTTAGCAAAACAATATATATATACACACACACACACACACATATACATATATGAAAATGCTAGTGTAAAACATTAACAATGAGTGCAACTGTGATCACGGTTCATCAATTTTGATTAAACGGTCCATATTGTTGTTGCACTTATTTCTCATGTTTATATAATGAAACATAATAAAAAAGAATCACCACTAATTGTTTAGAGGATAGAATTGGTCACCTAATGTGAAAGGTTTATACTTTTAGAGATGAGTTCAAGAGTTAGTTAAGTGGGGAAGAAGATTATTACTCTCATATGCCCAAAAATGGATACCTATCTTAGAAAAGAAAATTTCTATTTGTAAGACACCCAAAAGTTCCATAAATCTTTTGCCACAAGACACCCAAAGTTCCATAAATCTTTTGCTTCATGATTGTTTAACAAAGTTGGTCTTGATATTCCATGAAAACTTAGATTTTTTTTTAGTAAAAGGTGAATTTCTTGAGTTGTGATACTTGTTTAAAGTCATGCTTTTTTTTAAAAAGTTCCATAGGTATTCTCGATCGTGGGCCATAAATTAAATGGGCCTTGACATGCAAGTTGACCATTTTTTTATAAGGTAAAACGAAAAAAGCTCTTATTTTGTTGGGTTTACTCAAAATAGATGGGTTGGTGCAAAATTTGAGCCAAATTTTAAGGTAAAAAAAAAACTGGCCCATAAGTCAGTACTCACTATGAGTAGATTGGATCAGGTCAATAAAATTTATCTCATTTAATTATGTGTTTAAGTGAGTCTAACTCATTTTGACTCGAACTCATATGATTTGGCCTATCACTTTCAGACCGTTTAACATTCTCAATCTTACCTTTGACTTGGATCATTAGATCTATTACACTTTGCAAATTAGTTTGAACTTTAAATATTGAGAATTTGAGATAACATATCAAGTTTTTAAACTTATCATAGATTAGTATTTATTTCACCGAACTAATATTTAAAATTTAATAAAAATAAACACTTCATAATTATAAATAGATTATACATTTAATTTATTAAAATAATATTATTTTAATAATACAAAATAATTATACTTAAATCTATGTTGTCCGCCACGGCCTACGGGCATGTTTGGTTGGGGTGTTTTTACAAAAAAAAAAAAAAAAAAAAAAAAAATGCCCCCTAAAATAACAAAACTTGTTTTTTTTTTTTTTGAAAAACAACATTTTATTGCCCCCGTTTTTATATTTTTTAACTCAAAAACAACTTAAAAAAATTAAAAATTGAAAATAACAAAAAATAGGTATTATTATTACATTTTTTGCGAGACAGAAAACAACTATTACATTGGCGAGTTCGCAATACCGTTTTTGGCGGCTCAGATAGGATTTTGATGGCGCACTTGCAATTGAGTGCGAGGATAATGCGGTCCAATGGTCAAATGTTATGTTACAAAGCTTTTTGTTCCACTAACTAACCAAAAAATAAACATGCATCTTCCATGGCGATAATAAGGAGAGAGAGAGAGAGAGAGAGAGAGAGAGAGAGAGAGAGAGAGAGAGAGAGAGAGAGAGAGAGAGAGAGAGAGAGAGAGAGAGAGAGAGAGAGAGAGAGAGAGAGAGAGAGAGAATTACAGGAGAGAGAATTGAAATAGATTGTTTGATTTTAATGATGCTATAATACCTCTTCAAATTTAATGAATATGTATAAAATATTATAGATTAAAGTTTTTTGCATCAACCAGTAGTTAAACCCCAAACCTCTCAAATACTCGTGAATCTTTTGCTGTATATGTTTTATCACATTTAGCATGTCAACTGTCTTTTAAGTAAAATGGACTTTAAGCAACGTATTACCAATCGGTAAGCTAATTAAATTCTTTTTAATGAACTAACTATTTTTTTTCAAAATTAACTTCATTATTCCTTTTTCCGATTTGGCAGGTGCAGCTACACAGTTAGACCTGAATTTCTTTTTAAAACACGATTATTGTTTTAAAATTTAAATATTTTTTTATTACTTATAAATAATTTTAAATTTATTAAATTATTATTTTTAAAAATAATGTTCTATATTTATTTTTAAAAATTATAAGTACACGTAAATTTAAAATTATTTAATTTTAAAATAGATAGATTTCATAATTATTTTTTATTTTAAATTTAAATTTAATTTTAAAATTCAAATAATTTGTATTTGTATTTTTACTTTATTTTATTTTATTATTTAATTTTTTAAATTTTAAATTTATTTTTTTAGAATAAATATTCTTTTTAAAATAATTTTTTTATTAAATAATTTTTTAAAATTATAATTTAATACAAAATCCAACTAATTCAAAAAATAAAATACAAACCATAAGTTACAAAATTTTCATCTTTTGTAAAAAGAAAAAAAATTCAAAATTGTTAAAGTATTTATTTTTCACATAACTGAAATCAGAATTAAGTAGTTAGGTGTGTACTTATTTATGTTTCACCTTCCACGTTGTTGGGATTTGGTAAGTGTTTTTCCACCACATATATTCTCAATATCTTTTGGAGGTTAGAGGCTTCGGGGTGCATCAAATGATGACTGAAGAGCTTCCGGGCAAGTCAGAGACGGCATCAGAAACTGGGAATGGCTGTGATTTGTTCAATGAGATGAAACATCGATTTCTGAGTTTCAAAAAGCACAAGTACTTGTAAGATGAAATGAACCTCGACTGTCTGAATTTGTTTATATTTGAAAATTTAGCTTACCGTGAAGGATAACGTATGAGCAGGGCAAACTTGGAACACTTTCAGAATCTTGCAAAGGCTCAGGCACCGAAGGTTGTGATATATGTGTTCTCATCTCGTCTGTTCTTTGAATAATTCCCATATTTGTTATGTTTTTTGGGTTTTGGGTTAATACCCACCACCAGCATGCCCTTTCAATCCCCTCACATGCAACCAACCTTCCCAGGGTGGAGATCAGTTTTTTTTTTTTTTTTGTTTCTCTCATGGGATTTAAGGCGTGGGCCTGAATTGATTCTCGCATTGTTTTTGCTTGCATTATATTATGATCCATAATTTGACTATATTATATCGACTTTCATTTTGGTTTTTCGGCTTAATTGTTGGGAAGGAAAAATTTTAATTTGTATGTGTGCTGAAAATTCCAAGAACAGATTATGGTGATTGCTTGTGCGGACTCGAGGGTTTGTCCTTCCATCGTCCTGGGATTTCAACCAGGTGAGGCCTTTGTCGTCCGGAATGTGGCAAATTTGGTGCCCCCATTTGAGGTAGTATCCATAGCATGTCAATGCTTTGATTGAGTAACGGTGGTGACGGCATAAAAAACCTTAAGTTTTTGAAATCAATGTCAATTTGTTTTTTTGGTGCCAGAATGGACCCTCAGAAACAAACGCTGCCCTAGAGTTTGCTGTGAATTCTCTTCAAGTAAGCACTTGTGTCTATAAATGAAGTAGGCAACTACTCTTCTAACCTTAAATTAATGAAGGACTTTTGCCCGAACCAATTAATTTATGATGGGTAGGTTCCGCTTCTTATTTTATTTAGCCTAATAATTTTATTTTTTAAAATAGTTATTCTGAGTGGGGTTTGAATATGAGAGAACATTAAAAACATTTTGCTATTGACCCTTGTTACCCACATCTACAGAAGTTTTTGGTTTGTTGGGTTTATAACTATTGATTATCCTGATCGTTAGGGTGTTTAATTATGTATTCTTCTGAAGGTTGAAAATATACTAGTTATTGGTCACAGTTGTTGCGGTGGCATCAGAGCCCTTATGAGTATGCAGGATGTCAAATCAGACTCGAGGTTCAGTGTTGACATAAATTTTCATACTTCTTCAGTTTATGATTGTTATGACATTCTTTTGATAAAAATGTGCAATATTTTACTAAGCTAAAGCTTCACTATGCAGTAGCTTTGTTGGAAGTTGGGTAGTTGTTGGAAAGAATGCAAGGTCAAACACGGAAGCCTCTGTTTCTGGCCTTGGTTTTGATCTGCAGTGTAGACACTGCGAGAAGGTTCTTTTCTTTTCCTTCGTACTTATTTATGTTGAAATGCTCTTTTTTTTTTTTTTTATAACCAGCAAGCCTTCTAGATGAAAATGTGGAAGTTATGATATCATAGGCAAACTGACGCTACTATATGAAATTTAGTGTCATTTCTGCATTTGATTAAGAGATATATAGAAAAGACACTCAACGTTTATATATTTACATTCTGTTAGAAATTATCCCTCCAACTGAGTAAAAGCATGGCGGGGGTTTTGTTTACAGGAGTCAGTTAACTGTTCATTGTTGAATCTGCTTACTTACCCTTGGATAGAAGAGAGGGTAAAGAAAGGCTTACTATCTGTCCATGGTGGTTACTATGATTTTGTTGACTGTACGTTCCAAAAGTGGACACTTGATTACAAGAGAAGTGATTTTAAAGATGAAGATGGTGTGTGTGCTGTAAAAGACAAATCATATTGGTCCTAAAGTCTTGCTTCCACGTTGTCTCCAAAAGTGGACACTTCATGTGGCATTAAACTATAATCTTATAAGCCTTTCAGCTTGGTCTGTAAGAGATTGAGTTTCTGATATGCCAACGTATTTCTATTCTGGATTTTGGTTAGCTGCTGTGTGTTATGCTTTTGTGCTGAGTCATGCCAAAATAAAAAAATGTTCATATATACGTGCTCCGTATATGGACACAATTTTCCAGACTTACGAAAATAAAAATTTCAGTATCAATGCATGAATATCATGTCAAAAAAGTATGATCATGTAGAAAACATGGACAAAGAGTCACTGCTCCTTCCATGTTTTTGTTCTTTTGACTTTCAAATGGCAGCGAAAGCATCTGTTTTCATATCCGATTTATTTTAGTAAGGGCACAGCTAATATTTGAGCATGCTCTTTCAGGTAAAGTGATTTTTATCACAGTTCAGTTCATTTTACAAAATTATCGGTGTCATTTCTGGAAAGTTTAGTGTAAGCAGTTTATTAGAGCCGTCGCGAGTGAGTTGCGTGATGGAAGAGTTCATTTTTCGGATTTATGGTATAGAGTCTGGATTTGCTGGATATCATGTATTGATGTATATATATCGTGAAAATTTGAGTGATTTTTGATACTAAGTTATATTTGTAAGCCGGACATAATTTTCATCAGAATAAATATTTGTATAACTAATAATTTACCATAAAATATTTACCATAAAATATTTGAATTTGTGATTTATCAAATAATTTCTGAATTTGTTATACATCACATATTATACAAATTTCATATGCAATCATCAAACAATCCAGTTCTGCCCCCTTCATCTTACGTTTTTTCATCAAAACAAAAAAAAAAACAAAACAAAACAAAAACAATTCTTCCTTATTTCCCTATTTCTTATGTCCACTTTCCTTATTCCCAGTCACCAAAAATCTCAAACCCAAGAAAATCATGGTGGCTGCAACCATTCTTGCAGCCTTCGAGAGATAATGGTTTGGGGCCGAAGTGACATTCACCATCTCAAATGCCCGATAGGAGCATTAGTCTTGAGAGCGGCGCGCCTCCGGATATAGAGATGACATGGAGACAGCATGACCAACGAATGATAACAGCTGCCAATACCCTTACCAATGACTTTATGGCCTCGTTTGGTAATGTTGTGCTTTAAAAATAAGCAGGACGTAGACTGACGGACCATGAGGCTCGTAGCACCCTGAAAGTGGTATCTTCGCAAAATCATAAAAGATTAAACAGCTATAATTTTTTTCTCTTTTTCTCCAATGAATTAGGAAGTTAGCACGTCGTTACGGTTATATGTAGCATTACAACCAACCATCCGTACGGTCACTTGTGCGCACACACATGCAGACACGTCTGCTTTGTTATTACAGATTAATTGCAGTTGCTGGCTAGCGTGAGCGGGGAGGCGGGTGGTGGAGGTGGAGTAGCAGATGGAGGGGATGTCGTGGTAGCATTAGGCACTCATACTATATTTTCATTTTTTTTAAAATTTACATATTTAAATTATTTTTTGTTTTTTATATAAATATATTTTATAATCTATTTTTAAATTATTTTTTATATTATTAAAATAGTATTATATATTATTTTTTATTTAATAATATTTTTTAATAATTTAATATAAAATAAAAGTGAAAGTTATGAAAAAATGTGAAGGTGAAATGTGAGAAGAATTTTTTATATGTAATTTAATAATTATATGGTTTGAATAGTACTTTTAATATATTAGAAAATATTATATAAATCCTATAGAAAAAGTTAAATATAGAGTTTTTACTATGAGAATAATTTTATGACTTTTAAATTTTTTTCTTAAATAAAAGTAAACACTCTTATAGGAAATTTATTACTAATGCTCTTAGCGTCATTTGAGGAGGCCACCAAGGATTGTTTCAAAGCAGAAGTGTGGGAGGCATGTAGAAAACAAAAATTGAAGATGAAAAAATAATAATAAAAGAACATAGAATAGTTGGGGAAATTTAGAAGCAAGTAGCTAGAGAGCCTCTTGTATTCAGGTTTTAAAATTTTTAATTATTTTTTAGCTAAAATATGTCTTGAGCTGAATGAGAGTGCTATAATGTTTGTTAATATATGAATAAATATTTTTAGTGAAATTATACAAATACCATCTGGATGTATGTGTCATTGTCATCCACATTAGTTTTTGTATCACATACTTTTCATTCTCTCTTTTGATTGCTTGATAAGTGGAATGTTCGATATCTTGCACGTCAAGCATTGGAAAGAATAAAGCGTCGATCGAACAGTAATTCAAATATTATAAGTTTGGGTGCTTGGTAACATGACATATTAAATGGTACACATAATTAATGCTAATTGCATGATGAGTGTTGACATGAGGATTGTTTGCGTGATAACATAACATATCAGGCAGAACACATAATTGCTTGATATGATGATTGTGCGATAAGTGAGTGCTCGATATCTTGCTCGACAAATTTAAGTGCTAGACATGAGGATAGTCTACTCGACAATATAATATATCGAGTAATGATAAAAGGAATTGGGCTATATTGAGCCATATCAAGAGATCAGGAGCCCCAAAGTCTACCCAAAAGGAGATTTAGATTGATCAGCTGTGGTGGAAGATGGATCAGTTGTGGCTGGCACACGCAAGTGACTCAAGGAAGAAGATGACTGCTGGCCACAGTCAACACGCTGTTAAGCGTAGGTTAACACACTATTGGTCTCAGAAAATTAACATCTTTATATATATATATATATATAAATTAATTATTCTATATAATTTAATTTTATATATTTTAATAATTAGATTGCAATAGTTGTTGAATGTAGATTTTAATTAGAATTTTATTCACTTAAATAAAATAAATTAAAATTGGCCCGTTGAAATTTAAAGAATTTATACATATTTAGATTAAATAAAAAAAGTTAAAAAAATTTATAAAAAAAACTTTAAAAATAATAAGAAAGTTTTAAAAAATTAGAAATTTAGAAGCTTTAAAAATTAGAATAAAAAAAACCTCAAACTTGAAAATTTAAAGACAGATTATTTTTTTTCGCAAAACTTCAAAAAATCTAAGCTTAACATTTTATAAACTTAAAAATAAAAATTTTAAGAACAAAAAATAACTTAAAATCTAAAACCTAAAATTTAAAAACTTAAAATCTAAAATCATAAAAATAGAATCCAAAAAGCTTTAAAAAAAATCTAAAAGACCAAAAAAATAAAAAAATAATTACAAATAAAAAACAAAAATGTAGTCTTTAAGAGTAATGTTATGTACAAACAGATTGTGCAGGTAATCCACGCATGAATATTTTTATTATTGTTAGATTGATATTATTGTTTTTAAAAACTTTTTATTCTAACTAATACAACGACAGAGAGAATGTTCTTGCAGAGATTTCCAACACAACCTACCTATAAATAGACTTTTACAGTCTTTAAATCTAAGTAGTGCGACCATGTTTGTACCATAATTACTTGAATCTATATGACAACCGTATTTTTGTTTTTTTATGTTTCAAAAATATTTAAAATCTCAAAAACTAGTTTTTAATACCTTTTTGCCACAAAGCACCATGAATCTTATATTCATGTTTAAAAAAATAAATAAATTAAATTAAATAAAAATAAGTAAAACAAGTAGAAATTTCATTTCATAGAACTATGAAATAATTTTGAGCATTGTAGAATGTCAACACTTCTGACATCTAATCGAACTATTTCTTTAGGCGGGTAAATCATTTTCAAGTGACGCATCACATCTACTAGATGAATCGTGATGATTTTTTTATTTTTATTTTTTATCGCATAATAATTTATTTGAGCCAGTGTAGATGATAATATGATGTCATATTTAATCCGAACTTTGAATTTGAATTGAGCCGATCCCAATATAAGTTTAATTATCTCTTGCCTTTAGACAAAATATTTATTAATTGGCGATATCTTAATATTTATCACTTGCTACAAATATTAAAAAAATTTCAAAGTTTTGATATGATAATGTTAAAATTATTATTTAAAAAATATTAAACTAAAAACTTAGGTATTATTTAATTAATTTTATAAAATTCGACCGGCAGCTAATTTATGGAATTTGTTAGAAGAATGGATAAATTTGATAATTACCAAACTAAGTAAGCATTAAAAAAAGAAACAGATTAAAACTAGTCCTATAATTATTTTAATAATCAAAGGGGTGAAATTTAATAACTGAATCCTCTCAAAAGGGCAATCAATGAAAAAATGAAACAAAGAAACAGATTAAGACTAAGTCCTATGATTATTTTAATAAGCAAAGGGGTGAAATTGAATAACTGAATGGTCTCAAAAGGGCAATCAATGAAAACATGCCAAAAAGGCGACAAGAATAATCACAACAAATATTAACCTGAGTAAAATTGTGTAACACGTATGTTGCCGGGCAGTAGATGATATAAATATTCTGGATTCAAGTTTTGATAGCACAAATTTTCCAAGTGGTGAGATGAAATTTTCTAATAGCCCCCAACAATTAAGCCCAGTCGAAGGTGTCATATATATTATCGTCTAAATTATTATTATGACATATTCATTTATCTTTTGAATTATCCGTTATATTAATTTCATATTATGACATATTTATTTTCTCTATTTGAATTACCTATTATCAATTTTATAATAATTTAATATAGAATTACATGCATACATAATTTTTTATTTTCGAAAATTATTTATAAGTTGATAGTATAAATTTTAATGAAAAGATGATAACTACGATATTGCAAAAAAACATAAAAGATATTATTAGGTAATTAAATATTATAAACTCATATTTTTATTTTTAAAAATTATAAATATTTTGAAAAAAAAAATTATAGCAAGTTAAATTCAAACCTTATGAAAATCAAGTACAAAAATTAAGCTTGTTTGGTAGCTCAACAAAGCCAATTAAAAAAATAATTCTAAAGGTAAAAGTTTCAAACTTATTATCAACACGTAAAAATGTCATAATATATATAGTATTACTAGTGAAAAGAAAAGTATAATGAACATAAATGGCGATCATAGCCATTTGTGCAGTTTAGATATTCAAGTATCTACCATAATATTTCGTTGTACTCTTTTTTTTTTTTTTTTAAGTATTTTTTATTATATATGTATATATATAAAATTGGTTCAAATAGTTCAAATTGCACTTTCTAGAAACCTCACCTCAAATGTAACAAATAATAGTTTGATGGTATTTGAATGGTTTTGATCTCATTAGTGCTCAATGCGTGCTATTTTTTTATTTATCAGTATACAGTATATATATATATATATATCCCATTGAATGCTAGATTAACCCTACAGTTTCAATCAGAAATCAAGCTCTAGGTTAAGGGATAAGTACCCAAAAGAATGGCAGATTATTACCACCGAATTGATTTGCTGCTGTAACTAAACTAACGTAGACTCCTCCTACCTCAATTAGGAAAGATGGGAACATAATGAGATATTTCAGCTTGAAACTTGAATATATAAAAGTATCGATAATAATAATAAAAAAAAACTACAAAATTAAGATGATTTTACTCGCTAACTTAAACGGTTGAGTGACTTTACTAAGAAGGCAAATTCATGAATCCATCAAATTTTGTTGTCCTGCCGTCTCCGCTGAGCCGATCCATCGAAAACAGTCACGTCGAGCATAACAGAAAAATTTCCGACCGAGCTGCCACGCCACTATCCCACGGAAAATCATTAGTGTTGTCCATCCTGATGCTGCGCAAGCCGAGCAGAGATGATCCTAAACACTGTCGACCTGGGAAATTGGAAACAATTGACGATTTCTTTGTAGTCTCTGTGTCTAATTAGTGGGAACGTGCCGTGCTGATTACTGAAATGCACTCCCATTCATTTCTTTCCTAATCCCGTGTAATGTCGTACATCCATTTTAATTAGTTAAATTTTTATTTGATATTGTTAGAGTCTCCCTAATTAATTCAAAGATTATAATAATAACATAGAACTAGATCACATGTTGACAATTGGATTCTAATATTATATTAGTGTAGGTATATTTTTGTTCTATGCGTTTGTTTTTAATATTTTGTCTTATTCATAATTTTCTGTCATGTGTATTATTCATATTGCTACGTGAAGAGAGTATGTTAGAATTCTACACCGGAGAAAAGTAACTAATAGTCTATCTTATAACTAATTGACTTTAAGTATTAACTCTTGAATTTTAATAGATATCTAATGTTTTGTTAATGGTGGAGTCGGATGATGTTTTTTTTTTATTTGACAATTTGTTAAGGTGTATAAGTTTAGGAGGTTCTGGGTTTAAATTACCTTAAAATTTGGTAATACGAAGGAGAAGAAGAAGAACAGTGATTTTTTTTTTTTATAAAAAAAATTCATTGACTAAAAGTAAAATTAACCAAAGATTTCGAGCAACCAAACATTGCGGTGAAAGGGGGTGATTTACCGCAGGTAACAGACTACGTAACGTGTCATCACAAACAGCTCGCGGCAGAGGGCTTCTCTCTCTCTCTCTCTCTCTCTGTTAAACTGCGTGAGGGAGAAATCTAGAGAGAGAAAGGGTGAGCATTTGCGCATGTTTATTTTAGATATTTTTGTTTTTTGTCTTAAAATGCGATAATTATTTAAAATTTTTAAAAATTATTTCTATAACACCAAATATATATATATACACACACATTATTTCTATAGCATCAAAAATTATAAAAAAACGAAAACACCAAAAAAAAAAAAAAAAACGTACCCGAGAGAGCCACCCGATTGAGAAACTATATAAATGCTCCAAGACATTTTTAATCCATCACTCACCCCCCCTCCCCCCCCCCCCCCCTCTCTCTCTCTCTCTCTCTCTCTCTCTCTCTCTCTCTCTCTCTCGTAATATCAAAAAAATAAAATAAAAAATTGTTTCTATTTTTTTCATTTCTCTCGATTCGATATCGATCGCAATTGTTCTGTGTTGGATCGCTCGAATCCGATCGACCCATCCATCGGTCCACGACTGTGTTGAATCGTCGAATTCGATTCTGGGTTGTATGTATTTTCCATTCATCATTGACGGACGCAGATGGATTTTGACATTTTTTGGGCTCCTACCCATATGTAAATCTTCTTGTATGAACTTGATCGATCGCGATCGTTTTGTACCCACGAGACCGACCTTAACGAGTCACCGATTTAGCGATTTCATTTCTCTTCTTTATCTTCTTTCTATTTTTGGCGACCGATTTTACTTTATTTTCGATGTCGTTCATGTGACAAAAAAAAAAACATATGTTTTTCTTTACAAAAAAAAAAAAAAACAACAACATAACTCTCTGCTCGCGGTTCTCCACGATTCCGCGCCACCGAATTTGTGCGATGTGTCGATTACGCTTGTGGAAATTCTTATCTTTCTGGTTGTCTTTTGGGCGTGGAATATCCAACGTTGTGGGTTTTATAGTATTCTCGCTGTCTCACTTTTCTTGGTCTGGTGGTTGTATGGTTTTGTATTTACTATTCTTGACGAAATATTGCGACTTCTGTCACTGTTTGCCGATTCCTGGTTCTGATTTTTTTTTTTCCTTCCTGGGTTGTGTGAATCTGGTTAAAACCCGAATTGGGTTGTCCTTGATGTTATCGATTCATGGCATAAAATGATCAAGGCCGATCGGAGCTAGTTTTTGTTTGATTTTCATCCTAAAAGAGATGCCTTTTGTATTACCCTTATAATTAAATTAGTTTTCCGTGTTGGTCTTTTGTACATTCTTGTGCTTTCTGACCAAGCTACTCTTGTTCATCATGTTGCATGTACCCAGTCCCCTTTCTTGTTGGTCTTGCTTGATTCATTTTATTTTATCTATTTTTGTCCCAGTTTTGGACTCGATTCTGAAAAAAATTTCTGTCTTTTTTCGTGTAGGTTTGAGACCTCAAGTTCACTGATTTATACATAATTGAAGGTACATATATACAATACCATAACTCAGTATCTGATGATAACTATTTACCTTTCAGAACCAACGTGTTTTGCTTGATCAGAGGAATGTATCAAATTTGATTCCCCCGATCAATTGATTTTCAGAAGTTTCGATAGTGTATCTGCCTGAGTCCGGGCAGTGAAAACATTGGTGGTTCTCATGGATGCGACGACGAGTGGAACCTCTTCCATACAATACCACAACATTCCTGACCAACCAATTGCTCTTGCTGCGTCTCCTGTACCCACATTTCAGCGTCAACAGCGCCATTGCTTTGGGGACTCAATCCCTGGAGAGTTCCCCTTGGCCGCTAGTCCCTCTATTGTCCTCCACGTCCTCACAGCATGTAATGTGGATCCTCAAGACCTCGCAAAACTGGAGGCAAGTGTCTTTCATCGTTCCAACTAATAATGCAGCTCTCTTTCAACGCTAGAATTGATAATGCTGCTTATGGGCTGCTTTTGGGATTATGTTGTGTATATGTTGCAGGCAACATGTTCCCTCTTTCGGAAGCCTGCTAATTATTCACCCGATGTTGAACTTTCTATATCAGAGCTTGCCGCTCTAGATATGTGCCAGAAGAGGGCCATATTCAAGCCATTGACTAATGAAGAGCGGCTTGGTCTAAAAGAAAGGTGTGGGGGCTCATGGAAACTGGTCCTGAGGTTTTTGCTTGCTGGAGAAGCATGTTGTAGGAGGGAGAAGTCTCATGCAATTGCAGGACCTGGCCACAGTATTGCTGTGACCTCAAAGGGTGCCGTGTATTCATTCGGGTCCAATATGTCTGGACAGCTCGGACATGGTACGACCCAAGAGGAATGGCGGCCACGGCAGATCAGGTTGCTTTTTTTTTTTTTTCTTTTTCCTTTTTCGGTTACTGTCACACTTACAATAGTGTCTTAAAAACAAGAAAACAGGGAGGCGGGGAAAAGTTGGGATTTGTTGGACATTAATGGAACCCATTCCCTTGTAGATCTCTGCAAGGTGTTCGAATTATCCAAGCAGCAGCTGGAACAGGGCGGACAATGCTGATCAGTGATGCAGGACGAGTGTATGCTTTTGGAAAGGACTCGTTTGGTGAAGCTGAGTATGGGGTTCCGGGAACTAAATTGGTCACTACTCCTCAGCTGGTGGAGTCGTTGAAAGATATTTTTGTTGTACAAGCTGCAATTGGGAATTTCTTCACTGCTGTGTTATCTAGAGAAGGCAGGGTATATACTTTTTCGTGGGGCAGTGATGGTAAGCTCGGTCATCAAACCGAAGCCACTGATCTGGAGCCCCATCCTTTGTTGGGTCCACTAGAGAACGTACCAGTGGTGCAAATTGCGGCAGGATACTGCTACCTTCTTGCTTTGGCTTGCCAACCCGCTGGCATGTGAGTATATCATTATCCAATAAGTGAGAATTCTCTTTAGACTTGCACAGAAATCTTATCTGCTCGTATTAATGCATGTTCAACTCTTTTCCTTTGGAATATTCTAGATGAGCCTAATGAGTGTGTCATGTCTTTCTGATGTTTTCCATTATTTTGTAGACTCTGTTTCGTTTGGCATCTACATACTGTATAGAACTGCATACAGCAATATTTAACTTGGCATTGCTTGGTGCATATGAGCATACAGTGTTTCATGTTCTTGGCATTGCTGTGTCACACAGCATCCACACACACACACACACACACATTCTAGAAGTTTTTCGCTTGCATTCTTACTATTATCATTACTAATGAGCTTAAGGTATAAATTAACAACTCAGATACTGCCCTGCTGCCTTCTTTTGGAAAAAACTAGGTCGGTGTACTCTGTTGGGTGTGGCTTGGGTGGGAAGCTTGGACACGGTTCCAAAACTGATGAGAAGTACCCTCGATTGATTGAGCAGTTTCAGATACTAAATCTTCAGCCTGTGGTGGTTGCAGCCGGTGCTTGGCATGCAGCTGTGGTGGGAAAGGATGGTAGGGTCTGTACATGGGGTTGGGGTCGGTATGGGTGCTTAGGTCATGGGAATGAAGAGTGTGAATCAGTTCCTAAGGTGGTGGATGCGCTGAGCGACGTGAAAGCAGTTCATGTTGCTACTGGGGATTACACGACCTTTGTGGTTACTGAAGATGGCGGTGTTTACTCATTTGGATGTGGAGAATCATCCAGTTTGGGCCATAATGCTGCAGTTGATGCTCAGGCAAGACCTCCACTCTCTCAATCAATTTTTCACGAACACAAGTCTTTTAAATCTAACCTTTAAATAATTAATAGCCGGAGACCCAGTGCATACACCTTATTGCTGCACAAAGTGATCTTAGGCTATGCATATTGAGTTTCTGCAGTGACTAATGTAAGTTTTTTGTTAGGCCACTCAGTATGAGGAGCTAAGCTTAGACCCACTCTCTCTCTCTCTATCCACAAAAAAGACCTTCCAGAGAAAACTAAATAAGTTCAAACCTGACATAATCATTTTTGTTGTTGTTGTTGCTGCTGCTACATTTGATGATCCATTACGTAGGGAAATAGGCGCTCAAATATGTTGAGCCCAGAACTAGTGACATCGCTGAAGCAGAAGAATGAGCGCGTGGTGCAGGTCAGCCTAACCAATTCCGTATACTGGAATGCTCATACTTTTGCACTCACCGAAGCTGGGAAGCTGTATGCATTCGGGGCAGGGGACAAGGGACAGCTTGGAATAGAGCTGCTTGCGGGGCAGAGCGAGAGGGGCAACCCGGAGCGGGTCGATATTGATCTCAGCTAACCAACCATTCGTTGTATTGTCACCACACCACACCACCCTACGCATATCAGTCTGCGATTCCTGCATGCGTTTTGTTTATAGCTTTGTTCAAATCTGTACATAGTGGGGAAGAAGGTATTGTGTCCAGCATGAAAGTTTAGGTACACGAGACTATGCGGGTTCTGAAACGAGGTTAAGGTTTAGGGCTTTGGGTCTCTCGGGCGCACTTGATAGCTGATACGTTGCAGCAGGGTTCATTTATAATTTATTTATGGTAAATAGGGATCTTTTATTATTTTGGGATTAATAAAATAGCATTAAATTTGGCTGCTGGCTAAATTTTTAGAGTCCGTTTTCACTATTTTTATTTTAAAAAAAATTCTCTTCTCATGCTATTAGCTTTTCTTTCTCTTCTCAATTTTAAATTATCAATTAATATTTTAATAAAATGATGAAAATTTGTATTGAGTCATAAAAAGTTACTAATTATATTTTGAAAAATCATTATTTTAAATTAAACAGCAGAGGCCATTTTATGGTTGGTTTGTGACCGGGTCATGCATGTTTATAGGAGGGTCATTATGTAGTAATTAAAAACATGAAGGGTCATTATAATAATCATGCTTGGATAGAATGAATCTATCCATAAATCCAATGGTGAATATGACATTTTTGAAGTGGCCTCGTTCCCTCCTCCGACCCTCTCACATCAATGAACGAACAAGGATTTTGGCGCCGAATTCTGCTCGGCGCCGTCTGATTCCCCGTAAGCAAAAACAATCACGGCACACGTTATCAGAAATAAATGCCGACATAATAAGATACATACATATATATATATATATATATATATATATAATATATATATATATATATATATATATATATATATATATATATATATATATATATATATATATAATGTTTGGTTAAAGATATATTATATTATAGTGTGACACGCTCACAGGGTTGATTTCGTCAAGGAACAGCCTCGTTTAAAATTTGAATTAATGTGTCTTGTTGGACTTTATGGGATAACGTGGTGGTCATCTGATTTCAATCTCCACGTGGCAACATCTGTATGGTACTCACGGCAGCAAACGTGCAGACGCAATCTACAGTTGGCGATTCGAGCAAAGCACACGAGTATAGACCACTTTGGAATACTAATTTATAGGACTGCTTTTATAATTTGGTATTTGGCTGTATGTCTCCCTCTTTGTTTATTTACACACTTGGGTCACCACAGCCATACCTCAAATTCGTGAGTAATTTAGGAAAGTAGCTAAGCAAGTAAAAAAAGAAAAATCCCTAAAATAAATAACTACACGAGACATACCCATAAAAAAACACACTAATATAAATGCATCATATCCTATCCTATGCAATACCAAATAGTATTACATGAGATTTTGTCTGAATTTACGTGCAATATCAGATTTTGTCGGAGTAATACTCTTTTGGTATTGCTTGGGATAGGAATCCAATTTTGTCAATAATCTTACACTCTATAGGAGGTTTGCCGTTGAGCTTGAGAGAATTGTAGCAAATCCAATTGGTATAAACATAAGTGATAAGTTCCAAGTATCTAGTTTTGTCAAGGAAATTAGAGTGTGAACTAATGTGAAACAACGAAGTTATATATAGTACCACACGAAAAGAGCTAGGAATCCAAGAGAATGAAAACCAATTCCAAATAAAAGCCATATGCAATGAGTTATAAGGCAAAAAAAGGACAAGTGAGCATGAGACTTGTTGGAAAATGCTACATTGATTGTCTTTGAACCATACATGGATAAAAAGTCAACATCATGCACTTAGCCTTTAATTAATTAAATAAAAAAAATGATATTTAACTGGATTGGTCTTATTTCAATCTGAACCTTGATTATGAATTCAAGCTCGGAATTCCAATATGAGACTGATTTATGAATCCAAGCCTAGATTCCAAATTTGAGACTTGATTACGAAATCAAACCTGGACTTCTTGTCACTTCATGCTACTCTTTAAGTCTCGAAACCATCTAACTCAAAGCATCCAACTCTCATGACAACTCTCACAACATACTGGCGCAATCACCTGGTGCTAGGGGATAGGTATTCCAATCCAGTACCGTTGCCCTGTGGGACACACCGCTCAACCACATCAGGTTGAGAGGACTTTCGAAGTCATGGAACACCTTCCCGAAGACAACCAGACTTTGACAGTAGCATAATATCTCAGGGACCTCTACCACCTATTGTTGGATCTCATTTTGTCCGGGTTGGACATATATATTTATTATTCCATATCTGTCGTTGACTTTGTATAGAAAATAAAGAGGCGTAACCATTAAGACAAAGGGTGGGAAAGAGACAGTCACAGGTGATGGAAAATCAAATTTGAGAATCAACACCTCCGACCACGCTCAATTCTAAGGTCAAATGAGGAAGTTATGGTCAAAACAGTATTCGGACCGCTAATAGCGGTCAAATAATAATTGACTTGCAAAACCGCACTCCAAATCAAGTCACGAACCTCACCATCATGATCCTCTCGTCATTGTGAAAATTTTGATATACATATTGGTTATTTTAAAAAAAACACGTGTGAACAGTACCGTGTACTGTTCACAGGCCCAAAAAATATATTAATTAAAACTAATACTAAAAAACTTAAAAAAAACCACGTGTAAACAGTACCCGTGTACTGTTCACAAGCCAAAAAATATATTAATTAAACTAATACTAAAAAATATTTTTTCAAAAAAACCCCATGTGAACAGTACCCGCGTACTGTTCACAGGCCCAAAAATATATATTTAAAACTAAAACTAAAAAAAAACTTTTTTAAAAAATAAAAAAATAAATTAATTAATAAATAATAATAAATTCTGACATGTTTGTTTTTTTTGTCTTTTGTTATTTATTTTTTAAGAAAAAACAAAATTAGAATAAAATAATAATAATTCAAATCTGGGAACTGTTCATGAACAGTACCGCGGACAGTTTTTTTGTTCTCTTCTTCTTCTTTAACTATAAATACCCCTTCATTTTCCATAAAAAAAAAACGAATTTCCCCCCCAAAAAGCCATTTTCTCTCTTCCTTTTTCTTCATTTTCCTTTCCAAAACCCAAATCAAAAACCTCATTTTTCATCCCAAAAATCCCACGAATTTTCCCAAAAAAAGCCTATTCTCTCTTCCTTCCTCTCCACTCTCCTTTCCCAAAACACAAATAAAAAAACACCATTTTTCATCTCAAAAAAAAAAACCTACGAAAATTCTCAAAAAAAAAAAAAATCATCCTCTCTCATTTTTCAATCTTCAAACAAAAAACCCCAAAAATCATTACATATCTCCCTTCTTTTATAGCAATAAATTAAACCCAATCATCTCCAATCCCTCCCAAGTTCCGATCCGTCTCCGGCGTCGATTTCAAGTTCCGGCCAAGCTCCGACGCGTTGCACAAGGCGAGTTCACAGTTTTCCACCAGACTCGGAGTTTCTTTCAACACTACTGATGCCCACAGGATAGCTCGGACGTGGTGCCGCTGTCAAGATCGATAAAGTCGGTTCCGCTACCCTTTTATTATTGTTTATTTTGTGCTATATTGCTAAATTTCGTTTTTTTGTTATTTGTGTTTTTTTTCTTTTTTGTCTAGGCGCTGTAATATTATTTTTATCTCTTTGTATTTTTATTTTTTTTCCTTTCTTTTTTTCTCTTCTTGTTATATTTTTTTACTTTTGTTTGTTTATTTTGTTGTATGTAATTGTAATATGTAAAAAGCAAAAAAAAAAAAAAAACAAACAAAAAGAGAGACAAAAAAAAAGAGAAGGGATTGTATTTAGTATTCCGGTACACACACCATACAATTGTTTAATTTTTGGGTTTAGTTATTTTTATTTCTTTGCTATGTTACATGTTTTTATTGTTGTGGTAAAAAATGTAAAAAAACGTTTTTTTAAAACTCAAACCAATACAAAAATATATGGTTTTATTAGGCATATGTTCCAAAAAAAAGGGTGTAAAAAATTGTTTTTTTATAATATAGTGATATAAATATATTTTTCTTGTTTTATTAGGTATGTTTTCCAATAACAAAAGCAAGAGATGTAAAAACGTTTTTTTTTTAAATTCACATAAATAGAATATAGTGATATAAATATTTTTTTGGTGTTATTATGTTAGTTTTCCAATAACAAAAGCAAAAGATGTAAAAACGTTTTTTAATTCACATAAAGAGAATAAAGTGATATTTTTTTCTTGTGTTATTATGTTAGTTTTCCAATATAAAAAAACAAAGATGTAAAAAACATTTTTAAAAAAAAAATAAAAAAATGATGGTGATAAGTATAGTGTTCTTAGATTTATCAAGTACGTTTGTCAATACCAAAAATAAAACAAAAATAATAAAAATAACCAAAAGGCTTTGTTAAAAAAACAAAAAACAAAAAAACCAAAAAAATGAATAAGCGTGTCCTTTTACAACCACAACAACAACAAAAATTAAAACCCCTCCACTCACATGCATCCTTTAGACTTATCCATTTGTGGGTTCACTTTAGATAAGGAAATCGAATGTCATAAAAAAACAAAAAAACAAAACAAAACAAAAAAAACAAAAGAAAAAAAAGTGTTTTCAAACTAAACACCAAAAAGATTTCATGTTACATTTAAAACAAAAAAAAACAAAACAAAACATTTAGGATTTTCTTTAGAAATTTAGGGTAAAACAATTTTAACCATAACTTTAACAAATAATTTAGTAAAATAAAAGCATAAACTTTCTAAGAAAACCATAGTGCCTTGACCCAATTACAACAGTGAAAATAAATAAAAATCTCTTCCTCCGAAAATAGATACCGAAAGGGCGCTGTAGGGGTGGTAATCCTTCCCTACACGTAACCAACTCCCGAACCCTTCTCTGATAACGCAGACCACACCTTAAACTACTCAAAGTAGAGGGTATCCAACTGTACCCCAAAAACAGTTGGTGGCAACTCTAAATTTCTCACCATTGGTTTAGTTTGTGCCCACCCCAAAAGGGCCCGGATGAAATCCAGTGATGACACCTATCATCAAAATCTTTATAACATCCCATCAATACAATGTCACACTAAGATATCCTCTTCACATCATGACTTCGTATGTCCCCCACAATCCAAAAGGATTATCATCAAATACATCATCAGGATAACCTATCCACAAAAAGAATCAACACATACACCATAATCCCAAATAGGGTTCATAACACATCAGGACATAACCTATATCAGTCTTAGGACACAACATGTCCCTATCATGACAGCTTGTCCATGATCCTCATGAGGATCCCAATAATCGGATGCAGCCTGTTTTCACTAGGACATAACTTGTCCATGATCCACATAAGGATCCCAATAACCAGATGCAACATGTCTTCACTAAGACATAGTTTGTCCATAATCCTTGGCATGATTCTATTAGTACAAGATCAACTCATTAAGAGCTCATCAAGCTGTAGCCTCACCCAACAGGGTACATCACAAGCTCAGGGGCCTTAGTCACCTGTCACAACCATGCGTGGGTACATCTACACCGTGCTCAACTCATCTCAAACTCAACCACCAAATATGCCACCAGACACAATCAAACATATCACATGGACCTAATGCTTAACATACCATGAGGCTCTCATAAAGCTTACCACCCTTACCGCCCACCGACACTTTAACCCTCATGGCCCAAACCATAGCATCAAACCAACCATGATGGTTTCGTCACACAACCTCACTAGGCTATTATAGTGTAGACTGGCATGCTATGGACTTCTTTAAGCCCAACCTATTTTACACAAAGGGGAATATTTTCTTATTTACATTATAATGTAAGTAAATTACTTAATTGATGAGATGCGTAAAAGTTTACAATATAAATGTTGCTTCGGGAATGCTGCTTCGCAGCTCTCTGAAAACTTTATTTTAAAGCCCTGCTTTGAAGCTCACTGGAAACTCTGTTTTGAAGCCATGCTTTGAAGCTCACTGGAAACTCCAACTGGTCGATGTTGACTTTCCCATAGGTCGGCATCGACCACACTACCCGGTCGATGCCGATCAAACTACACCTCAACCACCTCAAGTTGACTAGGTCGAGCTATGTCGACCGCCCACATCGACCATGTCGTTTGTATTCACCAGTCAGGTCTGTAACCTGTAGTTCATCGAAATTCAATCCGATTTCACAAACATAGTTCTAAGCATCAATTCAACCCTAAAATGGATTTATAATCCCCCTTAACCAAGTTAAGTTACACAAATAACCTAACCTTAAGGTTTCTATCCCAAATTCGAGTTTTCCCCCAAATTCTTGGGGTTCATCACAGAATTCATAAAATTGCCTAATTCTTGCATGTTAAACATCACATTAAGATTAGAGAAGTAAAGGAACACCTACCTAGAGGTACTATCACAAATCAGATAGCCACAAATCGCCAAACCATGGCTCCAAGTTCCAAGCTCCTCAAGCTCTAAGCTCTCTTCCACACATAGCCCCCATGCACATCCCCAATGAAACACAACTATGTTCTCTCTCTTTCCTCTACTTATTTATATTTCTAGATATTCCTTAATTAATAAACACCCAAAAATAATAATTGACCCGATAGGGTCACGAACTCTAAATTGAGCCAAAGTATCATCAAAGCGCTCAAAATGATGAGCACATCATTATCTAGATATTTTCCAACTCAACTGAATGCTCGAATGCAAGCTCAACTAATAAATCCCAAGAAAGTCAACAATCGGGCCACTCGGGGCCTCGACCTGGAATCAGGCCTAAGTATTATCAAAATGCTCACATCGATGGCCATAATACTCTCTAGATGTTTTTAGCATCATAAAAAGGCTATCTCTCAGCCCTACCTAAGTATGGGTCTTTATATTGTATTTACATGAAGGTCGGCCTGAATGGGAGGCCTAATAAGCAACGGCTTAGGGCATCTAACCAAAAAAAAAAAATACAATTTTGGGGCACATTTTTGTCAGGTTTTAAGGCGCCACTATGACTCCATGCTGAAGAGAGAAGCTCTCCCTTCTCTCTTACCCAAAGTCCCCTCTCTCCAGCATCCCTTTTGGAGGCCGGCCCCCTCGGCCAAGAGCCTGCTGCTATGGCCTTCTCCCTCTCTCCGGTAGTTTTTTTTAGGTTCGATGGTTGGCTCTCCGGTGGGCTTCCATTTCGTCCTCGGCGATCCAAGAGGCTGATGGTGATTGGTTGTATCCCTAGTGTTCTCCTCATGTTTGCTCTTATTTTTCCATTTCTTTTTCTTATGCAAGTGGCCTCCACTGTCAGTTTCTTTGTTTGTTTCCTCTGGAGGTAGGTTCACCCTCCATCGGGCATCTATTCTCCGTCTGTTTCTTGTCCTCTCCAATTCTCATTGGATTTTGCTTCCCCAATTCGATTTTGGATGTCTCGGCTCGGCCCATGTAACAAGTTGTGAGGCTTCTCCTTTGTGGACTCTTAGTAGATACTTCATCTGGCTCCCTTTTATTTTCTGCATCCTTCTTGATGTCTGCGATGATTTTGTGGCATAGGGGTGACCATTGGAGGCATGCAACAGTCTCGAATAGATTTTCTTTTACAGTCTGTGTGACAGGTTGGGAAGCTCAGTCGTGTTCTCTTAGGAGCATACTCGTTTCATCAGCTAGTGCTTGTCCTCAACGGTCTCCTTTGGTGTGCACAGTCTTCTCGTTAGCAGTGCTTTCACAGCTATTATTTTTGATGTTCTAAAAAACATAGGGACACTTTTTTAGAAACTCGTCTAGGGCATTCAATTTCTTATGACCAGCCCTAATTTACATACTGTGCCAAGGTCTAAATTTACACGTATGTGTAATCACAATATTATCTATTTTAGACTTGTAATATCAACTCGTACAACTTTAAAACACAACATTTTGAGGCATGTTCCTCCTTGTATATAGCTTTGGATTTTTCACCTCTAGAGATGTGGGACAATACCATTCCAATAGATTTGAAAGGGCTTCATATATGTTGTTAACCACAGACTACAAATACCATAGACAACAGAGTGAATCTACATATGAAAGCTTTCTAGGATGTTGTCGATGATCTGAGTAGATGCAATGCGAATGGAGGTGCTCATCAGAGCTCTGTTATTTGACCTTCCACAGTTGCCGATCAACTCACGCCAACCACCGCTATCTCCTTTATCGCTCCAGGCCAAATATACAACCTACATCAAAAATCCTTTATTTTGACTTGAACCAATGGCTTGGTGATAACGAGCAACTTAGATGGAGTTAAGGGAGGAGGAGGATAGCATGGGGTAAGTTTCTCAGGTGTGGAGGAGGTGAGATGGTTGAGAATAAAGGGCCACTATTGTGGAGGTAGAAGAAGGAAAATGGTGTTTGTGGTGATGTCCGTATGTAATAGGGACATTTTTGTCACTAGAAAAATTAAAAGGTGTAGACGATGATAATTTTGAGCATGGATTGAGATCTCCAATACTATTTTATATTTTTTCCCTTCAATTCCAATATTATTTTTTATTTTATTAAAATAATATTTTTTTCATTTAAATAAAACGTTTTTACTCATTTATTAACATGTGTGAGGAGATAATTGTCACATCCCCAAATTCAACGACTAGAATCTAGGCACATGACTGCCTCATATCTACACCTAAGAAGCAGGGCCGGCCCGAAGGGGAGGCCCAGTAGGTAGCTGCCTAGGGCACCCGGCCCCAGTAATATATTTAATTAGGGGCACATTTTTTTCCGTCCAGGGCACCCTACGGCTTCTCCACCTCCACACGCTCTAACACAGAATGCTCCCACACCGCAGAACTGCATCCTGCACACAACCATACACTCCCGCCGCCACAGCCCGTAGGCCCTCACAGTGTAGGACATCTAACGATGATCCGACGATGAGGACGGACGAGTGGATGACCGACGGTGATTCAACAACGACGATCTGTGACGCATCACAACTGACGACGATTCGGCTTCTGGTTGTCGGCTGACCGGCTTCACTCCTGGACTGCCGAATCGAAGAGGAAGGAACACTAACCCAGCAGGTTCTTTTTTTTTTCTATAGTTTTTACCTTAATTTTTAAATCTACCTCTAATCTGTCGGCCTAAGATTGGATTTGGATAGAATTTTATTCATATTGAGTCGGTCCGTCAATAACCCTACAACTAATAATAGCATAGGTACTCTAATGTATTTTAACTACTTAATTAATAGTTGTCCAAATAGATAAATGAAAGAAGAAGATGAAAAAGATGAAGAATCATTGAATAAGAAATCTAAGTTTAAATTCACATCTTTGATTTCATATGTTTGGCACTTAATAAGAAATATCACAATAATTTCTTATTTTATTTTATTTTATATTATATATATAAAATTAAAATTGCACATATATTTCTAAAACTGGTAACAGTGGCACCTTGTGATTTCATACGAAGACATGAAACTTTAAGTATTGCTGAACCTTCAGCCAAATGTTGCTCTATTAATATTTTACTACGAAAATTCAAGCTCTCATTTTCAGAAATTTACAATTACCTAAGCATTTAGCATTGTGTGTTTCTTGCCGTTGCAAGAGATGGAAGTAACATAACCAGGACTGTGATTATAACAGTTGTTGCAATAGTTTTTGTGTTTCTTGTCGTTCTCATTGGTTGTGTTTGTGGAGAAAGAAACCACGAGAGAAGCTGGAAAGTACTTACGGTGAGTTGAATACTAAAGTCTCATTCGTATACTTTGGTGAAATAGTTGTGATATTTCACATAAAGCATGTTTTTCACTCATTATTGAAATCCTTATTCATAGCAAATAGTTTCTCGGTATTGTACATTTATGTTTAATTATATATGTTATGGTATTTATAATTTTTTTCATTCTTTAAAACAACAGATGAATAACAAACTATTTGTGTTTTGGTAACTAATGGAAATGATGATCCTGCTCAGATTAATCGGGAATGTTATATTATTAGTTTCTTTATTTACATTTGGAATGATGAGAGGTGAGAAATGATCGAAATAAAAATTATTCTTTTGAATTGATTATTATATCATGTAAGTGTTATTTTATATTTACGATAGTATGTTTTGATGTTTTAAATTAATAGTTGTAGATTTTAGTTTAGAATTATTAGGAAGTTTAGGTAGGTTATGAAAATTTTAAGTTCAATAACTAAAACTTAAACAAAATAGGGGTACTTTTTTAAAAGCTTGCCTTAATCGCCTAGGGCATCCGATTTCTTCGGGCCGGTCCTGCTAAGAAGTCAAGGGGTCGGTGACTAGCATCTAATAGAGACTACAAAGTGGGTACTGTTTCAAATCACCTAATACAGTCACACAACAAGGGTACAATTATATAGACAAACAATCACAAGATATGTAAAATAAATCAAATCATTATGTATACGTATCATTGTTAAATAATTGTTCGGGAAATCAAAACCAAATCAATACAACACATATTCATTACAACACATCAAAAGAAATCACGACAAAAATAAAGGTCATGAGCTTAAAAGCTCGGTAGATGATTATCACTCCACATTCCCCTCCAAGGTTAAACATATCCAGTACTATGTGCAAAGTGTATATGTGCGAGTGTAGTGACCTACTCATGCTCAACAAATAGTTAACATATATAGTAATATATCATATCATAATTACTTCATACCTTATGCCCCATCACAATATCATAAATCATACCACATTTTAACTCATATCATCATCACAACATAGTTCACATCATAACACATTATAATAACACATAACACCACATAGATCACATCAAAACAATTCACATTCGTACTTTGCCGTGATCACTGTGCTTTATCGCACCAATGTCCTTGACCGAACCAATAAGACTTTACCGTACCATTGCCCTTTATCGGGCTATTATCCTTTATCAAATCACTGTTCTTTACCGGACCTCATCACAACAGATATAGTACACTATATAACAAGAACACACACCAACAATATCAACATTTCAAGTTCATAGTTGCCACATCATACACATCATCATATTAGCATACAAGCTCAATATATCAAACTAGGAAATCACGTATCATCATAATCAATACAAAAGACTTGAAAAGAGTTATACTGGCAAAACACTCCTGCACATGGCAGCACACGTGACCCCCTCGCCATGTACACGTGCACACCCCTACACGTGGTGCTGCACGTGGCGCCCATCAACACGTGCATACCTTGGCTGTGCCGCCATAACGCACCCTACCTCCTGTTATGCTCAAGCTTAACCAAACTATCTTTAACCCTCAAGTCCTAGTCCTCAACATCACCTTTGAAAGGCAAATACTATTGTCTAGATCTTCTATCTCAGTTATATGCATAATTTGTTTATTCTATGTTCAACCCTTAGTTTAATCTATTCTAGATAAAGCTAAACCCTAATAGAGACGTAAAAGGATAGAACCACTTACCTCGAACACGTAGGAACCAACTACATCTGCTGGGACACCCACGAACGACTTAAATCTCCAAACTTTGGCTTCTCTCACTCTCTCTCGCTCTCTCTTGCGATGACAGATAGGGCTCTCCCAATGTAAAGAATCATCAACCTACATCCTAGGATGGCATTCCTATTTATAGAAACAATCTCCCTCTGTCCTACAGTCCTAATTTCATCCTAATTTTATTATAATATTAATTTTTTGTTCATTAAGTAACCTCTTTTATCGGATTTTATAATCTTACTATACCTTTGCTTTCTTATCCACCAAATAAACCTTTTTAAGCTAAGAGAAGTACCAAAAAAACCCTTAGATAATTAAACCCAAATCTCTTATAATATTAATAATATAAAATCATAAAACAACTGAATTGACTAATTAGCCATTTAATTTGCTACTATTTATTACTATAATATTCCTGAGTAATTCAGACTCCAAATAAATCTCAATTATAGTCAAAACGACTGCATTTTCAGTTACATCATTAAAATGATGTCCTTAAACTCAAATATGGGCTATTTACTTCAATTACATACTATTTACCATCTTACTTCAAATACGGATCATTATAATAATAAATGTGAAGAGAGAGAAAAAGTAATATTATATAACGTAAAGATTGAATAGTTACTTTTCACAAATAAAAAATAACTATAACATTCTTCAAAGAGAAATGAAGTGTGTTAAAGTAATATTTGGGATTAGATTTTCTATTTTTAAGGAATAAGGAGTCTCCTGAAAATGCTCTTAAGCATGCTTTACCTAAGTATTTTTAAAAAACTAAAAGTGGACACATGTTTTAAAATTATTAAAAATATATATTGTTTTAGGTTATGAATTTTAAAAACAAATTCTATTTGATATTAGAGAAAACATGTTTTAAAAATTGTAATTTTTTAAATTAGATCCCATGAAAATTAGGAAAAAAAAAATGTTGAGCCCGAGAGGAAATAAAAAATAAAATATCTAAAGCTCTCGCTAAAATAAGTTTAAATTTAAAAAGATATGAAAAGTTATTTTTAAAAATAAATATTTTATTCAAATGATGATTTAATGAAAGTATTATTTTATTCAAAAAAGATGTATCAAATTGCTTTTAAATTTTAAATTTTATTTTTAAAAACAAAATCTTTTTCAAAAACAAACAACAGTACCAAATTGGGTCCACTTAAAATCCTGTTTTAGTGATTGGTTTTAGATTATATGCCGAAGAATATTTTTCATAAAATGATAAATAACAAATTAATTCTGCACTTAAAACGACAATAAAATAATTATTATACATATTATTATAATTATTTATGATATACATAAGACAAATCCAAGGATGAAATTGAAAACGTAAAAATTGTACAATAATTTAAAACCATTCAATATTCAACATGTAATAAATCATTAATTTTTAGTATATTTTAGATCATAATTTTTCATTCAAGATGTGTTTTAAAGTATCCGTGGAGGACGCGACGAGCCCGGATAATATTTGAACATAAGAAATACTGAAATATGCACTACACCCATTTCCGGCCCTAAGAGCATCCACACCAGTTTCATCTTCTCTATTCCTATTTTGATGGATGTATAGTAAAATTTAAAAATATTTAAAAAATTACATGCATCAGGTTTTTCATATCTATCTCTATAAAATAAATTATAATTTTTTATTTTTTATTTAATATTTTTTAATCTCATCTATTTATTACAAGCAATTAAAAATACATATAACAAGAAATATATTTTAAAAATATTTAGAAGATGAATAGTAATTCTCCAAATATAGAGATTTTCTCTTCAATCTCTATTTTTATTTTTTAAATTTTAGAGTTTGAAAGATTTGATGTAGGATTTTTTTTTTTAAATTTAAAATTTTATTTAAATTTTAAATTTTGAAGGATCTAGTATTGATGTTCTAACACTTACACGGCCAGAATATATGTGAAAAGTTTAAGGTCTTACACACACACACACATATATATATATATATATATATATATATATATATATATATATATATATATATTTCTGTAGTACTAGTATACGACTCATCCCCTGGATACATGCCCCCAGTTCCCATCGCATTGCCCTGTAATCTAAATGCATTTGTCTTCTATTAAACAAATGTCAACTCAATCGCCATTGTTTTCTCTTCCAAATATTAATTTATATTATACGACACGTAAATAACAACACTCCTTGGTACTTCCTCTTTAGATCTAGCTACTAATATAATTCTAATATAGTGAATGTGCATGCCACTAAATATGCAACCTCTCTTATTCAGATAATATAATATTGAAACAAAAAAAAGACATTAATTTCTTAGTGAAAGAGCCGCATTAATGTTCATGGGTTACAATTAAATAGAATATTTTTAATGAAACTTGCTCGCCCGAGCCGAAAGGGGAGAAAAATATGTCAAGAAATGGATGAAATGCCAATAAACATTAGGGAAGGAACCTATTGGTGTCTCACGGGTTCAGAAGAGTCAGGAAAGAATTTACCGCATGATTTTTTATTGTCAAAAATTATTTGATAGAGGATAAAAAGTTAATGGAAAGCATACTACATTGATCAACAAATACAATTACTTAATTTATTTTATTGCTTTTTTTTTTTTTTGAGTAGAACTGCCATCACAGATACAACAAATCAAGAAACGAGGAAGGAGATGACAAAACAGAATAAAAGGAAAAAGACCGGTCCGATACGGTCCGAAGAAATTATTTATTAAAATGAAAAAAGTTAAATTGCATATTATTCGGTAACTATTTATAAGTAGTATGATAATATATCTATTCAATGCAAATCCAAATTATTTTAACTTTAATTAAAATGAACATAGAAGATATAAATATATAAGGGTGATGATCAGAGCCATTCAATTATTATCGAACAGTCTAAATCACATTATCATTCGATTATAGCAAGTATTATAATAGATAAATAGATCAGGTAGATAAATATATAAGGGTGATGATCAGGTACTGTAGCAAGTATTATAATAGATAAATAGTTAAATAAAATTAGGATATGAACTGTTTGATCATGATTAAATGACTATGATCCCAATGTGTTTATTGTTTTCCATTTCTATTTATCAATCCCATATATATATATATATATATATATATATATATATATATATATATATAAATTTTGTTTCTATTAAGCTCAATAATCATGATACGGTATCTTTATTTATTTAGAACTAATTCTTTAATTATATGTAGTTAAAATATGAGGTGAACAAAGTGATCCTTCATTTTCTCTGATATATTTCCTCTTGAACTAATATAACTTTAATTTTATTATATTTTTCCTTAATAGTGTTATATTCACCTAGGTTGGATAAACTCAAGAAGAAATGAGTTAATGATTAATTGAACTAAAAATGAATCACTCACATACATGAACTTTTGATTTCAATATTTGCTATTGGATTCATCATATTTGTTATATGATTATTAATGGGTTATGGCCAGTCATTAAGGTTCTTACAATGGACTTTGGTCATGGATGCATAAGTATATTTACTTGATTTATTTTATTATCTTTTCTGGTTTTCTTTTACGCATTTTTTATTTCTTTTTTGCCAGCACAAATCTTAATTGTGTTAATTTTAAACTAGTATATTAATTGCAAATAGTTTCTTCAATTACATTAGTCATTTTAGGATTATTTAAACACAGAAAAATAATCTGATAGTATTACTTTTCAAAAAAATAATTTAATAATATAGTTTAAAATTCGAATATGAAAGTAGAGTAACTTTTTACCTCATTAAAAAATTGGATACTTTTTAAATCGGTGTTTCAAAAGTCTTATCCTATGGTATAGATGGGGTTGCAATACAGAGCTTAAATGCATATTATACATATTGCAGTACACACATGAAGCCTACCGCGATACACAAAATAAAAATAAATAAATAAATAAAATAAAATAAAAATAAAAAACCTGAGGTAAACTAAAAATAAATTAACTAACTTAAACTAAATCCAAATAAAAACTTAAACTAAAACTAAATAAAAATATAAACTAAGATAAAACTAAAAATACTAAACTAAATAAAAAATCCGAAAACTAACGCCCATAAATATTAATAAAGAATGTAAATAAAGAAACTAAACTAAATTTTAGTTTTATTTTTTATTTATTTTTTTTAATTTTGTTAAACTAAACTTGAACTAATAAAATAAATTAAACTAAAATTTAGATTTGTTTATTTATTTAGCTTTTTAATAGGTTTTTAAGGCCTTTAGTTTTATGATTTTTTTATTTAATTAGTTTAGCTTAGGTTTAATTTAGTTTAATTTAGCATTTTTTAGTTTTACTTTAGTTTAGATTTTTATTTGAGTTCAGTTTAATTTATTTAGCTTTAGTTTAGTGTTGATTTTTGTTTAGGTTTAATAGCTTGGTTAGTTAGTTTAGTTTATTTTTAATTTATTTATGTTTAGTTTAATTAGCTTAGATTTTTTAGCTTATATTTTAATTTTTTATTTTTAGTTTTAGTTTTTTTTACTTTATTTCAATCTATAATTATTAATTTTATTTTGTGTACGTTGGCAGGCTGCATATATTTAACACTGTACATATAATTCGAGTGTGAGTTGGCTGCTGTGGGGGAAAAAGCCACACCGTGTGGCTTTTTCATTTTTAACTATCTTGTTGTTATTTGTTTCAAAAATCAACCGTTAGATATTATATTCATATAGTTTATGTTATACATATAAAATTTTATAGCAATCTAACGGTTAATTTTGCACAAATGAAATTACAAAAAAAAATAAATAAATAAATTAATTTGTTTAGTATTTTAATTTATTTATCTTTTTATTTTTTGTAATTTCATTTGTGCAAAATCAACCGTCAGATTGCTATAAAATTTTACAGGCATGACATAAACTACATGAATATAACATCTAATGGTTGATTTTTGAAACAAACAACAACAAGATAGCTAAAAATGAAAAAGCCTTACGGTGCGTCTTTTTTCTCCCAACAGCCAACTCGCGCTCATATAATTCATATCTAACATCTGTATTGCGATGTTACACGTAAAAATTATGTATTCAATTTTGTGAAACTCGGATTCAAAGAATCTATTTTTGGTACATTTAAAATATTACTTTATTTTTGAATTCAAAATTTTAAATTATGTTATTAAAATAAAAATTCATATGGCGCCAAATTAAACATAAAATTTAAAAAAAACTAAAAGTATATAAATTTTGGAGTAATGAATAGATTATGCAGGTAATTTGCGGGAGCATTTTTATTATCATTAGATTGATATTATTATTTTTTAAAACTTTTTATTCATACCAATCTAACGACAGAGAGTGTTCCTGCACAAAATTTCCGATACAATTTACCTACAAATAGACTTTTCTTAATTTTTTACTATATGGTTTATTACCTGTTTTCTTCGTTGGGTAGATATCGTTAATTTCCCAAACTGAAAGTGTTGGATAATCATTATCTCTCAAATGATACAATGAAAATAAATATGATATGAAATGACTTTTGTAGGTCATTTTCTTCCATCTGCAAGTTTTCTCTGCATCCCAAAAATGTCCATTAGGTGCATGTGCCAAAATGCACCGCAATAAACGCATCAAACCAATTATCATGCTCTGTGGAACCTAGTATCCACACACATGCATGTACATATGTACAAAGTCAATTATATATAAAATTTAAAGTAGGTAATTAAATTATCAAAAATATTTTGGTGGAAGTAATATGTGT
Organism: Taxillus chinensis; assembly: GCA_023512835.1. Classification (NCBI taxonomy): domain Eukaryota; kingdom Viridiplantae; phylum Streptophyta; class Magnoliopsida; order Santalales; family Loranthaceae; genus Taxillus; species Taxillus chinensis. The sequence goes on along the minus strand of CM042085.1, from coordinate 22,383,650 downwards.
ATGTGTATATATATATATATATATATATATATATATATATATATATATATATATATATATATATATATATATTGAAGTCGTAGTAAAATGAGATTCTGCAGTTTCATCTTTTATATGAATCTTTTAATCTGATCCATTGAATCTTCATTTAAGGTTTAAATTTGAGTCTCATTTAATTGTATCACTACTGGAATTTATGTAGCAAAATTATAGTTAAATAAAAGTTTAGTATGAATCTTGAAATACAGATTTAATGATTTAGATTAAAAATTCTTAACATATATATATATACACACAATATATATTGGTGGCGCAACCGTTCCCCCGACCCCGACGACGGGTGTGGCTGGTGATACGAAAGGGCAATCTTCTTCGTCCTATTATCTGCATCCTTCAGACAATCCCGGTGTTGTCATCACACCGGTGCAACTGAAAGGAGACAACTATGAGGAATGGGCGCGCTCGATGCGCAACGCTCTTCGCGCCAAACAGAAACTTGGATTCATTGATGGCACATGTGTAAAGCCTGATGATGGATCATCTGACATTGAAGACTGGTGGATGGTGAATTCTATGGTCGTAGCATGGGTTTTTAATACAATTGAACCAACGCTACGCTCCACCATCACCTATACGAAAATCGTGAAGGATCTTTGGGAGGATATTAAATAGCGGTTTTCCATTGGAAACGGGCCGCGTGTTCATCAATTGAAGGTCGGCCTTGCTGCTTGTAAGCAACAAGGACAAGCTGTCGTCGGATACTACGGCAGATTGAAGGTGATGTGGGATGAATTGGTCAACTATGAGCCAATACCCACATGTCGTTATAGTGGTTGCAAGTGCAATCTTTCCACCGATTTTGACAGGAAGCGAGAAGAAGAACGGGTACATCAATTTTTGATGGGACTCGATGATGTGGTCTATGGAACAGTGCGTTCCAATATTTGAGTATGGAACCGTTACCGAGTCTCAATAAGGCCTATGCCTTGATTATACAAGAAGAGCGACACCGCAATATTGCACGTCACAAGGAAGACGGAAGCGAGGCGGTGAGTTTTGCTATGTAGACTGGACCTAAAGTTGCCGTTGTTCGTGCTAAGAAGACTGGGATGTGTTCTCATTGTGGTCGGTCTGGACATACGGGCACTGACTGCTTTCAAGTGCATGGTAATCCGGACTGGTGGGGTGACAGACCACGAATGACAGGGAAAGGGGTTGGTCGTGGCCATAGAGGTGTCAATCAACCACCCATGGGACGCGGCCGCGGGACCAATATTGTGGCCAACGTCGTTCAAGTTGAGAAGAATGTGCCTGAACCACCGCAGACAATACAAGAGAGAGATGGCCAAGGGATCCCTGGCCTCAATGGTGAACAATGGACAACTTTGCTCGGGTTGTTAAATGCCCATAAAGGGGGGAGTGGTGACCGTTTGTCTGGTAAGTCATCTTCCAATGACTGGATCGTGGATTCTGGTGCTTCCCACCATATGACAGGAAATAACACACTATTGAACGATTTACATAACATCGTGCCGTGTCCTGTGAGTCTACCCAATGGCAAGACTGCAACTGCCGTGCAAGAAGGGACTTTATGCATTGGCCACAATTTATTTCTGACCCGTGTTTTGTTTGTTCCTACTATGACTTGCACGCTTCTCTCAGTGGCGAAATTATTACACGAATTGCATTGTACTGTCACTTTTACTGATAAATTATGTGTGATCCAGGACCGCACTTCGAGGACCCTGATTGGAGCAGGTGAACAGTGCAATGGGATCTATTATTTCCGAGCAGCTAGACAGGTGCAAGTCAATCATGTGCTAGGAAATACTGAGCAAGATCTGTGGCATCGACGGTTGGGTCATCCCTCTACACCCGTGTTGGGCACTATTCCAGGGATTTGTGATACAATAAGTGAACAGAGTTCACCGTGTGACGTGTGTTATCGTGCTAAACAAACACGTGAGGTTTTTCCTCATAGTGGTAATAAAGCGGATGAATATTTTTCGATTATTCATTGTGATTTGTGGGGTCCTTACAAAGTCCCATCTTCCTGTGGCGTTGTTTATTTCCTCACAATTATTGACGATTTCTCCCGTGCTGTTTGGATTTATTTATTACGTGAAAAGCGAGAAGTCGCAGAAATTCTTCAAAACTTCTGCGTCATGGTACCACGACAATTTCAAAAATCTGTTCGGATCATCCGTAGTGATAATGACACCGAATTCACGTGTTTAGCCACCTATTTTGTTCAGCACGGGATTTTGCATCAGACGTCTTGCGTTGGGACGCCCCAACAAAACGGTCGGGTTGAGCGCAAACACTGCCATATCTTGAATGTTGGGCGTGCCCTGCGTTTCCAAGCGCATTTACCTATTCGCTTCTGGGGTGAATGTGTTTTGACTGCCGGCTTTCTCATTAATCGTACGCCTACTCCGTTGCTTCAAGGAAAAACTCCGTACGAGCTACTCTTTGGTTGTGCTCCGCCGTATGATCAATTAAAGGTTTTTGGTTGTCTTTGTTATGCACGTCGTGTGCCTCGGGACACAGACAAATTTGGTGCACGCGGTCGTAAATGTGTCTTCTTGGGCTATCCTTATGGCAAAAAGGGCTGGCGTGTGTATGATCTTGATGATGGGGAATATTTTGTTTCCCGTGACGTAGTGTTTCATGAGACCCACTTCCCTTACAACACTGGCAGCTTGCCCGGTGCCATCTCTCCTGACGCCGTGGTCTCGCCCGATGTGTTTGCTGCGCCAGAGCCACCATCCGCGCCATCGACTCCCGCGCCCACTGCCGTGGACTCCGCCGACCTCCCCGTGTCGGGGGTGGCTAACCCAGAACCCCTGGTACCTCCTGTTGACGTCAGGGGGAGCACGCAGCAACGGGCTGACGCAGACCCGGTTGACGATCCTGCCGCTGTGACTGTCCATCAGGATTCACCAGCGGTCGATACCCAACAGGATCAGCCTGCGACCGATGATTCCACCACGACACAATTGGGCAAAGGACATCGGCAGTCTCGCCGCTCTGTTTTGCTGAATGATTTTGTCACATACAGTGCTCGGTGTTTTCAAGATCCCATTCGCACTGCTCCCCTTCCTTCATCACGGTCCTCAGGTACTGTTCTCTATCCTATAGCTAATTATGTCACTACTGACAAATTTTCAGAACGACATCAGATGTTCTTGGCACATATTGACGCCTCTCCTGAACCTACTCGGTATATTGAGGCCGTGCATGATACCAAATGGCGTGATGCCATGAGACTCGAGATACAGGCCTTGGAAGATAATCAGACTTGACTTTAGTATCCTTACCTCCAGGGAAGAAGGCACTCGGTTGCAAATGGGTTTATAAAATCAAGCGCAATTCTGACGGCTCGATTGAACGTTACAAGGCACGTCTCGTTATCTTGGGGAACCACCAAGTTGAAGGAATTGACTACAACGAGACCTTCGCACCTGTGGCTAAGATGGTGATGATTCACACTTTCTTGGTCGTAGCTGCTGCGCTGAATTGGGAACTTCATCAAATGGATGTGCATAACGCATTTCTTCATGGCGACCTGCACGAAGATGTTTACATGAAGCTTCCTCCAGGTTTCTTGACTTCTGATAGTACAAAAGTCTGCAAACTTCGCAAATCACTCTATGGCTTGCGCCAGGCCCCACGATGCTAGTTCTCTAAGCTAGCCACAGCTTTGCTGGATTATGGTTTTTGTCAGTCCTCTTCGGACTACTCCTTGTTTACATATTCCCGGCACTCCCTTTCGATGCATGTGTTGGTCTATGTGGATGATTTGATTATTGCAGGGAATAATTCAGTCCTGGTGGCAAAACTAAAGAATTACCTAAGCTCTTGTTTTCATATGAAAGATCTTGGACCGCTTAAATATTTCCTTGGTCTTGAGGTGGCACGTAGTCCCACAGGTATTTTTCTCTGTCAACGTAAGTATGCTCTGGATATCATTTCTGAGACTGGTCTGTTGGGCGCACAACCCTCCTCTCTTCCGATTGATCCAAATCACCATCTTGCCTTGAGCACCAGTCCGCTCATGTCTGACCCCCACTGTTATCGTCGCTTGGTGGGTAGGTTGATCTACTTGACCATTACTCGTTTTGAGTTATGTTATTGTGTGCATGTTCTTGCACAATTTATGCAGACTCCACGACAAGACCATTAGAAGGCCGCACTGCGTGTGGTACGCTACTTGAAGGGGCATCCTGGGCAGGGCCTTCTCCTGCGTGCGGACTGCGATCTCCGCATTACTGCTTATTGTGACTCCGACTGGGCAAGCTGTCCTTTGACGCGGCGCTCCCTTACCGGGTATTTTGTTCTTTTGGGTCAATCACCTATTTCGTGGAAGACAAAGAAACAACATACTGGCTCACGGTCTTCAGCGGAAGCTGAGTATCGTTCCATGGCGGCTTCCTGTTGTGAATTGCAGTGGCTCCGGGGTCTACTCCTATTCTTGGGCGTGACTCATCCTCTTCCGATGTGCCTCTACTGTGATAGCCAGGCTGCACTACATATTGCAGCCAATCCCGTCTTTCATGAGCGCACGAAACACATCGAGCTGGATTGTCATTTTGTTCGGCATGTCATTCAGCATGGCCTCATTGCCACCTCTTATGTGCATACATCTCAGCAACTGGCTGACATATTGACTAAGGGTCTCCCCAGCCGTCAGTTTGATTTCTTTATCCGCAAGCTGGGCATTCGTACTCTTCATGCTCCAATTTGAGGGGGAGTATTGAATGACGCCTCGACTCAGCGCCAGCAGCGTGCGTTATCAGCGTGTGTTATTTGTTTCCAAAATTGTTGTGTCTATTTACAGCAAGTATATATCGGTTGTAATATGCTGTATTTAGAGCTTAAATCATAGGCTTTAATATCGGGAGTGAATGTGCATATGTGTGTATATAAAAGTCTTACGAGACAATGAATAAAAGAAGAACGGAGAAAATAATTCCTCTAGCACTTTTATCATAGGTCATTTTCTTCCATCTGCAAGTTTTCTCTGCGTCCCAAAAATGTCCATTAGGTGCATGTGCCAAAATGCACCGCAATAAACGCATCAAACCAATTATCATGCTCTGTGGAACCTAGTATCCACACACATGCATGTACATATGTACAAAGTCAATTATATATAAAATTTAAAGTAGGTAATTAAATTATCAAAAATATTTTGGTGGAAGTAATATGTGTGTGTGTGTGTGTGTGTATATATATATATATATATGTTGAAGTCGTAGTAAAATGAGATTCTGCAGTTTCATCTTTTATATGAATCTTTTAATCTGATCCATTGAATCTTCATTTAAGGTTTAAATTTGAGTCTTATTTAATTGTATCACTACTGGAATTTATGTAGCAAAATTATAGTTAAATAAAAGTTTAGTATGAATCTTGAAATACAGATTTAATGATTTAGATTAAAAATTCTTAACATATATATATACACACATGGTGATGCTAACAGGAATAAAAGTGCAATCATAGCATTTAGTAATGATCGAATAATTCAAATTATATTTTTATAATATCTCTACTACAATAACACCAGTTAAATAAAAATACAATCTACCATTATAATCACCCATTTACTCTTTAGCATTTTAATATGTGTGTGTGTGTGAGAGAGAGAGAGAGAGAGAGAGTGTCACATAAATAAACTATCAGTCATATAGCAGGCAAGTCAGCTAGTCATATATATGTACGAAGTCAATTATATAAAATTTAAAGTAGTTAATAAATTTCCAAAACTGTTGTTTGTTGAGAGTAAAAAGAATATATATACTTGTCTGCTCGACCATCTTGGATCTTCAATTCGTTAAAATAAATAGCAAACATGCTAAAGCTGATTTCCAGTAATCATCGAATCAAACGTGCTCCTATGATTGCTTTTAACTGAAAAACTCTAGGCGAAGAGTTTCTTTGTCTCCCTAAATTCTCTTTTATCAATATTATATTATTTAAGTTTGAAAATAATAATACAGAATATATGTTATAGAAGGAAGAAGAATAGTTGGAGTTATTGTATTAGTAGTCGTAATAAAATATTTCATAATTAGTTAAAATAGATATACATATATATATATATATATATATATATATATATATATATATATATATATATATATATTTAATAAGTACGATATTGAAGTTGATGTAGCTAGTAAAAGTGATAAGCTAGGAGAAAATATACATAAGATATATAAGATATATTGGAGATGATTCATTTTTAATTAATTAGAGCATCTTTAATTTATCAAAAGTAACTATAGCAAAAACTATAATAATATTTTACTTAAATTATTCTTTAATGGTCTAATTAAACCATTATCAAAATTAATATGCCAGCCCAAAAAAAATCGGGTCTATGGTGCTTGTGCACAAATTTGTCGTCCCACAACATGCCCCTCACTCCCTCCCACAGCGGTGGTGGCGCCTTCCCCACTCTCTCACTCCCTCATCTGTAGTGGTCCCGTAAGTATCAGTGCTACATCCACTGATTGAAAGATAACTTCAAACAAAACAAAAATTAAGCCAAAATATATATGATAATGGTACTATAGTAAATTAAATATAATTTTGGCTATACATTTTAAGTTTTAACTAATCTAAATTGGAAATACTCTTAAATATCTATATTATAATGCTTAGATAACAATTCTCTTCCTCCCTACTTATCCTTGTAAATTTTATATTGAATAACCATGCCAAACTTCAAAATCTCTCTACTTAGAATATTGGAGTGTTATTATTTGCAATTAAATTTATTTGGGCTGGTTGTTAACTGCTGTTTTTCTTTGAGTATTAAAATACAAGAAAAGTTAAAATTAAAATTTAATAATAAAATAGAATTTATAATAGACTTAAAATTTTCTTATTAAAAACAATTAAGTAAAATAATCATATAATAATTTAATATTGTAAATATTATAATATTAACGGCAATTGGCCAATTAACTAGTGAAACGCCGGCGTGCCCACATCGTAAGTCCGCATATAGCATTAAATAATAACTGCATTAACGAAAATTTGATTGATATTGTAAGTTTTTTTTTTTTTTTTTGGAAAAAAAGGACGTCAAGATTGATTGATATTGTAAATTATACTGTTATAATACGTTTGATATACTTTTGAGGTGAAAAAATTAATATTTTAAAAAACTAGTTGAGTGTCCCCACCCCCCCAAAATAAATAAATAAATATCAAAATAAGAAGATGATGAACAAGAAATAGAAAAATTCAAAATTGTTAATAACGATTGACTTATTCTTGGGCTACGCTAGAAGAAGCTAGGGGCGCGGTGCCATAAATAATTAAGAGCTGGGGAAGACTAAACAGCATATAGTTCCCAAATAAAATAATAATTTGGGAAACAGCAATTTTTACTTTTGATTTCTGTGTCACCCCTTTTATAACCTCACCCATCTCTCTCTCTCCCTCTCTCTGGTTCGTCGCACTTGTCTTTTTGTACATTACTGAAAATAATTATAATGGCCCACCGCCCCACTCATTTTTACTTGCTCTCAGTACTTGCACTATTCCTCGTAGCTCCATCGCTCTTTTCTTCTTCTTCTTCTTCTTCTTCTTCTTCTTCAGCTGTTCAAGATCCGGAGCTTGTAGTCCAACAAGTTCAAGAGTAAGCAATTACGTACGGACCATTAATTATATATATATATATATGTGCGTATAGTTATTATATACATACAGAGACACAGACATACAATATATCTTATGTATATTTATTAACTAATGTCGGGTATGGTTTTGTTTTGAAATTTGTAATGTATAGGAGCATCAGCAATGCTTCTAGAAGGAGGCTGCTGGGTTCCACCTCCGGTTGTGAGGCCACCGGCAACCCCATCGACGATTGCTGGCGGTGCGACCCCGAATGGAGTCAGCATCGGCAGCTCCTTGCCGACTGCGCCATCGGCTTTGGCAGCAACGCCGTCGGTGGCCGTAACGGGCCACTCTACGTGGTGACCACCAACGCCGACGACCCCGTGAATCCCAGCCCTGGAATGCTCCGGTACGGGGCGATCCAGGTGGAGCCGTTGTGGATCACCTTCGCGCGGGACATGGTGATCACGCTCAAGGAGGAGCTGCTGATGAACTCCTACAAGACCATCGACGGCAGAGGCGCAAGCATCCACCTGGCCGGTGGGCCATGCATCACCATCCACCAAGTGTCCAATATCATCATTCACGGGATTAACATTCACGATTGCAGGTCTTCATCAAAACTAATAATTAATAAATCAGTGTTATATATTGATTACTCATTCATTTATTGTATGACTAATTATATATATATATATATATATATATATATATATATATATAGATCCACTCACTCACGTGCATGCGCGCGCTATTATATAATACGTGCATGGGGTTGATATATATTCCTGCAGGCCGGGCGGGAACGCGGCGGTGCGGGACTCGCCGACGCACTACGGGTGGCGGGACGTCTCGGACGGCGACGGAGTGTCGATATATGGGGGGAAGCAGGTGTGGGTGGACCACTGCACGCTGTCCAACTGCCACGATGGACTGATCGATGCGACTCGGGGGTCGACGGCGATCACCATTTCCAATAACTACATGACGCACCATAACAAGGTAATGCTGTTTGGGCACAGCGATGCGTACACCTTGGACAGACAAATGCAGATCACTGTCGCCTTCAACCACTTCGGGGAAGGCCTCATACAAAGGATGCCTAGGTGCGTGCGTCTCCAATATCGATCTCACTCCCGCACACTCCATCACTACCTACTCTCTGCGTGCGTTTTCATTATTTCTCATCATTAATTAATGAGTATAGTATAATTGTGGTTAGATAATCTTTGAATAACTGTAATAAGTTGTCATCCGGGAAAAAAAATTATAATTATTTAATCACTCACGAGATTACGAAAATGTCACCTTATTTTTAATTAATAATTACCTTCCTTCCTTCAATTACCTTAAACATTTTCATTATATAATTCATTTAATTAATGTCGTGCCTTCCCCAAGGATTAATTAATGACGAGCTTTGATTTGGGGTTTGCCGACTTTGATATATCATATCGAACTTTCTCTTACGCATTAATTTTTGTGTATGAATTAAAATGAACAGATGCAGGCATGGGTATTTTCATATAGTTAACAATGACTACACTGGGTGGGGGATGTACGCCATTGGAGGCAGCGCAGCACCCACAATCAACAGCCAATGCAACAAATTCTACGCCCCTAGCTGTAGATTCCACAAAGAGGTCAGACGAGTATGCACAATATTAAACATTACATGCGTCGGTACATATATAATTACTGCATATATAACTACACCTACATTAATAAGCACGCATATATATATATATATATATATATATATATATATATATATAACCTTATTAATTATTATCATTAGTAATTAAAGATAACAGTTGTTATGTATATTAATGCACAAATTGTTCTCGTGTACGTTGTTAATGTAATAATAATAATCAGATAACGAAACATGAATTTGCTTCACAAAGCGTGTGGGAGAAGTGGAGTTGGAGGTCGCAGGGTGATTTGATGCTGAATGGGGCTTTCTTCAGGGGTTCAGAGGCTGGAGCGCCTTCCATCTACGCCAGGGCGTCTAGCATGGGAGCCAAGTCACCACTCTTGGTGGATTCTATGACAAACCACTCAGGCACGCTTCCGTGCAGGGTGGACTCGCATTGCTAAGTAATTTTTGACGGTGGATATATATTACTCGGGTCCCCATCCCCTCGCTTTCAATGTTCTTACAAGCTGGCTGGCTATCAGGCTATATGTATATGGAGGGAGCCCTCAAACGTCAACTATACATAAATTTGTAATACAATAAGAGATAAATCTAGCCTATCTTTGAATTGGTAAGAATCAAACAACAATAAGTTAAAATGACATGTGGCCATTTTGATTAGATTGTCCAAATATTATATATATATATATATATATGTGTGTGTGTGTGTGTGTGTCATGTCTTCAAGTTAGAAAAGCTAAATTGAGCACATGACTTTTCTATGTTCAATTTCAAGGGATTGGTGAGTGACACTTTAAAGAAATTATACAATTGATACTATTTCAAACAAACATATCAAACCTATATATCACATATACAATTGGTATTTATGTATTTTCCCACATATATAATATGCAACAAATAAAAATTAATTTTATTTATTAATAATATACTAACTGTTATATCCCATTATGATCGAATCGGATATGCACGCCTACATGATCTATCTTTCCGAACATCATTATTACAAAACATCTTTTCCACCCAATACCCCTCCACGACCACAACACTATTCTAATAGCCAGATTCCCCACTTCCAATGGTTATATTATCCATCCAACAATCATATCTCCACCTTATAAATACACTCATATTTATTTACATTCACTCACACAACCTTATTTTAATACTCTTCCAACTCTCTCCAAAATCATCTCCTTCTCATTCGCAAGAATAGCTGATTTCATGAAGTGTGCATTCACAGTGATAGTGCTAGTTTGTGCTGCACTGTCTTGGATGGTCATATCTTTATATAGTCATTTTACTAGTCATTTTTCTTGTATGTTTTGGCAATGACCATGTAATATTTCCCTCTTTTCCATAATGCAATATCTACGTTATAGTAACTCCAATAGACTTAGTTATAGTAAAAGTTAATGGTTTAGATATACCAAGAGTTATATTTAGCTTTAGCAATAATTTCAGCTAAATTTATTTAAAATTATAGTTTTAGCTAATTATGCCATGTCACACTTTCATCCTCAAATTGTTTTAAAATCCAAACGTACCCTTCTACCCATCACTCGGACTAAGTTCATCAAGGAGTGTTGGATGTTGTGTGTAAAGAGATTTGGGCACTCCCAGAGGAAATAGTGGCGATCGGTGGTGAATAAAGAGGGTTTGGTGGTGGTGGTTATCACATCCTCAATTCTAAGAGACCTAAAACTGGAAATGTGACTACTTTATGCCTGCACCCGATGAGTCAAAGGTTTGATAATAAGCACCAATAGATACTCGTTGCAGGTGATGTCTCAAGATAGCCTGTACAAACATACCATGTATTTATCATGTATATTTCCAATGACATATATGCAATAATAAATGTTCCAAATCAACATGTTATCAATAATAATAAATATAATTCTATACAAGGTTCATAGATCCATATCTAGAAAATAAATCAAGAACCAAATATTAAACAAAACAGGTCAAGTCTTTACATCAAAATATAAACTGGGTACTCCTGAACTTCCTTTGGCTAATCTTGATCAATACCTAAAAAATAGTTTAATAATATAGGGGTGATCGTAATTAGGTAAACTACAACTCCACTCCAGCCCAACCATATCTAAGATTCTACATGATTGAAGTGTTCATATGCCAAGTGTAGTGTCTCAAACCACTCATCACAGATATTAAATACAACAGTTTAATAATTCATAGTATAGCTTATAGTTATAATCAAACAAAAATCCAACTATCATGGCTCTTGGCACCCAAGGGCCAAAGTCTGATTATTGACCCAAGGGCAACAATGGCTACAGGCCTGTAGCCATTGTTGCCTCTGAATGTTGTGGTATTTTGAACCAATAGCCCTAAGCCTATGACTCTCAAAGCCTGTAACCGAACACAATCTAGCCTCAGCTAGTGTTTCCACTGGCACCGAATGCCAAGACAGATCAATAAGTCACGACAGTCATTAATTACAACTTAACAGAACCAAAAGCTACTATAACAATTCAAGCAAATTCTACCTATCAATTCATACTAAGACATCAGATATCACCAAAGGTGGCTCAAAGCCCACTAAACCAGTCTAGGGAAACCTCTCAAGGGTCCCACAAGCAACAATAGCTCAAACAAAATAAGCAAACCACACAAGAAAAGACTAAATCTGCCTAGCCTACCGCGATGGGCCCTGGATTAGCCGCGGCGGAAGGGAGCTAATCGTGGCTTCATCAGACACCAAGATCTGCGCTTTACAAGTTGTAGTAGACTGTAAAACTAGTCACGGCTTATGCTCTTCACGTCACCACACTCTGCACATTGGTAGTCGCAGAAAGGGGTGCGATCGCAGCCCCCCTCACAAGTTTCCAAAAATCAATATTAAATTATATTTTTCATTAATTAGCCTTTAATTTTAAGTCTAAAAATTACTATATAGCCCTCGAAGGCTTTTGGACTCTAAATCATGTCCAAATATAGTCAAAATGACTGTATTAATGACTATATACTCAAAATAATATTCTTATCATCAAATATAACATATCTGAAAGGCTATCCCAACTACAGATCTGTATAGTAACGCTCGTGTACCAACTAAGGGCGATCGAGCAACTGGTAGTGATGATGCGGGAGGGATTAAAAAGGGTGAAGGAGAGATCGGAAGCCATGCTAGAGAGCTCGACGGCCATACTAGTGTGAGGGAGAGGACAGTGGCAAAGATGGCAGTAGTGCCTGGGATAAAGAGGCTTACGTGGGAGATAGTGGGGATGGGAAGTCGAAGGAAGATGGCTTTGCTGCTAAGGATTCTAAAAAAATTAAGGTGGGGAGTAGGAGAGCCACTTGCTATGGTTTAGCAAAAAGAATCTAAAGAATTAAGGATTTGAGAAAGGATAAATTGAGAATATATATATATATATATATATATATATATATATAGTATGACATTAGCTAAATTGATACTGTATCAAAAATAAATTGTGTGTGGCATGTCTTAATTTTCATGTATTTTTATCCCCATATACATATATAAAAATAATATACATGGATATAATAAAAAAATATTTATTTTATATCGGTACATATATTTAAAAAACAAAAAAATATAACAAAATAATTTTATGTATGTATATATACATATAAACAAAAACAAAACAAAATTTAAAAATGAAAACAAAAAACCAAACAATACACACCCACAACACGTACCACACCCACACAAAAATAAAAGAAAACAAAACAACATAACTCACACTCATGGATATAGCCCTTAATTCACCTTACGTAGAGGAATCTTGCAGAGGAACTCTTAGGTTTGTGGGGTATTGAATTCTCACCAATGTTTTTGTTACTCAAGTTAACATTCTCGCTTCCACTTCGCCCATTGCTGCTCACGTATGTGCTTCCATTGAAAGTGGAATGCTACCTTACCGATGCATTTTTACATCCCACAGCTTTAACATACCGCTTAGCCTCATTCATCTTCAACGCAAGAGTGCTCGATCAATAAGCTATATTACGCATTCTTTCAAGGGTGATTACTGATAAGCAAACCTCTTAGCTGTCTCTGCACCCCTACCTCGATCAGTGAATGGTCATTTAGGGGCCTTAGCTGGTGATCAGGGATGTTTCCCTCTTGATAATAAAGCTTATCCCATATTGTCCCATTGGCCAACCTTGAAGTTTGAGGTCCCATCTAGTATTTTCTAGTATTCATAATTTGACTTGATTTGCTTATCGCTCTGGCCAAATTGAGTTTATATATATATATATATATATATATATATATATATATATATATTGTTGGTCTAGGAATGGAAGGAAATGTTAGCACAAAAGAAAAGTAGGGGAGGGATCAAAAAATGTGTTGATTTCCTTCCCTCTTCCTCCTATATAAAGGGAATCCTCACCCCTTCTACAATTATCAACAATCATCTGAATATTACATAATAAATTAAAAAAACATGTAAAATTAACTGTGATTTTAAAAAAGGACTGCAATTATAATCAAATTAAAAAAATTCTTTTGCAGAAAAAAGAAAGACAATTGGGAGTCTAGGTTTTTATTCCTTTCCTTCTTTAATTTTAAGTGTTAGTTTGTTTAGTAAATTAAGAAGTTAGTTTATAATTAAATTTAGAATAATTAGTATTAGATAGTCTATTTTAATTATGCGTCATCCTTTTAATGTTTATGCTTAGTTAATGTTTTAATTAAATTATCAATTATATTTTATAATTAGATTTTAATAATTAGTAATTAATTCAAATAATTATATTAGTAATTAATAATTAGGTCTAAATAGTTATTAATCAAATTAAGATAATTAGATTTACCAATAGTGCAATTAGATTTAGTAAGTAAATAATTAGCATGTAATTAATTAATTAACATTAATAATTAGATAATTAGCAACTAAATTAATTTAAGTAATTAGATAATTAATATATAATTAGTAATTAGATTTACTAATTAGGCTCAATAATTAGATAATTAATAAATCATTAATTAAGTAACATTAGTAATTAGAGAATTAACTATTAAATTAGTGGATTAATCTTAGTAATTAGATAATTAACATGTAATTAGTAATTACAATAATTAATTAGGCTCTGTAATTAGATAATTAACATTGATAATTAGATAATTAAAAATTAAACTAGTCAATTAATCATAGCAATTAGATAAATAAAAAGAAATTAATGATTAGATTAATCACTCAAACATAGTAATTGGATAATTAACATGTGATTAACAATTAAATTAATCCATTAAGCCTGGTAATTATATAATCAGTATGTATTTAGTAATTAAATTCATCAATTGAATAATTAACACACGATTAATAATTAGATTAACCAATTAAAATTAGAAATTATATAATTGGCATGTATTTAATAATTAGAACTAATAATTAGATAGTTAATAATTAGAATTAGTAATTAAATAATTGATTAGCAGCCAAATTAGCCAATTAGATTAAGTAATTAAATTTCATGATACGTGATTATTAATTATCCCAATAATTAGATTTGAATAATTAGCGTAAGATTAAAAATAGAATTAATAATTAGATTTAACAATTAGATCATATTTGTCACATGATATAAAACTAGATAAACTACTTTGTAACTACACTAAACACTTTGATTTATAATTGTTTGCATGTTTAATCGAATATAATACCTGTGTTTAATATATATTGTAAACATAGTGATTAATTATAATTATTTAATGTAAATATTATGTGCATGCTTGCGGCTTACAAAAATTAGGACTCAACCTTTTAATATTTTTAAATAAATCAAACAAAACTTAAAAAATAATTTGCAAATAAAAACTTAGAGCCCCTAGGTAGTTTTTTAATTGGATATAAGATGTAGATCTAGATTTAACAACTAAAACTAAAAAAAAACTTTAAAACTTAAACTTTTAAAAACAAAAACTTTAAAAAGATTTTTAAAAATAGAAAAAAAAAGTTTAAAAATATTTTTAAAAACATGATAACAAAAAAAATCTAAAAACACAAAAAGTAGTTTTCTTTTTTAACCAATCCAAGTAATCACTGGTTGAATAATTAATATTTAATTTTAATTATTTGGACCAAAAATAAATAGTAACAAATGTTTTTATTTATTTTCACATGTAAACAAAAAGGTTTTTAAACTTTTGCCAAAAAGGACTTACGTCCTATATCCCATGTTTTCAAAAACACCAAAAAAATGAATTAATTTAAATCAACCAATGTAAAGACGAATTGAGAGAAATGAAAGGTCATGCACTACCTTCCGAGAAAAATGGTCCATCATTAGAATTTATTGGTTAGAATTTATTGGTCTTACATTAAACAATTTTTTTAACCAAGCTAAAATAAGTATAAACTCCCCTTTTCTAAGATAGGTATCAATTTTGGGCACTATAGGGGTGTTAATTTTTTCCTATACGTAGTCAACTCTTAAACACAACTCTAAATGTAGCCCACAGTTTTGGTGATCCAATCATACTTCATCTGGTTGGTGGCGACTCTAAAATAACTTAAAATTTTTATTACCATAAAATAGGTTTGAACCCGTAGCAATCGTAACTCTTGGACCACTAATGCCCCCTAGGGTCCAAGCATACAAACCAAATAAAATCAGGTGATGACTGTTATTGACTCTACTGGGCACATTTTGAGAGAGTCTAGCTATGGTCTTAGAATCGAGAGTTTTTACTTGTTTTGCTTATGAATTATATATAATTGTTGCATACATGTATAACCTTTTACCTGAGTCTTTCTCATATTGGGATTAAAGACGTTTAGTAAGGTAACTTCCGAAGGCCTAATTCCCCCTAAAGTGCCAAAATTCCTCACCCAAGCAAGGGTCCTTTCGAGGACCTCCCTCTGTTAATGCCCTTATGAGTATGAAGCTTATATTATGAGATAGTCTGGAAACTAATGAATAAGATAGACATAGATTAACATGCTTTGTTTAACTTATGTTTACCATTATGGGCATTGATCTACATATGTCTACCTTAAGTTGTGTCCTTTTCCTTGTTGATATAATTATTTGGGTAATAACATGCTTTGTTTAACTTTATTCTAATTATGCCTCTATTATAAATACTTTGACACGCATGTATATCACATATGTCATTACCATGCATATATAAGAAACATGACAACCTTGGAGGAAATCAACGAAGTGGATTTTTCATTGGCTTGGTTCTAGCAAGCTCTAGGTAACTTCTCGCAAGAAATAGCTCCCGTAAATGATATGATGTGTGTAGGAATTCACACCTCTGGATTCGACGAACTTCAGGCTATTTGAAGGGATTAGCACGATGACAAGGAGTGGGATTATGAATTAGATGATCTCAGAGAGGTGAACCTTCTTGTATATGCAAACTAAATAGACGTTCCTTCAGAAGTAACTTATTGGTTAAGGACTTCATCATATAGAGACTTTCAAGCTTAACCCTTGATGATGACATCATCGGCAAGACACAACATAATCATCAAGTGTGCCTTCTCCTCCAAATACAACGTAACCATCTTAGTGGTGACAGGTTCCATAGGTTTTCATACAAGCGGTGCCAATAGCCCTTTGTTGTTTTAACAAGGCTCACGTCTTGATATATCATAAACTAAAACTATTTCTCCTTGTGAATTTGTCAATCTTCATGTTCATCCCAAACTTCTTGCAAGCTCTAATACCAATTGGTTGTAATGGAAGACAAGCAAAGATAACATAAAACACAAATAAAAAAACACACAGATTCACTACAAGAAATTAAGCCTACGGTAACATCAAAGGATAGCATTATTGAAAAAGTATTACGATACATAGGTATTAAAAAGGTTCGCTAGGCGGCAACTTGGGCGCGTAATATTTTTGATGCGCGGCATATTTTGGATGAAATGTAAATGTTACGGCATCAAATTAAATCCCTCTTTGCGCCTATACCAAAAAAACACAAATAAATACACACTCTTATTCATCGACGACACCATGTACACACACTCTCTCATTCATCGACGAACCCTAGCTTGAAACAATTCTATGTTTCCTTCTCTCTGTATACCCACTAGGCCAAAATAGGAAAAGAGAGAGATCTTCGATCACGTACGGATTCCCCCGGCGTTTGAGACGAAAAAAACTTGGTGATGGTCGGCAGATATGGATGGCTGGTTGGTGGCTACTCGTGGAGGACCGGTGAAGGAGCATCTAGGGTTGTCGAAGAGCTGTTAAGGCCATCGGATGGATTCACTTTTTCGTCTTCTTCTTTTATGATGTGTTTTGCCTCTTGAGGCTTCGGGGTGATGTTGGATCTGCCAGGCGGTGGAGATGGAGAATCGGTCGCAGAGGGAGAGCTTGAGAATGCTCTTCGGATGTGCTTTTCCACATGCTCGACAAAATTTCCCCTTTGGAAGAATTCTACACTACTTTGTAACCCTTGTGTTCACTCTCATCTCTTTTGGTCTTTGTCAAATGTATCATGCATTATTGCATTGTATTACTTGGTTGTCGTATATTGTTTTTCCTTATTTTTTCTCAAATGTAACCCTGTCTAGTTTCCTAGACCGACGTTGTTTCTTTCTCGTGCTTGTAGTCGGTATGAAAGTTATTTCATATTGTGTGGATTGAATACAATCGGTTTGAGTGCCAAGATTTAGTATCAAATAGGGGCGAGGTTTGAGACTTTGACATTATAACATATCACGATTGTTGACAAATCTGTTTTGTTATGCTTACAGAATCTTGCGAGTTGTTGTTGTTGATCACACTAGCTATCTTTGTTTCGAGCACTAAGGGAGATCACTCATTGATTGCTAGTGACGATTTTTGTCCATCGATGTGGCTTTAGAAAGCAAGAAAATTGAGGCAAATCCCACCAACATGGTCAATCTTTGTTTTTCTATTTAATTTTGTACAAATGTTGTTTTGTATTCTATGGTAGTGGGATCATAAGTTGTAGTATCAAAATAACATGTTTGCATCCTGAATCTAAAAGATGTATTGTTTTCTCTACAATTTCTTGATATTTTTGCAATCTGTTGTCGTCGTATGTTATTTCGACATGAAATATGGTATAACACATTTCATATTGGGATGCCTTTTGTGGTGGAAGTGGCAGATTTTTTGAGCCATCTAACTACGACAAATATATCGTTTGAGCTTTCTTTTCTTTTTTTCTGTGGTGGGTGGAAAATTTTCACCACCCCTGTCTTCCAACCCCTTTTTTTCTTTGAAATGATCAATATATTTTCATGGTACCACACCGCCTAATCTTAATGAGATTATGCGGTTATTGGGCTACCATCCGACCCTTGTATATGTCTTTGAGTAGTGATTTTCAGAATAATAGTTATGCTTATAACATGTATTATCACTTTCCACCCACAAGCGCTATAGTGTTCCAGGGGATAGACCATTCATTAAACCACGCTAATAGCTTAGTAAGTTATTTCAACTACGTCATTCGAAGTTTATTTTGGTAATACAGGCATGGAGATCATTTGGAGTGCTAATTTTATGTGTATTCATCATTTGCGGTCTTGAAAGTTCTTTCGCATCCCCTTCCTTATTGACCCAATCCAAAGTTGAAGTTGTTTAATCTCCCATCACTTACGAGATCTTTGATTTCTCCTGGTTTCAATTGTGCAGGTATCTCAATTTTAAACTCAATTCTATTTATTTCTTATGCTATACTTATAATTGTATAATGTGCTTTATGATTTTACTTTGGTCGTGTGTGCTTGCAACAGCGTATTAGAAAATTCTGGTGTATTATGACTTACCTTGGTATATAGATGGAAAAAAACCACCAGAAGTATTGGCTCTTTTATGCTGAGTTCTTTATTAATAACCTCTTCTAAACATTTTAATACTACTACATGCAATAAAAATTCTTGTTATTTTTGTTTTTTTTCCTTTGATAGGATCTTTTGAGTTTCCTTGATGCATAGGTTATCTTCCAGGTTTATGTTATTTTTTTACCACAGAAAATTACTTCCCATGCAATGAAGAAATTATGTGTGCCTCTTAATTTGTGAACAAAAGTTACAAATGCCTATATCTATAGTTAATTATTATTTCCTACAGGCTAGAAACAATACTCATATCATGATCTCTGGCTCTCTTAGTATGTTCAGTGACTGGTATGTAATTTCTGTTGTGTGACCATGGAAAATTCTATGTGACACGACTTTTATATTCATGTTACTGAAACTTTGTTGTTTCAGGTTTTTCCGATCAAGAGTGCAGAAGGCTGTAAGCTCAATTAAGTGAGTGGCACTTAGACTCTTTTTTAATGTGTTTGCTTCCACTATACACTTGCTAGCATCAGAATTAATATATGAGAGAGGTCATCTCAAGGTGAGGGTCCTTATGTTGGCTTCATACCATGAATGTCTTAGAACGCATTGATTAAATAGTTTGAGATCTCTTTGCATCATTTTAAACTCTTAATTAATAACTTTCTGAGATTTGTTTTGGTATAATTAGGCAGAAAATGTAAGACACAACAAAGTTGGAGACTCAAATGAGCCTGCAATGTATAGGATCAATGATGACCTGGTAACATTTTCTTTATATTTCGTTATGAAATCTAATATATATTTATGTTAGTAAAGGTCCTCACTACTAATCACTATTAATGTGGCTTCATTTAAAGGAATACTTTGTTGAAATATATGAGTGGTCCGGAACAAGTGGGAACTATATATGGTGATGATGTTCAAGTACAGTTTTACATGATGAGCCCCTACGTTTTGAAAACCTTACAAACCGACAAGAAGTTAATTACATTGTTTCCATGCTATAAATCAAATGTTACTATCATCTTCGTGTTATGCTTTTTATACTCATACTATCCTATTTGTGCAGGGGTCTGTATTTTACTAAATTTAAGGTTCCAGATGTTTATGGGGTTTTCCAATTCAAGGTTGAGTACCAAATTGGGTATACAAGCTTAAATTTTGCAAAACAGTACTTCGTGTTCTCATTTATTTCTTCTAGCGTACAAAACCTTATCATGGTTAAACAAAGTTGTTGGTCTCGCTTTCACAATTGACATCTGGTTTCTTTTGACAAGTTAAAAAGTTAGAATGTGGTGTGCAACTTCGAATATTCATTGTCTTGGCTCACTTTGAAAGTTAATTATGTTTTGTTCAATCCCCATGTGATGGTAGACTAGCTTGGAAGGTGAAGTATGGTTTACTATTTTTTTTTGAATACATGGCTATTGTTGACTTAATAGTTAGTAAAGAATGTAAACGGAGTAGGCATGAGTACACCCGCATCTTTGGTTTTAATTATATCATTATTGTATCTAGTTTATTTTGCTAATCAGTATCAATTGTTGATATGAAAACATCCAGAAGTTGGCATCTAGCTAGGGAGGGTAATTAGTTGACGCATAATTTGTTACTTAGTCATATGCGTGCCAAAATGCATGTCACCTATATCATGCTCTCTTATACCCTTTGAACAATGTTAATTACAGATTCCAGTACGACCCTTCAGACACAATGAATATGAAAGGTTTATTCCATCTACATATCCCTACATTCTTTATGGTACAACATCTCTCTTTCTCTTTATTTCGGGGAATTTTGCATCAAAAGGCACTACTCTATAGTAATCCATTCTAGAACACCTTTCAAGTCTAGCGATAATTTCTGCTCTTCTATTTTAGTGTAAGAGTTGTGTATAAAATGACTTGTGTGAGTCCATGTAAATTATACTATTATTAAAGCATGAGAAAGAGTGTGTTAGGACTTTTTCTCTGTTGCCTTATTGGAACACTTTCTTTTTATCTTATAATATAAGATTTTTAAAATTGTAGTCCTTTATTAGATTTATGGAAAGATAGTTTTGGATGATAGATTTAAGATGGTAGATTTATGATAGTTTTCAATATAGATTTATATATTCTATACCTTGGTAATATATACTTTATTGTAGTAGATCAGTTTATACACGTCGCCTTCTTTGGTTACTAAAAAATGTGTATTTGGCATCCATATACTCTTTATATAGCCAAAAAATTTGTAAACTAAATTAATGATATAGATATATAATAATACTAGCAGATTGATTATTGATTTTTTTTTTTTTTGCGGAATGGAGTGCTTGCAATTTATTCTGGCATGGAATGAAGATGACATTACTAGGGATTTTGATTGGTCCCATTTAATATTTATATTATGATTTGTAAGAGATAGATGTTATAAAATATTTTGGACACATTGGTTATTTTGGATTGTAAAAGTTTAGAATATTGTGACAGATGTTAATAATAATTTGGATAGTTTGGTTTTTTTAAATATTAGTTGTTTTTATAATATATAAGTATTTGTGATATTGTAATCAATAATTGTAAGCATTTGAGAAGGCCTGTCATATTTTTTGTGTTATCTATTGTAAGCCTTTTTTGGTATGTTAGGTCTGCTTGGCTTATGGTATGTCGGTTACTTTGTAACACAAAAAAGGTCATATTGTATAATTTTCGATAACACATAATTGTAACACAATAAAAAGTGTTATGTAGAGAGTGTTATGGTAAGCTTAAAAAAAGCTTATGAAAATGTTTTATAAGACAATAACATGTGTTCTTGTATGATCTATCGTAGCATAAAATTGTAACACATTAAAAAGTGTTCTTGAAAGGTGGGAGACTTTTCATAAGCCAAGCAGAACCTAACACCCCCAAAAGTATTACGATATCCTACGGTAATACATTTTATGTGTTACTAAAGGCTTGATTTCTTGTAGTGATTTAACGTGATTCACCGACAATGTGTTAACTACGTTCATAGGCTAGATATGAGAAAAACTTTATTATTTGTAGAGGAATATAGATTATAGATTCTAGAGACATTTATTAGTATCACCAAATCATCTCTCTAAGATTTTATATATATATATATATATATATATATATATATATTAGGTTAATTGTTTTCAATTTGGTGAGATATATCTTTATAGGTATGCTTAATATCCTGAACATACTCGATATGTCATAATCTAATAAGACCTATCAAGTAGCAAATACGACATCAAACACAATGTTGAGCAATGTAATGATGAAGAACCAAATGCTCGACGAGAGGTAGACAATGAGCAAACAAATGCTCGAGCAGATATTGAAGAAGTTAGGATGTTAGATATTGAGCAAATAGATTTAAGGCATTTTGACATCACGTAAATGATTGAGCTGGAGTATGTAGATTATATTTTCATAAAACCATTACTAATCAAATTCTACAACAAGTTACGAGAGATGCTTAGTATGATGATACATATATATATATATATATATAAAGGACCAACCAAACTAGGAGATTAGGATATATATGAGCACACAAGTTAGGATGGCGACCAGATAGATATTGAGTAAATAGATTCAAGGCTTTTTGACATCACGTAAATGATTAAATAGCTTATATTTTCATAAAACCATTACTAATCAAAACCTTCGGTAGGGAGATGCTTAGTATGATATATATATATACCAATATAGGGGACCAACCAAGCCAACATACTCGATCCGGAAAGACAAGAAAAAACTTAAAACCTCAACCGATTGGGGTCAAAACAATCTACTAATATAGGTTTATAGGGCAGCACGCGCATATGCTATTCCCAAATTAAACAACAAATTTATTAAAAAGTACTCCTGCAATAACAACAACATTATTCCCTTTCATCTTACTCCTGCGGTAACAACAAAATTAGCATGCACGGCAGCAAATCCCAAATTAATTCAAAAATTATCCACGAGAAAACAATTATAATTAATGGAGTGCCGCAAACGCCGGCGAGCCAAACCTGAAATGGCAAATATATGACGTGCGTACGTATGCGTAGTCCCGCCCCGCCTAAATTTAGCCTCAACCGCTGCCACCATCCAAAACCCTTTTATATCATGAGTTCCCTCTCCCGCTTTTCCCCAATCCCCATTGCAGTGCTTCTTCTCTTCTTCAGTAGGGGAGAGAGAGAGAGAGAGAACCCTTGCGCTGCCCCCATTCTCTTCGCCACTCGACGCCGCCGCTGCTTCCCGCCGCACTAAAAACAAAAAACAAAAATGGCAAGCAGCAGAGTTCTAGCTTTGGCTCTTCTCTTCGCCGTCATCGCAGCGGCGATCACCGCATCATCATCCGCCGCTTCCTCCTCCGAGGGACCCTCGTCTGATCAGGATCAGGTTGGAAACACCGATGATGACGGCCTCAGCAGCACTATGGATGCCGCCGATGCTTTGTCGCCGGCTATCTCTGCCGCCGTTGAGGCCCCCGTTGGCGGCCCCGTTTCCAGCGACGCATTGGAGAACATGGCCAAGAGTGCTGCCCAACATGGTGCCGACCTAATGAACAGCAGCGGTACCTCCGCTCTGAAGGCGTGCGCTGTTGCGGGAGTTGTCGCCGCAGCCGCTAGTTTGGTTTTCTAAGCCGCTTCACCCTTGGGCGGTTCGTTGGGATATACTATAAAATATTTCTGTCGTAGCATTCTATATATATGTAAAACTTAATGAGGATGCTATATATTATGCAATAATTGCAATATATTAAGGCGTTTTGTTTTGGTATGCAGTTTTGATATACTGTTTTGTTTTGCTGCTACACAAAACTAGGCTTGTTGGAAACATCCAAGTCCATGAGATTTTAAAAGCATTTCAAAGGTATACAAACCCAGACAGGGCCGATTAAGTCGGATCCAACACGGGAAGGAAGGTATCCCAACAGCCTGAAATAACAGTTTGACATCCTGAATGAAATCTTGGGCCACACAAAAGCTGCCCCAATGTATAGCAGTATAGTATACCCCGCAAAAGTCATGATAATAGGCAAAAGTAAAAACAGTGTTTTACAACCTCTGACAAAGAAAGAAAGAGTGCAATGAGCAAGGGATCGATAAGTATACTTGAACGGCAAGCACGGCATCGCGCGCGCCGTATGCATGTGCAAACGCCTGCATAGCTCCCACGCGCAGAATAGCTCAAGCAAAATCACATTGCGTCCTTCAGAATCGAACCAAGCAAACACTGTCGGGTAGGCAACAGATATCTTACGGAACCAAGGAAATCAATCCCTCCCCCTCCAAACACAGGAAATATATGAAGGAACATTGCTTCTCTGCTTAATATTCTTCCAAGAAAAACACCCTCGCTCCATACTGAAGAGATGCCAACAGAAATCAAGGCACATGAACAGAACACGCAAACTGCGTACTCTGACTCCCAATAGAAATTCCTCAACAAGGTCAAATTATTCTAAAACTTAACTACAGCTTCAAACATGAGTTCATACAAAGCCATCTCTTCTCTTTATTCTTTTTCCCAAAGGGTGTTTGCTCAAATGACTTAAAATGCGCACCGATAAAACGGATAAATTCACGCTAGTATATAGAAGAGTCGTAGAAAAATTCGTTACAGTTCATTGTATATGAACATTAGCGCCGTCATTCATTGGACCTAATAAAGTACCATAAAAATCAGCATTTCAATAAATGTAGGTCACTTACTCCCCGGCATCTCCCCCTCTCCATTACATATAGCATTTTCAAAAAAATATACAGAAGTTGGTAAGAACCATATGATTGAAGATATTCTCATTGTTATTAGAAAAAAGCACTAGATAGTATATAAAATGATCTTTATATTTTTTTTTGTCATTCCATACATTCTCGTCCACCCATACCCATACCCATAGATTGTTCACGGTATCATGGCACGGGAGTGTGGGAGCCTTAGCCTTTGCACAATCCAATACAATAGTATTAGAGTCAAGTTCTTAGAAAAACTTGAGTTCTACCTTTTTTTTTCCTTTACTGTTAGTAATTTCTTTCTTTATTGGCCTATATTGACCAACCATCCTTCAATGCTAGTAGTTATTGTATTTTTAGTGATGGACCTTCATTGCTAAAGGATCACTATGTTCGAAATTATGAAGACCTCTACTATAGTACTCGTAAAAAAAGATTGAAAGGACCACTTAGCCTAGTGATAACTTGAACAATCTGGCCATGGTGTGGCTAATGGTGATAGCCATGATGTCATAAGTGAGGAGCAAACATCCAGAGTTGAAATAAAAGATCCAATCCACAGAAGATCTATAAACAAGATCACATGGATAGCCTATGGTACACCTTCCGCAAGAAAAGACGACATACTTGTGAACAATGTTAAAAACTTCATGGCAAACCTCTAAGCCAAGGTGGTGTCATAGAGGATAACCTCCTAGGTTTAATAGCCAAGTTTATGTCAATGATAGGAGATCACAAGGGTTAAGTGGTCTCAACCTTGGAGAAGTCAAAAAAAGTGTGATATCTTCTTGGTAGTCTTGACAAAACCCAAGTTCTTGCTCATTGACTTATTCAGGTGTGTTTTCTTACTATTTTGAGTTAAATGTCTTAGGTAATCCTCTTACAACTTCCTAGATTATGGAATCTAGTGCTACAAATTACATAACTCATTCACCAAATGTTTTTATCATATTACCCATGCCCCAAGATAATCACTGCTAATGGTTCCTTAATAGGAAATGTCACCATAAGTCCTTCACTTACTTTAAGTAATGTTCTTAAATTATCAATAAATCTTATCTACATTAAAAAAAAAATTCAAAACTTATCTTGTCCAATGATTTTTTATCATGATTGTTGTCTATTATTTCAGGACAAGGATTCCATGAATACGATTAGACGTGCTAGAGAAAGGGATGAACTTTACCGACTATTATCTTTAAACATCGAACCATTTAAGCATTCTCTACAACAAAATAATTCATTCCCTTAAAATACCTCATTGAATAAGGACAAGATCTGGCTCCACCATTGCTAACTTTGACATTTTTCATTTAAAATCCTTAAAATTCTATTTTTATCATTGTTTTAAAATTTAAATGTTAGCATTTCCATTATAATACATGTAAACTTGTAAAACATAAATGTGCTTCCTTTTCAACCAGTAATACAAGAAGCTCTACTCTTTTTTCCTCATTTGTAATAATATTTGAGGATTTTATAATATTTTAATATTTCTAGTGCTCAATGATTTCTCATTTATTAATTATTGTTTTCATGTTACATGAATTTGTTTTTTACTTCAATAGAAATCCGATGTTAGCATCATTCTTTCAAACTTATGTGCAATAGTTAAAAAACAAAATAGGATCAATGTCAAAAAATTGAAATCTGACAATACTAAGGATTATTTCAATTAAATCCTAACTCTTTACTTTCAAAAAGAGAAAATAATACATAAATCTTCTTGTGTTTATACCTTTCATTGGAGATGGCATCAGGTCAAGTCTAGGTACTTTCCGACCCAAACCCAACCCAAAAATATGTATCCTGACCCAATTCAGGGGTTTGCACATTAATTTTTATATTAAATTTCTTTAAAAACCCTAAGTTGGACAAAACTCAAGCCCGATGGCTTGTCGAGGGTCAAATTGAATCGAAATAGCCTAAATCAGGCCAGGTCAGGTGGATTAAATTGATTTTGCCATCCCTACCTTCTATCAAAGAGATTTCCAAGAATTATGGGGAGAATATACAATCCATGAACCTTGTGACGATTATCATATTTAAGAGTATTTAATGATGGGTAATCAGTTATATATTCTTATATCTTTCTTGCATAAAAAGGCAATTCAAGATTTACATAGAAAAGAATTAGTATAACATTTGACATACTAAATTCTGAGTGATTCAAGGTCAGAGAATTAGTATGACATCTAACATATTAAATTCTAAAGATTCAATTATTTTTTATTTTCAAATTCAAATTATATTTTTTAAATATTCACTTTATTAGGCTCACTATATTCTCCCTATTTAAGTCATGATCTGTATACAAGGTTTTTTTTAAAAAACAATCAAGATTCAATCTCCAATAAAAAATATTTAAAAAAATCACATCTCAATCTTTTAAAAATAAAAATACATGACAAATAAACCATAAGTATTCATTACACCCTTTCAAACAGCTTAACACTGCAAAATCCATTGATTTTTTTAGGCTATTTTTGAATCTCAATTCAAATATTTACTGTTTGTAAACACTACTATTTTGAAATTCAAACTTTTTTTACCTATTTTTTTCCTCCTTCACTTTATCGCACCAACCATATTCTCTCTTTCTTTTTTTCGAGCTCAACTTTTTAAATAAGAAAACAGAAAAATGAATTTTATAAAACTAAAATAAAAAGTCATGATTTTGAATCCTACAACTAAAACTTCTTTTTTTCTACAAAACCAACTCTAAGCTAAAAATTTATAAAAGTCAAAACACAAAAATAAAAACATGTCCATAAATATTTAGGTTCTATGATCCAAGTATGAACCCCAACTGCAACAATAGCGGAGTTGTCAAACACCATCTTTCCTCCCTCCATGGCTACTGTTTGAAGGTTTGATGTATGTCATATGCATCTGACACAGTAGCTCAGTGGATAAAGCAGCTCTCCTGATTCTGGTAATAACCCAGGCTGCAGGAACATCCTTAATCGACGTCGTTTGTGCTAAGTGCAACGAAATGCAACATTGGTGCATTACCAGCGGAATAATATCACGGAATAGGCATAAAAACAAAATTAAAAAAAATGTTCACTGGATAGTAGCACAGGAAATGGCCCCAAAAACAATGCTTGAATTTCCCTCATTAAAACTATCTTTCTCATAAAACAGCACCAAAAAAATGTATTACAAACCACCCTTCATTTGAACCAAATCTAATGGACTATCCACCGTGTATAAATTTTTAGGAGGAAACCTCATCCCTCCGAACTAAAGAAATATTTATTAGAGCATCCAACTAAGCTGAACACAGAAAATGAAACTCAACTTAAGCCTAAAAAAACCAAGGAATGATCTGATCTCTCTAATGAAAACATTGAAGCATACGAGATGAAGTGTTCAAAAGCTGGTTGGCTTCAATGAGAGATATACCTGGTACCGAGGACCTAACGAAAGAATACAATAAAGCAGCGCCACTCCTTACAAATGCGACTGAACATCTATTTTACATGACCTCCGATGAGTTAAGGCATCAGATGGGAGTGCTGGTTACAGGAAACTGATTGATGCCACGGGCTGGATGTGAATAGCAAATGGTATCTCATCAAACAAGTTTTCCGTAGTATATGGTGGGCAGAATAAACTACCTGAAATGCGCGGATCTTTACATCAATACATCCCTTTGAAAACAGGATTCGTCCGACATATGCTAGCTCCATGTTCCTCGTACTCTGCTTTTGTATGACAAGCCTGTATTTACTAACGCTCAGAATTTATTCATGCAATCTGCTCATTGGGTTTAGCATGGAAATAATAATAATAATAATAATAATAATAATAATAATAATAATAATAACGAATTATGAGAAATAGTGCACAGAAGCCTTGCATATCTTCCCATTAAAATAAAATTTTTATTTGAACACAAATTTAACCTAAATATGTCAATCAAGCAACCATATAAAATACTCAAATCTCTTACCCTTTGCAAAAGCTTACAAGTTTTTAATGCAAATACCTAGTAGCTATGAAAGAGAAAGGGTGCTTTATGATGCTTTCAAACTTGAAGGAGAAATCATACCGTAAAAAATTCAGGTGTTGAAGAAAGAACAGAGCCTCCAAACCAAACAGCATACCTCTGGATAGGATGGCTCACTACATTGACTTCCACTGGTTTTGACTTGACAAAAAGAGAATCTAATTTCAGCCTATCTATGATAAATAACCATATTGTACAAGCATTATTTCCAGATTAGAAAAAAATTCTTACTTTAATCTCTCCCCCAAGCCGAGCATCAGACGCTAGAACCCGAGCATCCACAATTTTTTTTTATATCCCGTTGCAGCCGTCTATGGAAGTCTTTAAACATGGTAGAGCCTCCAGACAAGACTATATTCTGCCGTTAATAACAATGTCAATGACTTGTAGAAACTGAAAATTGTAAGGGTGCATGCTTGCGTAGGTATTTTTCCAATTCAAAACCATAGAGAAGTCCCAATTACAAGACAGGGCACCAACTAGCATGCAAGTTAAACATATTTTTTTATATCCCGTTTTAAACACGGTACAGCCTCCACACAAGACTATTCTGGCTTTAATAATAAAATTAATGACATGTAGAAACTGAAAATTGTACGAGTATGTGCTAGCGTATGTATTTTTTCAATTGGTGACGATGGAAAAGTATGAAAGACAAGACAAAACACAGACTAGACACAAACTAGCATGTGAGTCAAAACATATTTTCATGGATTCAGAAAACTGATAATGCAAGGGATTCAATAGTGAACTAGAACTGAACTCAATTTTAAGCCCAACCCCACCTGAGGAATTTAACATCTGACCTTCAAGAAGGCAAATAATTTTGGAGTTCGGTGTATGAGGGGGAAAAAACTAATTTCTTGCCACCAGGCAGTATATATAATGGAATAGTATGTCTAATATCAACAAAAAAAAAAGTTGAATTATAACCTAAATACAATGATATGCTTCAGAATCCTGATATAATTCTTTAGCCTTAGGGTCGAGGACTCAATCTCATGTGGTTGGTCCCAAACCCGTTTTCCAGCAAGTCAGCGGGAACTTATATTGACTCCCGCTGGTCTCAATCTAAATACTTGCTGGTTGATTCCCGCAGACTTCACCAGCAAGCCAGCGGGAACTTTCAAAGTATAATTTTGAATATAGCTGCTACTGGAGTGCAGATTAAAACCACACCTAGGAATCAACCTAAAAGCAGAAAATAACTGATCCAATCTATTGAGTGACCAAAACCTACCTACATGCATTCAGTCAACCCTACAAGCAGTTTGGTTCCCTAATGGAAACAGCAGATACAGCAAAATTTGATAGTTAAACAGAAACTGTTCATAAAATAAAAGGTATAACCCACATTATTATAAAAATTACTTTGCATGGTGGAAGACAATTTTGGGGAAAAATATAATTCATATAACAGAGGCACCAATTGCAAATGATCCATAGTATTAGTGCTCGTGCCAAACTCCAAAAAATACAGTCTAAATTATTATGCTCACACATCCTTTTTATCTTACTTGTACCTTATACAAAGCCCTTCTGGTGTCAATTGGTGCAGATTGAATGCATTTGTCTATTACAGCTGGTAAAGGGGTACTGAACTCACTGCTGTAAATCTCAGGATTGAAGAAGACCTGCATCATATTAGATTCCAAATCATGTTATCATATAATCAAACTAACAATAAAATATATCACAAAGGTATGAACATTATCGTGATTCATGAAGACACTGTTTGTAGACATTTTTTTTACATTTATCTAATTTTTCAAACTCAACTTGAAAGAACTTTCAGTCATTTCTTCTGCTAGACCAATTATTAAATATCAAGCCTCCTAGCTTATGGAAACCACCAAACCCATAGGAGGTTCAGTTTAAAATGATAAAAACAACCAGTCTCCACAGGTATCTCATTTTGACCACCACAATCGATGGCTCATTTTCTGCAGGTTTGCCACATATGGGTGGGAGAAGAAAAATAGTTGCTGTTCCTTATTTGTTGTGTAATGACTAATGAATAAGAAGGGGATTTAAAGACAACAGACCACAATATGTTGTCAACAGTTGGCTGGATATGCTTTATTGGAAAGTCATGCAAAAAACACTCAGTAGGAAATTGCATTAAATCCAAGATACATAAGGATCTACTAGCCTCAGTAGACCAAGGCAAGTGCTAATCGTGCCACAAAAGGCTACAAAAACATTTACAAATACGTTCTGTTTGTGTATTGATAGATTTGACACAATAAAAAACTGAGTCTGCAAGTATTTGCAGATAAAACAATTAAGATAGCTCTAGAGACTAAAGGTCAAAGAATTAACCATAAGCCCTCAGGATTGGCTTACTGGCACTTTGCAAGTGAATGTTCTCCCAATGTTGCCAACCAAATTTGATTCCACTGGTGCCAGACGAAAAGTGAGGAATATTTTCTATGCCTTATCATCCAGTATGGACAAACCAGCCTTTGAGTCTTTCAGCAGATAGGATTTACACTAGTGGCTAGTGCACATAATCTAGTAAAGAAGGCCGCTGTTACAACTTTTTTAAAAAATATGGCATCTAAAGAACCGTGTGGGATACATTGGAATGAAGACACAAATTAGAAAATTGGAATAGAAATCACAGAGACTAGAAAAAGCAAATTAAAATTGAGTTTTGGGTCAGATACGTGAAATTGACACAAGAAATCATATTGGATTGTCTTTTTGGGTTGACATTACAGCCACACATCATGGTGTTTTTGATAATTAAAAAGAAAACAATTAGAGAAAAACTTAGAACAGACCTCAGGACCAAGAAATCGTTCATAGCCAATATCACATGAGTATGGTGCCCCTGTCTTTGGCTTGATACCTCTCCAATGCTTAACGTATTTATTTGGCTCTTTATCATGTTTATTGAACTCCTGCACAGATATCATCAATCTTAGACAAAATACTTAACAAATGCTAATAATCACATGCTATAGGAAATTCCAATAAATTTGATGTAACATTTTTAAAAAGAAAAGAAAATTCCTAATGAGTGACCAAATTATATAAATTTGTTACAATAGTGATACCTTGACAATATCAGAACATGTGTAGCAATACATTTCTTTCACTTTTCGTGCTACTTCAAAGGAGTCCTCTGGTGGCACATGCTCGCCTCTTTCCTATAGGAAACATTATCAAAATGAGGACATGCCTAGAGGTAAAACATCCCTCATGTAGGTAAATTAAAAATAATATTTCATGCTAATCATAGAACTAATTCACAAAACTAATCAATGAGCTTCCAAAACAGAAAGTTTGGACCAATCAATGGCTAGAAACCCGATACAGTTAAGGTGTCAAACAAAATATAAAGGTACAGATCATTTATGGGAGTATGACCCACCAATTAGCTAAACTCAATGGAATTTCCCTTTATTGTGTAGAAAATACTCAAAATAGTAATAGCTTCAATCTTAAAAGAAGAAACACAACACACAGACCACAGTTAAATAACTTTATCCAAACAGTGAAAGTCAGCAAAATAAAAATAAAGATACATGGTCCAGAATTTAAATTAGCAATGGAGAACTTATAAAAATGCCATTCATCACTCATCGCTCTAGTTATACAGTGATCACTCACCACTCTAGTTATACAGCGGCATTCAAAGAAAACATACCCGCATGAGCTGCTCGATGAAAAGTGTTACATCCCTCCCAGCAATAGGGATTGATTTAATGCTGCTTCCAATAACGTAACCATCTGCAACAGGTACAATATGAGTAGCTCCATCTCCAACATCCACTACCACCCCTGTCATCTCACACTAATGGGAAATGTAGGTTAAACTAAAAAGGCAAAAGTATATAAATTATCAGAGAATGACATTACATACATAGAAATTATAATGAAGACACTTTTGACTGGGTTGTTTTTATTTTAATGTGTAAAAGTTATTATCAAAATTATGCCTGTAAAATGAAAACATGAAATTGATGTTTTCAGTTATATGCGAAACATGGAGTACTACAGAATTATTGTAATGCCATAAAAAAATTTAAAAAAAAACCTATTTTTCATCCCTCTACACTATATCCTACCCTTGCTCTCTACACTTTTTGAAATTTGTTTTCATATTGAGAATTGAGATATAAATATAATCACAAACTTGGATGCCAGTCAAAATTTCCAAACATATTCTGTTGATTTACTTTTCAAAACAAAAAGTAAAAACAAAACCAAAAAACAGGAACTAGCGAGGCTACAGGGCCTTATTTTTTCACTGCATTATATTCATCACTGAAGAGAGCACTGAACAGCGCAGCATAAACGCATTTTCCAAGTTCAGGTGCCTCCTCTTTCTCAACTTTGTGGGCATCGGTTTCAGCAACCATAAGCCATAATCAATGGATACTAAATGCGGGTATCTTTTCTGATACTCCTGATATTCTACATTATTAAGCAATCATTTACTCCTAATTTCTTCAAACTCTTAACTGAACTGCACAATTTGAAACAATCTCAGGTTTCAAATTTTCCAAAACCAACCTTGGATGTAGTGTACCCAGCAGCAAGAGCAAGCACTGGCTGCACTCCAATATAGAGCCCAGGAACATTAAAGGTCTCAAACATGATTTCGCCGGTGTACTCGCGGCTCTCCGGCGCAGTGAGCGGACTTTCAGTCAAAAGAAAGTAGTGATCCTCAGGATCACACCGCAGGTAATCGAATATGCACTGCTGCCAGAACCGCTCCATGGTGTCCCAATTCTCCACCTGGCCTTGTTTAATCGGATAGCTAAGAGTATAAGTACTGTTATATTTAGATCTAGCTAAAGCTTCATCTCCAATGTTGAAATCGAGGTCTGCCATAACGCCAGCACTGTGTTGCGCCATCCAATTCCCTTTGGCGTTGCTTTTGGATTGGTTACGAAACGAGTCGTTGAGGGACACAACTGTTGGGACTATGAAACAAGGCTCAACGTTACCAGCAAAACCCATTTTAGTATACCTGCAACGAAATCAATATCAATCGAGGATGGAACCAAATTAGGGCAAAGTTTGAGAATTCGCGAATTACCCGGTGCCGTTGTCGATGACCACAGCAGGGCGGGTGGTGGCGAGGTCCATGGTGAGCGAAAGAGGAACGAAGAATTGAGGAGGCGAGGGGTTGGATCCGCAGCTGAGACCCAAGTGAGAAGGGTTGGAGGGAGACGATCATGGTGATGACGAGAGCGATCGAGGCTTCGATCCGAAGCGAAAGAGGCGATTCAACGCACGGTGAAGTGGATGGATCCGCGGCGTTGGATTTGAACCTCCCACCATTTCAGCGACGACGGTCCGAATTGATCGCCAAGACTTTCATCAACATCTTCATCATTGCATTTAAATCATATCACATCACCCCCACCGTTCAACCACCATTCTCTCTCTATCTCTCTCTCTCTCCGATTCCTTCAACACCAAACAACGAAGCCGACTCTTTCTAATTTTCTCCCTATTACTTTCTCTTTCTCTTGGATTTTCTTTCTTCCCAAACAAACAGCGAAGCGTCTCCTTCTCGCGTTCCTCGATTCCCCCCCTCCCTCTCTTTCTCCGTTGTTTTGGAATTATAACGACGTGGAGTGTGGTGTCGGCGCGTCCCAACTGATGGGATAAATTTTGGTCATTTTTTTTCACCCCAAACCGAGTGAAACATGGCCAGTCTTGAATCGGTTACACATGCTGACATGATACACAAAAAAGGCACATAGCCACCCACCCTAATGTCGGGGGGGCAACCCCCAGGTATTTATAGGGAAATGATAGATGTACGTGCATGCATGAGAATCAAATTTACCATTGAGCGCTGATAGATATAATCGGTGATGTGATATTGTTGTGTTTTGGGTTGATGATGAATAAGTCATTTAGTATCTTTGGACGTGAATCAGTATATTTACCTGTTATGCTTTTCGTCTTCTTTCTCTTCAAGTAACATGCATCTGTGCTACTTGAGAGATGTCCGCCAACACCACACTGTTTGGAGCGTGACATCGATGAAGCCTCTTTGAAGTTCGGACGCACGATCCAAGGTTAAATGCGGAGAGTATGCCGTTAGTCTCAAACTTGACGTTGAATAAAGAACTTGGTCATCGCTACACAAAATAATTGAAAATTTGAGCCATTCTCTTGATGAGCTTTAAGCATGGCAAAATCAGTTTACGTTTGTCCCGATCGGTATGGCTTACTTGGAACATCCACTAGGATAACCGAGTGTCGCACGAGTGAAAACCCTGATCTCGTGACAAAGTGGTATCAGAGCTTGATGTCATACCCCGAAAAACATGGTGCTGGCGAATGTCTCCAGGGACGGAATTAGGGGACCCCCCCCCCCCCCCCCCCCCCCCATTTTTTTTAACTTTATATATATATATAACTTATATATATTAAAATTAATATATAAATATATTATATAAAATTATAAATTTTAATAGTAATTAAATATATATAGCTATATATATAAATTTTAATTTTAATATTTATATTTCATTTATATAATTATAATTATAATTAATTAATAATATAATTTACTATCTTATATTGTTTGTGATAAATATGTTACTAATTATAATAGTGGTAAATTAATTATATGATTTTAAAAAGTTATCTAACTTGATTATATGATAATTTGATAAGTTTTTTATGATTTTATGTTATTAATTTGTTGGCCCCCAGAAATTAGATTAAAATTAAGACTTTCAAGGCTCATTTCATATTAACCTAACTTCTGATGGCAGTAAACAATCAAAAATTAATTTATAATTTCAACAATAATATATATTTTTAAATTTTATATTATTCTTATAATTATAGTAAAAAAATCGATAATTTAATTTATGGATACGGGCTTCTAATTTAATAATCACCTTAAACCCCTTAAATCACGGAACCGGTCATACTAATTATAGTTTTAGATAATAATTTTTAAACGTGAATTACATACTTCATATTTCGGTCCCCCTTAGTCGAACTTTCTAGATCTGTCCCTAGGTGTCTCCCAAATGACACGGTTGTGCTGCTACTTGAGGAGGGGCAAGACATAGCTAGTGTGGACGGGATAAGCTCCACGACGGTTCATACAAGAGATTGATGGAGCCCCTTCGAAGTTTAGACGTGTACCGGCCCTATTAATTACGGGGAGTACGCTACTAGTCTCAAACTTGACATTGAAAATGGGACTTGGCCATCCCTACACAGACTGGTTGGGAACTAAAGTTGTTCTTTTGATGAGCCTAAGGCAAGGCGAAACAGGTCTATGTGTGCCCCGATAAGTATGTGTAATAGCTCAACCCACCCGTAGCACGATATTATCCGCTTTGGGTCACTCATCGACTCACTAGCCGGCGCCCCTCATGGTTTTGTTCTTGGCAGTGCCCACCGGCACCCCAAAAGGCCTCATGCCATGAGAGGTATCCCATGACTACGTAAGTAGCCTACTTCATTCTCCTCCCCGGCCCGATATGGGACATTACATCCACCCCTCCTTGGAGAGCCTAGCATCCTCGCTGGCACACCACCCCAGGCCCTGGCTCCGATACCATTTGTAACCAACCTCAACCCACAGCACGATATTGTCCGCTTTGGGTCACTCATCGACTCACTAGCCGGGCCTCCTCACGGTTTTGTTCTTGGCAGTGCCACCGACACCCCAAAAGGCCTCATGTCGGGAGAGATATCCACAACCACCTAAGTAGCTGTTTCGTTCTCCTCCCCGGCCCGATGTGAGACAAGCTACTTAGGTGGTCTGGGAAACCGCTCCTAGCATGACGTGTTTTGGGGGCCGAAGGCCTACCAAAAACAAAACCGTGCGGGCGAGGCCCAAAGCGAACAATATCGGGCTATAGGTGGCCGGGCCGTTACAAATGGTATTAGAGCCAGGGCCGGGTCGGTGTGCCAGGCGGACGTTGGGCTTTCCAAGGGGGGTGGATGTAATGTCCCATATCGTCTGGGAGGAGAACAAAGGCTATTTAGGTGGTTGTGGAAATGTAACGCCCCCAACTTTAAGACCTCCAAACCGGGTGCGTTAGTGAAAATTAAATATACAAGTTTTATATAAATTTCAAACTTTTAACTTATTTCATCGAACAAACCATTCATTATTACAAATTTCAATCCAAGATCTTTAAGGTTTAGGAGTTTAGAGACTAGGTGTCCATAACTCATTATTACATAACAAAGCACACGAGTAAACAACTTAATAAATCTTTAAAGTTTCACACAACTTTATTTCCAAGCACTTCTGGCTCCTTATCCTAGTTTCTCCATCCCTTAATTACCTGGGGTTGGAAAAGAAATCATAAAAAAAAGGGTGAGCTCAAATAGCCCGAGTAAGGGTAAACATAAGTGGGTTAGGAAAATCATGAAGATATCGAACATAGGAAATACCATATAATATTTGCACATCATACATGATCAACATTTCACAAGGAAATCATAACATGGAAGATTATGTTTAAACATCGTATCATAACATCATGACCTAGGTTAAACACCCAGGATACCGTATCATAACATAACATATTATCATCTGGATTGACACTCTCCAGTGATGTTCTTTACCCAATGC
The DNA here is from genome assembly GCA_023512835.1 of Taxillus chinensis. Classification (NCBI taxonomy): domain Eukaryota; kingdom Viridiplantae; phylum Streptophyta; class Magnoliopsida; order Santalales; family Loranthaceae; genus Taxillus; species Taxillus chinensis. Next base: position 22,346,246 of record CM042085.1, on the reverse strand, counting down.
ATTGGAGGTCTTTCCTGGAACCACCCATCATAAACTTACTTTGTCCAAACATAAGAGGTTATAACAACTTTAACATACATAACACGAGGCATCACATAGAATTTCAATAAAACATTCAAAGTTAACAAGGATAACCACGAATATCAAAATGGTTATCTACCCCAATCAATAACATAGATTACCAGAGAGAGATTAAAAAGAAACTAATGTTTTCAACAATAAATTGAAAATAGAAGAATAAGAAACATAAAACTCTTACAATAATAATTCCAAATAAAACAAATTAAAGAGGAAGAGAAAAGAGAGAAAAGGAAAAGAAAAACCCTTACAATAATAATGAAATATAGACTATAATGAAAAAGAAAAAGGGGATGAGAAAAACTCTTACGAAATATAGACTATAATGAAAAAGAAAAAGAGGGATGAGAAAAAGCCCTTACGAAATATAGACTATAATGAAAAAGAAAAAGAGGGATGAGAAAAGCCCTTACAATAATATTGAAATATAGATTATAATGAAAAAGAAGAGGGGGATAATTTGTGAGGTTAAAGCATTAACAATTGGGGTTCTAGAAGAAGAAGGGCGATTGTCGGGGAATTCATTTTGGAAGTCGTTCCTTACGATCTTCCGCTATCTAGAACCTTAAAAATAAAAATAAAAACATAAGTTAATATTCTCATTTTTTCACTTGAATTATAGAATGACAACGCTATGATAAAATACTATAATTTAAAATAATTACACAGGTATGTATATAAGGTGGCAAGGCCAACCATGTATGTATATACGAGGTGGTACAACCAATCATATAAATAACATATGTAAGGTGGTAAAACCAACCATGAATATAGTATATATGAGGTGGTAAAACCAACCATAAGAATCTACATAATAAATAAGAAGTAACTTCAAAATTTCAAAATCTTAAGTATTACCTTTCGTAGATCTTCGACGCTTGGTAAGTACCAAAAGCAAAAGAGGATTTGAGTAAAGTATTTGGGGTGTTAAGAGGGCTTAAGGGAGTGTTTTGAGAGGGAAATTTCGTGGTGTGGCTTGAGGGATTTGTGCTTAAGAGGAGAGGCAAGACACTCCTTATATAGGCAAGGATGGTGGTAGGTGTGTAGTGTGAAAGTAGTGTATGAATTTGACTTTGGCATCAAATTAAATTATGTAAAATATATAAAATACTTTATTTTATTCCTATTATCCTCTCTTAAAACGTGGGTATCTTCTCCTACCATTTAAAAAATGTTTTAAGACTTTTAAACCTAGAAGGTTCCTTTGGCATCAAAAGTCCACATTGGTGTACTCCCTACTAATTCAATTATAACGTTTTTAATTTTGTAGTTTTTGACAAATGGCCAATTGTATTGCATTACTAACTCAAATATCTACAAATGGGTATCAATTTTATAATTTTTAAATATGTATAACAAAAGTTATTGAATTTTAAAGTCATACTAAAATGTTTACCCGTTCATACTGAACCTATATGTAGTATTTTAAATTCTGGAATTGATTGGCTTCATATTAAATTCTGAAATTTCTACACGTTTTAGCTAAGTCATAAATGAACAAATGGGCTTTGGTTTCATGTCAATTGGATCTGTATAATTCAAGTTATGGATTTTTGAATGGGACCTCCAGAATCTGCCTCATTCAAATTTTTGGGCCTTACCTATGTTTTATACTTTTGGTAAAGTTAAGGCTTGTAATACTTACTTACCCATAGTAATTTGGCTTAAGAAACTAAATGACATAATATATAGCATCTAAACTTTTTATGACATATAAGAAATTATTTTTTTTTATAACGTATTTAATATTTATGCGGATAAAATAATATAATTGCATAATCAATAAACAATAAAGTAAGATAACATTATAGCATAAAATATTATAATCCTAAACATAAACATTAATATCATATTCTATGGCCTTCGTAAAATTTCTTGAATTATATTAGCGTATGTGCGTAGGACGTGTTGTGCTTGGCGAGAGAGTGCTGACAACCCTGAAACTAACATTGTCGTGGTTGTCGCACGAATAACCTCAAACTTCTCTCTGTGTCTCGTCGCATTATATTGCGGCCATTGGACACGAGCATTTAGCTCATCTACAGCAAAGCATAGCTTTGTAACTTCAAGTCGTATTGCTCGCCGATCTTGATCTCGTACACTATTCTCGGATGACGGTACTTGAGAACTTGATGGCATAACTCTTATTATTCTTCTTCTTACTTCTATACTCTCTTATAAATAAAATCTCATACTCATATCTATTTATGGAAGTCCAAATGGATACTATTCATAACGGCCAATTACTATTCTAACGGCTACTTACTAGTCACATGCTATTTGAATGACTATATTGGGTGCTTATTTTTATTGTGATAATATCTAAAATATCCTTTCTAACTATTATTAACAATGACATTATTATTATTTTATTATTATTACTCTTTAAGGAAGAACTTAAATAGCTAAAAATTTTGCAGGTCTTACAGAAACCTCTCCTAAGACAACGCGTTTTGGGGGCCGAGGGCCTACCAAAAACAAAAACTGTGCGGGCGAGGCCCAAAGCGGACAATATCGGGCTACAAGTGGGTCAGGGCCGTTATAGTATGCTTACCATAAGCATCCACCAAGGTAAATGAGCTTGCACAGGTGAAAATCCCTGACCCTGTGACAAAGTGGTATCAATGCAATTGCGGCCCATAACTAGAAAGCTCGCAGAGTACTCTTGCGGTAGACATACGTGGTCCCTGATCCCAAATTGGGAGAGAGCCCCTAAGAGATAGGGGTTGACCAGGATGAAGATTTTGCACGCATCATGCCCACTAAGTTGTTGGCCGTTGAGCTATGTTAGAATACCCAAGGATGGGACGAGAGTGACATTACGGGAGTCATAAAGAGCGCACCGAAAGATCTTGGTTCCTCCAAGCTCACTTTAATACAATGAGGGTGTTACAAAATTAAGTAGGGGAGAATGTCATGCCCCAAACAACGTGGTGCTAGCGGGCGTCTCCCAAGTAGTGCGAGTGCGTATGACTTGAGGAAGGGTAAGATGAAAAGCATAGCTGGTGCGGACAGGATATGCTCCGTGACAATTTGTGCGGGAGATTAATGAAGCCGCTTTGTAATTCGGACGTACCGACCTGGTTAAATGCGGAGAGTACGTCTCTAGTCTCGGACTCGACATTGAAGAGGGAACTTAGCCATCCCTACACAAACTTGTCGAAAATTAGAGTCGTTCTCCTAATGAGCCTAATGCGAGTGAAACGTCTACATGTGCCCGATCGGTATTGCTTACTCATAGTATCCACCAAGGTGACTAAGTGTCGTACGGGTGAAAACCCTAACCTTGTGACAATAGACTCGAGCATTTTCTCCTTAGAGATTGCCTCGGTCTTGAACTAGAGGCTCGAGCTCCACTCTTAGAGCGCATAAAACAACACATAACTCGAGATTGCTTCTTTAATTTGAGCCTGCAACATGCGCTATTCAAGATTGCTTCTTTAATTTGAGTTTGTAATATTATAATGACCCGTATTTTAAAATTTGAGGAGTTAGACATTTGTGTGTTTGGACAAGGACACTTGACCATTCGATTGGCCAGAGAGTCCGAAGGCGCAACCCCTTAGCGAGGGTCTCCCCGATCCATCACAATTCATACTATAGCCATATGCACGTGTAGTATTACATTGAACCCATATAACCATATTATCATTCACATTATAATTCTTCGTCATTACCTCTCATGTCCCAACACAAGTCATGCCTTTACCATGCTCTCAGTGTCATTATTATAGCCTTAGCCTCATGGCCTTTTACCTCTTATGTTCTATTACTTTAACCTTAGCCTCACAGATTTCATTTGTAAGGCATATCATGCACCACAAATAAGACATCTCATGCCTCCATAGTCTCTCATGTAATAATCACATTAAGTCATATCTTCATACGTATATCATAATGAATCATGATATCACATGTAAATCACAATAAACATGTACCCCCGTCATGTCATAAACAAAGATTTAAAAAAAGGTGAAAGATAGTGTTTTTTTTATTGATTTAATTAAAATCATTTTATTTCTAGTAGTGATCTTATTTGGACAAAAATAGGTGATGAAATGGACAGTAGTGGCAAGGGCGATTATAAATTCGCGATAGATGTCGTGATTGCATGTTCATTCGAGGGAAGTTGTTTTTTTTTTTAATATTTGATTATCATTATGTAAGTTATAAAAATTTCATTTAAACTAACTAATATATTAAAGCTTTAATAAAAAAAATTCTAGTAAGACCCTCTATCCGACCCCCTCCTTTTCTCCTTTGGAAAATCCTTTGCGTCCATCGGCCTCCTATTCGTTTCCCCATCAATGCTTCTGCAGTGGCGCAGACAAGCAAAAGCGGTCAACCCGCTATGCATTTAGAAGGGATCTCTCCCCTTTTCTTCTCCCTCCTCCGCCATACCGCCCTACCAAATCAAGCTCTCCTCGTTCCACACCCCTTGGCTACATCACGCCGACTGCCACGCTGAAGCCATCAACAGAACCGCCGTAGCCACTAGCCTACACCACGGCCAACTTCCTCTCTCTCTCTGATCGGTGGATAACTCCCCTAATCCAACCCCAACCAAGACAACCGCCGAATTTTGGAATTAAGGTTTCCCCCTTTCTCTCCCTGTCTCCTCTAGTTCGCCATATACAACCGGCCACAGACTGATCCGCCGCCTGAACTTGCCCTGTTGCCCAACAGAAACTACCACCTACGGCCGTCCACTCGAGCATCACCAATGGCCAACCTCATCACCCTAGCTCTCACCCCTCCTTCCAAGGTTGCCTATAAAAACGGTATACAAAGAACAGGGAGGGGACCCCTCCGCTGTGCGGTTACTCTGCCCAAAATCTCTCCTACCTCCACTCACGAACGCTAAGTCACCATCACCATACCACCACCTCTACTGTCTCCTCACACCTAAATACAGAAACCCCAACAAACCAAAAAAAAAAAAAACCCTCCATCTTAACTATATTGCCCTCATCTTCTTTCTCATAAACACAAGTTAAACCAAAAAAAAAAAAAGAGCAGCAGAGCACAGTCTTCTCCTCTCCATCGTCTCACGAGAAGTGGGGTACAAATGGTTGACGTCTTCGATTACTGAGGATCGTGATTGTTCTTCTACTGCTCGAGGTGTTCATAAGAAGGCGGCCCGGTTTGTGGGGATTGAAGGAAGGAGCGATCTTCGGAGCATTTCTTACTGCGTTTGGTCTTGGTTAGTTATCTTTTTTTTTTTTAATGTATTTTTTTTTTAAATTTCGTTTGGATCTATTTGTGAAGCCATCTCAGTTGCTGTGTTAAGCTCCACGTCTTTTAAATCTCCTCCGTGTGATTCTGAATGGACTTTGTCTTGGTATGGTCATGTTGTATTATTGTCTTGTTGTATATTGCCGTGTTGGTGATGACCACGGGTGGTCCTCTCCTCTGTATGTGTCTGCGAGAGTCACATACGTTGCCTGAGTGTTGATTGATAGCCATGGACAGCCCTCTCATCTATGTGTGTCTATGATAATTTACACAGGTTTTCTGCATAATATTTGATGGCCATGGCCATCTTTATATATCTCCGATTCTCCGGTTTTGGTCTCTCTGGCCGTGGTGTGTTTGTATTGTTTTGGCCACTTGGGCCGTGTCGTTTGAATGTTTTTCCTTTCTTTCTGTTTGTATTTCCTTGGCCACGGCTGGATTGTTCTGAAAGGGGCTGTGTGTGTCTTAGATGAACACGATTGATTTTTGAAGTAGAGCTGTAATGTTGATGTTCTTTCATTGGGCCTTTTTCTGGCCCTAGTTTTTTGGGCCTGTTTTATTGTGTTTATGCCACGGGTTTGGCCGTGTGATGGAGTGATGTTTGGCCACAGTTGGCCTCCCCTTTCTGTGTGTGCGTCTATATAAATGGTCTCTCTCTGACCATTGTTTTTAGCTCTGTTTTGGGGTTTGTTTTTTTTTTGCCACGGTTCAATCAACGTTATGGCCTCTATTTTGTTTAGATTTTGGGCACAGTTCAACCATCGTTATGGCCTCCTTTTTTTCAGATATTGGCCTCGATCATGGCTTATGTTTACTAGTGTATTTTTTGAGTGGGTTTGGCCTCTATTTCGTCTTGATCTTAGGCATGATTATGGCCTCCCTTAGTATGTAAGTGGCCCTGTGTAAACCGTGTTTTGAGTTCATCTTTGGTCGTTAGTTTGGGTTTTTGTTTTGCTTTGTTTTTACATCCATGTATTAGGTTTAGCCTTCTATTTTCTCTGTGTTTTTTTTAGGCCACTATAGGAATTTGGTCTCCTTGTGGTTCTAATGAGATCCCTTGAAGACCCCTCTATGTAATATTATCTCATCTCACTATGTTTTCTTAAATACTATTTTCTTCTCCTTTTATAATTTGTTCCAACAATCTAATTTGTTCTATCATAATGAGCACTAATAACTACTTACTATTCGGTTTGTTTTACCTTTTCAACAGTCATATTCAGTAATCAAATTTTACTTTTTAGTAATGTTATTATGACGCTTATTATTTATTTCACTATGCGTTTGGTTCTTGGATGAGCTAATCTCAATTTTAGTTAATACTTTATTTGATAAAATTTAATTTCGGGACTAGTCATCTCACAATGAACACTGTCTTACCTAAGCCGCTAAAAGGGAAATACATAAAAATCTGCCTACCTGAAACCTACCTATGCAACCCGTCCTCCATGAATACGTCGAGATTCGAGCTTTGAAAACCCCCCCCCCCCCCCCCCAATTCCGATTCTCCTTTTTTTTTCCTTTCTTTTCCCACTCTCTCTTGACTCTGTTTGGTTGCCAAGAAATCTCAAGAAAGAGAAAATTTCAAAGCAGAGACACAAACGCATACTTGCAATTGTATTTTTTGTTTTTCAATTTGCTCATGCTTGATTTGGTACCACCAACCACGAAATTTAGACATGAACGAGTTCATGAGGGTTTATTATTGTTATTTTCATGAAATTATAGTACAATATTTATTTATTTCTTCCTTCATAAGTCTTACTTTATAGGGTGACTCGTAAAATGTTGGTATAACCACTCATTTGTGACTCATAGGTAAACAACAATTAAAAATATTTTTTTATATATATTTTTTAAAAAAAGTCCATACTAATATAAGTTTTAGTTATATTATAGGTTGTATTTTGGGAAATAAGATCACAATATTATCTTATTCACTAACATTATGTAATGCACTAAATAAAGAAATAAGATTAGATAGTGAAATATTACAATCAAAGAAATAAAAATAATTAATTCATTTCTAATCTTTGCTAATTTCGGTTTTAACTAATATCTTTTTAGGTCTTACTCTTAAGTATAAGTTTAAAAAAATGTTCAACAAGTGGTATTGATGTGGTGGTAATGCTCCCTTGGTATATCTCTAAAACCACATTCTTGCACGTACAGGGGGTCAAAGTGATTATTTTATTTTACAAACATATTTTTGATGGAAATTAATTTTCATCAAAATAATTTGTTTGCATACAAAAATAAATCTCAATTTTACTTAGAAGATGCAGGTTTTGCATCATGAAATGGCTATCAGATGTCAATTATTTTATATAATACTAAGAAAAGTTCTATAAGGAAATTAAAAGTGACACGATTTGCCACCAAAACATTGTCACAATAATGTGTAATTTCAAAGACACATAAATGTCTTTTACGAGGCCTTAAAGAAAATAGAAGTTGTTCTTTTGCTATCCTTATTCATTAACAAGTCATCACCATAAAAAGGAAAATAAAACGTATTAATAAATAAATAAATAAAGAAGCAACAATTCCTTTTAAGAGCAGCTATTGTAACTTTTCTAAATCTAATCCTGAAGAGGAAATTTAAAAAAATATATTTAAAAGTCTTCTTTTTTTCAGTATCTTCACTTTAATAAAAAAATAATATTATGAATAATACTATTTTAAAATTAATATTTACAACTTATTAACTATAGTTAAACAATTATTTTTTAAATATTTGTCTCTTTTCAATTTTTCTTTATTTATTTTATTTGAAAAATAATATTTAAATTAAATATTAAAAATAAAACTTTAAGTAGAGATTGAAAAATATAATATGTCAATCGTTAAAATAAAAAAAAATCACTTTAACCATGCATGGCTACCTATTTCAACTTTACAATCACTTTAACCAAAAAATTTCTCCTCAATTTATAATTATAAAAATTCCCGCCCTTTTCGGAATTGACCGGTGTTTCAATATCATGTCTAGTTTAGAGTTTAGATTATTTTGGGGGCAAAGAAAAGAAAAGAGGGAAATACAAGAGGAAGAGAAGTCTCGAAGAAACTGAAATACTAACAAAATGTCAATTAGTCAAGTCAAACAAGCTACATTACAGGTGTCAACATCTCACAGCTCACAGCTGGATTGGTTCCTTTTACCAAATTAATAATATTGTTAATTAAATTATTATAGCTGGACTGTTTTGTTTTTGTTTTTGTAAATCACAACGTTCATAATTTATGTATTAAATGTCGTTCATCATCCAAACACTTTTTTTTTTGTTTTTTTAAATGGGACCCCCCCAAAAAAAAAACTGACTTTCAAAAGTCGAACGACCTGACGGTTCCAGGTGAAGCCTACACGGTCCAGCTTTCGGTTTGACGATAACCACCCTCAACCCCACGGCGATGTAATAGCAAAAGCTACTAAGAGTTCGCGACAAAAGAAGGGCAGTTATGTCATTTAACTAGATCTTTAAAACGGGCTACGGGGGAAACAAGCCCTCCCACACGCAATCACTGCCCGAGAGTAGACCAGTCACACACAGGGAGGCGCACGTTAGCTGTCGCGGCGACCATCACTCCCCCCAAGCGGCCAACCCCACTGGAAAACAGACCGCGCATTTATACGAGTAAACGCGCTGCCCGGTCTAACCTGCGCTTCGTCCCCTACTCTACTGCTGCTACTCTCTCTTTCTCTCTCTCTCTCTCTCTCTCTCTCACACACACACACACACACACTCTCTCTCTCTCTCTCCACAGCTCTCGAGCCCACCACCACAAACACAAACACAGACACACACTGTTCGTGTGCGTGTCTAAATCGATGATCAGTGAATTTAATGGATCTGCAGCGCTGCACTTGAGGAATACATAGTGATTGCCGTCATACTGCACTTTGCACTTTGCAGTGATTCATAAGTCTCTCCATTTCTAGATCGGCGACTTGATCTAGTTAGTGTTGGTGAATCGAGTCGCGGTTGGTTCGTGCCCGCCTTTTATGACAAGCTCGGATCGGACCGTCGAGATCGGCCGAGGCAATCGTTTTGTTCTCGTCTCGGAGCTTCCTACGTGCGACTCTGCATTTGTCTAGGAAGCGTCGATTGATTCGATTCGCGACTATTGTTTTGTTTTGTTTTGTGTTTTTTTTGAATGATTTCGATCTGCTAACGATGAACCCCCTCTGCTGCATTGCTCCGGTCTCGATCGATCGGGACCGGACGGACCCGGCGGTGAAGAGACCGCTGAATGAGTGTCGGTCAGGGCTCGAGGGCTCGCCGAGGAACGTGAATTTCGGTTCGAATTCGAGCCTTTCGGCTCAGAATTCTTGGGTCCGGGCGGATTCGGATGGGCCGTGTGGTGTGATTCCCGAGGCGGAAGCAGAGGTGAGCGAAGGGAGAGACTCCGGGAGGGGCAGAGTGGCCGGGGTTCTGTACAAGTGGGTTAATTACGGGAAGCGGTGGAGGTCGAGATGGTTTGTGCTTGAAGATGGGGTGCTTTCTTATTACAAGGTTCACGGTCCGGACAAGATTGCCATGAGCCCGGGAAGTGAGAAAGGGCTAAAGGTGATTGGGGACGGCTCTTTTAGGTATATGAGGAAGGCTTATTGGAGCAATGGTCGTGTTGCATCCCTTAGGCGGTGGAAGCCTTTCGGGGAGATACATTTGAAGGTTGGTTGTTTTCTATGGCTTTCTTTTTGTGTGAAATCTTTGCAGTTTTAGAGGGATTTTGATTATTTGGTTTTCTCTGTAGCGGAATGCTACCAATTTTTGTTTTTTTTATTGGGGAAATTGTAGTGTGTTTTGAATATATACGAAAAGTCTGATATGTTAAGACACAGGAGCTAGTTTGTCACATCACTCACATGAATTTGGGTTATGTACGCTTCTTTAATGGTTCATACTTCCTAGACTTTAATATGGATGATATGTTTGTAGGTATCCTCAATCAGTGCAAGCAAATCGGACGATAAAAGGCTTTCCATATACACTGGAACAAAGACTCTTCACTTGCGTTGCCTTTCTAGAATGGACAGATCTGCATGGATAAAAGCATTGTTGGAAGCTAAAGACTTATTTCCTAGGGTGTTAGGTCCTAATGATTTTGCTTCCCTGCAAGATGTTGTTGTCTCAACAGACAAGCTAAGATCTTTACTGTTGAAGGAAGGCATTGGTGAATCTATCATTAAGGACTGTGAATCTATTATGCTATCAGAATTCTCTGAACTGCAAAAGCTGCTGAATGATCTTCAATGTAAACACGTATTGCTGCTAGATAGACTGAGGCAGCTAGAGGTATTTCACCTAAACATTTTTAAAATGTCAATATGCGTTGTAATCATGACTAAATTTTTGAAGGAAAATGATGCCTCTCAGCTTTTGTTTATTATCCAAGCATTTTGTTAATTTGTTAATATCAAACATGCTGGCAACCCTTTCCGCATTCCCATTTGATTCCCAGCTTTTGGTTATTAGGAATGAGAATAAAATGGGATGAATTTCTCTAGTTTCCAAATAAAACTTCTTACAGCTGATCCCGAACTGTCTTACAGACATGCACTCAATGAGCATCTGAAGTATTCCCCGGGACTCTATCTCTATGTTTTATGTGCCATGTGATTCTACGTATTTCTTGGTGCCATATCTTTGTTTACCACTTGAGTAATTAGTGACACGTTCATTTTTCACAAATTTGACTACTAAAGCTTCAGTACATTTTGTTGGAAAAGTAATATGGGATTTCCTGGAACTTGTTTTTTTGTACCTGCTTACAATTTTTTTTTTTATTTACCTTCATCTGGAAACCTTCGCTGATGATTTAGAATTTTGGTATGAGCAATATAATAGGGGCTTCAGGCTCAAACCTGAGGTTGGGTGTGAGTGACACAAAGGACTTGAAGCCATTTCACCACTGACGTGATGAGATGGATTTGCCTTGGAAGAATATAAGAAATTGCGTCAATACTAGAAAAAAAAGTCGTTCTTGAGTTTGACAGTCATTTCTTTGTCAAACCTTTGTACTTAGGCCAACGCATTTCGAGTTAGGGCGAAGACTAACTAATTTTAGTCTTTACATCCTTTTTGCGTTTTCTATGTTTTATTTCAATTGAGTTGTCTCTAATACCTCTAAATTTGTCATTTGTCTTGTCTTCTAGAATTAATGAGCCTCTCCATTTCATATCATCTTCAATTGATTATTCTGCGGCCAATTGGCCCAATTTTATTGTCAAATTTGAATGCCTATCGAGTCCCAATCCCAAATATTAATTTAATTAATTGTGTATCCCGAGTTGTTTCGTCTTGCACACTCTTTTGAGGCTTTTATGCCGGATGTTCATTGTCGTCGGAGTACTCACATGCGGTGGGAGGTGTTGTTTTTGCGCGTCGCATAGGATTGGGAGTTGGAGGTTTTTTTATCCTTCTTTGATACCTTGTACTTGGTTCCTAAGCCGCGTCTTGCCGCGAATAGGATATAATGGCGCCCTTCTCGGGAGCGTGGGTTCCTAGTCCGGAGCGTTTTCTTTGATGGAGCGTTTGTAAGGCGTGGGTGCCCTCTCGGGTGGCCTTCTTTGTTTGGACTGCTGTCTTGGGGGAAGATTTTGACTACGGATCATTTGCGGCACCAGGGCTTTGTTATGGTTAGTCGGTGTTACATGTGCAAATCTTCACCGGAACATGTAGATCATCTTTTCCTTCATCGCCTTTATGTCAGGGGTTTGTGAGATATGGTTCGGGTCTTTTCGGCATTTCATGGGTGATGCCTCGTCTCTTCGCGCGTTATTTGTCGGGTGGCCGAGCGGTGTGAGGTGGCATTCGGCGGTGTGGCGGGCCGTCTCTCATTGAATTCTTTGGAGTATTTGGCGGGAGCAAGACATGTGAATTTTTGAGGATCGGGAGCGGTCCAGTTGTCGAGCTCTCTTGTATTTTTTTTCTTCTTTGGGTGATTGGTTTTATGCTTCGGGCGGGATATATTTTTTTTCTATTTGGAATGTTGTGGATGGCTGCTTTTTTGATTGGGTTGTTGTCTTCGTTTTTGTATTATCGCATCTCGTGCACTTCTTGTGTGCGTTTTGATTCTCGTAAATAAATAAATTCTCTTACTTATAAAAAAAGCTTTTATGGTGTTCATGTTTAACTTGTTTTCCCTGTCACTGTGTTACATGTTTGTCTTGTTTTCTATATAAATCAAGCTGTAGCTGGTGACCGAAGGCATCTTACCCTTTTTTCCTTGTATAATTGTTCTGCAGACTGAAAAAATAGAGCTGGAAACATCTGTAGTTGATGAAACAAAGGCACGCAACTCATACTGTGGGCAAGAGAATAGAAGATGCAGTGGTTAGTCATGCTTTAGATTATTTACTTAATTTTTTCAAGAAGTCTACAGTTTCCTCCTGTTGAGCAAAGTTAACTTTCCTTGTCTGTACAAGTATTTTTTTGTGTTTTTTCTTTTTTAGCACACATTTCTCCCTGTTTTAGTGGGGTGAAACTAACAGAGTTTGCAAAATAACTATTCAAAAATTCTGAAAATGTATTTTTGCATAATTGCAAACTTTACAGATTTCTATTCCACAATGTCCGACGGCACTGGAAGTGACTCTGATGCAGATATTTATAGTCAAGAGGGAGCTGATGTTGAAACTGATGATGAAGACAACAGAGTTTTCTTTGATACAAATGATTTTTTGTCTGCTGACCTGAGAAGTGCTTCATATAGATGTAGGGAAGCTACGGAAAGTACTTCAAGTCTTTGTTGCATGATAACGATTCTATATTGTCCAATAATCTGCACGGGGTTGAAATGGGGATCAGGACAATTGAATATCCATATATCCAGAGAAGGAATAGTTTACCAGAACCAAAGGAAAATGAGAGGCCTGTTGGGCTTTGGTCAATTATCAAGGACAATATTGGAAAGGACCTGTCTGGAGTTTGTCTCCCTGTTTACTTCAATGAACCACTTTCTTCTTTGCAAAAGTGCTTTGAAGATTTGGAGTACTCAAACTTGATTGATCGGGCATTGGAATGGGGAAAGCAGGTCAGATCCTCAGCCGTGCTTTCTTTGTGGCAAAGAAGTTTCTTATCACTTGATCTGCTAGTTTCATTTTATTCCAGGTAGTTGATATGTAACTTTAATTATGCATCAGCATTTTTTGATTTTTGATTTACTTCAGCCTCTCACTGAAAGACCGTGTAGTCATGTTGCCAAGTCAAAATGACTTGGTTATGAGTTCTACATTTTTAGTTGTTTCATTCACTGGAAGCTGTAATGTCAATCAGGTTTATGAACACATAACTGGTCTGCAGAAGTACATTTAGTGTGTGCTTGTTTAGTAATATTTACAATATATAAACCAAACCAACCAGCCTAATATTTACAATATATATTACATTAAAATTTTCCAGGTGATATATTCTAAGGCATCTGCTACTGGCCTAGGAATCCTGAAGCCTTTGTCTTCTATCATCTTTATCCTTATTTTATTACTGTTCTACTATAATCTGGATTCTATCTTCCCCTTGGAATCATGCCCTTTCAAAGTTCTCTCGTGTTTCAGGGATGATCTGAATAGTGCTTCTAAAACTGAGTTTTTTTTTCCTGAACGAGGCTGAAATTACTGACAGTCATTGTTGCACTGATTTCTCTTTGTTGTTTGCTACCTCCCAATAGTATGTAGTTTTATCATGCCATGTCAAATGCCTCTCGTTAACTATCAAATTATCATTTTTGTGAAGGTGCTTGTGGATTGACTTGATATCCAGTTGCATCTGAATATTAATATTATGCCCATTTCAGGGCAATGACTTGATGAGAATATTAAATATTGCTGCATTTGCTGTGTCTGGATATGCCTCAACAGAAGGTCGGCAATGCAAACCCTTCAATCCTCTCCTTGGAGAGACCTATGAGGCTGACTTCCCAGATAAAGGTCTTCGTTTTTTCTCTGAAAAGGTATTCTCCTCAATGAAAACATGCTGAATATCCATATTGGATCATGTACTATCTTAGTAATTCATAAGATTTCATGCCCTTTTACAATGAATAATGATAGAATGCTAATTTAAGCCTTTTGTTGCCTTTATGCTATGTTTACTGAGATTTGGAAAAATTGGCGTTGAGTGGGATGGTGAAATACTTGATAGATTAGTCATTACCCAATTATAATAAGTGGCAATTTCTCAGGTGAGTCATCGTCCAATGGTTGTTGCCTGTCACTGTGAGGGCAGAGGCTGGAAATTTTGGGCAGACTCTAATCTAAAAGGAAAATTTTGGGGACGTTCTATTCAGCTCAATCCTGTGGGTCTCCTCACCCTGCAGTTTGAAGATGGGGAGACATTTAAGTGGAGCAAGGTCACCACTTCTCTATACAATATTATATTAGGTAAAATCTATTGCGATCACTATGGCACTATGCGCATCATGGGGAGTGGCAAATATTCCTGCAAGCTCAAGTTCAAGGAGCAGTCTATTATCGACCGAAATTCTCATCAGGTATTTCCGATTTTTTTTTTCAAAATATTAGAGAACTAGGTTGGTAACTGAATGTGTTGCTCACCAGAATTACACGGGAAGAGTAATGGTTGAAAATTAAAATAACATTGACACTTAAATTGTCAAAAGTGGTATGGCAACAATGAGTTTTAAGGCTAGGGTGATTGAACCGTGGGAGAATCACTTCCCCTAGTATTTCCCAACACTACAGGATTGCAATCAACTTAAAAAATATTTCAATAATAGTGTTGTGTTTATCATATAATGTTTTGTTGCGTTAACATTATCAAAATAAATATCTAATTTCTAATTTACTTATAGTAAGGGTAAGTCAAGCTTGTCTCATAGAGACATGGTTGAAAAGCTTTAACCAAATTATGCTTTATTGTTTAAGCAAAGCAAACATAGTGAAATAAAATAAAATAAATTTAAAAGAAAATAAAGATAAAGAAAATAAATTAAAACCTTATATAAGTTAAAAATTAAGGTAATATAGGTTTATGGGTCGAGGTTCACCCCAATTTTAACTCTTTAATCATATGATTTGGTTGATTATTCTTATTGGTTTTCTATTCATTTGATTAATTTTATGGTAATTGTCAACTGTTTTCACGTGAATGATAATGTGTTTAACCCTAACAACGGACTATTGTCGTGACACGTTGAAAAGGATCAAACTCATTACGATATGTGATCAACCATGATTCCTTTTAGGTTTACGGACTAATCTCATGACTCACATTCTTAAGTTTCATTGTACAAGTTTTGATATCAGAGTTCCCGAATGTGCTTGTTGAGGTGAGACACAAGGAGGAGGTAGGGGCACGTAGGGCATGAGGAGACAGGTTCAATTGGACTAGCATGTTGTAGTAAGGTGGGTGTGGGTGTGGGTGAGGCAAGCATAACTGGGGATAAAGAAAGGGATATAGAGCAAAATCCTTTAGGATAAAGAAAGGGATATAGAGCAAAATCCTTTAGGAGGCATGTGTTATGGGGTCAGATCTTCCACATTGAATTAGGTCTAATGTCTATATCGCTTGGGAGATCCAATTCATATGCATTAGCACTAACCTTTTTTGGAACCCGAAATGAACCCATTCGCTTAGCTTGCATTTCCTTCCATGTACCAGGTGGCAATGTCTCAGCATGTTGTCGCACCATCACTTTATCTTGAAACTCTTGATACATGCGATAAACATATGCAACACTTATAATTTTCATTACTTCAATTATTTATTTATTTATTTATCTTTAAAATGAAAATCATGAATAGACATGTATGCAGGGGGGGGAGGGGAACCAAATCAATGGGTTTTCGAGTTTGATTGCCACTATAGGTTTGCAAAGGGCTCAAGCCAGTAGAACGGTTAACTGAAGTATTATAAACAAACTCACCATAAAGAACACCCTATTCCAATTATACATTATTTCACCTACGACCCCAGATCAAATCTCAGAGACTCCTATTAACAAGTTTAGTTTGGAGACGATAGGCAGTGGAAAACTTAAGAGCTGTGGTGAGTTTCTTCCAAAGGTCTGGATGAGATCAAATCTCAGAGACTCCTAGCATGACCTTGTATCTTATATTCATTCTCTAGGGTTGTCTGGATAAGGTCATCTAGGTTAGTGATATTTGTGATTAGGATTTGTTGTTGTAGTTCATACCATAACCAAAATTTGAACTTCACAATGGTCATTCACGCACTCTTATTGATTCCATATCGCTGAGTCGACTTCCTAAATTTGCTAATATAATCAGCCAATCAAAGCATTATCCATGCCAGAAAACCAATCAAGAAATGCATTGGGATTGAACCTGCCATCAAATTCTGGTGCATCAACTTTGACTCTCCTAAAATCAACATAAGGATCACGCCTAGGATGTTCAAGTTGTCTATTGATGTAGGGGTGTTTGGCATGGTCATTGTTTCCTTCCTACCGTCTAGCCACATGTTGCCTTTCTTCAATTAAACAAGTTCTTTCATTTGTTTGGTTTAGCTGTACAGCTATTGCATCTAATTATTCATGTATTTCACGTAAATTTGTTTGCTGATGGGCCGATACAAATGTAAAAGGGAAAATTGAACCAAATTAAATCAAACCAACAAGCCTCAAACCCAATAATATGGGGTCGACTATATGAATCAAGATATACAGAAAATTTAAATATGACCTAATACACGGATTTATTTTTCTAGATATTCCTATCAGCCATTATTCTTGGAAAAGGAAAATTTGAGATTAGAAAATTTTTAATTTGCTGCCGATCAAAATTATAAGATAAAGTTTATGTAATTGCAATCCCAAAAGTCAATAATTTGATTAAATGACTTACAATTCAATGGAATAATATGCAACTTTAAAAGAATGAATCACACAAGTCTGACAACCAAGTGAGAGAGCATATATATTATCTTCTTTCTTCTTCTTCTTTTTTTTTTGGAAGTAGAAAATTATTTGGTGTGGGCTGACAGGCTAAATGTGGTTGGAATTATAATCAAAATAGGAAGATTTGCTTATATAGAATTTAAATTAAAAGGTTAGAGGTAAGGGAAGCATATGGTTGGGGAGGCAATGGGCAAATGGGATTAAGAAAGAAAGAAAGAATTGAGGGAAAGATTACCTCCCTCCCTTTCGTAACCCAACACATAAATGACAATCGGCCTAAGGCACCAGAGAAGTAGTTTGCAGCAACAAGGCCTGGCAGTGGCAGAAAGAACTAACACACACTGATGACTACACATACATCCCACACGAATCTGTGTTTTATATTGCTCGCTGATTCGGGTCACCGAAATATGAGTCAAGTATGGCAGTGATGATCCTCTGTTGAGAAGTGAAATTTCCAAGGTTGGGCTCTTAATCAAATATAATGTAGGACAAGTTTTAAATTTTGAAGGATAGTATGGCAACGAGTTTTAGGTCTAGGGTGATTCAACTGGAGGAGAATCATTACCTCTAGATTTCCCAAAGGAGAGAGAAATTGATTGCAATCAATTTTGAAAATATTTCAATAATGGTGTTGTGTTTACACTGTGTATCTTATCCCAAATATAGAGCTACAATCCTTAAATACCAAAAGAAAATAAAGAGCAAATATAACAATGTTATTATATTCTATGTAAAATAAAAGGCAAATAAGTAGAATTGAAAAGGCCGATGCGTTAACCAAAATAGGGGAAAAAAAGCCTGGGAAAATAAAATACAAATTGAAGATAAAAATGACAGTAAAATAAGAAATGCTTGCTTTGCTCCATGGAAGATAATCCACCAAATATGTAGAACTGATCCTGTCTACCAGAATTGTTATTGCATTATGATTTATGAATGAGATAATACATATATGTATAGGTTACAAATAGCACTAATTTGAGAGGCTTAATGGCTAATGGACTCAAGTCACTTAACTAACAACCGGGATAAAAATCATCGATGCTAATAAAACTGAAGAATTTTTAAAATGAAAAGTACAGTGGTCCACATGAGTTCAGATTCAGGCACCTTTTCAAAAGAAATAAAAAACTAGAAATATTGCACTTGACTTGTAAAACTGATTCTCAGGAACACCAAAAATGGACAATGAGTATTGTTTTATCAATCCTTTCCTTGATTCTGTGATTTTATTTGCAGGTTCATGGCTTTGTGCAAGATAATAGAACTGGAGAGAAGGTAGCAATGTTGCTAGGGAAGTGGGATGGAGCAATGTATTATGTACTAGGAGATCCGTCTACAAAACCCAAGGATTACGACCCAATGACGGAAGCTGCAGTCCTTTGGGAAAGGGATAAAACATCACCCATGACTAGATACAATCTTACACCGTTCGCCATATCTCTAAATGAATTAACATCAGGCTTACTCGAAAAATTGCCTCCAACAGACTCAAGGTTGAGGCCTGATCAGAGACATCTAGAGAATGGAGAATATGAGCTTGCAAATGCAGAGAAGCTCCGACTTGAGCAGTCACAGAGACGGGTATGGTACTGCCTTTTCATTTTTGCGTAGTGTGCAGTTTAATATTAAGGTAACAAAGAAACCAAACTGTGTATTTTGCCCCAAGTTGGTTTATATGGACACCAGTTAAATTTCCTCCAGTGAATCTTAACTTCAAGAAATTTCAGAATTATTGTATTTCTAAAGAAACGTTTGGAAAAACTCCTAAAATTTCATTGCCCAAACATAGATCTAGCGAACTGTTTTCTGTTTCTTGTTACAAAGTCTAACAGTCAAGGACTTCCTCATTTTGGACCTCCTCCTGACATGTAGTTCATCTAACTGTGGATGGGTTCATGTGTTTTCCTCAATCTTTGCTTCTTGCATTGGAGCACTAAACCAGATACTTGGTCTCTAAATGAATCCTCCAAATATTTTACCGTAAACACGTCTATTTAGACTTTATCATAATTGAAATATGATTTTCTATTTGAGTAAAAAAAATAATATAAAAATTGATTTAAGCAAAAGTTATTCATGTGAATAAAATTAATAAAGAAGTAGCGGAGGATGGACGGATAAAACCTTCATAGTCAGCTCCGCCACAAAATGGGATATTTTGCCCCATGGTGGGTATTATCCCTACTTTTTTAGTCATGTTTGTCTTCATAGTTGATTGAGCATAGGCAGGTAGCCTCTATAGTTTTGTGCTTTGTTTTGGTTCAATGTTCATTACCAATTTTTACGTTTTGGCATTGTAGGCAAGGCAGCTTCAAGAGAGGATGGCGACCAAGATGGTTTGAGAAGGATGAGGATGGGTGCTACCGTTATGTAGGTGGTTACTGGGAAGCCAGGGAGAGAGCAAACTGGGACGGAATTCCAAACATATTTGGGCAGAGCAGCGACACCTTTATGCTTCACTGAAGAGCAAGCTGCATTTTGCCCCAGTGTACTCCAACTCCTTGTACCACTGTTTTCTATGCATGGAACCGTGATTGGGAACGGAGGGCGTGCCTTTAGATTGGCCAGTTTTGTCTCTTCGGAGACATCTGCTATATAAAATCTTTCATCTTAAATTAAGCTGCAGAAGCTTAGCAATACTATTAATTTTCAGTTTTTTAACATGAAAATTTTTATTTGTACCTAGCTTGTGTAGTAATTCAATATTTCTCCGTTGAATTGTTATGATATTAAAAAAAATTATTACATGTGCACAGAATACATGTGCATCCTGCTTATATAACATTGCCCTTTTAACATAATCTGAAATCTATTATGGTCATGCTTTCATTGCAATCGGTGAAAAAAAGCATGATCATACAGGACTGTTAATTCTAAAAGTTCGCACCACTGCGTGCAAAATCCAAGGAAGGATATACCTGATGATTTAGAAGATGTTTGGTGGATGATTTTGAAAAAGTGATTTTTTTTTAAAATAAAATATTATTTTATTTAAATTAGAATTCGAATAAAGTACTTTTTAAAAAGTAGTTTAACTTAATTTAGTTTTTATAAACAAATTTATCTTTTTGTTCAAATAAATCATAATTTACGGCCTCTGCAAACAGTGTTCATCTACTTGTTTTTCGTAGGTTGAATGACAACTGAAGCTAACAGGGTTGTTATTGTTTCAGGTTATATTTTCTGAGGCTATTGTAATCACTGCATGTGAATTCCTTGAGCAAACTGTTTTTTGTTTCAGGTTTTTGCTGCAGGTTATATGTCCGACTGCTGAGTAGGGGTGGGCGGTTTTAAGATTCCAAGTGCCTGGTAGGTGCAGGAGGAAGGAGGAGGAAGAATTGAGAAAATGTTTTTTAATTATTTAAGATTAATGATGGTATTTTTTTAAATTTTAAAAGTTACGATAAAATAAATATTTTTATTATTTTATTTTTCACTAAAAAATAAATTTATTTTATAAATACTTTAATAAACGAATATTAATACTTTTACTTCCTAGTTTCTATAGCCTTTTGTTTTTTTATTATTGCCGCTTTAAGAGCATCTCCAATAGGTTAACAATACCCTTAGCAATAGTCAAATATAAATAAAAAGTTATTCTAATAAATTAACTATATCATCGAGAATAGCAATAGGTAAATTTAACTAAATTTATAACTATTGCTAAAATGACACATCATCTAAATGTTTAAGAAAATCTAAAATAATTCCTTAATGCTTTCACGTGTTCCTCTACCCTATCTCCCCCTCTCGCCGCCCTCCCTCTCCCTCCTCTCTATCGCCATCGCCGCCTCTCCCCGACCGACACCGCATCTCTCCTCCATCGGTCTTTTAGTTTTCCCCTGCCCCGGTCCATTAGTTCTCCCTCGTCACTGTCACCGTCACCATTAAAAAAGATGGTGTTCCGTCACGTACAAAGGTGATGCCTTCTCGGACGAGACCCAACGTCGCTGCACCATCCGCGTCGACAACTCCGCCTACCACGATGATGCCTTCGAGACGAAACCCGACAATCCCCTTCAACACCCCCATCGAGGACTCGTCCTCCACATCGACATCGTCCACGCCAGCCCAAGCCGACACCAACCCCCCCATCGCCCTGGCTAAGCCCCTTGCGTGGACCTCGCTGATGAGGCCGGCTGGCTGCCGCGCGTCCCGCACCCCAAGCTCGTGCGTCCGGCCGCCTCCACATGGCAAGCCGACGCACGGCGCCGTTTCATCGCCATCCGACCTGCAACCCCAGCACCATACGGTGTCCCGCCGGTTTCAAATGAATTTTAGGATTTAGAGAAATTATAAATTAAGGATAGATGTGAAAAAATCATGGTTAAGCAAAAAATAGAAGGTATTCTCTTAGAATAATGCTACACCAAAATGACATCGTAGCAAATTAAATATAGTTTTACCTAACATTTTAGTCAAGCTACTACTAAATATGCCTTAGAAAAGCAGCAGGAATAACAGTGCATATGCATCTAGCACTTCGGTTGCGGAAAGCAGCAGCTGCTGAAGGGGACTCTTTTCCGATGATCCCTATGGTACCCAAAAAACAAACAAACACATGATGACTACATAATCTATTCACGACATCAATCGAACGCTACCAAGACAAACTGGAACTGTTAAAACTGACAAGCCAAATCGACTAAAACGGAACATACTTCGAATCCCTTTTACAATACTACTACTAATATCACTTTTTATCTACTCAATATCAAATGAAAACTAATAAGGAATCCAGTAAACATTAATTTGACACATCTTATCTGCAGGAATTTATATTTCCTTGGAACCCACAGAAGCATACTGAAACCAATCATGATGATTTTTTTGGTATCTCAAAGCAAGCTAGCACCTAAGTTTTATTCAGCCACCCGTGATAACAGGCATTCATTCAGTCTATAATTTCCAAATTACCAAGTGAATCAATTCACTATCCAGCAAGGTAAATGTACTCAACACAATTTGTTTACCTACCGTTAGACGAGCGACAGAGAACATAGATAAAGCTAACAATATGCATGCCACTGAGGTTCACCAAGCTGACATTAGCAGCATTACAAGTCAACAGTTTCAAAGTACATATTGCAACAACTGATGTGCACTTGAAAACTATTATGTTTCCTGCAGTGACATTGTTAATAGTTTAAACTAGAGTTTCCAAAAAATTTGTGGTGTTGTGGTGAAGTAATTGCACCATCCGACAAAAGAATTGTATTCAGCACATATTGGTCTACAAAAATTTTACGCAAGGAATGAGAATGGTAGAGCAAGTCATGCAGAAAAGGCATGAATGTTAATTTAAGATGTGCATGTCAGCAAACCCAATGAAGGGGAATTTAAAATTAAGTACATGGCGCAAAAACAGCAACAAGGAACAAATTCATCCGCAACCTAATTGCTTTATGATAGATCACCGAGTTTGGCAAAGACAAAACAAAGAGAAATTATAACACTGGAACACTTCCAGATCCTGAAAGTTTAATCCCTTCGCTTGGCTAGTTGTTGCTGCAGCAGTTCTTGCCTCACCCTTAATCTCCTCCTCCCTCTCTATCCTTTCTAGCTGCAAAACAGATCATCAAAACACGCTCACAACATTCACAATGAAACCAAGGATGATGGTATAATTGAAAATTTGACCCTTTCAAGCTCTGGCCGCAACTCACTAGAGGCTCGGTAAACACAACAAGAGAAGAACTGAACGAACTAGTATCCAGGAACAAATACGCATGCGTTAGATGTAGAATACATGTAAATCAAGATTGTTCCAAATCAAACATTTGCAAATGGGTTTGCGTCAAAATCTTAATCCCTGGATTACCATAAAATTCACACAACGTTAATAATTAAAAAGTCAAAAGCAACACATAGCAGATCAGTTTCGGTAGTGTGGATCATCCAGATCCAACTAGGGAGTGCCCAAAACAAATCTAGGGTTTGTTTCCGTTGGATTTTGGGGGAATATAGAGTACAGTATAGAGACGGCCCACAGATCATACATGGTTCGTTACGTATTATTGGCCATGAAAAATTGAAGCAAAAGGCGGGGCCGATTGTTCATGTTTGATCAGTTGGGTTAAAATTATCTACATGTTGCAGATGTTTGCAGATTGTACAGAATAGAAGAAGAGGAGGAGGGAGCGAACCTTTCATCGCGATGTAGGGCCATCCAACGTGAAGCTCGCATGGATTGAAAAGAACAAGGCACAGAAGGTCATCCCGAAGCAGGTCACTACTCTCATCTTCTTTGATTTTCGGTTGCCGCCTGCTGCTTTGACGGTTGCATTAAAGTTATGGTCTTCAAACTTGTTTTTGTTCTATTTTGTTTTGGCTTTTTGGTTTGGCAATTTTTTAAGATTGATTATTATTTTCTTTGCTTTTTTTTTTTTTTGAATACACTTCAGTCCCGCACTCCACTGACCACTGCCCCATGCCATGCCATATGAGCGTTGTTCATGTATATTGGGGGCCTTGATGGAAGACCAATCCATAGCCTTAGGGATGGTGACTGACACATTTCAATGATTTCATGGATCCAACGTTTAAATTGAACTCTGGCCCAGGGGATGAGATTGCCACTCAAGCCTAACAACATTTGCAAGCATAAGAAACCTTCAGTCTCAAATTTATTGTAAAAGAGACTAACGAGTGGAGGGGAAACAACGTGTAATAAAATAGTTACAGAGCACATTTGAAGCATAGCATCTTCAAGTTTCAAACTAATATAATTACAACAACAACCTTCAATTGTTTAATGGCAGCTTTTGGCGTTCGGCTGACAACATCCCGTGGAAGGCGGTAGTCTCAATTACATAAATTTTTGTTAGGTTCACTTAAGTCAATACACTTTATGTCCAAGAACTATACTTTTATACATCATAAAATGACACCTTCTCCAGCTCAATATAAAATCATTCTCTTTGCATCTCTTTGACACTGGATCAATATTATATAAATAATTCTGAAAGAAAATATCAAATACCAAAAAAATCATCAACAAAAATCTTCAATTATATCCTAAAAAATTGCCATCATGTAATGCTATGAAGTAGCTGCATTACATAATCTACAATAACAATTTAATATTCTTCTATAGGAAAACATGCCATATGAGCACGTAAATGTAGTATTCTATTGATTCTTTCTTAGGGGCAATAACAATTTAATCATACCTTGAATAGTCATCCAAGAATTAGTAGTAAAAATAGCTAGCTAACCTAGTAAGTCTTTGATCAATAAATGGAATATAAAAATGATCTTTCATTGTTCTCAAATACTAAATTATGAATGACTACTTTGATTTGACTTTTGAGAGTCCTAATCTCCTATTTAAATGCTTGAAGTCCTGAAATCTAATAAAAATATATAAAAATACTATAAAACTCAAAAAAACTTCATTGGACGTTATATTACATAATTTATGCAATTTAACCTAAAATAGTTAAACACATAATTAAACATATTAAATACACACCCAAAACAACTTAGAATTAAGGGTCAAAATGGTTCATAAAAGCATAATTAAACATATCAAATACACACCCAAAAACAACTTAGAATTAAGGGTCAAAATGGAACAATCCCTCCACACATACACTAATTGTTTATGTTAATTAGCATTGACTTTTGTCGATCATATAGGGGGCTTGACTTTGGTTGGTCTTTTATGGGATGTCATCAGGTTAACAACACGAAATTAACCTAATTTTTAAAAATATAATACCAAATGTATTTCGATGTCTTCTTTTCAATTAGTCAAGAATTATGCAAATTTAAACTCTCTTTATGAGTTTCAAGAGAAAGAACTCAAGTTTTCGTAAGGGTGAAGCTAAAACCATAACATAACTCCATATATATTCTCTTAATTGTTTCAATACCTGCTACCTTGCCCACTATCTATTAGGTCAAAATGGCAATCCCTCCACCTACACTAATTGTTTATGTTAATTAGCGTTACTTTTGTCGATCATATAACTGATGGTGGGTCTTATAATTTCCTTAAACTTGACATTAACTTAATTTTAATACCACCCGAGCCTTCTTTGCCTAATTTTAATAAATTTATTTATAATTTTATAATATTTTAAATATAAAAATGAGTATGGATTATAAAAACGGATAAACTGTTAATGGTATCTCCATTCATGCTACTTCGCTTGGCTCCCTATTCTCTTCTTAATTCTTTTATAGTAAAATATAAGGGCATATTTGGTTAGTGTTTTGGGTTTTTTTGTTTTAAAAAATTGTATTCCAAAATATTGGGTATTGGGTGTTTTTTGGCAAATTAAAAACGTTATTTTGTTTGGTGCGTGTTTTTGCAAAAAAGTATTTTCTGGTTTACTTTACTCCCCTGTAATTAATAAGCATTTATTGGTGTAATTTGAACCATTGAGATCGGTGGTGTCGGGAGTCGCGTACGTAAGTACAAAAATATAAAGTATTTTGTTGGGGTTGCGGATCCGAGGGTTGTAAAGCCCATCATTGTGGGCCCATGTGGGGGGTTAGAGCAAAACGAGGATTTGCCCCCATGCAGGATCGAACTACAGACCTCCAGTTTACAAGACTGGCGCTCTACCACTGAGCTATAGGGGCAACTGCTCATTTGAGGATGCAATATTTATTAAGTCATAGACACACAAAAAAAAAAAAAAAAAAGTAAATCAAATTCACCTGCCCCCATGCAGGATCGAACTACAGACCTCCAGTTTACAAGACTGGCGCTCTACCACTGAGCTATAGGGGCTCGTGGCTGTAGCTCTTAATTGTTTAGCTTTTAAATATATTGTAACCACCTACGACCAACCGCCCCTACAGTAAAATTCTAAAAAACCCACTCCGCGCTGCGATGCACGCATGCGACAAAACCCTAGCGCTCCATTTTAGGATTTGTGCGGCCGTGCCTTTTTCTTTATATATATATATATATATATAGTCTGTGACTCTGTGGTCTTGGGGGATTGCGATCTCCTTCCTTGCTATCACTCTTTTTTAGATTTTTTTTTTTACATTCAATGTTATTGTTTTGTTCCTCATATTTGATGTTCTCTGGCATCGGATCTGAATATTAGCTTTGTCTCGCCTTCCATAGGCGTTGCGTTTCTCGGTCGGATTCAAAGCCTTTTTTTTCCCGAGGGGCGTGTCAACGAAGGCGTACAACAAAAAATATTCGCAATATCGACCAAGTTTTACTTGTTTTGACACCTATGAATCGTGGTCTGTTCATCACGATCGTGGTCTGTTCATCTGTCGGGTTGTGACATTTATTCTTCTTTTTATTTTTCATTGATCTGGACTACCGTGTTCTGTTTAGTTAATTTTGGGTTGCTTCCTAATGGTGAACTCCTCATTTTTTTTTGAATCTCGATTCAATTGGATGTTTGGGGAGTTCAAGTTTTCCGGAGCATACATCGATTTGAGATTAGTCAGTCTCTGTCCAGGTTTAAACAGCATGGCGTGTTTTGTTGCACCGTGTTACCTGTCCCCTGGCACATTATTGTTACTCAATCCCGAGTTCTGGATTGGTATTGACTATTGATCGATTAGTCTTTGAAGTATCTGGTTCATACTTTATATTACTCTATATATATATATATATATCATTTAGAAAAACATTTGGTTTAAGGATGAATTTTAAATTTAATGGTCTAGACTCCTCATCTTGATTGCGGTCCCATGCAATGTTGAGCTTTTAATGAATTTTGTTTAAGGATAACAAACATTTCGTCAAACGAATGGAACAAACAATAGAAGGAGGATGTCGAGTATGTAGAATTTTTTATGCCTGTAATGGAATGTTAACCCGTATTGAAGGTAAAAATTGGAACCATCGTTTGGGCTGTTTTATGGCAAAATAGCGCAGGAGGCTTCGGTTTTAACGGTCTGATTGTGTGTGGGACTAATTTTGCAGAATTCAAGTAGCTTATGTAACTAATTTTGAACGACTGACCGGAAGGGTGGGACATCTTCCCATGGAGATCGTGGTAAAACAAAAACCACCAAATTTGTTTAGGCATTGACAACGGCTGCAAGAGCCCAGGAAATCTTGGCCACATGAATGGATTCGCTACCCTTGGTCTCAAATCCGTTGAGTCGTTGACACAGAAGATACTGAAGGCTTTTATAAACTTTTACATCTTGAATTGAGTACTTAAAATTATTTTAGCCTATTTTAACTAATGGTATTTTAATTTTACACCATTTATAATTTTGTTTAATTATTATTTTTTTCAATTTATCTTTGTATATTATATATATATATATTCTATCCAGAAGAATTTCAGCAAATAGGTAGACACAACTCACAGATGCTAATTAAAATTTAAAAAAAAAAAAAATTTTTTACATGATTCTTATGTTATAGCTTGATGTAACTAATGCATCATCCAAAAGAATTTAAAGTTAAATGTTACCGCAGATGCTCTTAGATGGGTAGTGTTACATTTCTGGTAGACAAGAACCAATACTTAAATCGAATGGGAACGAACCATAGCATCCGTCGTCACCATCAAAAGTTGTGCATTAATAGGAGATAAATTTAAAGAGGCAAAGGTGTAGTCAGTCTTCGGCTTTTTTATGAACACTATAAATCTTTACAAACCTCCCTTAATGATGGAATCACAGAAACAACTCACTCATATCATTCTAAGGAAGCTAATCACGAAATTCCGGTACTACTTCAGCATTGCCCCAGTGAAAATGGGAAAATTTCTTGTGATATGAGCCCCAGGCGTGCGAATTATTACGTCATTGGAGCAAACTTGAGTACATGGAACGACAAATCCATTACCAATAGTTACACTTACACCCAATGGGAAAATGGGAAAATTTCTTGTGATATGATGAGCCCAACCATACGAATTGAATTGCGACATTGGAGCAAACTCGATTGCATGGAACGATAAATTTATTACCAATAGTTACACCAAAAGAGGGGATGACTTGGGTAGTTAGATTGGCAATTTTATATCAGGAACAAGTGAATTTGAGATAAACGGAAGGGTAGACCCACTATCCACCAAAATTAAGACTGATCGGTCCCAAATTGAATCTTGTAACCGCATGATAGAATTTAATGTATTCTTGAATTTCTGTCACTGATAACTGATAGTATAGTTTTGTTGAAAAAGACGCACCAAGTCTTCCCAATATAGAATTTCTCTCCAGTGACCCATACATAGAGATCAAGAGTGTTACCTTCCAAATGCATCGCTGTGATCTTTACTTTCATATCATTACTTTGAAGTACCTGAAGTATTTTTTCTGCCCTGAGAAACCATCCTAGTGTATCTCCTTTTTCAAATTTTGAAAAGTCAATCTTTGCTCATGGCTTGCACTATTGTGGAGGGAAATAATTCATATCATCGTCCGATTCATCCCATCAAGGTGGACGAATCTAATCATGTGTAGGATAATGGCGCCTTCTCAATTCACCTCTTTGCAAGCCATCATGAGTGGGATGTGGCCTAGTTAGACGAGATTGGGTTTCTAACGAAGCCACGTTGTGAGCTAATTCATCTAAGATCTCCTGGCGAGAGGCCATATTTGACAATTGATGATCCAACTCTGGTGGAACAGCAAGTGGAGTGGTGCGTGTTGGGTTAGAAATTATAGGTTCTGTCGATATTTGATAGGGGTGTTGTGTGTTTTGGCCATTAGGATCGATACACTTTGATACCAAAGTATTAGGACTACTCAAGCCAGAATAGCAATATGCATATAACTGTACCATAACTGTGCACATATATAATTGTCTAAGAAATATTAACTACATACATAACTATTTAAAATTAACTGCGTTTCTTCTGTCGAGCTTCAAGAAATTAACTGCTTGAGCTTCTGTGTTCCTTCTTTCATGCATTTCTTTTTTCGGGTATATGTGATAATTGATATCGTATCAACATTTGTGCATTTTTGTTTGAATATTGGTATGTTTTTTCAAAAAAAAAAAAATAATTTAAGGAACTCATACACATGGCAGACACCTCTTGTTATTTTTTTTTACTTGTTCTTAAACTATAAAAGCTTCTTTGATACTTCCCATATGAGTGTAACTTGTATGGTTTCAAATATTAAAATCTTGATCAGTGTAGGACGTACATTCCTTTAGAAATGTGATACAAGTCTGACCCTATTACTTTGGCTTTTCATAGCTAGTGAACTTTACAAATCTGTGTTAGTTGTCATAACAACATGCTTATTAATTACATCAACTACAAAACAATAAAGTGCTCAGACAATTAATTAGAGCAATGTTGCAGTCGAAAAGAGTATTAGTCTAGCCTCTAGAGCTAAGCAATCATTTTTAATTAGCACATTAACCTGTGATTATTAATCAAATCAGTTCAACTGTTTCATATCAGTCTGTGCAGCAGCGGTACATGAAGAACTTCTCCATGGGCCTTCCACACTCCGCACACACCACCCTCTCCGGTATCTTTTCAGTTGTCTCGGGCAGTATTAACCTATTGCAGTGGTGCGGTGTGTGCAGCACCTCCAGATTTTCCAGTAGGGCTGGAAGAAAACCAATTTCTGGCACCCTCTCTTCCCACGCTTCAAAATTCTCTAAGCTTGTCTGAATGGTGTCCCCTTTCGCTTTTGCCATCTCTGTTTGTCCCTTGCTGATCACTGCCCATCCCTGCTCACTCCCATCGAAACTCAACATTGTCATGATCTCCTGCATGATTGGGTCATCTTCCACTTTTCTACCGCTCTGAACCTGTTAGAAAAGGATGAGAGAAGATGAAAAAAAAATCACTGCACCACATATATATAATAAAATAAAATAAAAAACTGTTCCTATGTATAATCATGATCGCACTTTTATTTAAATGTAATATATTAATATTATATATATTGTCATTAGTTATAAATAAAAAAGCGAGTTAAATGAAACTCAATGATCAAACAGTATTGGTTGAAATTTCATTTAACTATTTAAATTATTAAAACATCATCTAACGATTTGAATGCATATAATAACACATGCGCGCGCGCGCCCGCTCTCTCTCTCTCTCTCTCTCTCCTTCTCTTTATTTAACAAGTAACCATACCTTTGAGTGCCACATGCTCTCCAGCCTCACCCAGAAAAACCATATCTGGGTCCATTCTGCCACAGTGCGGCTCAGCTTCTCCTCCTCTATTGCAGCAGTGTTCTTCCTGACCTTCTGCCGAGGATTGCTCTTGCCCACGTACACCATCTCGAGAGGGATATTTGCTTTCATTGCCACGCCACGAAGTGTTTTCGTGAATTTTCGTATCCACTCCATGTCCTCACCTCCATACAGGCAGATGTATTTTCCTTCCGCAATCTGCAATGTTCCCAAGTTTTAGTTTTCTGTTTTAATCCCCAAAGAGAGAGAGAGAGAGAGAGAGAGAGAGAGAGAGAGAGAGAGAGAGAGTTAAATAATGGGTGGAGTGGGGTGAAATTTGTACCCATTGGAAGATAAGGGGTTCGATGCTGTCTGCCAAGAACTGGATCTTCCAAGTCTCCTCCCTCCATAGGGCTTCTTCTTTAGCACTGGTGAAAGGGAAGGCCCGGCTTCCCCAGATCCACATCATGTGGAGAGCGTTGGGGTTGGTCACTTGGCCATGGGGGTTGAGAACCACAAGCAGGGGCTTCTTGTTGAAGTGCCAGACTTCCTTGATGTACTTGAGGACGGCAGGGTCGAGCATGGCTGGATGCGACACGGAGTACCACAACATTGAGGCTTGCAAATCCTCAAACTCTCGCTGCTTCTCTTCCGTCCACGGTGTTGACCGGTCAACAACTGGGAGCCAAAGGATCTCATACTGGCTCTCTGCCCTCCCTGGCTGTTGCCGCGACTCTGTGTACATCTGATCCAGCACAAGGAGTTCCTCAGAGAACACGTCCGGCTCTGATATTACCAGCAACACATTCTTCATCCTCAATATGTCTATATTAACCTGTTTTTTTTTTCGTGCACAGAGAAGATGAGCAAAATGAGGGAAAGTCCGATATTTAATTGGTTACATGAAATTTTAATTGGTTACATGAGAAATAACCTTTATCTTGGAAGACCCATCATAGAGTGGCTGCTGGCCATCCTTGGTGTATACTAAGGCCTTCAGAATCTTCATGTTATCAATGTGGGGTATTTCAAAGAGGCGCACAAGCGTCCTGTAGGCTTCAACATGTCTTTTCTCATCTGCATTATGCCAAAATGTTTGTTTGTTTGTCACTGATATGTTATGAATGTGGCTGTTCTGAAAAGCTGAATAGAATGTTATATTTTATTCTTTTGGCTTGTTTGAATGAAGGCTATATTACAAGATAAGCTCGACATAATTTTGCATTCTCACACTAGGCCGAAGTGCTAACCTATGTGTTGATAGCAGAGATTGAGCTGCCTCGTGAGATGAATGTGAATGTTGCTAAGTTTCTGAGCCAAGCTAAGTAACTCCCAAGCTTCTGTTGTTGCCATGTACCTGGAAGCAAAGCAGTGTAATTTATTCAATAAAATGGATGGTTTGTGTTGGATGCTTGAGTTACACTATGTCACACCATAAACAATATAGCTTACTCATGGCCCATCCCTATAAGGGAAATAATTTGGAACGCAGTGGCGACCATACTACGAATGGTCCAGTAGACAGCAATGGGGATGTTTGCTGTGGCAGTAACCATCTCAGGCATGTCAGCAGTAATGTACTGGGACGGTAGCTCCTTGAACTCCACGATGCACTTTGTCACATCCAGCATGACCTTTTTTAGGTTGTTCACAGCTTCAAACTTTGGCTTCAGAGTGTCAGCATGCTCCAGCATGTCTGGAAATTGTTTGATAAGTGCAACCAATTTTGCGAGTGGGTTGGTTGTGTAGACCTGGGCCACTATCCAGAACTCGCCCGAGATCACTGCAAAGGCTGACAGGGCAAGGACCACTTTTGCATCCCAGGAGTAGTTTGAAAGTTTGTTGAATAGTGCCACAGTTGTTTGGTGGGCGTCTCCTTCAGAACACTTGCAGTTTATCTGTCATGGGTTTGAAGAATGTAAGAACAGCTCAAAGTGGCTTTTAGTTATCTCACCAATCTGGCCCCTTTTTTTTTTTTTTTTGGGTTTAGCTGGTTACCCAAATTTGTTAAAAGTAAGGCTGATTTTATTTATTTATTTCAGTTATAGTTTGTGAATTTCAACTAACCTCGCAAGTAATTCTGTTTACTGTGTAGGCCGAAACCTCTAGCAGGTCAGCTATCTCAGATTGAAGGGCCCTGTCATCCAAAGCATCTTCTTGTGCCAATCGAGATCCCTATATCACAGTCAAGATTATGAAAGGTAATTTGAAACCAAGCACATAAAAAAATTAGAAGTGGTTCAAAGAGGAAATTTTGTTACAGAAGCAGTGTCAGGGATATTGTTGGGGGCAGCTTGATGCAAAATTTCTTCAATGATTTGGAGAAGAGTTCTGACATTTAAGTCACGGCCATCAGGAGCATGGGTAGCCTGAATCTGCTTCATCATTGCATTGTCATCAGAGGATGAGAAAAATTGGCGGTCACCCCTCAGAGGTTGCATCCTGGCAGGGCTGTGGTGGTGCGGGGGAGGTTTACCTGTCTAATGTTATGGGGCAAGAGATGGTATAGTTCTTCATGTGATTGTGGGGCATGCCATTGCCTTTTATATAACTTGGAAATGGAGTAAGAGAAGAATGAATCATCTACCTTGCTTCCGTCACAGTCTAATGTGTATTGTATGGATAAGGAGACTAAATGAATTAAATGTTCATAAAAGTTAACGTTACTTGATAAAAGATTATTTATATTTGTTTGATAGGAATATCATTCACGAATAGTTTTACAAATATTATTATTATATTTATAAATATATTTATAAACGTTTATAAATAAGAGTTTACGAATAGTCATATGTATTTATGAAAATTATTTATAAACGAAAAATTAATAAATTATTTAATATATAAAAATTTTATTTTATTAAATATAATTTAATAAGTGTATATTTTTATATTATTATTTAATTTTAAAAATTATTTATTTATTATTACTATTATTATAATTTTTTCAGTAAATTAGAAATAATAATTATTATTTAAATATATAATAATTAATAAATATAGCATAACTTAACATTTAATTAATTATACTTTTTTTGGATAAGTTTATAATAAGATTTTTTTCTTTTGATTTTTATGATTTTATAATTATATTCGTGAATATTATAATTTAAGATTCGTTTTCGGTTCGATTTATTAATGAATACTAATAAACACATTTGAATATTTTACTACTTGGCTCGGTTCGTTTATAGCCCTAGGGCCAGGAGGTAGGAGATTCGACACCACCTTATTTCAATTTTTACATTACATGAAGAAAAAAAATTAAAAAATAAAAATTTCTCCTATTTTTCAATTTCTAATTTGTTGCGAGATGGAAGGGTGCCTTGAATGTTACATGTGATAGAACTCTTTTTTTTTTTTACCCTTAAATACAATTCCTGCCTTGTCAGGTTAACAGAACAAATTCAATTTGTTACCCTTACATGTGGGAGAATTTCCTTAGCGTCTTTGCTACAAAACAATTCCTGCCTTTCAAGCGTTAACAGGAAAAAAAACTATAAAGTGAACCCATGGAAAAATTCCATGCGTGATGAGACGCTCCTAGAAATTGCAAAATTGGAAGCAGCAAAGTCTTGGATAATGCGGGCGAGAGTTAAATAGTGTACAACAATTGCAGCCTCTTTCAAAAATAAAAATAAAAATAAAAATAGTTAATTTAAAGAGTTAATTTAATAAAATTATAAAAAATATTTTTTAATAATACATCATATTTTTAAATATTTGTCTTAAGTTAATTATTTTTATTTTCTTATATAAATATACATATAATAAATTTTCTTAATCACTCTATATATAATTAAATATTTTATACTTTTTATTTAATAATAAACGTTATAATTTAATTTGGAGAACAAATAAAAGTTATGAAAAATAGAAAAAAAAAGAGGTGAGAGAAATTTATAAAAATTATAATTTAATAATTATAAATATTGAATAATATTTCTAACACATCGGAAATATTGTACAAATCTATTTTAAAAAGTTAAATATAAAATTTATGTGGTGAAGATGATTTTATAATCTTTTCATCTTTTTTTTGAAAAAAATATTCTCTTATAAGGAATTTATTATTATTGCTATAATGTTACGTATCACTAGAATTGTATAACTTATGTATAACATTGAGGACATGACAAGATATCAAGTCGGCAAAGGAAAAAGATGTTGGCCCCTTAGAGCATAAATGGGGGTAAATAGGCTCTTTGAAAAAAATTTCCCTTTTACTTGACACGACACTAGTACTGATTGAAAGATGAAATCAATGTGGAATATAATTAGGTACAATGGAAGTATTTTATTTTATTATCAAATGATAATTACAACAAAATAAAAAGCAGATAAAGCTATTTGTACTAGTTTTTTATCTACTGAAAAGATACCTCTCATTGTTTACAGTAGTACTTTGAGACTTTTCTTTCTATACACTTAACTCACACTCTAGCATAGATAATACAAATTTTAAGCACACATTTACAAGTATCCGTAACTATTTATTTATACACATCTCTTTAAAAGACTTCTTGGAACTTAAACTTATTTCCTGGGTAATGAGCTGTATTGATGATCTTCTTTTTAGAAAGTATCTCTCCTTTTAAATGTTATGGATATGAGTTTCGAGATGTGGGAAGCATGAGTGTATTGAATTTCTTTTGCATAGTTCCAATTTCAATAAAGGTTTCGTCCACGTATCGAGTGATTCACGTGTAAGATGATATAAATGTTTTCAACAGATCTTATCTTACATCGGGACAGAGCAAGTTGATTGAGTTTTAATGTGTTGATTTCACTTAGTGAGTAATTTGAACAATATCTTCTTATTTCAGAATATGAAGACTTATTCCGAGCTAATGGAAGATTCAGATGCTTATTATGTATCAAGGTTCCTTATTTTGTGTCTTTATTTGTTGACTCTGTATTAATTAAGTACTTAGATCCTGTAAGGATCCATATATGTGTTAGCATAACTTATAATCTATATTTGATGTTAAAAAAAGTTTTTTTTGAGAATGTGGCCATTAATACAATTGTTTTAACTATATTTGGGCCTAATTTGAGGCCCAGAAGCCTTCAGGGGTTATTTAGTACTTTTTGGGAGTTAAATTGAGGGTAAATAAATGAAAAATAAAATTTAGGAGGGCTTTTTGGAAATTATTAAAAAGGAGGACGGATTTTAATTAAAAAAATAGGGTTTGAGGGTTTTATTATTCATTATGACTCTATTTTGAAAAACCCTAGCCGTCGGAGGGGAGTGCATATTGTTCTTCGCGTTCTTCGTCGTTCTTCTCCGATTCTAGATTGTTCTTGCGAGTTTAATCCTTTCGGAAGGCAAGAGATAGGTGATTCTTAATCCTTGATTAGCCTATGGCATGAACGCAGATCGTAGAATCAATATGGGTTGAAGTTTTATATGAAAATATACATATATATATATATATATGTAATTCTATGTATGAGTCGTTGTCGTTGGTGTTTGTGCGTTGGAGCAACCTTGTTGGCGTGGAGGTGGAAGAAGAGCAGCGGCAAATACCGGCCGTGCGGTGGAGATGGAAGTGGAGGGGGCAGTGGCGACTGCCGCCTCACGTGGAGATGGGAGAAGGGGAAGGGGCGGTGGCAACCGCCGCCTGTGGAATGTTCGTGCACCCCGTGCACCTGCGCGCCGCCCGCGCTCGCGCGCCCGTACGTCTTGCCGCGTTGGTGTAGAGGAGAGAAGGGGGCGGCGGCATCTGAACTGCTGCCATGGATCTGGTACACACGCCGTGGGTCTGGTACGCACGTCGTGGATGATGGAGTCGGCGCAAGTGATAATAGTGGGTGATGGAGTCAGCGCCATATATTAAATCAAATAATTTAAAAATAATACTAATAATAGGGCTGGCAAGAGGCCGCAGGTCCCCTATGTAGCTGGTTGTCAGAGACACCACAGGTCCCACATATGGTTGTCTAGTAGTGATATGAATTCCTGGAGTTGGTAGCGGGAATCCCGTGGATGGATGAATGGCCGGTGTGAACCTTTAATGATGGAAATGTGATGTGATGTTTTATTTGTGATTTAATGAAATTTAATTGTGATAGAATGTGACACTACACTAGCACAAGCATACACTGATCATACAGACTTAGGAATTCAAGTAATAAAAATCTGGAGATGGGGATCACCTACGGGCATTCGTGCTCACCATACTTTATTTTTTTTATTTCCTACAAGTTGTAGGGGAGTAGCGGTGGAACCATAGTGAAGCAGGACGGAACATCCTTGGTGTAGAATTTATTTATTAGACAATTTGTTTTTATTTTATTTTATCATTTTATTTCCCGGACTTAGGTCCGTGGCAGTTGTAAAACCTTGTTGGTGAAACTTATATATGAGTTATATTGTGTGTTGGATATTGTGGGAATTGAATGCAATGTCGTATCATTTTAATAAATCTTGAATTGAATACATTGGAAAGTACAATTCTACCCCTGTTGTGGAGTTGTACATAATTGGGTTGAACACTAATCCCCTCGACCCCTGTAGTGTGGGTGTGGGGAAGTCGCGTTCCTAGTTCTGTTGTTTTCAGGATTTGGGGGCGTGACAGATCTTTATTTCATATCAATCTTCTTTACTCCATGTTAATGAACACTCAGATCCCTTATTCCATATCAGCGTTCCTTACTCCGTGCAAGTGAAAGATTCGGATCCTTATTTCGCATCTTCATTTCCTTACTCCGTGCTAGTGGAAGACTCGGATGCTTATTCCGTTTCTTCATTTCCTTACTTCGTGCGAGTAAAATACTCAGATTTTTATTCTGCGTTTTCATTTCCTTAATCCGTGCTAGCGAAAGACTCGAATGCTTATTTCGTGTCTTCATTTCTTTACTCCATGCGAGTGGAAGACTCAGATCCTTATTCCGAGTCTTCATTTCCTTACTTCGTGCGAGTAGAAGACTCAAATCCTTATTCCGTATTAATGTTCCTTATTTCATATCTTCTGATAACTCAGTTATTTACCAAGTCATTCGTCAACACTCACGATGATTCGAATCAGGATTATATATCCTATTCTTAACGTGTGAATCTGATTTTGACATTTAAGCTTATCTTCTACAAT
Organism: Taxillus chinensis; assembly: GCA_023512835.1. NCBI lineage: Eukaryota > Viridiplantae > Streptophyta > Magnoliopsida > Santalales > Loranthaceae > Taxillus > Taxillus chinensis. The sequence goes on along the minus strand of CM042085.1, from coordinate 22,308,865 downwards.
ATGTTAGGAAAAATAAAATATAGAGATCTCAAATCAAATTATATAGGGTTTCATTCGCATCTTTCAATTTGTGAGTTTGATCCAACAAAAAATAATAAATTTATGAGTCAATTACAACCCATCATATCCGTTATGAGTTTATAGTGATACTGTGAGTCAGTTATACATATTATTTTTGATCATTTAAATCAAAATTTTAATATAATAAACTACTTTATCAAATTTAATATTTTCTATATACTCTTTAAATAATTATATTTTTTCAGTCTATTTTTTTCTTTTTCAAAGAACAAATAAAAATTTGATAAATAATATTTTAATAAAATAATAAAAATAAATTATTAAAGTAAAGAGATTTAAAAAGTAAAAAAAGTCTATTTACATAGATAATTTACGCAAGAATCCATTAGGATGAATATAATATTTAAAAAAATAAAAATAAAAATATCCGTGTGTGGTTGACTTGTAATATATATATATACACATATATATACACGTAGTAATATTATTTTTAAAATTATATTATTAATTAGTATTTTTAGTTTTTTTGAAGAATTAAAGTTGCATGCCTCCTTTTTGAAACCTCACTTGGGATTATATCAGGCCTAACCTCAGCTGGTTACTTGACATACGATAGGGATCGTGGAACACCTATAATCGTTTTCAAAATAACAAAAACATATATTGAATTGTTCTGAACTTGAAAAGCAGTACAGGAAAAAGGAGCATAACTAACTGACTGAGATACCCCGTATGGGCGGGGCTTCATAAGTTAGATTCCGTTCTTCCATTTTGGTTTTGCACTGAAGCATTATTTTGGCTTATTTTGGTCGTCTCTCTTTACTTATTATTATTATTATATTTTTTTTTATTATTATTATTATTATTATTATTTGAAACGAGTAGTTCAATGCCATACCAAAATTAATTTATGAGACGCTCAATACATTAGGACGTACATGAGATGTTCCTTACTTATTCATGACTCATGAATATTTTTTTATTTTTATTACTTGATTTTATCCAATATTATTTTATTTATATTTTTTAACTCAAATTATAAAAATATATCCTTTTTAAAATATATTCTCTATTACTAAACATTATTTTTAAATTACAATTCAGAAAACAGAATATAAAAATTAAAAATTTATACCAACTGGTTTCTAAAATTGAGTTTAAATATATGATTTTAATAACCTTGTGAAATTTCATACAAACTATTTTGTATCATTCATAAAATAATTAGTTCCTGATGAACAACTTTTATATCTTACTAGTTATATAAGAGCAATTTACGAAATTCGAATTTTTAATAATGCTCTTTTTAAAATATTAATAATTTTTTTATTAAAATTTATACTTTATATAATTTATAATTTAAATATATTAGCAAAAATACTTTCAATTTTAAAACCGTACCCCGCCCCATGTGTAGGCGGGGCGGGGTACTCCGTCCTATGGCGGGCTAAGCGAGGGGAGGCTTCATCCGCCCGCACCCCGCTACTGACTTTTATTGATTTCTCTCTTAAAATAATTTTACCTTTTAGATGCGCTACGAAGCAATTGATAGGAGTAATTCGAGTCCTATCGGGGTCGGAATCAACCTATTACTGCTTCTTGTTCTCGCTTAGGCAGTAGATTAAATTTTAAGATTGTATCACGTTCCATATATAAGCGTGACACAATATACCGTTCTTTAATGTGTCTGCGAATGAGATTCGATTTGCTCGCATCTTGTTATCGCTTTTTATTGGATTTATTCATATTAATAATTTTGGCTTAAATTAAATTTCTACATCATTTTTAACAAAAAAAATATTAAAAATGAAATTTTACAATAATAAATATCATTCAAAAATATCAAAAATCATAAATAATAGTTAAATAATATTATTTAAGATATTATAAAATTATAAATAAATATTATTAAAATTAGGCGGGGCGGGGGCGGAGCGGGGTGGGGTATCTCGCTACCTATTACCGCTCCCCGTCCCCGCCTTGCCTAGGCGGGGTAACCCACCCCGTACACAGGGGGGCGGAGCGGATAGCGGGCGGGGTAGCGGAGGCGGGTATCTATTGCCCACCCCTAAATAAGACCTTTATTGATTGATAGAATTAATATTTTTTCAATAAATATATTTATAATTGAGGGACACAACCACCGTACAACCATAGTTAAGAGCACTCAAGTAGAATCAATAAACTTTAAGCAAATTCTAGCCATAATTTTTTTTTTTTTTAAATTTAGCCAGCGAAAATTTAAGCTAGCAAATAATAGGCTTAACAAAATTTTAATATTCAGTTAAAATATTAATTTTTTTTAATACATTATAAATTAAATTCTAACTTCGATCTTTATAATTCCAACGTAACTTTGCCGTGCCGTGGAGGTCTTTGCATTGTTGCTTATAACCGCAATACCGTGTCATGGGCGACTAAGTTTTGTTCTCGTTGGTCGCTCGATACGGTGCCGTGGAGGTGCTACTCAAAACTTTGATATGATCTCTCTCGTTGGAGTTTTGCACTTTATGAACTCCTCTCTCTGTTCTATATCAACCCCAAATCATAAATTCTTGCGCCAAGACTTCACCCAATGAACCCACGCTTATGAATCTCAAGCACTCTCTTTCTTTCTCTCTCTCACTAGTTGCGTCGCTACGGTATTGTTGATCGGCATTGCTATGTTTTTCGTTGTCAAATAGTTGCATAGTAATCGAAAAGACTCACGTTGCGGTGTGCAACCGGAAATCGTTGCCTCTCATTATGCCCGCTGGGGGATTATAAAATACAATGCACTAACTAAATATGGTACTACCATAATTACAGGGATTGTACAGAGGTACAAACTAAATAAGGAATAACTAAAGGTGGTAACAATGACGTGGCAGGTAGCTAGGCACAGCTGTAGCACAGATGGAGATACGGAGAGATACGAAGGTTCCAACACCCCCCCTCAAGGTGGAGCATGGGGATCGTAAATGCCCAGCTTGCGAAGAAGAAAGTCAAATTGCCGTTGACCAAGGGCCTTGGTGAAGATATCAGCTAACTTCCGGGTAGTAAGAATATACGCGGGGCGAAGGGTGCCGCGAGTGATTTCGTCACGGATGAAATGACAATCGACCTCTATGTGTTTGGTGCGTTCATGAAAAACTGGGTTCGCAGCAATATGCAAGGCCGATTGATTATCACAGAAGAGAGGAATGGAACCCGAGGGAGATACGCCGAGATCAAGCAACAAGCCTGTCAACCATTTGAGTTCGCATGCCATGGTGGCAAGAGAACGATACTCAGCCTCAGTAGAAGAACGAGAAACAGTATGTTGTTTCTTAGTTTTCCAAGAGATGGGTGAGGACCCAAGTGTAACAAAATATCCGGTGAGAGACCGTCGCGTCACAGGGCAACTAGCCCAGATTAGAGTCGCAAGAAGCCTTGAGGCGGAGATCGGAAACGAGCGCCAGGAGAATCCCTTGTCCAGGAGCCATTTTGAGATAACGAACAACTCGCAGAGCAGCGGCCCAATGGGCATCGCGGGGTTCGTTGCATAAATTGCGCCAAGATGTGCACGCAATAGGATAACTTAGGCCTGGTGAATGTGAGATAAATCAAGCGACCAATAAGTCGGCGGTACCGGTCCGGATCGGGTAAGCACGGTCCATTCGCCAAAGCCAGATTGTGGTTGGGCATGGTAGGAGAGGAAGCGGGTTTAGCACCTAACAACCCGACTTCAGCAAGAAGATCCAACACATACTTACGCCGGGACAGGAAAAACCCATCCGAATTGCGTGCTACTTCCACACCCAAAAAATATTTCGAGATGCCGAGGTCCTTCATATGGAAACATGTACCTAGATAATCTTTGAATTGACGGATCGAAGAACCGTCATTCCCAAGCTAATAATGATGTCGTCCACATACACGAGGACATGAAGACGAGTGTGTCCACGTCGCAGTGTAAAGAGTGAGTAATCAGATCGAGACTGAATAAAGCCATACTGTGTGAGGGCCGAGACAAGTTTGGCGAACCAGCAACGTGGGGCCTGTCGCAGTCCATACAGAGATTTATGCAGTTGACAAACTCGTCCTGGCTGTGTCGTCTGGAATCCCGGCGGTAGTCGCATCTAGACTTCCTCATCAAGTTCACCGTGCAAAAAGGCATTGTGGACATCCATCTGATGGATGCCCAATTGTGGGCAACTGCGACAACCGAAAAACAACGAACACTAACCATTTTTGCAACAGGGCGAACGTCTCACGGTAATCGATTCCCTCGACCCGATGGTTCCCTTAAATCACCAGGCATGCCTTATACTTTTCAATCGTACCATCGGAAAGGTATTTGATTTTGTAGACCCATTTGCTGCCCAGCGCCCTCTTCCCGGGAGGCAGCGTAGTGACAGTCCACGTGCCGTTGAGCTCGAGTGCATCCAGCTCTTTCCGTATTGCCTCCTGCCAATGAGTATGGTGCACAGCCTCATGATAGGAGCATGGCTCATCCCCAGCGATGGATTGTTGCCAAGAATGACCGATGCCGAGCAATGAATATGCCATTATGAACATAATTCGTGAGAGGGCATCTCGCTGGAGTCGTTGGTCCCCCCCGCAAGGTGGGTGTTCCCTTCGGCGGTGTGAGGTGGAGAACATAGTCCTTAAGACGCACGAGACGGTTGTTTATGACGGTGACCACGGCCCTGCGCGGCTCTCCCAAGGACGGTCCACCTGCGGGGGATGTCTCGCGCACTGGGGACAGGCGGTCGCTGATAGGAGCGGCGTCGGCAGCGTCTACAGCGTCGACTGCTTCATGGAGAAGCGCTGGGTCGGGCGCCGTGTCACCAGGAGGAGGTAACGCGTCCCCCGTCAACGTGAGGGACGGGTGCCATATCGCAGAGGCGGGAGGTTTCGCCACAACGGCCACGTCATCAGACGGGGAAGATGCCTTCGTGCGAGACAACGCACCTGCGGATGCGCTAGGATCGGGGAAAGGCAGTATAGCGGCGTGGGTGTCCAACGGGAGAGCGCTTGCACACGCTGGCGGGGCGGTTTCAGCAAAGGGAAACACCGTTTCGGAGAACACCACATCGCGAGACACAAAAACTTCTCCAGTGGTGAGATCGTATAAACGCCAACCTGTTTTCCCGTAAGGATACCCCAAGAAGACACAACGCTGGGAGCGACTGCTGAATTTGTCTCGGTCCCTGTTTATATTTTTGCCATAGCTCAAGCAACCAAACACACGTAGATGGGTGTAAGAAGGGCACGTACCATGTAAGTACTCATACGGGGTTTTGTGACCCAATAGATCGGTGGGCATGCAATTGATTAAGTATGCGGCCGTCAGAACGCATTCACCCCAGAAGTGAATGGGCAAATGAGCTTGGAACCGCAAAGCGCGTGCCACATTTAAAATGTGGCGATGCTTGCGCTCAACGCGCCTATTCTGTTGAGGCATGCCGCGGCATGAAGTTTGGTGTATGATCCCGTGTTCAAAGAAGTAGGACGTCATACACGTGAATTCCGTGCCATTGTCGGTGCGAATAACACACACTTTGGTCTGAAACTGACGGTCCACCATTGCAAGAAAATTACGCAGCACACTACTGACTGCGGTTTTCGTGCAAAGCAAATAAACCCAGACAGAGCGAGAATAGTCATCCACAATCGTGAGAAAATAAGAAGCACCAGATAGGGAAACAGTTTTATACGGACCCCACAAAGCACAATGAATCAATTGAAATTTTGCTGTAGCATTATTCTCACTCAAAGGAAAAACATCTCGCGTTTGTTTTGCATGAACACAAACATCACAAATGTTATTGGTTAACCCTCCAGACATAGATTGTCCAATAATAGTAGATAGCTTCCTCACGACTTTGTGCGATGGATGCCCCAGTCGCTGATACCATAAATCGGACGAAGTCGTAGCAGTCAACGCCACAGAGGAGGGCAAGTTCTATGCGGTGACATAATAAAGCCCAGTCTGCTGCTTACCCGCACCAATCACCATCCTCGTAGTGCGGTCCTGAATAATACAAGAGTCAGCATGAAACTCAATAATGCAATCCGTATCAGCAAGTAATTGCGCCACCGAAATCAAGTTACAATTCAAAGCCGGTATAAAGAGCACGTTATACAATCTTATGTTTTCAGTCAGGTACACGGTCCCTGTCTGCGGTTCGAACTTGTCGCCCATCGGCTAGGCCAACAGCAAGATATCCCGTGAGTTGAGTTCTCTCACGCAACGTGTCTATGTGACACGTCATATGCTGGGTTGCGCCTGTATCAAATATCCAAGTTAAGGCATGCTGTGTACTGTTCTTACCCGTCATGCTGTGTTCGGCAGCACCTTCGGCTTTGTTTGTTTGCATCAGGTTCAACAACATTGTCCATTGCTCGGTGCTGAACCCGCTCCCAGCCAAATGTCCGGCAGAGTTTTCAGACGTGGTTGCCACACCCTTGGCCACATGCGCACGTGGTATCACGTCACGTCCTCGACCTCTTGCAGTAGTCCCCCTTTCTGGACGACCGCATCCTCTTCCACGGTTCTCGGTACGTGGGCGATCACCCCACCATTCAGGGTACCCGATGGCCTGAAAGCAATGTTCTTCATCATGTCCTCGCCTCTGGCACAATGTACAGGTTATGCCCTGTTTTCCCTCGTTCATCATCTGACGGTCTCCCGTTCTACTCCCTTGTCTAATTTTAATAAATTTATTTATAATTTTATAATATTTTATATATAAAAGTTGGTGTTCACGTAATTAGTAAAATATAAATATTTTGTTTGGGTTGCATATATAAAATATAAAACACCACTTCATTTTCGGCCCATATGTCTGGTTAGAGCAAAACAAGTATTTGCCCCCATGCAGGATCGAACTACAGACCTCCAGTTTACAAGACTGGCGCTCTACCACTGAGCTATAGGGGCAACTGCTCATTTGAGGATGCAATATTTATTAAGTCATAGACACACAAAAATCAAAAAAAAAAAAAGTAAATCAAATTCACCTGCCCCCATGCAGGATCGAACTACAGACCTCCAGTTTACAAGACTGGCGCTCTACCACTGAGCTATAGGGGCTCGTGGCTGTAGCTCTTAATTGTTTAGCTTTTAAATATATTGTAACCACCTACGACCAACCGCCCCTACAGTAAAATTCTAAAAAACCCACTCCGCGCTGCGATGCACGCATGCGACAAAACCCTAGCGCTCCATTTTAGGATTTGTGCGGCCGTGCCTTTTTCTTTATATATATATATATATATATAGTCTGTGACTCTGTGGTCTTGGGGGATTGCGATCTCCTTCCTTGCTATCACTCTTTTTTAGATTTTTTTTTTACATTCAATGTTATTGTTTTGTTCCTCATATTTGATGTTCTCTGGCATCGGATCTGAATATTAGCTTTGTCTCGCCTTCCATAGGCGTTGCGTTTCTCGGTCGGATTCAAAGCCTTTTTTTTCCCGAGGGGCGTGTCAACGAAGGCGTACAACAAAAAATATTCGCAATATCGACCAAGTTTTACTTGTTTTGACACCTATGAATCGTGGTCTGTTCATCACGATCGTGGTCTGTTCATCTGTCGGGTTGTGACATTTATTCTTCTTTTTATTTTTCATTGATCTGGACTACCGTGTTCTGTTTAGTTAATTTTGGGTTGCTTCCTAATGGTGAACTCCTCATTTTTTTTTTGAATCTCGATTCAATTGGATGTTTGGGGAGTTCAAGTTTTCCGGAGCATACATCGATTTGAGATTAGTCAGTCTCTGTCCAGGTTTAAACAGCATGGCGTGTTTTGTTGCACCGTGTTACCTGTCCCCTGGCACATTATTGTTACTCAATCCCGAGTTCTGGATTGGTATTGACTATTGATCGATTAGTCTTTGAAGTATCTGGTTCATACTTTATATTACTCATATATATCATTTAGAAAAACATTTGGTTTAAGGATGAATTTTAAATTTAATGGTCTAGACTCCTCATCTTGATTGCGGTCCCATGCAATGTTGAGCTTTTAATGAATTTTGTTTAAGGATAACAAACATTTCGTCAAACGAATGGAACAAACAATAGAAGGAGGATGTCGAGTATGTAGAATTTTTTATGCCTGTAATGGAATGTTAACCCGTATTGAAGGTAAAAATTGGAACCATCGTTAAAATTTTAAAAAAAAAAAATTACATAATTCTTATGTTATAGCCTGATATAACTAATGCATCATCCAAAAGAATTTAAAGTTAAATATTACCGCAGATGCTCTTAGATGGGTAGTGTTACATTTCTGGTAGACAAGAACCAATACTTAAATCGAATGGGAACGAACCATAGCATCCGTCGTCACCATCAAAAGTTGTGCATTAATAGGAGATAAATTTAAAGAGGCAAAGGTATAGCCAGTCTTCGGCTTTTTTATGAACACTATAAATCTTTACAAACCTCCCTTAATGATGGAATCACAGAAACAACTCACTCATATCATTCTACTTCAGCATTGCCCCAGTGAAAATGGGAAAATTTCTTGTGATATGAGCCCCAGGCATGCGAATTATTACGTCATTGGAGCAAACTTGAGTACATGGAACGACAAATCCATTACCAATAGTTACACTTACACCCAATGGGAAAATGGGAAAATTTCTTGTGATATGATGAGCCCAACCATACGAAATTGAATTGCGACATTGGAGCAAACTCGATTGCATGGAACGATAAATTTATTACCAATAGTTACACCAAAAGAGGGGATGACTTGGGTAGTTAGATTGGCAATTTTATATCAGGAACAAGTGAATTTGAGATAAACGGAAGGGTAGACCCACTATCCACCAAAATTAAGACTGATCGGTCCCAAATTGAATCTTGTAACCGCATGATAGAATTTAATGTATTCTTGAATTTCTGTCACTGATAACTGATAGTATAGTTTTGTTGAAAAAGACGCACCAAGTCTTCCCAATATAGAATTTCTCTCCAGTGACCCATACATAGAGATCAAGAGTGTCACCTTCCAAATGCATCGCTGTGATCTTTACTTTCATATCATTACTTTGAAGTACCTGAAGTATTTTTTCTGCCCTGAGAAACCATCCTAGTGTATCTCCTTTTTCAAATTTTGAAAAGTCAATCTTTGCTCATGGCTTGCACTATTGTGGAGGGAAATAATTCATATCATCGTCCGATTCATCCCATCAAGGTGGACGAATCTAATCATGTGTAGGATAATGGCGCCTTCTCAATTCACCTCTTTGCAAGCCATCATGAGTGGGATGTGGCCTAGTTAGACGAGATTGGGTTTCTAACGAAGCCACGTTGTGAGCTAATTCATCTAAGATCTCCTGGCGAGAGGCCATATTTGACAATTGATGATCCAACTCTGGTGGAACAGCAAGTGGAGTGGTGCGTGTTGGGTTAGAAATTATAGGTTCTGTCGATATTTGATAGGGGTGTTGTGTGTTTTGGCCATTAGGATCGATACACTTTGATACCAAAGTATTAGGACTACTCAAGCCAGAATAGCAATATGCATATAACTGTACCATAACTGTGCACATATATAATTGTCTAAGAAATATTAACTACATACATAACTATTTAAAATTAACTGCGTTTCTTCTGTCGAGCTTCAAGAAATTAACTGCTTGAGCTTCTGTGTTCCTTCTTTCATGCATTTCTTTTTTCGGGTATATGTGATAATTGATATCGTATCAACATTTGTGCAATTTTGTTTGAATATTGGTATGTTTTTTCAAAAAAAAAAAAAAAATTTAAGGAACTCATACACATGGCAGACACCTCTTGTTATTTTTTTTACTTGTTCTTAAACTATAAAAGCTTCTTTGATACTTTCCATATGAGTGTAACTTGTATGGTTTCAAATATTAAAATCTTGATCAGTGTAGGACGTACATTCCTTTAGAAATGTGATACAAGTCTGACCCTATTACTTTGGCTTTTCATAGCTAGTGAACTTTACAAATCTGTGTTAGTTGTCATAACAACATGCTTATTAATTACATCAACTACAAAACAATAAAGTGCTCAGACAATTAATTAGAGCAATGTTGCAGTCGAAAAGAGTATTAGTCTAGCCTCTAGAGCTAAGCAATCATTATTAATTAGCACATTAACCTGTGATTATTAATCAAATCAGTTCAACTGTTTCATATCAGTCTGTGCAGCAGCGGTACATGAAGAACTTCTCCATGGGCCTTCCACACTCCGCACACACCACCCTCTCCGGTATCTTTTCAGTTGTCTCGGGCAGTATTAACCTATTGCAGTGGTGCGGTGTGTGCAGCACCTCCAGATTTTCCAGTAGGGCTGGAAGAAAACCAATTTCTGGCACCCTCTCTTCCCACGCTTCAAAATTCTCTAAGCTTGTCTGAATGGTGTCCCCTTTCGCTTTTGCCATCTCTGTTTGTCCCTTGCTGATCACTGCCCATCCCTGCTCACTCCCATCGAAACTCAACATTGTCATGATCTCCTGCATGATTGGGTCATCTTCCACTTTTCTACCGCTCTGAACCTGTTAGAAAAGGATGAGAGAAGATGAAAAAAAATCACTGCACCACATATATATAATAAAATAAAATAAAAAACTGTTCCTATGTATAATCATGATCGCACTTTTATTTAAATGTAATATATTAATATTATATATATTGTCATTAGTTATAAATAAAAAAGCGAGTTAAATGAAACTCAATGATCAAACAGTATTGGTTGAAATTTCATTTAACTATTTAAATTATTAAAACATCATCTAACGATTTGAATGCATATAATAACACATGCGCGCGCGCGCGCGCGCTCTCTCTCTCTCTCTCTCTCTCCTTCTCTTTATTTAACAAGTAACCATACCTTTGAGTGCCACATGCTCTCCAGCCTCACCCAGAAAAACCATATCTGGGTCCATTCTGCCACAGTGCGGCTCAGCTTCTCCTCCTCTATTGCAGCAGTGTTCTTCCTGACCTTCTGCCGAGGATTGCTCTTGCCCACGTACACCATCTCGAGAGGGATATTTGCTTTCATTGCCACGCCACGAAGTGTTTTCGTGAATTTTCGTATCCACTCCATGTCCTCACCTCCATACAGGCAGATGTATTTTCCTTCCGCAATCTGCAATGTTCCCAAGTTTTAGTTTTCTGTTTTAATCCCCAAAGAGAGAGAGAGAGAGAGAGAGAGAGAGAGAGAGAGAGAGAGAGAGAGAGTTAAATAATGGGTGGAGTGGGGTGAAATTTGTACCCATTGGAAGATAAGGGGTTCGATGCTGTCTGCCAAGAACTGGATCTTCCAAGTCTCCTCCCTCCATAGGGCTTCTTCTTTAGCACTGGTGAAAGGGAAGGCCCGGCTTCCCCAGATCCACATCATGTGGAGAGCGTTGGGGTTGGTCACTTGGCCATGGGGGTTGAGAACCACAAGCAGGGGCTTCTTGTTGAAGTGCCAGACTTCCTTGATGTACTTGAGGACGGCAGGGTCGAGCATGGCTGGATGCGACACGGAGTACCACAACATTGAGGCTTGCAAATCCTCAAACTCTCGCTGCTTCTCTTCCGTCCACGGTGTTGACCGGTCAACAACTGGGAGCCAAAGGATCTCATACTGGCTCTCTGCCCTCCCTGGCTGTTGCCGCGACTCTGTGTACATCTGATCCAGCACAAGGAGTTCCTCAGAGAACACGTCCGGCTCTGATATTACCAGCAACACATTCTTCATCCTCAATATGTCTATATTAACCTGTTTTTTTTTTTCGTGCACAGAGAAGATGAGCAAAATGAGGGAAAGTCCGATATTTAATTGGTTACATGAAATTTTAATTGGTTACATGAGAAATAACCTTTATCTTGGAAGACCCATCATAGAGTGGCTGCTGGCCATCCTTGGTGTATACTAAGGCCTTCAGAATCTTCATGTTATCAATGTGGGGTATTTCAAAGAGGCGCACAAGCGTCCTGTAGGCTTCAACATGTCTTTTCTCATCTGCATTATGCCAAAATGTTTGTTTGTTTGTCACTGATATGTTATGAATGTGGCTGTTCTGAAAAGCTGAATAGAATGTTATATTTTATTCTTTTGGCTTGTTTGAATGAAGGCTATATTACAAGATAAGCTCGACATAATTTTGCATTCTCACACTAGGCCGAAGTGCTAACCTATGTGTTGATAGCAGAGATTGAGCTGCCTCGTGAGATGAATGTGAATGTTGCTAAGTTTCTGAGCCAAGCTAAGTAACTCCCAAGCTTCTGTTGTTGCCATGTACCTGGAAGCAAAGCAGTGTAATTTATTCAATAAAATGGATGGTTTGTGTTGGATGCTTGAGTTACACTATGTCACACCATAAACAATATAGCTTACTCATGGCCCATCCCTATAAGGGAAATAATTTGGAACGCAGTGGCGACCATACTACGAATGGTCCAGTAGACAGCAATGGGGATGTTTGCTGTGGCAGTAACCATCTCAGGCATGTCAGCAGTAATGTACTGGGACGGTAGCTCCTTGAACTCCACGATGCACTTTGTCACATCCAGCATGACCTTTTTTAGGTTGTTCACAGCTTCAAACTTTGGCTTCAGAGTGTCAGCATGCTCCAGCATGTCTGGAAATTGTTTGATAAGTGCAACCAATTTTGCGAGTGGGTTGGTTGTGTAGACCTGGGCCACTATCCAGAACTCGCCCGAGATCACTGCAAAGGCTGACAGGGCAAGGACCACTTTTGCATCCCAGGAGTAGTTTGAAAGTTTGTTGAATAGTGCCACAGTTGTTTGGTGGGCGTCTCCTTCAGAACACTTGCAGTTTATCTGTCATGGGTTTGAAGAATGTAAGAACAGCTCAAAGTGGCTTTTAGTTATCTCACCAATCTGGCTCTTTTTTTTTTTTTTTTTTTTGGGTTTAGCTGGTTACCCAAATTTGTTAAAAGTAAGGCTGATTTTATTTATTTATTTCAGTTATAGTTTGTGAATTTCAACTAACCTCGCAAGTAATTCTGTTTACTGTGTAGGCCGAAACCTCTAGCAGGTCAGCTATCTCAGATTGAAGGGCCCTGTCATCCAAAGCATCTTCTTGTGCCAATCGAGATCCCTATATCACAGTCAAGATTATGAAAGGTAATTTGAAACCAAGCACATAAAAAAATTAGAAGTGGTTCAAAGAGGAAATTTTGTTACAGAAGCAGTGTCAGGGATATTGTTGGGGGCAGCTTGATGCAAAATTTCTTCAATGATTTGGAGAAGAGTTCTGACATTTAAGTCACGGCCATCAGGAGCATGGGTAGCCTGAATCTGCTTCATCATTGCATTGTCATCAGAGGATGAGAAAAATTGGCGGTCACCCCTCAGAGGTTGCATCCTGGCAGGGCTGTGGTGGTGCGGGGGAGGTTTACCTGTCTAATGTTATGGGGCAAGAGATGGTATAGTTCTTCATGTGATTGTGGGGCATGCCATTGCCTTTTATATAACTTGGAAATGGAGTAAGAGAAGAATGAATCATCTACCTTGCTTCCGTCACAGTCTAATGTGTATTGTATGGATAAGGAGACTAAATGAATTAAATGTTCATTAACGTTACTTGATAAAAGATTATTTATATTTGTTTGATAGGAATATCACGAATAGTTTTACAAATATTATTATTATATTTATAAATATATTTATAAACGTTTATAAATAAGAGTTTACGAATAGTCATATGTATTTATGAAAATTATTCATAAACGAAAAATTAATAAATTATTTAATATATAAAAATTTTATTTTATTAAATATAATTTAATAAGTGTATATTTTTATATTATTATTTAATTTTTAAAATTATTTATTTATTATTACTATTATTATAATTTTTTCGTAAATTAGAAATAATAATTATTTAAACATATTAAATAAAGATTATAATAATTATTACATAATTATAGCATAACTTAACATTTAATTAATTATACTTTTTTGGATAAGTTTATAATAAGATTTTTTTCTTTTGATTTTTATGATTTTATAATTATATTCGTGAATATTATAATTTAAGATTCGTTTTCAGTTCGATTTATTAATGAATACTAATAAACACATTTGAATATTTTACTACTTGGCTCGGTTCGTTTATAGCCCTAGGGCCAGAGGTAGGAGATTCGACACCACCTTATTTCAATTTTTACATTACATGAAGAAAAAAAATTAAAAAATAAAAATTTCTCCTATTTTTCAATTTCTAATTTGTTGCGAGATGGAAGGGTGCCTTGAATTTTACATGTGATAGAACTCTTTTTTTTTTTTACCCTTAAATACAATTCCTGCCTTGTCAGGTTAACAGAACAAATTCAATTTGTTACCCTTACATGTGGGAGAATTTCCTTAGCGTCTTTGCTACAAAACAATTCCTGCCTTTCAAGCGTTAACAGGAAAAAAAACTATAAAGTGAACCCATGGAAAAATTCCATGCGTGATGAGACGCTCCTAGAAATTGCAAAATTGGAAGCAGCAAAGTCTTGGATAATGCGGGCGAGAGTTAAATAGTGTACAACAATTGCAGCCTCTTTCAAAAATAAAAATAAAAATAAAAATAGTTAATTTAAAGAGTTAATTTAATAAAATTATAAAAAATATTTTTTAATAATACATCATATTTTTAAATATTTGTCTTAAGTTAATTATTTTTATTTTCTTATATAAATATACATATAATAGATTTTCTTAATCACTCTATATATAATTAAATATTTTATACTTTTTATTTAATAATAAACGTTATAATTTAATTTGGAGAACAAATAAAAGTTATGAAAAATAGAAAAAAAAAAGAGGTGAGAGAAATTTATAAAAATTATAATTTAATAATTATAAATATTGAATAATATTTCTAACACATCGGAAATATTGTACAAATCTATTTTAAAAAGTTAAATATAAAATTTATGTGGTGAAGATGATTTTATAATCTTTTCATCTTTTTTTTGAAAAAAATATTCTCTTATAAGGAATTTATTATTATTGCTATAATGTTACGTATCACTAGAATTGTATAACTTATGTATAACATTGAGGACATGACAGCATATCAAGTCAGCAAAGGAAAAAGATGTTGGCCCCTTAGAGCATAAATGTGGGTAAATAGGCTCTTTGAAAAAAATTTCCCTTTTACTTGACACGACACTAGTACTGATTGAAAGATGAAATCAATGTGGAATATAATTAGGTACAATGGAAGTATTTTATTTTATTATCAAATGATAATTACAACAAAATAAAAAGCAGATAAAGCTATTTGTACTAGTTTTTTATCTACCGAAAAGATACCTCTCATTGTTTACAGTAGTACTTTGAGACTTTTCTTTCTATACACTTAACTCACACTCTAGCATAGATAATACAAATTTTAAGCACACATTTACAAGTATCCGTAACTATTTATTTATACACATCTCTTTAAAAGACTTCTTGGAACTTAAACTTATTTCCTGGGTAATGAGCTGTATTGATGATCTTCTTTTTAGAAAGTATCTCTCCTTTTAAATGTTATGGATATGAGTTTCGAGATGTGGGAAGCATGAGTGTATTGAATTTCTTTTGCATAGTTCCAATTTCAATAAAGGTTTCGTCCACGTATCGAGTGATTCACGTGTAAGATGATATAAATGTTTTCAACAGATCTTATCTTACATCGGGAATGAGCAAGTTGATTGAGTTTTAATGTGTTGATTTCACTTAGTGAGTAATTTGAACAATATCTTCTTATTTCGAATATGAAGACTTATTCGAGCTAATGGAAGATTCAGGATGCTTATTATGTATCAAGGTTCCTTATTTTGTGTCTTTATTTGTTGACTCAGTATTAATTAAGTACTTAGATCCTGTAAGGATCCATATATGTGTTAAGCATAACTTATAATCTATATTTGATGTTAAAAAAAGTTTTTTTTGAGAATGTGGCCATTAATACAATTGTTTTAACTATATTTGGGCCTAATTTGAGGCCCAGAAGCCTTCAGGGGTTATTTAGTACTTTTTGGGAGTTAAATTGAGGGTAAATAAATGAAAAATAAAATTTAGGAGGGCTTTTTGGAAATTATTAAAAAGGAGGACGGATTTTAATTAAAAAAATAGGGTTTGAGGGTTTTATTATTCATTATGACTCTATTTTGAAAAACCCTAGCCGTCGGAGGGGAGTGCATATTGTTCTTCGCGTTCTTCGTCGTTCTTCTCCGATTCTAGATTGTTCTTGCGAGTTTAATCCTTTCGGAAGGCAAGAGATAGGTGATTCTTAATCCTTGATTAGCCTATGGCATGAACGCAGATCGTAGAATCAATATGGGTTGAAGTTTTATATGAAAATATACATATATATATATATATATATATATATATATATATATATGTAATTCTATGTATGAGTCGTTGTCGTTGGTGTTTGTGCGTTGGAGCAACCTTGTTGGCGTGGAGGTGGAAGAAGAGCAGCGGCAAATACCGGCCGTGCGGTGGAGATGGAAGTGGAGGGGGCAGTGGCGACTGCCGCCTCACGTGGAGATGGGAGAAGGGGAAGGGGCGGTGGCAACCGCCGCCTGTGGAATGTTCGTGCACCCCGTGCACCTGCGCGCCGCCCGCGCTCGCGCGCCCGTACGTCTTGCCGCGTTGGTGTAGAGGAGAGAAGGGGCGGCGGCATCCGAACTGCCGCCATGGATCCGGTACACACGCCGTGGGTCTGGTACGCACGTCGTGGATGATGGAGTCGGCGCAAGTGATAATAGTGGGTGATGGAGTCAGCGCCATATATTAAATCAAATAATTTAAAAATAATACTAATAATAGGGCTGGCAAGAGGCCGCGGTCCCCTATGTAGTGGTTGTCGGAGACACCACAGTCCCACATATGGTTGTCTAGTAGTGATATGAATTCCTGGAGTTGGTAGCGGGAATCCCGTGGATGGATGAATGGCCGGTGTGAACCTTTAATGATGGAAATGTGATGTGATGTTTTATTTGTGATTTAATGAAATTTAATTGTGATAGAATGTGACACTACACTAGCACAAGCATACACTGATCATACAGACTTAGGAATTCAAGTAATAAAGTACTGGAGATGGGGATCACCTACTGGGCATTCGTGCTCACCATACTTTATTTTTTTATTTCCTACAGGTTGTAGGGAGTAGCTGGTGGAACCATAGTGAAGCAGGACGGAACATCCTTGGTGTAGAATTTATTTATTAGACAATTTGTTTTTATTTTATTTTATCATTTTATTTCCCGGACTTAGGTCCGTGGCAGTTGTAGAACCTTGTTGGTGAAACTTATATGTGAGTTATACTGTGTGTTGGATATTGTGGGAATTGAATGCAATGTCGTATCATTTTAATAAATCTTGAATTGAATACATTGGAAAGTACAATTCTACCCCTGTTGTGGAGTTGTACATAATTGGGTTGAACACTAATCCCCTCGACCCCTGTAGTGTGGGTGTGGGGAAGTCGCGTTCCTAGTTCTGTTGTTTTCAGGATTTGGGGGCGTGACAGATCTTTATTTCATATCAATCTTCTTTACTCCATGTTAATGAACACTCAGATCCCTTATTCCATATCAGCGTTCCTTACTCCGTGCAAGTGAAAGATTCGGATCCTTATTTCGCATCTTCATTTCCTTACTCCGTGCTAGTGGAAGACTCGGATGCTTATTCCGTTTCTTCATTTCCTTACTTCGTGCGAGTAAAATACTCAGATTTTTATTCTGCGTTTTCATTTCCTTAATCCGTGCTAGCGAAAGACTCGAATGCTTATTTCGTGTCTTCATTTCTTTACTCCATGCGAGTGGAAGACTCAGGATCCTTATTCCGAGTCTTCATTTCCTTACTTCGTGCGAGTAGAAGACTCAAATCCTTATTCCGTATTAATGTTCCTTATTTCATATCTTTCGATAACTCGGTTATTTACCAAGTCATTCGTCAACACTCACGATGATTCGAATCAGGATTATATATCCTATTCTTAACGTGTGAATCTGATTTTGACATTTAAGCTTATCTTCTACAATATGTTAGGAAAAATAAAATATAGAGATCTCAAATCAAATTATATAGGGTTTCATTCGCATCTTTCAATTTGTGAGTTTGATCCAACAAAAAATAATAAATTTATGAGTCAATTACAACCCATCATATCCGTTATGAGTTTATAGTGATACTGTGAGTCAGTTATACATATTATTTTTGATCATTTAAATCAAAATTTTAATATAATAAACTACTTTATCAAATTTAATATTTTCTATATACTCTTTAAATAATTATATTTTTTCAGTCTATTTTTTTCTTTTTCAAAGAACAAATAAAAATTTGATAAATAATATTTTAATAAAATAATAAAAATAAATTATTAAAGTAAAGAGATTTAAAAAGTAAAAAAAGTCTATTTACATAGATAATTTACGCAAGAATCCATTAGGATGAATATAATATTTAAAAAAATAAAAATAAAAATATCCGTGTGTGGTTGACTTGTAATATATATATATACACATATATATACACGTAGTAATATTATTTTTAAAATTATATTATTAATTAGTATTTTTAGTTTTTTTGAAGAATTAAAGTTGCATGCCTCCTTTTTGAAACCTCACTTGGGATTATATCAGGCCTAACCTCAGCTGGTTACTTGACATACGATAGGGATCGTGGAACACCTATAATCGTTTTCAAAATAACAAAAACATATATTGAATTGTTCTGAACTTGAAAAGCAGTACAGGAAAAAGGAGCATAACTAACTGACTGAGATACCCCGTATGGGCGGGGCTTCATAAGTTAGATTCCGTTCTTCCATTTTGGTTTTGCACAGAAGCATTATTTTGGCTTATTTTGGTCGTCTCTCTTTACTTATTATTATTATTATTATTATTATTATTATTATTATTATTATTATTATTATTATTATTATTATTATTATTTGATAAACGAGTAGTTCAGTGCCATACCAAAATTAATTTATGAGACGCTCAATACATTAGGACGTACACGAGATGTTCCTTACTTATTCATGACTCATGAATATTTTTTTATTTTTATTACTTGATTTTATCCAATATTATTTTATTTATATTTTTTAACTCAAATTATAAAAATATATCCTTTTTAAAATATATTCTCTATTACTAAACATTATTTTTAAATTACAATTCAGAAAACAGAATATAAAAATTAAAAATTTATACCAACTGGTTTCTAAAATTGAGTTTAAATATATGATTTTAATAACCTCGTGAAATTTCATACAAACTATTTTGTATCATTCATAAAATAATTAGTTCCTGATGAACAACTTTTATATCTTACTAGTTATATAAGAGCAATTTACGAAATTCGAATTTTTAATAATGCTCTTTTTAAAATATTAATAATTTTTTTATTAAAATTTATACTTTATATAATTTATAATTTAAATATATTAGCAAAAATACTTTCAATTTTAAAACCGTACCCCGCCCCATGTGTAGGCGGGGCGGGGTACTCGGTCCTATGGCGGGCTAAGCGAGGGAGGCTTCATCCGCCCGCACCCCGCTCATCGACTTTTATTGATTTCTCTCTTAAAATAATTTTACCTTTTAGATGCGCTACGAAGCAATTGATAGGAGTAATTCGAGTCCTATCGGGGTCGGAATCAACCTATTACTGCTTCTTGTTCTCGCTTAGGCAGTAGATTAAATTTTAAGATTGTATCACGTTCCATATATAAGCGTGACACAATATACCGTTCTTTAATGTGTCTGCGAATGAGATTCGATTTGCTCGCATCTTGTTATCGCTTTTTATTGGATTTATTCATATTAATAATTTTGGCTTAAATTAAATTTCTACATCATTTTTAACAAAAAAAAATATTAAAAATGAAATTTTACAATAATAAATATCATTCAAAAATATCAAAAATCATAAATAATAGTTAAATAATATTATTTAAGATATTATAAAATTATAAATAAATATTATTAAAATTAGGCGGGCGGGGCGGAGCGGGGTGGGGTATCTCGCTACCTATTACCGCTCCCTGTCCCCGCCTTGCCTAGGCGGGGTAACCCACCCCGTACAGCGGGGGCGGAGCGGATAGCGGGCGGGGTAGCGGGGGCGGGTATCTATTGCCCACCCCTAAATAAGACCTTTATTGATTGATAGAATTAATATTTTTTCAATAAATATATTTATAATTGCGGGACACAACCACTGTACAACCATAGCTAAGAGCACTCACAGTAGAATCAATAAACTTTAAGCAAATTTTAGCCATAAATTTTATTTTTTTTTAAATTTAGCCAGCGAAAATTTAAGCTAGCAAATAATAGGCTTAACAAAATTTTAATATTCAGTTAAAATATTAATTTTTTTAATACATTATAAATTAAATTCTAACTTCGATCTTTATAATTCCAACGTAACTTTGCCGTGCCGTGGAGGTGCTGCATTGTTGCTTATAACTGCAATACCGTGTCATGGGCGACTAAGTTTTGTTCTCGTTGGTCGCTCGATACGGTGCCGTGGAGGTGCTACTCAAAACTTTGATATGATCTCTCTCTCGTTGGAGTTTTGCACTTTATGAACTCCTCTCTCTGTTCTATATCAACCCCAAATCGTAAATTCTTACGCCAAGACTTCAGCCAATGAACCCACGCTTATGAATCTCAAGCACTTTCTTTCTTTCTCTCTCTCACTAGTTGCGTCGCTACAGGTATTGTTGATCGGCATTGCTATGTTTTCTGTTGTCAAATAGTTGCATAGTAACTGAAAAGACTCACGTTGCAGTGTGCAACCGGAAATCGTTGCCTCTCATTATGCCCGCTGGGGGATTATAAAATACAATGCACTAACTAAATATGGTACTACCATAATTACAGGGATTGTACAGAGGTACAAACTAAATAAGGAATAACTAAAGGTGGTAACAATGACGTGGCAGGTAGCTAGGCACAGCTGTAGCACAGATGGAGATACGGAGAGATACGAAGGTTCCAACACCCCCCCTCAAGGTGGAGCATGGGGATCGTAAATGCCCAGCTTGCGAAGAAGAAAGTCAAATTGCCGTTGACCAAGGGCCTTGGTGAAGATATCAGCTAACTTCCGGGTAGTAAGAATATACGCGGGGCGAAGGGTGCCGCGAGTGATTTCGTCACAGATGAAATGACAATCGACCTCTATGTGTTTGGTGCGTTCATGAAAAACTGGGTTCGCAGCAATATGCAAGGCCGATTGATTATCACAGAAGAGAGGAATGGAACCCGAGGGAGATACGCCGAGATCAAGCAACAAGCCTGTCAACCATTTGAGTTCGCATGCCATGGTGGCAAGAGAACGATACTCAGCCTCAGTAGAAGAACGAGAAACAGTATGTTGTTTCTTAGTTTTCCAAGAGATGGGTGAGGACCCAAGTGTAACAAAATATCCGGTGAGAGACCGTCGCGTCACAGGGCAACTAGCCCAGTTAGAGTCGCAGTAAGCCGTGAGGCGGAGATCGGAAACAGAGCGCAGGAGAATCCCTTGTCCAGGAGCCGTTTTGAGATAACGAACAACTCGCAGAGCAGCGGCCCAATGGGCATCGCGGGGTTGCTGCATAAATTGCGCCAAGATGTGCACGCAATAGGATAACTTAGGCCTGGTGAATGTGAGATAAATCAAGCGACCAATAAGTCGGCGGTACCGGTCCGGATCGGGTAAGCACGGTCCATTCGCCAAAGCCAGATTGTGGTTGGGCATGGTAGGAGAGGAAGCGGGTTTAGCACCTAACAACCCGACTTCAGCAAGAAGATCCAACACATACTTACGCTGGGACAGGAAAAACCCATCCGAATTGCGTGCTACTTCCACACCCAAAAAATATTTCAAGATGCCGAGGTCCTTCATATGGAAACATGTACCTAGATAATCTTTGAATTGACGGATCGAAGAACCGTCATTCCCAGCAATAATGATGTCGTCCACATACACGAGGACATGAAGACGAGTGTGTCCACGTCGCAGTGTAAAGAGTGAGTAATCAGATCGAGACTGAATAAAGCCATACTGTGTGAGGGCCGAGACAAGTTTGGCGAACCAGCAACGTGGGGCCTGTCGCAGTCCATACAGAGATTTATGCAGTTGACAAACTCGTCCTGGCTGTGTCGTCTGGAATCCCGGCGGTAGTCGCATCTAGACTTCCTCATCAAGTTCACCGTGCAAAAAGGCATTGTGGACATCCATCTGATGGACTGCCCAATTGTGGGCAGCTGCGACAGCCAGAAAACAGCGAACACTAACCATTTTTGCAACAGGGGCGAACGTCTCACGGTAATCGATTCCCTCGACCTGATGGTTCCCTAAAATCACCAGGCGTGCCTTATACTTTTCAATCGTACCATCGGAAAGGTATTTGATTTTGTAGACCCATTTGCTGCCCAGCGCCCTCTTCCCGGGAGGCAGCGTAGTGACAGTCCACGTGCCGTTGAGCTCGAGTGCATCCAGCTCTTTCCGTATTGCCTCCTGCCAATGAGTATGGTGCACAGCCTCATGATAGGAGCATGGCTCATCCCCAGCAGTGACTGTTGCCAAGAATGACTGATGCCGAGCAGTGAATCTGCCATTATGAACATAATTCGTGAGAGGGCATCTGCTGGAGCTGTTGGTCCCCCCCTGCAAGGTGGGTGTTCCCTTCGGCGGTGTGAGGTGGAGAACATAGTCCTTAAGACGCACAGACGGTTGTTTATGACGGTGACCACGGCCCTGCGGCTCTCCCAAGGACGGTCCACCTGCGGGGGATGTCTCGCGCACTGGGGACAGGCGGTCGCTGATAGGAGCGGCGTCGGCAGCGTCTACAGCGTCGACTGCTTCATGGAGAAGCGCTGGGTCGGGCGCCGTGTCACCAGGAGGAGGTAACGCGTCCCTGTCAACGTGAGGGACAGGTGCCATATCAGCAGAGACGGGAGGTTCTGCCACGACGGCCACGTCATCAGACGGGGAAGATGCCTTCGTGCGAGACAACGCACCTGCGGATGCGCTAGGATCGGGGAAAGGCAGTATAGCGGCGTGGGTGTCCAACGGGAGAGCGCTTGCACACGCTGGCGGGGCGGTTTCAGCAAAGGGAAACACCGTTTCGGAGAACACCACATCGCGAGACACAAAAACTTCTCCAGTGGTGAGATCGTATAAACGCCAACCTGTTTTCCCGTAAGGATACCCCAAGAAGACACAACGCTGGGAGCGACTGCTGAATTTGTCTCGGTCCCTGTTTATATTTTTGCCATAGCTCAAGCAACCAAACACACGTAGATGGGTGTAAGAAGGGCACGTACCATGTAAGTACTCATACGGGGTTTTGTGACCCAATAGACTGGTGGGCATGCGATTGATTAAGTATGCGGCCGTCAGAACGCATTCACCCCAGAAGTGAATGGGCAAATGAGCTTGGAACCGCAAAGCGCGTGCCACATTTAAAATGTGGCGATGCTTGCGCTCAACGCGCCTATTCTGTTGAGGCATGCCGCGGCATGAAGTTTGGTGTATGATCCCGTGTTCAAAGAAGTAGGACGTCATACACGTGAATTCCGTGCCATTGTCGGTGCGAATAACACACACTTTGGTCTGAAACTGACGGTCCACCATTGCAAGAAAATTACGCAAGACACTACGATCGCGGTTTTCGTGCAAAGCAAATAAACCCAGACAGAGCGAGAATAGTCATCCACAATCGTGAGAAAATAAGAAGCACCAGATAGGGAAACAGTTTTATACGGACCCCACAAAGCACAATGAATCAATTGAAATTTTGCTGTAGCATTATTCTCACTCAAAGGAAAAACATCTCGCGTTTGTTTTGCATGAACACAAACATCACAAATGTTATTGGTTAACCCTCCAGACATAGATTGTCCAATAATAGTAGATAGCTTCCTCACGACTTTGTGCGATGGATGCCCCAGTCGCTGATACCATAAATCGGACGAAGTCGTAGCAGTCAACGCCACAGAGGAGGGCAAGTTCTATGCGGTGACATAATAAAGCCCAGCTCACGCTTACCCGCACCAATCACCATCCTCGTAGTGCGGTCCTGAATAATACAAGAGTCAGCATGAAACTCAATAATGCAATCCGTATCAGCAAGTAATTGCGCCACCGAAATCAAGTTACAATTCAAAGCCGGTATAAAGAGCACGTTATACAATCTTATGTTTTCAGTCAGGTACACGGTCCCTGTCTGCAGTGCCTGAACCTGTCGCCCATCAGCTAGGCCAACAGCACATCCCGTGAGTTGAGTTCTCTCACGCAACGTGTCTATGTGACACGTCATATGCTGGGTTGCGCCTGTATCAAATATCCAAGTTAAGGCATGCTGTGTACTGTTCTTACCCGTCATGCTGTGTTCGGCAGCACCTTCGGCTTTGTTTGTTTGCATCAGGTTCAACAACATTGTCCATTGCTCGGTGCTGAACCCGCTCCCAGCCAAATGTCCGGCAGAGTTTTCAGACGTGGTTGCCACACCCTTGGCCACATGCGCACGTGGTATCACGTCACGTCCTCGACCTCTTGCAGTAGTCCCCCTTTCTGGACGACCGCATCCTCTTCCACGGTTCTCGGTACGTGGGCGATCACCCCACCATTCAGGGTACCCGATGGCCTGAAAGCAATGTTCTTCATCATGTCCTCGCCTCTGGCACAATGTACAGGTTATGCCCTGTTTTCCCTCGTTCATCATCTGACGGTCTCCAACAGTGTTTTGTGCTACAAAGGCCACAACGTCACGTCCTGGCTCTTTAGCGCGCATGATATGATGCACACGCTCCTCTTGAATCACCATGGCGTACACACGATTAAGTGTGGGTAGTGGTTCGGTGCTTAGGATATTTGACCGGACCGTCCCAAACACATCATCGTCCAGTCCCATCAAAAACTGGTGGACCTTGCTCTCCTCCCGTTTTTTCTCTAAAGCAATGCTCAATCGGCATGTACAGCCTCCACATTGACAGGTGGGCAGCTGATCACAATGTGCATGTTCCTCCCAAACTTGCTTCAATTTCCCATAATAGGTTACGATTGGGAGTCCTGTCTGACGGCAATTGGCCAATTCCGCGTGTATTTGATGTACACGAGGGCCATTGCTTACAGCAAATCGTTCCTTGTTGTCCTCCCAAAGATCTTTCGTCTTTTCCACAAATATAATGGTGGATCGCAATGTTGGTTCGATGGTATTGAGAATCCAAGACACCAACATCGAGTTCACTGTCCACCATTCTTCGAGTTCGGTCGAGTCCGCAGCAGGCTCTGGAATCGTTCCTGCAATGAACCCGTACTTTTTCTTCGCGCGCAAGGCAGTACACATTGCACACGCCCATTCATCATAATTATTACCTTTGAGCTGTACCTGGGTGATTATATTCCAGGATTATCATTGGAGTTTAGTGAGTAGGAAGGCATGACCCTGGAAGGAACTTGCTCCCCTTTCCGTTCTCCAAAATCACGAGCGACCATGGTTAACCCCCAGGCTCTGATACCATGAACGGACTCACGTTGCAGTGTGCAACCGGAAATCGTTGCCTCTCATTATGCCCGCTGGGGGATTATAAAATACAATACACTAACTAAATATGGTACTACCATAATTACAGGGATTGTACAGAGGTACGAACTAAATAAGGAATAACTAAAGGTGGTAACAATGACGCGGTAGGTAGCTAGGCACAGCTGTAGCACAGATGGAGATACGGAGAGATATGAAGGTTCCAATAGTAACAATTATACCCATTACAATTATTCGCTCGCGCTAAAAGGAGGGCTTTGGAACAAATGGAAAATAGGTGACAATTATACCCAGAATTGTTTTGAAACTACCAAAACAAAGTTTGGTAAAGAGGGGAAAAATAAGTGCTACAGATATATATCGCAGGACTGAACACCTAGGGGTTTCTAGACCTACCAGAACTGCTAATCAGACGGTGATGAAATGGGCACCATGTTTATATTTCACTAATCTCCATAGTAAACAAAGACAGCCCCGCCTGTGAAACAGCTCTCTTACAAATGCCATGTTTGCAGTTAAAGTTGGAGCTCGCCAGTGATCTCCAGTGCCAAAAACAACCTTGTTCTTCAGTGCCAGCTTTCATGTTATTGGAAGACACATTACACGCTGTGAAGGACAGTCAGGCACAACTCTATCCTAATTTTCAAAAATAATCAGCCCAAATAAGTACATCATGAAAATATTTAAATTACATATAATACAATTTGTGGTACAAAATAACCAGCAATTGAGCAAGCAACATTATACAAGCAACAAAATATGCTCTCTCATATGAGGTCTACCCCCTTGGAATATGTTATAATGAAGCTCAATTGTCTATAATAATTAGATGAAAGGGTCATTAAACTCACACAAGGTGTTTCAGTAACTGATCAGCTCCCTCCGCACATGGATACTAATTCTTTGAACTCAGAATGAGCAGTTTCAGAAACAATGCCCCTCCTCCCACATGCAGTTCCACGTGTATTTTCTCAATTTCAGATTTCACCTGGTTAAAATGTCAAGAAAAACTTGGTTTCAGCTGGATAGCAAAAGGTTAAAATGTCTCACAGAGACTATAAATGAAGCAGCCGATTTAACTTTTACCTTTTAGAAGGAATTGTGTCCTATAAATTAGCTACTACGTCTAACCAAATTTACTAGCAATACCTTCAAAAACCCAAAGCCCTTACGGGAATGGATGACAATACACAGGGAGATAAACGAGATACTGATCAAGCTCCAAATATAAGCATATAGAACACCCATACATGTAAATACATTTTCACGCGAAAACTATCTATTGGAAATCTCATCAAGACATCAAAAAAATCGCATCAAGAAATGAAGAAAAATAGATCTGGAGTTTGAACGCTCACAGCTGCTCCCTCGAACTAACGTCATCATTTGGTACTGCAGGTGGGGGATGACGATACTTCAGTGCTGTTCTTGGAGACGATGGAGAGAGGCTGGGATGTGATGCCATGGTTGAGCCTGGTGCTGCAGTTTGGTGGGTGAGGCTGGGATGCAACGATTGAGTTTGTGTTGCAGCTTGATAGGTGAGATTGGAACTGAGTTTTCTTGAGGAAAGCAAAAGGAAAGGTAAAGGCGGGCACTAGGTTTGAAGGGAAATGAAAGAGAAAGGCAGTGGGGCTCCACGGGAGAGTCTTTTTACGCGAAAAAAATAGATAGTGAGTGACTGCCGCTCAATAAATTTGGCGAGCGAATTTGGCGTTCACACTGTAGAGTTGCCGAGCCTATTGCAGGATATTATTTTATACTTAAGTTATTATTTAGCTATTATTTAGCTTTTACCGAGTCGGTTAAGAGTGCTCTAACGTGACATTTCGGAGTTAAATTATCACTTTAATGCGATCCAACCACGAAGCATCAAGTAAGCCATGATTGCGTGGTTATTGCACTAGGCTAACAGTGCTCATATTTCTCACCTCTTTTATATATTATGCTTATTTACAAATCATCCGGTCTTGGTACTAATAAGCCATCCGGTCAAGTAAGCCATCGGTTTATATATAATTTTTAAACTAAATCAAAGATATTTTGTTTAAAAATTTTAAATTTAAATTAATTAATAAAAATTTAAAATTATCGGTTCTTGATTTGATTTGGTGCATAAAATTTAATTTAATTCATCAGTTTGTATCGATTTTTGAATTTTAATGATAAATTAAAAAAAATACATTCATCTTAAACATCATCATCAATTAGCTTCTAAGATAGAAGCAAGAAAATAGTCTAAAAATATTAAATATTCACATAATAAAACACAATATAAAATCTATCAGACCATTAAATTCGAGGATTAACGAATATCTAAGCATGTTCACTGCAAGATAGTATATTGGTTGGTTCGGCAACCAAACAACCAAAACTGTAAACGGACCAAATACCATCGGTTCTTCAAAAATAAAAACCAAATAAATCAATCTTATTTTAAAAACCATTTTTTTAGTTCAATTGGTTTGATTTGGTTCGATTCACCGGTTTGTTTCGGTTTTTAATCACCCTTACTAATTAAAAAAATATAATTCTTAACCCAAACAAACTAATATAATATGTTCGCACGGGGGCTTATTAAAAAAAATAGCTTATAACTAACTAATTGATCACGAGACAAGTAATTATGCGTGGTGTTCTTGAACTATTCTTGGCTCACCTAAAAATATTAAAAATCAGAGTGAGTCTAATGACTCGGCAAGATTGTTTTAAAATAGTATCAAAAAATGGTTAAAATGCAAATAATTAAGTTATACTCCTACGGAAAAGTTTAGCTTGTTTTTTAAACAAAATCATTTTTAATTAATTTATAAAAATATATGTATTAGGTTTGGTATGCTTTAGAAGTGAGTGTGAATACACCATACTCTCATGCCCGAAATATCTCTAGAACTAAAATAGCTTGCAATAAATATGATATGAATGCAAAATGCACTATTCTTTTATTTGTCTTAAAAAGTATATAATAATGCTTTGTCATTTTCATAATTAACAAAAAAATCAAGTTGATAAGTTTAACTAAACTTTGACCATTAGTTTTGCTAATCTGACAAATAAAGAACAAAATAAAAACTTAGCAAAATATTCAATTGCTAAGAAGTTTGCTTGAAGAATGAGGTTCTGTGTAATGAATATCCATGCAACCTTATTATTGACTTAAACTTAGAGCATTCATAGTGGCCTCACCAAAAATAAGTTATAATTTAGCTAAATATTACCTTTTATAAATTATAACTGGCTTAATTTTACAACATAAAATAATATGCTCTTCAAACTTTTACTATTTCAATTAAAATATTACTTTATTTAAAACTTTATTGAGAGAGAGGAGAGAGAAATATTATTGCCTGTTCCAACTATTATTGAAAGAGAGGAGAGAGAAATATTATTTTACTTTTAGAAAAAGTAATGAACACATAATGGCTCGCTAGATCTAGCGAGTGAAATAAGGCTCTTCAAATTTATAACTATTTTATTGAGGCTGATGTGGAAGGTTTTTATTTTTTTAAGCAATATTTAGCTAAATTTAAGATTTATTGAGCCGGATGAGAATGCTCTTAGCATATATAAATAAGCTTATCTTCCTTTTAAAAATACGTACATTGCCACAAGATATTGAAAATATATAAATATGATATAGATTTAAACTCCCAAAAAAATATCATAAGAATATATATCTTTAATACATTTCAATCTTGATTCCCTAATTCAGTAGCTTAAAAAAATTCCAAAATAATATTATTGTTTATTGTTCAGAAAAAAGTTTGAACTTGAATATAAAGTGTACCATTGAGTTAATGTTAGTCTTTAGCAAGCTTTCGATTTCATTTAACTACACTAGTGTATTATACTGGTAACAACATGTCACACCTTTATGTTAGAAATGTTAAATATACTACTATTTGATTGTTTAGTCTATCCTTTCTACACGACACGTTATACTCTTATTCAACTAGTCTTCATAACTTTTACTTGACATGTCCTCTTGTTCTTCTATTTTACATGTCATCGTGATTTTTTTTTTTGACATATCTTCATAATATTTTATCTGATAGGTATATTTGTTAATGTCTGACTAGTCTTCAACTTGATGAACTTACATGTTAACTTAGTTATTGATTAGATTCTACTTTATTTGTCTAATTTGACTTTTGTGTTTCTAGCTGGCCAATCTTGAAATTTTATGGTTGATAATTCTTTAACTCCTAGCTGACAAGTTTATTTTGAGTGCTTAATAGTTCATTCAATGATAAGTAAACCATTTTCCTATCTGGTCAGCTCTAAAGAGTCAATCTTTTATCTATCAAGTATGAAGTTCTTATCCTAAGAGTATTAAATCATTTATAGATTAGTTTGGAATACCAAAGAGAAGGTAGTATGCAACTCTAACCTTATCACTTCAAGTTATTCTTCATTTATAGATTGAATGATTTGTTTTACAATAAACAAACACATTAAAGTACAATATCTCTTATTGTAAATAAACATTAAAGTTTTATGATTTTTGGTAATTATCAAATCAATTAATTTATGTCATTTTTAAGCCTAGGAATTGTTCAATAATCCCTCATATTCAATAATTCCAAAACCATTAAGTATACATAAAGAATATATAGTATATAGATAACATACAAATAAAATAAATTATACAACAAAGAAGTTATAGAAATCAATTATTGTAGTTTTCTTTGTTCTATTAATAAGTCTCTCATTTTTTAATAGCACGAGCAATTGGTTTGGTTATATAACTTCAAGAACTTTCATTCGATACCAATTTGAGACCTTTTTATCCACTTGGTTTCTCATTTCTCATTTCACTTGAAATATGTATATGATTGAATTATGAGAACAATAATATTAATTTCAAGTTAGTCCAAGCTTTGTAAAGAAATTTATGATTTTTAAAAGTTGCTTCCATAATTTGCCCTATTTTCCACAATTTTGTCTTCTTTTTGTGCTTGTTTTGTCTATTTTAACAACTTCGTTCACATTAGTTTAATATATATGTCTAGCATACTCCATTATTAACCAAAGGACAAAGGAGGCTCACATAAGCCCGATACTAGAATTTAAAAGTTTTTAATGACATACCGAGTAAAAGGACAAAGAAATATTTTTTACAGTCAACAGGTGCATCATCGTTGCGTAATCGGATGATTTGACATACATTCATTAGACACAATACAATATATTAAAACTTATAAACCAATAAATATACATTATGTCAACTGATAACGCACATAATCGCCGAATGATAACTACATGTGGTAGAACTTGTGCGTGTGTGTGTATATATATATATATATATATATATATATATATGAAAATTCTCAAAAAATGAGTAAAATCTAAAAATGCAGACGATGATCAGATTTGAGGCGCTAGCCTAGGCATTAACCATCATTGATCATTATTTGACTTTGACTTTTTTGAGCAAAATATGTTTTGCCAATAACATTTTTATTTCTCCACAAAATTAAATACGATTAAGTGTGTTATTCATATTTTTTTCATCCTCTGTATCTTGGAATTCATTTTGGAGCAAATTATATTTTATATAAAAATATCCTTTTCTCGAGGCATTATCCATGTGCCAGTTGTCATACGAATTATCCATGTTTATATGAAATATAAACATGTTTATCTAATACAGAAGAAACTTCATTGTGGGATTGAAGTTAAAAATTATTATGTATTATGTAATTAACACTTAACTAATATGCACATAAAATGGCTTCAAATGAATATATACATTCATTCAAAATTATAACATTCTTAAGTTCATCATGATTTTTTTTACTTTAAATAATGTGTCGACCACTTCAAAAAAGTCAAACAAGATTATATAACTTATATATATATATATATATATATATATATATATGATTTTAATATATCAAGTCCAACCATTTTTTATAGCTGAGAACAACTATCATTCTTCTAACTATCTTCTAGTTACACTATATTATTTTGCTTTGGTATCCTCCACTAACTCTAATGTATAGGATGAAGTCATCAGCCATTCGTTACAACTTGGCTATGGTGGCTCATGTTTATTGTTCTTCGTACCAACTTTAATGTCATTGTCACAAATATTGAATGTGTCAAGGTAAAAATACAAATGAAAACACAATGAAATTTTTTTCCTATTTAAAGTTTTTTTCTTTGGTTAGTTTTTTCCTTTTTAAAAGTATTTGGCTTTTTTTAAAATAAAATAGTATTTTTGCTGTACTTAAAAAAATCAAGAAACATGCTATTTGAAATTTTAACCAAAAGTTAAAATAGGCCCCCACAAGTTTTTTTCCCGAACAACCATTTTTTTATATCCATGAACTTTTTTTATAAAAGGAAATAAAGCAAATTAAATATAAGATTTTGACTTATAACGCATGTCTAATGATTTGTTGGCTGAAATAATAATAAATTTTAAAAAACACAAATTCAATGTATAAAAATACCATTTGTAATTTTGATATCAAATTCACTCATAAATATTATATATATATATATATATATATATATTAGTGACTCCTAGAAAATAGTAATAAATACTTATATAATTAATTAAATTCACATGTAATATAATTTTTAAAAATATTATAATTTGAGGAGAAAATAGGACCAATATAAATTTAGAATTATATATTACATTCTTTGATATATAAAGAAATTGTAATATTAACTAGTTAGATGGGCAAAACAAGTCAAAATTGGTTAGAGAAAAATTTAGTTAGCTTTCGTTTACTGGATTGAAATTTGAACGGAAGGCATTAGAATTGGAATGTTAAGGAATTCTCAATGAGATAGAATAAAAACTTAATTTCATTGTTGGGGTAATGCATTTGTAATTACAATGCTGCCGGAATAATATGAATGGAATGAAATGAAATTTTAAATAAATGGCTAAATTATTATTATTATTATTATTATTATTATTATTATTATTATTATTATTATTATTATTATTCACTCTACCTCACGTTCCCCCTTTTTGTTTTCTCTCTTTGACATCATACTGTGACTGGAGTAATATGTATGTGTCCACCTTTCATTGTTTCCGATTCCCTTCCACCATCCCTGACACACAAAAACGTTTACACTTTTACTCTCAATTTCGAAATTGATTGGACAGGTCTCGTTGTGGTGAGTAGTAGTGAGAAATATTAACGGCCTGTGCGAGGAAGGCAATGGTGAATATTGATGGAGGAATAAGGTGGCATTATTGAAGTTTGAGGTGGGGAGGTGGGGTGGTGGGGTGGAGGAGGTGATGAGTTGTCTGGTATGCAGATGACAGAGAATTGGTGATGGACTGAATACTGATGGTGATTTGGGTTGACAAAGGACAAAGAGGATTTTTTTTTTTAAACGTAATTTTGGATGAATTCTCTCCATTCAATTCCCATTTGGACACAAATAACAATAAAAATAAAAATTTTAAAAACCTTCACCAGTAATTTTAAGGATAACTTTATTATCAATTGAATATTATTTATTTTTATTAAAAATTAAAATGACATGTATAATCGGATTCAACAAAATTATCTACCGATTGCTGTTTAAAAAAAGTGATGAAATTTAAATTTCATATCAGAAGGATTAATGATGCCAACTGGGTCATTAAAAAGCAATACTTTAAATAATAATTATAATATGTAGGAATAAAATAGAATAATCGCATATTTATAATACTCTTTAATTTTTTATATATAAATAAATATTTAACTTAGTTTATAATTTATTTTATTGAAACGATTTAATTTAATTTGGATAGTCTATTAATTATTAAATTTATGCTACATATATAGGTGGTTATCAGTGGACCTCATTTCGTCTCTATTTTCACGAGAAGATGATTGCAAATTGAATTATGTCAATTCACGCAGTTTGCGAGTAACCTACTACTACTCCATGCCACTCCATCGCATTGATGATGACTACGACAATAAAACCAGGAAAAAAAACGATGTATATGGGGTTTATTGTCGTATGAGTTGTTTGGCGGTTATTAGAAAGCACGTAATATAATAGTCTTCTTATTGGTTGAGTGATTTAATTTTATGTTTGTCCAAAATTTAAATCCTATTATTCAAGCTAAAACTATCATTTGAAATAATATCATTTCATGGATGACTCCGGCAGCAAGAGTAGTACTGCATTCGGATCGATATGGTTTCGTGATCATATCTTAGCTTTGAATTAGTTTATATTACTCGGATGGGTTTGAATTTGGCTGGCTCTAAATGCAGTTTTTTTTATTAATTTAAAAAGTTAATTTAATAAAAATACATAAAAACTATACTTTTCATACTTTTTATTATAATTAAAATTTTAATAATTCTTTAAATTTAATCCAATATTATTTACTTTCTATTTTTTCAAATATTATATTTTTTTCTCATCATATTTATTTTTCTATTTTATTTTATCTCCTCACATTTATTTGTTGATTTAAAAATTAATTAAATATTAGAAATAATATTTTAATTGATAATTTGTTAAAAAAACTAAAAAGTATATTATTAAAATAAAAAATATACTTTTGATTATTTAAAAAAATTAATTTTAGAAAGACGCCAATACTCTAATATGTCCATAAATTTTATGATTGGTTAAATTTTTAAATATATATTTGAAATATAAAATACTCTAATAGGAAGATGGAGGGAGGGTTATTATTATATAATTAATTAATTAATATCTTTTTTTTTGAAATTAGTTGTGCTAAAAATTTACTTTTGTTTTTATTTGTTTGTTAAGGGAGTAAATTATTTACAAACATTACTTTAATATTTGTGAACATAAATAAATATTGCTAGTATTTGAATTATTTATGTTTGCGAATACATTATTCATAAAACTTGGGGGGGGGGGGGGGGGGGGGAGGAATCTGCACACGCTATATCCCATTTGAAAATCGAATTTGGGACCTCTCACGCTCCAAACCATCTCAATATACTACTATATATGAGTGGGGGAATCTGCTTACTTTTTAGGACTATAAATGAGTGAACGATGACAACAAGGGAAACCTCTAGTTGGACATATATCGAATGAAGTAGATAAGCATATAGTTGGAGTCGAATAATAAAATATGGGCTTGGTTTATTTGTTGGTTTCAACTTTCATGTTTTGTTGGCTGCTGTAATATTAATAAAAAAACAAAAAAACAATGTGGATTCAGAGACGTAAACGTGTACAGATTCAAAACTCTGGTCCACATGCATATTGCATTTTCCTAAATTTAATAAGTTTGCCTTTACTACGAACCCCTCCCACCAACCACCTGCTACGTACGTGCTAGCCAATGCGGTTGTTCTCTCTCTCCTCTCTCTCTCTCTCTCTCTCTCTCTCTCTCTCTCTCTCTCTACTCTCAAGCTACCTATCTGTTCGGTCTCTGAATTATCATCTTTAATAGGGGCGGTATATACACATAAATCTAGCTAGCCGCGCGGCAATTGGATTGGGCTACTTGAGCAGCATGCAGTAGACGGAGAACATATCGCTATAATAGAGGTACCAGGCACCAGCTGTTAGAATAAAACATGGAGGCCACAGACACAGAGAAGAGCCTTGTCTCTCAAACAGCACACTGGATAGCGTCCCACGTCTGGCTCTCCGACGTTATTATGGCTACGTTGGGCCTCTTCGTCTTCAGCTCCCTCCTCCACCGCCTCACCCACAAAGGCCCCATGCTGTGGCCCGTCCTGGGCATCATCCCCGATGTCCTCCTACACCTCGGCGATGTCTACCACTGGGCCACCGACGCCCTCATCCGCACCGGCGGCCAGTTCCGCTACAGGGGAATGTGGTTCGGCGGCGCCCACGGCATCGTCACCGCAAACCCCGCCAGCATCGAGCACATGCTCAAGACCCACTTCGCCAACTTCCCCAAAGGCCGCTACTACCAGGAGCGCTTCCGCGAGCTCCTCGGAGACGGCATATTCAACGCCGACGGCCCGCAGTGGCGCGAGCAGCGCCGCGCCGCCACCTCCGAAATGCACTCCGCCCGTTTCGTCGACTACTCGCTCCGCTCCGTCCGGGAGTTGGTCCACGGCAAGCTGCTGCGCCTGCTCGGCAAGCTATCGGCATCCGGGTCCCACGTGGACATGCAGGAGATCCTCCTGCGATTCACCTTCGACAACATCTGCACGGCGGCTTTCGGTGTCGACCCGGGATGCTTGGATCCGGGTCTGCCCGAAGTGCCGTTCGCTAAGGCATTCGAGGACGCCACGGAGCTGACCCTCATGCGCTTCGTCATGCCTCCTTTCGCGTGGAAGACCATGCGGTTCTTGGGGGTCGGGTTTGAGAGGCGTCTGTTGGAGGCCGTGAGAGTCGTGCACGAGTTCGCGGACAATACGGTGTTGTCCCGGAGGGAAGAGCTCGTCCGGTCGGGCAACTTGAGCGCTAGGTCGGATCTCTTGTCCAGGTTGATGGAGAACCGAGAGAGCAATTTCTCCAACAAGTTTCTCAAGGACTTTTGCATAAGCTTCATCTTGGCTGGTCGCGACACCAGCTCCGTGGGGCTCGCCTGGTTCTTCTGGCTGATCCACGAGCACCCACACGTGCAAACCCGCATCCTGCGAGAGATCCGCGATATCCTCGACCGTCGAGGATTGCCCAGCGCCGGCGAATACGATGGTGTCGTGTTCACGGTGGAGGAGCTTAAGAGGATGGTGTACTTGCAGGCCTCGCTGTCGGAGTCGCTGCGGCTGTACCCGCCGGTGCCATTGGACTTCAAGGAGGTGGTGGAAGAGGACGTTTTCCCGGATGGGACGGCGGTGGAGCGCGGGGCGCGTGTGCTGTACAGCATCTTCTCGATGGCGCGTATGGAGTCGATATGGGGGGAAGGACTGCGCTGAGTTCAAGCCGGAGAGGTGGATGGATGAGGAAGGGAGGGTGGTGAGTGAGAACCTGTTCAAGTATCCGGTGTTCAACGCTGGGCCGAGGGTTTGCGTGGGGAAGAAGTTTGCTTACATGCAGATGAAGATGGTGGCGGCATCGGTGCTTTTGAGGTACGAGGTGTTGGTCGTGAAAGGCTGCGCGGTCGTGCCCAAGATGACCACCACGCTTTACATGAAGAATGGGTTGCTGGTGACTGTCAAGCCCAGATAGCTCAAGTTTTATAACTTTTTAGATGGGCTAAACGCTAATCTAATATAATCTATGCATACGTTTCTGAACGAATGTTTATGTCGGTGTGCTTCAATGCACAAGTGTTCGGTGAGATGATTGTTTATAGAACGGACTTGTGTTGGAAAAATTACGGGTCACTTAAATGTGTAATATGTTAATTTAAGTGTAAGGTTTAAAGCTGTAATTGTTTATGAAAAGTAATATGTATAATGAGAGATCAATTTAGAAATAAATGTTATATATGCTCGCAGGGGCGGCGTTACGGTGAGGCACCTGGTAAAAAATATTTTTATTATTATATATTTTAGTTTATATTGAAAAAAAATACAGTGTTTAAGTTTCTTAGCTAAAGTTATATTTAACTTATTAAATATAGCTTTACCTGAGAATAACTGTAATAGGTATTTTAAATTTAAACATAATTTTTTTAATTTTTGGTGTATGAGGCAGTTAAAAATTTAGTTATATTTAGCTAAAATTATTACTATATCTGGTGTGGAGGCATGGTGTACGATGTGGTGACTAGGTGCAACCGGGGTAGTGCACGAAATTTATCTAGGGTGGGCAGAGACGGAGCTTGGATCCGGTGGATGGGCAAATGTCATTATGCTTGAGATTTTAGGAATTGATCTAGAGTGGGCAAACAAAGATAGTGTTGATGGGTCAACATACTCGGACTGAGCTATTTATAAACACTAAATACAACTCAACAATAACGATATATTGATAACATAGACATTCAGATTTCAATCTCGAAATGAGGGTAGAATATAATGTAAAAAACCCTTTAATTGCCCACCTTAAAACTCAAGTGTAAGGCTGATATTTATATGAGAGAAGGATCCATTGAGCTTAACATTTGTTAAACACCAATATTTGTCCACCCAAAAAGAAAAAAAATTTAGCACTGCCCCTGTATGCTCCTCAAACCTATATTTGTTTTGCCTTAACTAAGAACTTAAATTCATAAAGTCCTCTCTATTTCAAAGATCGAAATTTGTTCATCAAACTTTGGTTATGTGTTTTAATGGAGATGAATGATAATAAAAAAATTAATAAACCACAAAAGAAAATAGAATATAAATGATAAACACAGAATTTTACTTAAAAATCCTATAGGAAAAAAAACATAAGCACAAGAGATCAAAACTTCAATATAATTCACCAAGTACAAGAATAAAGCTCTAAAGCCTCATCTGGCTTGCTGAATTAGGCAATAGGCTTGAATTAGCTAATACTAATACATTATTCCTATCAAATTACTATTCTCATACAAATATTGTTAGCTAAGTTATATTAAAAAATAAATAATTTTGCTAATTTTTTCAGTGCAATTAAAAAAACCATGCTCCCCAAAAACACCTAGGCAGTCGTCATGCAACATCTCTTATGCCTTGTCTCTTTGCTTTCTAACCATGCATGCTCCACCCTCCTTTGGGTTCGTGTTCTCAATTCTTTGATCTATCCATCAATCTTGCCTTTTATATATCAGAAGCTCTATTGTAGTTACCTCTCGTTTGCTGATTTTTTATATTAAAATATATCAATTTAACAGTTAATAGCTTAGGTAGGGAGGCCTGAATTTATTGTCTTTTTGTTTTTCCACCATATTCAACCGTAAAATAATTGAATTATTCTTTTAACTTGTTACTATCACCAAAAAAATTAATTATTTTATAATAAATTAAGGTCGACAAAGAGTAAAATTAGAACCTTTTTTAGTTATTCTTTCATAAAATAAGGTAAAAAAATCATAAATGGGTAATTTATAAGACAACCAAACCTTGATGAAAAAATGTTCTTTCAATGGTGTGCATATTATAAGAGCATTACTTTTTCGTTTATTTGAAATAACAATATAAAAATCATAAGAGCATTCAAATTAGTTTCTACAAAATAATAATAATTTTTTTAATTTATTTTAACAATTCATTTTTTAGATATTTTAAACTTCTCTACTTTAAATAATTTACTTTTACTATTTAAGTAAAATATTATTTTTCAAATATTTGTTTGTTTAAATAAAAAAATGAGATTTTTTTTAAAATGAAGAAAGAGAAAATATAATTGTTTAATGAATATAGAGACTAGTAAATATTAAATTTGAATAAATATTATTCATAATGTTAAACTTTTTTAATGAAGAATCTAAAAAATAAGATTTTAAAAAATATTTGTATGAAATTAACTCTAATTTAAAAAGAATAATTGATAATTTATGGCTAATGTTGTTGATTGAGGGATAGTAGGTAAGAACATTGGTAACAAATTATTTTTAAGAGTATGTTTTCTTTTCTTTTTTTAGGAAAAAATGAAAAAGTATAAAATCATTTTCATAACAAAAAATTTATATTTAATATTTTTCATTTAACTTGTATAGTATTTTCTAATATATTGAAAAATACTCTTGACTCCCTACGATTATTAAATTTTAAACAAATTCATCTCTTATCTCTTTCTCTCTCTCTCTCTCTTTCTCTTTTGTTCAAAATTTTCAAAATAAAAGATAAAAATAAGAATACAAATAATATTTTAATAATATAAAAATTATTAAATAATTTTATTATAGTCTATTTATATAAAAAGTAAAAATTAATTTTAATCTTTAAATTAAAAAATATTTCAATTTCTCGTAAACGTTGCCAATGGCTAGGTTGGTGAGATTCTTTTTATCTTTTAGAAGTAACATTTTTTTAATGTTTTAATGTCAAAGCCATCCATTTATATGAGAACCCTTTATTTGGTATGGTATAGAAAATGGATGGAAAAATTTTAGGTGAATAAATGGTGAAAACAAGAGGTGGAAATAAAGACGTGGAAAGAAAAAGAGTGAAAATTTTGTTTTTTGTGTTTGGTTGAGATAACTTTTTTTTATAATTTGGTTTGAAATAAAAAAAATAAACATAAAATATGAATAAATGAAATAACATCCTTACACTCAAAAATGTAGAAATACGTATGAGATATATTCATCTACGTCGATCTACTCTACATTGTTCTCACTTGCCATTCTATTTCATGTTCCCCCTCACTCGTTCTATTCCATGCGAATCTACTCCGTAATGCTCCCACTTGCCATTATGCTCCAAGCTACCCCCCCTCCCCCCTGTCTGACCGTCTGGGACACGAGCAACGAAGATAGCACCAGGCACCTCCTTGTCATCTATCCTTGAACCAACGCCCCCCCCCCCCCCCCCAAGGTATATGTTGAACGAGTAAGAGAGACATATGGCCAGTTTAACATTGCTGTTGGGAGGCTACTTCTGCATATTTTATAAGCAGAAGTAGTCAAGGGTGTTTGATAACCTTAAAAAATACTTACCAAATAAGTTCATGTTTTTTTTGTTAAAAAGCATAAACATTTCAAGGGTTACTTTTAAAAGCTAATTTTGTAAGAAGCAGTTTTAAAAAAATTTAAAATACCAATACTAACCTTTTGTTTATCATCCTAGCCTATTCTCGATATGGGGGGTGGGCGGCGTGGAGGGTGGCTTGGGCGACAAAGATGGGAGGGCAAGGTTGGGCTTAGGGCCGGCCCCAAGATTTAAGAGGCCCAAGGCGATCATTAAATTGAAGGCCCTTGAGAACAATAATAATACAAGAGGGGTCACATTACACTTAAATTGTAAAACATAGTGGTTTCTACCGAAAAAAGATAGAAAACATTATGAATTCACAACATTTGAGCTTAAAGGTGTGTAGGAAGTAGAAAAAATCATGTTCAAAATACTATATAATTGAATGTGAAAATTATAATCCACTCTTTACTTCCAATTTAGTAATTTTCAGAGGCATAGGTTTTTCTTTTTCAAATTTTGAGATTGAAATCATCCAGTTCTACTTACCAAAAACATTAGCAAGACCATAACATAGTAATTAATTATTATAAATAAAGACAGACTTACCATTAGGTGCATATATGCTGCTTTTGGACATCATCACATCAAACTTGTCCATTGGAGCCAAGAAAACGTTATCAGCATCGAAAGCTTCTTCCTGAAAATATAATTGTAGAGACACAATAATTAAATACAAAAAATTAGCTATGCATTAAGATGCCAAGTTGGCAATCATGGACTTCAAGACAATTAATATGGATCTAAAGCTATAATCAAAACACTCCAACAAAACAAGAAGAAGCTTGAACCACCGCTCCCAAACTCGAGAGAAATGTGAATGTGATAAGAGATATTTAATGTTTTCAAAAATAAACAGAAGAAAAAAAAAGGGACATAATCTAATGGGTGAAAAAAAAAAGCAAGGACAATGCCTAACGGCCCAATGTCGGCAATCAATTGTATAGGGCTCTCACGTCATTCCTGTCAATTGACTATGCCAACCTATATTTTCTTCCAGCCTCAACAAGGAGTTCTTCACAATCTTCACACACATTTAAAAGAACAAACATACTCACACACATTTACATTGCAGTGTATATATATAGTTCTTCAATGTTCAATCTTCACGGCCTCTAATTAGTAATTAATCATAAGTTGCTTGGAAGAAACACAGGAGAAATAAACATACTCACATAACTCACACATGATCAAACAGATCACGGATGTCACAGATTGAGGCAGGGACGGTTACGGTCTCATAGCCGGAGTCGGACAGATTACTGGTCACCGGATTGAGGCAGGGATGGTCTCACAGTGTCGGTTGGACGAATGTCACGAATCGCCAGCAGGGCCGGGGAGGGAGGACCTACAGCACAGCAGGGGGCGGGAGGCTCAACCGCTTAGGGCGATAGCATAGCAACGGCGGGCCGCAGGCAGCCAGGCAGGAGCGTGGAAGGGCAGATGACGTCGTCGGTTGTGGTCGCGTGGAGGGGAGGAGGAGGCTGTCAGGCTGTGGAGGCTGTGGAGCATAGACGTCTAGAGGCTAGGTCAGAATGGGAGAAGAGGTGAAATGGGGGCCCTAGTTTTGGCCCAACTTTTGGGGGCCTAAGGCCCAGGCCTCACTTGCCTGGCCTTGGGGCTGGCCCTGGTTGGGCTGCTTGGGAAACGGGGGTAGGAGAGTAGGCTTGGGCGACGAAGATAGGAGGGCGGGGGTTGGGCTGCTTGGGCGTCGG
Source organism: Taxillus chinensis (assembly GCA_023512835.1). Taxonomy (NCBI): domain Eukaryota; kingdom Viridiplantae; phylum Streptophyta; class Magnoliopsida; order Santalales; family Loranthaceae; genus Taxillus; species Taxillus chinensis. The sequence goes on along the minus strand of CM042085.1, from coordinate 22,267,142 downwards.
AGATGGGAGTGCAGGCTTAGGCGCTGAGGATGGGGAGGCAAGGTTGGGCGGTGGGGAGGGTGGCTTGGGCAATGGGTTTGGGCGACGGGGATGGGAGGATAGGGATGTGAGGGCAGGGTTGGGCTGCGTGAAGGGGGCCTTGGGTGACGGGGATAGGGTGTTGGGCGATGGAGATGGTGTGTGCGGGGGTGAGAGTAGATGGGTGATTGAAATAAAATTAAAAGCTTATAATAATAAAAAGGTATTTTTGACTTTTTAAATCTTTATAATAATTTTATTTTAATTTACTAAATACTTATTATTATCTGTTTTTAACTTTTATAATACTTTTAAAATTATATTTTATTAAATATTTGCTTACTTATTTTTACAGTAATTTTTTCTTCAATACAGTTAAAAATAGCTTTGTTTAATAAAACACAACATTACCAAACTAAGCTATAAATGAATAAGAGACCGGTATAAGAGCATCTCTAATCCATTAGCTATAGCAAAAGCTATAGCAAAAATGACTAAAAATGTTCTCCAATGGTTTAGGTAAACCTTTAGCAAAAGCAAAAACAAAAGCTAAATATGGCTTTTGCTTTTGCTTTAGCTCATCCTGCCATGTCAGCATGTAGGATGAAATTATACTTCACGCCCTTCTCCTCCCCATCGCCCCCCTCCTTTCCTCCCGCAGAGCCTGTTCCGCCCTTCTGTGCCCCTCAAACATAGAACCAACCTCAACCTCTGCAGGCACGCCTCCTGCCTTTATCGCCGGAAAAAACTACTCCTCCCCCGCCCCTGTCGCCGACGATGGTGGTGGAGCCAATCAACGCCTACCAGGCCATTGCAGCTTGCTCCGCCGAAGAACCTGACGCCGAATTCACCTTCACGACGACTACATCTAGCTTGTCGTCTGATTAGTCCAAGTCCAAGTCGAAGAGCAAAACGCAGTCATGAGAGGCGGCCAAGAAGAAAAAGAAGAAGAAGAAGAAGAAAAAGAAAAAGAAGAAGAAGGAAGGAAGGAAGGAAGGAAGAAGAAAACGCAGTCGTGAGAGGCGATCGAGCGCGGGAGCATCTCCATCACAGCAACTCCTCACCCAGGAGCGTGCTGCCGCAGGCGCCATGGACGCTGCCATCATCGCGTGCCTCCAAAAGCTGTCGGAGAAGGCAGCGGTGGTGACCAATTCTTCCTCGCACCCCCAAAAATCAGAAGCCCATCAGCTTCTCTCTCCCCAATCCTACGTCGACGCCCAAATTGAACTACGATTAGGGATTTGGGATCGTGGAAGATAAGGGTAATTAGGGAAAAAATAAAATTAAGCAATAATATGACTAATGTATCATTGGAGTATCATTAGCTATAATGATACTGTAGCAAACTAAAATTAGCTTTAGCTATCCATTATAGCTTGCTAGGGTTGGAGATGCTCTAAGGTCCTATCAAGTCAAAAAGTATTTTTGAAATAAAATGTTGGGGTTTTTTTTTTTTTGAATAATTATATCCATGTCATATAAAAACGTAGCCATTATTCAGAGGTTATGTATGCATCAATTTTTCAAATATATATATATATATTATTTATTTTGTAACCGTGCTAAACCGTTGAAAAGTCATTTCCCACCTGTTTTCCATAATTCCATGCCATCTCAAATTTATTTTCTACGGCAAATCAATACTATCCAAGCGGGGGTGAAGTCTAAAGAATCTCCGCTGAGACAGTAATGTCAAGGTTTCCTAATCCGTAACAATGAATACGCCAGGCTCTGACAAAACGGTACCGTCTAAATAATATTTGTAATTTGGCGACGTTGCCTCGCGATTCAATTTCGCATCTGCACCGCTGCACGCAGAACACCCCCACCTTCGTTGTCGTCGTCGTCGTCGTCGTTGTGCCGCCGCCGCTGCTAATCGGTAGAACATTGTTATATTTGATCTCTCTTCCTCTCTCCCTCTCTCCCTATCTCTTACCTACAGCTTGGGTTTTGTTTTGTTTTGTTCTCTCTCTCTCTCTCTCTCTATATATATATATATATATATATGCATATATGCATCCCAGATCTTTCTCCGTGGATTCCTCAGTGTATTGATTCGAACTGCCACGCTCCAAGCCGATCCAATTCGAGTGTTTCTCAACCTAATCAGTAGTACTGTAGGGAATAGGGATCGGAGATTGAACAAGAGACGAAAGAGACCCTACGTATAACATATATGTATGCATATATATAAATCGAACATATTGATTGAAGCCCTGGTGCAGAGAAGGGTATACAAATGTAAGTTTTAAATTGAAAACATAAATTTTGTTCGTTACTTGCAAGCAATCGTTTACGTTTTTACTGAGGTTTTTTTATTATTGCAAATTATTTAGGGGGGCTCTCCAGTTGGAGCTTCGTTGCCCACAAACCGCTAATGGCATTGTGGCTGACCCAACGCCGGATTGGAGTTTTGAGGCACTTTTATTGGAAATCAATTCGTTGGAGCTCAAGTTCAATGGCTCTTCATCAGTCCCAGCTCCTTTCGCCAAAACAAGACCCCTGTATGTGCTGTTTTGCATGCTTGAGTTTCTGTTTAGAATTTTGTTTGTTGCTCGATTTTTTACATCTGTTGTCTGTCCTTTTTTTGGCTAGGGAATTTTCATCCACGGGGAAGAAGATAAATACAGCAAACAGGAATGCTTTTGTAATGCGCGTTTCCGATGATGAGCAGGAGGATGTGGGTAGTGATGATGAGGGGTCTTACGATCAAAGGATGGTTTCAGGGAAACGTTTTTCTTTTGATGAACTTTCCATAAGGTGTTTTTATTGCAATATTACATTTTGTCTTTTTTTCCTGTTTTAGAATTATTTATTATTTATATTTTCAAAACACATTAATGCAACATAATATCCCAACGGTTCATTTAATAATTCATTTGGCCTGCTTGTGTTTGTCTAAATCCTGTGAAATTATCATGACTCATGACAGTGAACATAGTGTACAAGTATAGGTTTAGAATTTTATTTGATGTGTAACTTAGTAATTGTAGTATTCATGGGTCACTTATCCTCATTTTGTAGAAAGTGAGCATAGTACTACATTTTTTTCCCCAGTGACAGTGATGACTCTGAAAATGAGCCAGAAATGGAAACACAAGCTTACTTTATGGAAAAAGTTGAAATAGTAGAAGGTGGACTCGTGGAGTTAACTCGGGAACATCAAGTTGGAGTCAGAGTAACAATTTTTCTTTGTTTTTCATTTGATAGATTTGGAATATTAGATTGGGTTAGATGCAATTTTGTTTCATTGATGCATTGCAATTGTCATTATTTTTCAACAGAGCGAAATTAGAAACCAGCTATCTTCATTGGAAATGGATTTGATAAATGAAAGTGCGAAATTCAATTCTTCGCTTGGTCGAGTTGAGAAGTATACTCAATCAAGGCGTGAAATGGACAGAAGGATTGATACACAATACCAACGCAAGATGTAAGATCTCTTCTTTTGATCCTTTGTGCAAATTATATATTTTTGTAAAAGCAGAATAAATATTGTATGTGCATGCTTATTTATTACGTACATATACTAGAAGCATGGATAGTTATAGTTTTTGGATCATGAATCATGATGTTTTCTATTAGATCACAATTTTTATCTGTTTTGGATCATGAGATGTTTATTTTTTATAAATGTTCATGAGTATTTGGTCCTTCTTTTGCTATAACCAAGAGTCTACAGCTACTCAAAATGAAATACAAAATAGATGCAGTTTTTTTTTAATTAAAAAAAATCTTAAAGGAATTTATGGCAAGAAATCCAGTCTTATTGTGGTAATGGTTTTCTATTTGGGAATGCAAAATGACAAACTCAAACATAACAGCTATGTGGCTTCACACATTTTCTTATCAAAAGAAAAAGTTGGCTTCACATTACAGCTGGATAAGAGTTGATGCATTACTGAAGCAGGAGAAGATTATTATTTTTTATATTATATATATATATATATATCATAGACATTGATGTTTCACCAAATTTTCCCTATGTATCTAGGTTGTTTCAGAGAAGCGTGACATTGTCATTTTGTTTATGTGGTTAGTGGCAAGTTAGGCTAATACTCTGTCAGACCTAGGCCCATACAATGGACCCGTTTGGAATTGCTTTTAAGAATTGTTTCTGCTCATTTGATTTATGTTTTTTTAAAAGTACTTATAAGAATTTTTTTACTTTTTTTATAGTAAAAACAGAAGTAGTTTAGAAATTACATTTCAAAGTTGCTTTTCTAGGAAATAATTTTGAAATTAATAAAATACCAACATTAACTTTATTTAAAATTAAAAATATAGAAGTGCATGTTTAAAATTTTAAAATTAAGGATATTCTTATTTTTTTAAACCCTCACAACAAATTTCTTTTTAATTTACCAAATACCTATTATCTACTTTTAGAATCTATAATACTTTTAAAATTATCGTTTATCAAATATTTTCTTATTTTCACAGCATTTTTTTTTTTTAAGTATAGCTAAAAATAACTTCTTTAAAAAACATAGTATTACCAAATTATGCCAATACATATATATGTACTTATGTTCCTAGTAAATGAATTGATCAACAACATTATTCTAAGTCTCGGAAATTTTGTTTTTGTCCTTCGATTTATTTGTAGTGCAGAGGGACTTGATAGTCATTTAACTGCTGTTCAGAGGGACCATGAACATTGGTCACAAATAGAAGAAAGAAAGATAAGAGATGCCGCTGCTGTTGAAGAGGCCAAAAGAAAGGAAAGAGCTATTCAAGAAGAAAAAATACGTCAAGAAAAAGCCAAAGCTGAAGCAGAGGTTAGTAAATTTAGCACCTAGTTCCTTCTGATGCCTTATTGGGAAGTATTCATGGCATAAATATTCATTTGTAATGAGAATGCAAGCCTATTATAGTTCCTAATTATAATTATTACATTTTTGGTAGGCGCAAGCAAAGAAGAAAGCTGAAGAAGCAAGAATTGCTACTCTGGAAGCTGAAAGAAAGGCAGTGAAAGAGGCTGCAGAAAATTCTGCAAAAGTGGCTGCAGAAAACATACATGCTACTGCCTCAGAAAAAGCTCGAGTACACAAAAAATCAGAATATGGTATTGGTAGTGTTACTGTGAATCCTGAATTAAATGGATCTGCATCTAAGGGACCACCGAGTCTGCAACCAACAGGTATATTTCTTCCAAAGGTCCGCAATATGCGTTATAAAATTTATGAATGATATGGTTATTTGGTTCAGTCATTCAAAGACTATAGTGGCCCAGTAATGGGTTGGTATTGTCATCTGAAGTGGCTACCTCCTGAACTTGATCTTTTTATTCATTTAACATAGGTTTTGATGGAACAAGACAAACACAAATTCACATGCACATCTGTAATTTTTAATACATTAGAAGCCACCTTGGTTGAATTGGACCGTGATTTGAGCAAAACTTCAGGCTCTGCATTTAGGGACTGGTCATATTCAATGCCACGTCTCGATCAAAAATTCAAACACAATTATATTTGTGCATTCAAGGTCATGGCATGTGAGAATTGGTGTGGCATGGGCAAATTGTGGAGTAACACGATTGAGATGGTAATAATAATATTGATACCGTGTTGATCAATTAGCATACCACAGTTGGAATTTTAATCTGCTCTGCTCGTGTTTCCTATGATGTATCCCACAATTTTCTTTGAATGTGTGGTCTTTAACACAATTGTGGAAAATTAATTCCATGGCCATGTAGAGCTCTCTGTTTCTGCCTTCTACACTGAATTCATGACCAGCTACACAACCATGCTTAAATAAATAAAAGTCCGTGTTTAACTCTTTAATGCTCCAAAATTCATGTCTTTAGACCAAATCACCTGAAATTACATATTAAACCCAATTTAGTGCAAAGAAACATAAAGTGAAAATATTTAGGCACAATGAGACAATACAAGGGCTCAAATCGGTATAAAACCGAACCACAATTGTACTGATAATGTGGCAAATATGGTCCAATCAAATTTCTGATAAAACTAAATTGAGTGGCCTAAGTATCGCAGGATGCTAGCTAATATCAGTATTTTATGACTGCATGATTTGAGTGAAATTTGTGAAAAACTATCAGCACCTTGATGAAGGTGCTGATTACGTTATTGAACACTAGATGAAAGTCTCAGCCAAGGATAGGTTTAGCAACTATACATGAAAATTATCTAGTGTTAAGGCAGTATCGAGTTTCTTTTCTAGTACTCTGCACAGTATCGTTGAGTATTTTCTTAGGAATGTATATGTTTTCATTTTTTTAGAAGGCTCGTTCCTTTTGTTTTGCCTATTCAAATTGCAACATTTCGTTTTGATGGCAGGTAACATAATCCGATCCACAGAAAGTTCCTTGAAGTTAGAGGAAGTTAGACTTCAGAAGTATATCGAAGTAGATACAAATATCCAGGCATTGAGATCTGGATCCAACAAGGTGATTTCAGCACCTCTTATGTTCATTTGGAAATCTTAGATCTTTTTATTTAAACAATATGTGATTATGAAAGGATACTAGGATGTAATCTTGTTAGAAGTGGACTGTTACTTCAAGATAAGCTTTTGTTTCTGGACAGGATTTTCAAAGCTATGAACGGAAGGTAGCTCGGCAGATTAAGCAAACAAGCGGTACAAAAGAAGCTGTGAGGTAACATACATGCACTAACCTAGTTTGCATATTATTGTGGTCATCCAATGTCTCGTTTGCATTTGATGTATGATTACAATGGGTAAGCTGGGACAGTACAATATTATTTCAAGCTTGAAGTTTTCCTTTACATGCTAGTATGAAACATCCTCTAATGTCACTTTTTGATGGCAACAATATGATATGCCCCCCTCCCCCCCAGGTCTTAATTCAAATGTAGTCAAAATCAAATTCTTCCTTAAACTAGTTTGATTGGTTTTGGTTTACTTTTGCAAATGCTACATGTGTCTGCCTCTGTTTCTCGTGCAAAAGCAACTTGTACTCTATGTGGATAGTTTCTTTAGTTTTTTTGAACATTTTAGAAGAAGCATTAGCATTTTAAGGGCTGGAGATCACAAATTTAAATTTCTGTAGGTGTTTGGTGCCAACATCTAGACCGTGATTTCACATAGTAGCTAAATAGCCATTTGTGGTGAAATGTAATTCTGGATATGTGATGGCCGGAGAAAACTTAGCATTATATGATTTTGAGGATATATTTTGTGGTTTAGTCTTATGCATAAATAGGTTAAATGTTTCCATTCACCTATTAAAATCCATTTGACTTTTGCAGGGCAAAAGCTACTGAACTAATAAATATTTTTATGGACCCTTCATGTTCTCAAAACATCACTATTGCAATGTTTGCAGCCAAGGTATCATGTATTATTTATTTGATCTAAAAATTACTTTTTGTTCTTAGTATTTTTGGATGTCCAGACATTTTTTTATGGATGAACTAATCCACTTATCGTTGTGGATCTCATCCCTTATTTTTATGCTAAGGTCTTTCATAATGAAGCGAGATTAGCATATATTTGAATTTTTTAAAGTTCAAATTGTTTCCATTTGTTAATATGATTCCAAACAAGGGATGAACTAATCTATTTATTGATGTGGCTCCTACGCCCATACTTTTTTTTTTTGTCTTAAATTGTTAAACCTTAAGTGCGGTAATCACTATGTGCCCTATGTATATTATACCCAATTTGCTAACTTATATAAAAAATGATAACCTAGACATACATATCAAATAAGCATAACCAAATCAAATAAATCAACCTCAATCTCAATAATATGGGGTTCACTATATAAATTAAGATAAACAGAAAGTTTATATTTAATTTAATATACAATTTTTTTTCTTTCAAATTTAGTAATTTCATATTTCTTTGTTATCACATTCTTTCTTTCAAATATAATAATTTGATATCCTTTATTACTACTACAATTAAAGTTACCTATCTCTTAATTTTTTATCTTGTTCAATATCAATATTCGTCACTTTTCTAATAGGTGCATCTATTGGCATACGTCTTAAATGATGAAAGTAACGAAAAAAATTCTATCTTATCATATCTTCAATCAAAGCTATCTTAACACTACGAATATCCCCATTTATAATTTTGGCCATTATAGTCTTATCACACATTTATCTTAACATTCACATATAAACTACACTAAGCTTTATATATTGTTTCTTGTTAGTGTAACCTTCCGTTCCATATAACAAAAAAGTCTCTTACTTCTCTTTTACAAGATTACAAGCACATGACAATAGAAAAACTCACTCATTGTAAGTCTCCATCTAATTCGTTCGCCCTCCATGTGAATGTAACATCTACTTCAATTGGACTCACGATGAACCTACTTTCCTTTTGAACATGGTGATATAATTAATTATAAATACAAGAAATAAAGTTTATCTAATTCACTTAGTGAATATCCCTATTGCCTGCTTCTCTAGGAGACTGAACTAGTTTAATGTCCCAATAAGAATAATAATTAATTTTAATATGCTTTATTTTGTTTGTAAAAAACTAGATTACTAGCTTTATGCATAATAGTTTGGATATTACCATGAATATTAGACACTCAGTCGTATCCCATCCGACTCTCTTCCAACATTTTAATCCATTGTATTTCTTTTGACTTGATGTTTAGCCTTAGCACTAGAATAGGAAAACTCACATTATTGTTCGCTCTTCTTGAATCTTGATACAAGATTTCTCCCAAGAAAATACAATAACTTGAATCGATAACTAATTGGACATCCAACATTATTTGCATTAAATATCCTCGTACTTATAGGTATCCTAATGGAGATGACCTTGATTGCGAAATAGCAACCTTTGCTTAGGAGCTTTTTCATGTTTTAAACAATTTAAAGGATTTTGTGGCAATGAGACATGAGGCTAAAAACGAAAATATCTAAATTATATATCTATAATAGGCTAGCGACTGTAAAGCCTTACATTTTTCAATATATCAAGAGTACACTTTCTTTAAAGTGAGTAAAGTAATTTTCAATTCCAAGAAAGTAACATACCAAATATTTCGTATTAATCTTTAATAGTTAAAATTTCCAATGATATCATTCACATAAACCAAGAGATAAGATTCACTTTAGGAAACGTATTAAACACAAAATGATTCATACTACACTTGTATCAAATGTGACCACATCTCTAAATCACTCAAATATGATTTGGGGTGACTATTTCAAAGATAGAACACATACTGAAGACAATTATCCACACTATTTATGCATATGCCAAATATTACCATCGTGTGATTAAATTGCTCAAACTTTGAGGGGGCTGTTTGAAACAATACAGTTTCTTCTTCTCTTCAAAGCTTGTCAAAGAGAAACGAACTCTAGATTTAATAAAAAAAATCTTGAATAATGGCCAAGATGATGACCTTGGGGGTAGATCTAAACTCATGATGGAAGGTGGTGGCCAGAAACAAGTTTATGAGAGTTTCTTTTCATGCATTTTTTTGAAAGTTAAGTGCCTATTGCATCGTAAATGGATTTATGAAAGTGTCTTTGAATTCTCCTTTTTTTGTATTCATGGATTTGTCTTTGTGAACAGGTAATCTCCCTTTGTGAAAACCCTGGTAGTGCACCATTCGCTTTAGCCCATGTCATTGTACTTGTGACTTCAAAGGTACTAGCCACTAAATGTTCTGCCTATAATTAGTTTTTGCTTTGCTATTTCCTGTAAGAAATGATAGCATATACTCCTTATATTTTACTTCCTCCATTGATCCAAATTTTTTGAAATGTGTTTTAAATATTATGAGATTTGGTTTATGAAGTCGATGAATGAATAAACATTTAAAAATTTAGCTGGAAAATTAGGAGGGATATTTGACAAATGAACCCCTTGCATGGGAATTTATTTGGTTTGTACTTATGACCATGTTTTACCAATAAGGCCTGCATAAGATGTGGTTCAAACTAGTCAAATCCATTTCATTGAATTATGGCATTTATGATTTAAAATTTGGAGCATGGTAGTAGGGAAGCAAAAAAAATATGTATGTTTATGTATGGAATGACAATTTTTTTTTTAAGTAAAGAAACATTGAATTAAAGAAAATTAAAAAGTACAAGCAAATTGGACAGTGAATTATCTTATTCAAATATAAAATAGGCTCATACAAGTATTACAATTAAAACACAATAGGCTCAAAACAAAGCTTTAAAATAAGCAAAAGAAGGGATTTCCCCAAGAGACAGACCATCCGTCTACCTCAACCTAGAATTTCGAGAAATTCCAACATCATAATTAATTGAAGAGATAAGCCTTTTAAGCTTATGCGCACGTTTAGACCCCGTACTCGCGGACGGCTGAGAAGGCATGACAATAGCCTTTCGGGCTTGATGATTAGCTTTGATATTCCATAACAAATTAAAGGTAGCGAGTTCAAATCTCTCGTAACTCATTCCTAACACCGTTCCAATGACTTTTTGGGTTCGTAACCACTCTAGCTTCAACTTTGACTCTATCGGGCAATCATAGACACACTCATGGGAACAAGGCTCCCAATAGAGAGCATCAACAAGCAGACCTGTGATGGTTTTAGTTAGTTCTTTTGGTTGTGCATCTTGACACCTAAAATTAGATTTAAATTTCGCGATACAAGCGCACAATCCTTGGTTTGAAAATTTGTAATTTAAATGGTATTTCACTTTTATCTCAATAAAAATAAAGGATAAAAGGCCTCTGGGGCGAGGATGGACACCTAAAATTATCAAAAAAATTTCCTGGGCACCTATATGTGTCCACAAGGGGTATTTATGATGGGTAGTTATTGATAGATTACCAAGGCAGTGTGTTTTTGATCAATGATTCATGCGGACATATGATTTTATTTAATTATTTTTTTAAAGTTAAAACTGCACCATTTTGAGTAATATGGAAATCAGCACAAACCTTTGTTCCATTTATAAAATTTTGGATCATTGTTTACTATATTTTTCATTTGCAAATCTTGTGGTTTTCACACGCATCGATTGCTCTTTTTCAGTTCCCACTGGCTATGGATCTTATTCTTGCCGAGTTCCATAGAGCATGCATCTACACTGTGCCAAAGCATATCAGCTACTCAGAAGTTTGTCAAATTCTATTCCTACTTGAACCCAATTCCCATTCATTATAGGGCATCTTTGTTTGGTTTTAACATGGTTCTACTGCAGTTGGCGTTTGAGACTAAAGAAGCTTATAAGAAAGCCATTGGCTTCCGAGAAGAAGATGGGAAGGTTGAAAGTTTAAAAAAGTATTTGGAACGGCTGGAAGCACACATGAGACTATTTGGAGCACTTGTCCAGGTTTGTTGCAGCGAACTCGTGTTTTTTGGTAGAATACGTGGTGCCATGATATTGCCCTTTCCATTTTCCGTAAGTCACAAATGTTATTATGTATATGGTTATCAAAATCTGCAGACCGAAATTGATGGTGTTCAAAACATGCATGGCCTGAAAGAAGGCTGGGCGTGGCTAGCAAGCTTGCTTAACGCTCTTCCTGCCAATGTTTTTTCTGCGGTGGCACTAGAAGCATTCTTAAGGGTGCGTTCTTGATATCCTCTTCTTTTATATGGATCAAGTATTTTCAAGGGAGAAAAAGGAAACGAAGCAAGTCATTTTCCATCCAAATTTATTTCGTCTTTCCTTTATATTCTGAACCCACAGTGAAGTTGAGAAACTATAAAATGTTGTTCTGAACAGATGGCAGGATTTGCATTATTCAAACGCTACAAATCTCAGTTCAGAAAGATCTTGGATGTGATTTCCCGAGATTTTGTGAGTGCACTAAAAGCACGCAAGGATTCCGGGGTGGAGCTGGTTAGAAGGAGAATCGAATCCTACATAGAAACAAACCAGTTCATGCAGGAGCCAGAAGGATGGAGACTGCCCAGTTCTGCATTGTCATCTACTTGTGTTCCCCCCATCAAATGACCAAAATTATTCGCACTCACCCAATTACTCCAGTTACCCCAGTTACTCCAATTCCGGCTCATCCCGCTACTCCAATACGTATCGCCGGTGAACAGCTCATCCGTTCAGGCATGTGTTCATTTTTATCCAACCATTGGGTTTCAAGCATTTTTGCTGATGTATCTTGTTTTTATCTATATACAATTTTCCATTATATTTTAAAAATTCTGTGTAGTTAGTATTAATTAAAAATTCTATACAGTATACACAATACAACAAAAGAATATTGGAGTATTCCCAAATATAACAAAAAATGATGAATTTTATAAACAAATCCCAGGAAAATGAGCTGTGCAGAGAAAATAATAGTTGTAGTAGTAGTAGTAGACGACGACCATAATTCAGTTGCAACTTGCAAGCCTTTCCCGTGCTGCTAGATTCTATTCTGGGTTACAGTAGGCATTCCTTGAATTCTCTCTATATCCATCGGGAGGAAGTCAAAGCATTCCTTGAATTGGCCCCTAATTTGCAAGGCTTTCCCGTGCTGCTAGATTCTATTCTGGGTTACAGTAGGGAAGTCTTGTGGTTATCAAAGCCCTCCGACTGATCAATACAATCTTATTCTTGTTTGAATTGAGCTTCGGCAGATTGGGCACTGTTCGAGGTTTTTTCCACAATCACGACAACTCTGACAAAAAAAGGGTTTTAGGGAGGGGGGAGGGCTTTCCCGAAAGCCAGTATGTTTCAAAAACAATTAACCCAAAAACAAAAAAAAAAAGTCACCTGATGCCCACAACCAAAGGCCATGTCCTTTGCATTAGTTAGACACACTGGGCAAACCTGTCACATTTAGAAGAAAGTTGCATGAGGATGGATAATGATAATGATTATGATAAGTACTCTTTAACTGTATAGCAAATTCTGGGAGAGAAAAAACCGCATAGGCGGAAGAAAATAAAGTGCAATTTGTTTAGGAACCTCCTTACGTGGTTGTTGTAAAGGGAACTTGAAGATGGAGCTGTGCTGACTGCTGTTTCATATCCTTGATCAGGATAAAGGGGTGCTGTCTGCTGGAAACTACTTGACTGCAATGGTTTAGAGAAGCTGCTTACAGTAGCTACTCCTTCTCCTGTAAGAGGTGGCGGTAAAGGAACCCTGCCTGGAGAATTTTCTGTCCGGCGACTGCGAAGGCAGTAATTAGAAACATTTTTTTTTAAATAGCAGTTAGCTACATTCTCATTGAACATATTAATAATAATAACAACACTTATCAAAAAAAAAAAACGAAGCTTATTGTTCAACATTTTAAGCAAAGGCTTCTATTCTTACCCAAGTATATTTAGCTCAAGCGTTGCTTTATATTGGGAAGGTATTTCCATCAAAGCCGTAAGTGCAAACTCCGTCTGTTTTCTGGAATGATTCGTGCTCTTTGACATAATTTCTGTAAAATTCACAAACTAAGAAGAGATAGAAAAGCAGTTGGTAAGTAGGAGCATTTAGGATGAAGCCTAACCACGGGAAGAAATTACGTTTCAATTTTCAATTTTTAGGATCACGCCCAATCCTGCTAACCTGAAAATTATCGAAGGCACGAGCAGGGATGTTATCATCGAACTCCCTCATCATATCCCAAGGTCCATCTCCAACCCCCACTAAAATAATTGATAAAGGGTACTCACTGCAAGGACAACAGGTGTGAAAGATCAAGGGCAGGTAACCAATGCCATCAAATCATCAAAGACATCACCTAATCATCACCTTGCTCTAACAATAGCATCAATTGTCATTTGCTCCTGTGGGCTCTGTCGGCCATGCAGTGTATTAACACTCCCCGTCACCTGAGACAGTGAGCAAACACAAAAATTGAGCAGGAGCAAACAAAACACGCATAATTTCATATCTAGCATCACCACAGGGGCTGTCGTTCTGCAACATGCCTGCAGGGATTTCAGTGGAAGTAAACAGTGGTACTTGACATTAATTCAACTGTAAGTTTGGGTGTATTTCGTTATGCAAGCAGAACAGTCATCCTGGTCATTGTCATATCATGTTATACGCACAGAATCCAGCACATCTGTCTATTCCTGCTAAAACATTTCCTCCACTTATGCTATCTAAAAAGGGAACAACTAGCTCCAAAACAGGTGTTACGGCTTGATGGGGTATCCGGTTTGAGTCCCATGGAAGACATTATTCAAATTGTGGTAGTCCGTCTAACCATAATATGGTAGAATTTTAAGCCTGGATTGTGATGGCTGGTCTGTGTTTGCTTGTGTTTTATATCTATATAGTCTAATGGGGCCTAAGCTGAATCGGAGATTCATCACTTCAACAGTAACTCTTTTTTTTTTTTAAGGAAACATCTAATACTTGCAAGCTTAGAGTACATGATTTAGGAAAGGTCAAATTACAACTGGTGTTGAATTTGATAGTCCCGTCGCAATCAAACTCATTGTTAACTTTCTATCCAACAATTAATGAAACCCGCCACTAGGTTATATGTATAATTTTACATGCACATCATATTTACCAAATTATGAGAAGATCTAGCTGAGTTAGCTGACCAAATTATAAGACTATAAAATTTAAGAAGATAATATAAACTACGAATAAGAAAAACCAAAACATGACATTAAATGTGCATGAAAAGTGAATCACCTGCCCATCAGCTATTATCAACAGCACATGATATTGGCCGCCACTTTGCTCAACAATAGTCATAGCCATTTCAATTATAGGTGAAAAAGACGTGGGTCCTGCAACAAAAAACCAAAAAATATTAATAGCCGACTAAACCACTGAAATTCCTTAAAACCAATACTTACATTAGTGTAGGAAAAATGAAATGATACCTGCAAGTCGAAGATGGGGAAGTATTTCTCTGTATCGTGTCAGTACATCCTCAAATCCATTGCAGAATCTCTGATCTGAATAGAAGCTGAACACATCTTGGTCATGCGTTGATGCTGCAAGTGTCATAATAAATCCACATTATCTCTGTAGTAAATTGTTTCTTTATGCATGAATATGTATCATGAATGTTACAAGAAATTACCATCACCGAATCCATAACATGGAATCAAGTTATCCTCATCAAAAGCAGATAATGTCTTCCCGATAATAGATATTGCTTGCTCGTAAGGATTATGACCTTTTCCGATGTGATGTAAACTTCGACGTTTAAATGATTCCTTACCTGCATTCCAATATTAGTTGGGTGTACAAAGGTCCTAGCAAGAATTTGATTTGAAAGCACGACATTATATATGAGTTCAAGAATATAGAAGAAATGTAACCTGTCCATTCATTGCTCTTTGTGAAGTCAATACCAACAATGAGATTAGAGGACTCGAGGCCAGCATGTGCAAGAGCAGAGGTCACCTGCAAACAAAGGATATCATTTGTCTTCCTTTTCTTTCGACTGAGAGGATTAAAATTCGGAATAAACTCTCTCGAGGCCAACAAAAGTTAGCGGTTTTGACAGACGTGCATTTGAAAAATTAACAGCACGTTCAACCATAGTTCACTAAAAGTATGAACATGCAAATGACAAAGTAAAGTTTGTTTTTTTTTTCCGGAAAAGAGGAGAACAATTCAAATAAACCACGTAGTAGGGTCGGACCTCTTCAAGGGAAGTGTAATTATCAGCTATGGTTGAAAATCTTCTATCTAACTTGCTATGTGGCTGAAGGGTTTGAGCCCTGTAAGTGGGTGGTGAAGGGGCAAAGCGATGCTGTGGCGTGTAATATTGTTGCGGCATATAATATTGGTTTTCTTGAGGATATGGCGATTGCTGCGGCATATAATATTGGTTTTCTTGAGGATATGGCGATTGCGGATAGCCATAGTGACTAAATGATGAAGAAGCCCCTAGCGACGAAGGCTGTCTCTGAATGGTTTCCCTTGAACTTCTTCCCCCCCATCTGCTCTAGAATCTGTACAACAGGCACAGCTTTTTAAATTTGACAGCCACAACCTCTTTCCTTCCACTGTTCCACACAACCAAACAACCACCAAGAATCTCTGTGAATCAACCCAACCCAGTATATATACATATAACTAACTTAACTATGTATATATAACTACAATTCAAAAACAATATAGAGCAGTTAAAATATCATCTGCAGTATGACTGCAAACAATATTGAATATTAGGCTGGTGACACAGGAGCTCAACAAGTATGTTTGTATAATTTTTCTGGTATTATTTAAGCAAATAGCTAGAGAACGACAATTCCTAGGAGACCCGTGTAGTATGGAACAAAAGCATGGGTATGTCATATATAACGTATAATTCAACAAGTATGGCTTAAATCTTACCCGGAAGATAACTGCAAGCGGTTTCAAATTTTGAGTTGAGACGAGAACTCAACAACCAAGTTCTCAATATTTCATTTACGGGGTATTTAAGCGGCGCGCGGAGAAGGAAAATTCTTAGGAGACTTGGCAATATATATAAATGGCGGCTGCAGAAGATCTGTTTTTTTTTTTCAACAACAAATGTCAATTCCATACATGGCCTCGCGAATAGTCAAACCAATATGGCGCCCCCAGTTAATATCAATAATTCAATATTGATATTAGATCATGCCTACCAGTTTTTTTAAATAAAAAAATGCCGCCGACCTTGGAGTTATGAAACTATGTTATATAGGGTCAAAGATTAATGACGACAACGAAATCTCGAAGAAGCTTGCTTACAAAGAAAATGGAGGTAACAGCCGAGGGCTGCTAATGAAGGTTTTTTTTAATTCCATCGAAGTAGAGCCTCATAGTTTATAGGGGAAATCATTGATACAACAGTAATTATATCATGAGCAGTGCTACATATAATCGTGCTCATAGCATCTTTTGTACCGGTTAATGTGGCACCTTTTTTTTTTCATGACTCGTTGGGCTTTCAAATCATTTGTTCGAGCCCATGCTTGAAGCGTGCTCGAGCCTAGCCTCGAGCAGAGATTCAAACATGGACTCAAGCAAATCTGCTCGAACCTCTGCTTGAGGTGAGGCTCGAGCAGATTTGCTCGAGCCCATGCTCGAGGCGAAGCTCGAGCAAATCTGCTCGGGCACATATGCTTGAGCTTAGCCTCAAGCACACTTCGAGCAAGGATCGAGCAGGCGTCGATCATCTCTCCCATGGCCAGATCGACAGGTTTTTAGGTTCCGTCGACTGTAATTTCCGATGAAAACTTCAAACGGCCATAACTTTGCTTACAGTGATCGGAATTAGGTCCATTTTTTTTTATTTGAAGGTATCAACGAGAGTTACGAGCCTAAAATTCTCATAGGGGATTTTCCACCTTCGGATTTCCAAAAAAATCCCTCTAAGGCCTTCAAAATCAATTTTTATGCCATATTTCTGCCTCATCCCGTCCAGATCCACGCAGCTCGAGCCTCCTCCCTCCCTTCCCTGCATTCTTTCTCTCTATCTCAGCCTTTATGCATTGTGCGTTAAGTTTTAAGCGTTTTTGCTGAGTTGGAATGGACCACGTCAGCCGGTTACGCAAAGGAAACGCGACGCCGGTTGCATTTAGAGTTTTTGTTATATCATATATGCATCGAATATATGATTTCTTTTTACAACACTTTTAGATATTGAATGAAACACTATAAAATACTACTTCCTTAAAATCTTGTTTGATAAAATTCAGTGCAATAAAACTCAATAAAAGAAGAAAATGTACAAATATTTTGAGCATAAAGAGGAATATTAACTCATTAAAATCTTGTTAAAAAATTAAATGGGATAAAATCACAACAAAAGAAAATGAGTAAAGTTTACTTTCCTTATGTTAATCACTTTGGTGCATTCCAATCTTAGGATAGGATGTGCTTTCATCAATAGATCAACCAAATTGTCACATGAGGAAATTTGTGGAACATTACTGTTATTATCCTCAAGCTCATATGTTTTCATCACGCCTTTGATGTAGAACTTCGAAAAAATATATTTTATCTTATCACCTTTGATGTAGTTCCTTAATTTGTGCAATTCAACCTCCAATGTTTTCATATGAAATGGTTGAATCACTTTTTATTGAAGTTAATTCATTTGGACGTGGTGGATCGTATTCTTTAACCATATATATTTTTGTTCTACTTCATGCATTGCAATGATCTTTAAGTGATTTGAGAATGTTGCTATCAAAGATTGATTCACATACCTCAATATTGTAGTTGTTCTTTCATGTGCAAACATGTAGCCTATTTGCGATTTGAATTTATGTGGATTAAAACTCATACGCGTGTGCGCATTCAACTAAAGCAAATCCTGATATAATAGAATGAAATAGTTCCAAATCAACAGTACCTTTTAGGTAGTGAAAAATATTATTAGTTTCAATTTTATGTTGTTCGTAATTGTTATCATACAATGGTAATTAGTTAGCAAACGAACAATAAATGAGAAAAAAACCATAGTGTCAGTATCTAAAGTCTACCATACAGACAACATGCCTTAGCAATTGAAAAGGTTAAGGTTTACGTGCTTGAATAACCTTGTGGAGTGATTTCTCTTTAAGCTTGTAGGTGGAGTTTAAAATTTCCATAAGCCTTAACTAGCTAAATTGAAGACCTTAGAATAAATCTTGAGCATTATATTGTAGAAAACTAGATTAACTGAGTTGATGGAAGTCAACTCTAAGGTGAAACTAACAAAAGTTAATGAAGGTCAATAGGTATCAAGGCTATAGTTAATGTTCAACGAGAGTCAATGGCTATATGTGAAGTTAACACTTAGGCTTTGTTTAATTCATGAATTATTTAATTCTTTGGAAAGGGATTAGTTAAGACTTGAAATAAATTAATTATTTTCATTCATTTGTTTGGTTGTAACACTAGAATAGACCACCTAAACATATTACTTTGTTTGGTACATTTCATAATGTTAATAAATGTGATAGTATTGTAATCTTATTTTTCGGAATATCTCATATAATACAAATATAAATTTTCTTTTTTAAATATAGAGAATTATATGTTAAACTAATCATCATTAATACAAAAATTCAACAGCTAACACTCTTCGATTCCTCACACTAAAACAAACAACTTTGTTAATTCAAAAAAAATCATGAAACAAACAAAAACCAATCTTCGCTACTGCCGACTCTATTGTTACCTAGCGGATCAACCTCACCTCCAGAGACGGATCTAGAAAGTTTGAATAAGGGGGGGGGGGGGGGGGAATATGAAGTATGTAACTTATGTTTAAAAATTATTATTTAAAACTATAATTAGTATGATCGGTTCCGAGATTTAAGGGGTCTAAAGTGATTATTAAATTAGAAACATTTATCCATAAATTAAACTGTCGATTTTTTTACTATAATTATACGAATAATATAAAATTTTAAAATATATATTATTATCAAAATTATAAATTATTTTTTTATTGTTTATTGCCGTCAGTAGTTAGGTCAAAATGAGATGAGCCCTGCAAGTCCTAATTTTAACCTAATTGTTGGGGGTCAAAGACTCAGGCCTCACTTGTCTGGCCTTGAGATCAACCCTGACGATTAGTACCATTTAAGTTAAATTAATAATATAAAAACTTATCAAATTATCATATAATCAAATTGGACAACTTTTTAAAATCATATAATTAATTTACCACAATTATAATTAGTAACATATTTATTACAAATAATATAGGATAGTAAATTATATTATTAATTAATTATAATTATAATTATATAAATATAATATAAATAATTAAAATTAAAATTTATATATATAAAGCTATATATATTTACCTACTATTAAAATTTATAATTTTATATTATATATTTATATATTAATTTTAATATATATATATATATATATATTTATTTAAAAAATTGGGAGGGCCATGGCCCCTGTCGGCTCCCCCTAATTTCGTCCCTGCTCACCTCTCTGACTG
The DNA here is from genome assembly GCA_023512835.1 of Taxillus chinensis. Classification (NCBI taxonomy): domain Eukaryota; kingdom Viridiplantae; phylum Streptophyta; class Magnoliopsida; order Santalales; family Loranthaceae; genus Taxillus; species Taxillus chinensis. The sequence continues at coordinate 22,247,330 of CM042085.1, read as the reverse complement.
ATTAAGTCCTAGATCGTAGCCTTATGTACTACTCCTATTTTGGCGGCCTCCTAGACGTCCACCATGACATGGTCAAGGCTTTCAGGAAACTCCAACCTCGATTGAGCGCTTGAGCTCGAGAAAAACAAAAGAAGGGAAAAACATACTAGAGATAATTATTAAAACCATCAAAGTAACAATTAAATAAAAACAAAAAATGGGTTGGCATCAGGAAAAATAAAAATAATTGAGTCCATAATAATTGAATTCTAATTTAAAAATAATTTTTATTTGGTAAAAAAAATATTGTGAAAAGAATATATATTTTTTAATTTGAGTCCATAAAAATGAAAAAATAATATTATATTGTAGACGTAGGTAATAAAATAGCTATAGAAAATAAAAAATAAAAATATTTATTTGAATTTCCTATCAAAATTAAATTTGAATTTAAAGGTAAAAAATATTTAGAAATTACAATTAACGCGCAGGGTGTTTGTATTAGCTTTATTATTTACATACTTTCTTTATAATTTAAGAAATTTCTTTTTTGGGTTTGGATAAAAATGATCTCCCATTATTTTTTTTGAAATAAATTTAGAGATAGGAATAAATAATATTATCTTATATTCAAAAAATTACTATTCATGATATAAAAGTTAAGAAATGAGAGATAAAAGTTTTTTTATAAATGAATAAATTTTAAGATGAAATTAATAATTTTATAAAAAAACAAATTAGGAAAAAAACTATAGGAATGGCGTGAATATTTTTACTTTGGATTTCCCGATTACTCCTGAGCGATGGAGGAAATAGGGAGACTGACTGGTTGGTTGATGTTCTGACGATCTGTTGCCCTTTTTTGGCCTTTGGAGTTTGGACCGACCTCCCTCTCCTTCTCCCTCTCCATCTCTCGCTCGTCTCTCCTCTCCCGGTCCGGTTACCAACGACGTCATCATCTTCATCGCACCGACAAAACTAACAGTCCATCCATCCATTTTGGTTTGGTTTGGTTTGGTTTGGTGCCTCAGACCAGACCACAACCTAGGATTATTATTTCCATTCTGTTGATTTGTTCGATCTAACACTCAAATTCTAGGGTTTCCATCTACCCCCACCCCAGTCACAGCCACCGATTTAAGGAATAGGAAATTTCAGTTGTTTTTTTTTTATTTTTTTGTTTTTTTTGCGATCATACATCGATCGAGTCAGAGTCAGAGTCAGAGAATGCTGTTGTGTTCCATCGATCGAAACTAGCGACCGGTTTTTTCAAGGAACATGGACAACACCGGCGACGAGGACGCCGCTGTCCTCAGCGACGTCGAAGGCGACGATCCGGTTCCCATCGCCCTAGTCGAAACCTCCTCCTCGTCGTCTCCAGACGATGCATCGATGGAAAAGAAGTATCAAGGGCTTCTCGCGGAGCTTGATCGCGAGCGACGTGCCCGCGAGGATGCGGAGAAATCGAAATCCGAATTGCAGGCCTCCTTCAATCGCTTGAAGGCCTTGGCCCTCGAGGCCATCAAGAAGCGCGACGAGGTTGCTGCCCAGAGGGACGAGGCTCTGAAGGGCAACGAGAAGGCGTCCGCCGAGTTGGCCGAGGCTGCCAGGTTGAAGGACGAGGTTGCCAAGCAACTCGATCAGGCCGTCAAGGCTAAAGACTCGCTGAGGTCCGAGATTGAGACTTCGTCGCACATGCTTGTGTCAGGAATCGACAAAGTGTCCGCAAAAGTGAGCAATGTTAAGAATTTCGCAGCTGGCGGACTGCCGCGGTCGCAGAAATATACGGGCTTGCCTGCGGTGGCCTATGGAGTCATTAAGAGAGCCAACGAGATTGTCGACGAGCTTGTCAAGCAGATTGATGTCACTTCCAAGTCGAGGAACGAGGCTCGCGAGCAGATGGAGCAGAGAAATTATGAGATTGCCATTGAGGTTTCCCAACTCGAAGCCACAATCAGTAAGCTGAGGGAAGAGGTTTCTGAGAAAGTTTCTGCTGTTGATAACTTGGAGAAGTTGATTGGGGAGAAAGATGCCAAGATATCTGATGTTGAAAGAGAGATGCAGGAAAGGCTAACAACGACTGGGAATGAAGCTATGGAGCTGAGGCAGCTAGTTGATGAGTATGACGGAAAGTTGAGAAATTTAGATTTGAAGATGAATTCGCTGAGGCCATTGCTGGTTGATCATTTAAATTATGTGTCAAGGATTCATGAACAGATGTATAAGGTTATCAGCATAGTTGATGCTAATAATTTGGACCAGTCAGAGGTGTCGGAGTCCTTGTTTCTCCCAAAAGAAACAGACCTGGAAGAGAATGTACGCGCTTCTCTAGCAGGGATAGAGTCTATTTATGATTTGACGAGAATAATCATTGATAAAACAAAGGACCTATCTGAGGAGAAGGTTTGCGAATCCAAGCGGTTAAATGAAACGGTTTCTCGATTGGTTAAGGAGAAAGAACATATTGGGTCATTGCTTAGAAGTGCTTTGTCCAAAAGGATGGCTTCAAATCCGTCATTCAAAGCAAGTGAATTGTTTCAAGTTGCTGAAAATGGTATAAAAGAGGCTGGGATTGATTTTAGATTTAATAATCTCCCTGAGCATGGAAAAATCTCTGATTTTCATGATAAGCCTGATGCCCAGGAATCAGAGGAGGATGAAATCTATACACTGGTTAGTTCCTTTTAATGATAGTCAACCTCTAAACCCATATTTCATATCATTGGCTGAGTTACATTATGCATTGTGGTCAGGCTGGTGCTCTTGAGAATATTGTGAAGGCATCTCAGCTTGAGATTATTGACCTACAGCATACTGTGGAGGAATTAAGGTATCTGATTTATGGTTCTGAAATTAATGAAGTACACAATTAAATTGCATCTGTTTTCTTCTTGTCTCAATTTTTGGATTTCTTAGGCATTTAGGCCCTTTTTTTCTTTTATTTTCTATTACTGTTTGTATTCCTTTTTCCAATGTATGAAATTTATTGGATAGTAGCAACGATGGTCAAATCACGGAGTGCAGTGAGCTGTATGGGTTTATGGATAATAAATGGCAATGAATGAATCTTCAACTTGTCGTATAACCCATGAACCATTATGTTTTTCTTTGATTGTTTTTCATTCACATAGCTGGCATGTGGGATTTCACAGGTCTATTGCTATGAGAGTCAAATTATGGAGTTAAGTAAACTTTATGATTGTATGGATGATATACACTAGTTTAAGTGGCAAGTGCTCAAGACATGCATGCTTTTATCTATTATTTAGTTTTATAGCTAATTTTTCTATTCTTTTTAGTCAATGATGTTTAATTATGATATTTTAAGAAATTATTGTTAGCATGTATTGCTTTTATTATTTTAGTGGTTTGCTTGTATTTTTTAGTGAGGTTTGAATTACTTTTACAATATGATTTTATTATTTTTAATTAGTTTATCATTTTATTTATATTAAATTAATTTTATTTAATTGATATGCTTTTTAAAGTTAAGATTATTATGTACAAATTCTGATAATTATTATTTTAAATTTGAAGTATTTATTTATTTAGATTAGAACAACATTCACGCATAATTATCCTGTTATTATGTTCTTACCATTAAAAGCGCTATTTCTGGAAAATAATATATATAAAAAGCAATATTTTCTGGAAAATAATATAGTGGTTTGTTCATATTTATTTTACCATAAGAATTTTATTTTTTTTATTAATGTTTGAATTATTTTTACTATATGATTTTATTATTTTTAGTTAGTATATTAATTTATTTATATTAAATTAACTTTATTTAATTGATATATTTTTAAATGTTATAATTATTATATACAAATTCTGATGCTATTTAATATAGAGGATTAATCTTTGTTGTATTCTGATAATTATTTTTTAAAATTAATATTGTTGCCATCTTAATGATATTCCCATCAGTATTGGCATGTGATCTGTACTGATTAAGTACATTTTCCTTTGCATATTAATTTTATCTATTAAGGGCAGAGTTGAGCTTACAGAAAGAACATCTAGAGGCGCAGACTAAAGAGCTTGACCATCAGAAGCGTTGCATAGAGGAACTTGAGGAGAAAGAGAGACTAGCAAATGAAAGTGTAAATAATTTTAAATCCTTGCCTAAAATTATTTTCATAGTGGACAAATTGATAATATATATTAGCACACATCTTCTATGACTTTATCCAGCTATGCTCGTAATATGTATCAGTGTAATGTTAAGGGCCTAGTGGACCTATACATGTTTAGGTTGAGGGGCTTATGATGGATATTGCTGCTGCGGAGGAAGAAATTTCGAGATGGAAAGTGGCTGCAGAGCAAGAGGCTGCAGCTGGAAGGGCTGTTGAACAAGAGTTCATAGCACAGGTATGCCAAATATGTGTAGTAGCTACTCCACTTTTTCTCTTATTTAATTTTTTTATTGTTTATTATGTGCGCATTACTGAACATCTAGAATTAGTCTTTCATTTGACCTAATATTCAAACAACTTTGCTATTGAGCCATCTTTTCCATTGCTGAAGTTTTTTTAGTTTTGAATTCTACATATCAACTTTCGTCTTTTGATTCAAGCTTTTACAAGTAGTTCTATGTAAATTCTTTAAATGTCTTGGTTGAATAGATTGCCTTCTAAAAGTGTATTTTTCCCCATCACCAACATTTATTTATTGAATTTATTATCCTGCGAGAGTGTAGAAATATTAGAAGCCCCAAAAGGGCAAATGAAAATTAAATTTCCAACAAACAACTATACCCCAAATTTCGTCGTCAGTTTCTTTGATTTTGATAATAATTAATTGCATCATCGGACTAAGTATACCCAGAGTTTGACAACCATCATCTTACTTTTTCTGGTTCATCGTTTACTAAGAGAACGCAGCTGATTCTTCGAGTGGTTATCTTCATCATTACAAACCACAAAGTTTTATATATGCTAATTGAGAAAGCTCATGCTAATCTTAGTTAGTTTGCAGTGTAATTTTTATTATTTCTATAGTTTATTTTAAATTAATAAAAATATAGCACTTATTGTTTAATGATGTATGATAATATTATAGCTATTTATTTAAATTAGTTATTAAATATTTATGTTAATTAATTTAAGGGATCCTATTTGTATTTATATAGATTTAGTTACCGAAATGCATGAAAAAAATATCTAATATTATTCTTAAATTTTTGAATAATATACCAACAAATTCATTTTAATGAGTGGGGAGGTCACGGCAGTGAGAGATCAGGCAGAGGTCGTGCAGCAGCAGTGGGGAGGAGGGGTGGAGGTCTCACACGCCGGTGTGGAGGTCGCGCACAGCAGGAGGTGGGGGCATGGGATGCGAAAACAGTTTTCAAAAATTGAAAATATCATAAATGTGTTTTCTGTTTCTTGCATTTGAAAACAATTTATTTTTGAAAACCAATTTTGAAAACATGCACCAAACAATAAAATTTACCTGTTTTCTTTATTACTGAGATTTCTAATCATTGTAATCACATGAAATTCTTCCATATTTTGCATTTGATTTAGCTGTATGCCTGATGCACTTATGAGTACTGTAATTATAAAGGTAATTTAGTTATAGCACTTTTCTTAGTATTGCATTGAGACTCATAGCCTTTTGGGCAGTCTAGCCATTTACTTCTGTCTAGTTTATTCATTCTCACCTCTTGTCTAGACATGATATTTCAACATGTTTATATATGAGGGCCATTCCGAACGCCTCTTCTTGTATAGCTATTTTCGCGTTTCTAGTCATGATATTACTACATGTTTGAAACAAACACATATGCGAGGGCGTGCTAAAGTAATTTTTTATGTAGAATTATTTCCAATGTAAATTTGACTGCGTTCTTGCTTGCAGTTGTCAGCCGTCCGTCTGGAACTTGAAGAGGCTAAACAAGCCATGACAGAATCAAAGAAAAAGCTCAAATACAAAGAAGAGACGGCAGAGGCTGCTATTGCAGCTCGAAGCGCGGCTGAGAAATCACTGAAGTTAGCGGATTTAAGAGCATCCAAGTTAAGGGAAAGAGTGGAGGAACTGACCCATCAGTTGGAAGTGTTTGATGCTCTGAAAGATAGAACGAGCCAAGTTGTGCCCAGATATGCGTGCTGGCCATGGCAGTGGCTTGGGATTGACTTTGTTGGTTCTAACCGCATAGAAAGAACTCAACAGAATTCAAATGAGATGGAGCTTTCTGAGCCCTTGCTTTGAAATTTAGGTTTTTTTTTTATATTTTTTAAAGTTGTGTATATTATTGGGTTTTTTTTATTTGGGGGAGGTAAGCATCTGAAGAGGTCAGATATGGTTGGTTTGTGGCTTTGCAGTGCCTGAATTATGTGAAAATATGGTGTGCTTTAAGAGGAATCTTTAGGGGAATTTATTGACTTCGTTATGGTATACGAATTCTTACTTGACTTATCAAATCCTGTTTCCTACCGAGCGTCAATTGGTAAAGCTTAATGTTTGGGAGACAGCAATAATATAAGTAGTTATGGCGTCGTCTTTAAGTTCATATAAAGCATGCAAGCAAGGTAACAAATGCACGCGGGATGGCAATTTCAGCATTTGACAAAATTTAATAAAATAAAATAAAAATCTAGGCGATTGAGAAAGGGAATAAACTTAATCTTCATTTACGAAAGAGGAGACTAATTGCAAAAACATAGAAAGCAAAACAAGAGATATCCAACCATGAGAGGCCATATTCAAAGGGAAGTCTCTAATGCAAAGTTGATTAGCGAAAAAGAAGAAAAAAAAACCGCGAGAACACAAGCTTTCCTCACAGGTAATGAAAAACATCCTGGTTAGAAAATAAAAAACCCAGTAAGCCCGTTAAGTTGTTGTGCAGCATCCACCAACACCACCTGAACACAAAAAGCGCCAGAATACTGCACAGCATCCACATCTTCATATTAAATCCCTCTTGAATGCTTCACCAATTCTCCATTTAAATTTAAAACCAAAAAGGAAGACGTGATCTTGAGACCTCATTTTTCCTTACTTCAACCACAGTTTTCAGACCATGTAAAACAAATCCCTGCACATACAAGTGACAATTACGAACCTCCGTAGTTAACCAGTCTTAAATGGCATTCATACTTTCCATGAGCCATTAAGCATCAGTTTTCACTCAACACGCCGGTCAGTGTTATCCAACAGTCTACATTTTTCCCTTCTTTACAAGAAGGAAATGGGAAACGATTCGTGAACAAGTGCAATTACAGGAAAAACAAGAAGCCCACAGCGAAATGAAAAAGGCGCTTCCCAAGAAATAGGCAAGATGATCAGCCAGTCCAATTAGCGAAGGAAGACATAATTTTGGGACGTCATCCACTTTCATATTAGAACTCCCCTGAATTCTTTTCCAATTCCGCCTACAAATGAAAATAATAATAATGATAAATAAATAAATAAATTATATAAAAAATCATCATTTTGTTCAACCACAGTTATCAATTCATATACAACAAAAGACTAGCCATTGCTAGTGCAGTTATGAACCTTAGAAGTAGTCAATACTTAGAAATTGTGCGCAAAAAGCAATAGGAGGTTGAGCGTCAGTTTCCAGTTGATAAATTGCAAAAACTGATCAATGGGGGAACACGCTGAAAGTATCAACAATATTAAAGAACCGATATCGTTTTCCTTCTCTGATAAGGATTCATACATAAGCCTACGCAGCAGCAGGGGATATAGATAAACGAGTGCAATTACCAGAAAAACAAGAAGCCCGCAAAGCATGAAAGAGGAAGTAAGTTAAATAACCAAAAGTACATAGGATAATCAGAAAATCTAATAGGCAAAGGTAGCCATCAGCCCAATATTTACTTCAAAATACAAAGTGGGGGCAAACTGGACCATCTTGAGAGTATTTCTAATTTGGGTAGCACAAATGATCAAGAATCTAAAATTTAAAAGTGGGTAAACTTGAGAGGTGAAAGAATTGTCCCCAATATATTTCCGGTGGATCTGTATATAGACTTGCCTACTATGGAGGTACAAACAAAAATTTGTCCATGCCATGAACCACACACCCAATGGCTTAAAGATAGTAAATACAATTGGTACATGATTTTTACCAATAAGTTTATTCAAACATTATTTACTTGTTTGATAAATGAGAATTAATTAGGGGGAATGAATTATTAACTGGAGGAGAAACTAGTCGTAGAGGTGATTGCATCTCACAACCTAATGCCCAAAGATGGTGAGGGCTTGCCTGCCCCTTCATGGAAGTTGTGTTCGAGAACCAACAGCAGAGGACCTCCGTGAAGCCCAAGACCTCAATCTTGAGAGTATTTCTAATTTGGGTAGCACAAATGATCAAGAATCTAAAATTTAAAAGTGGGTAAACTTGAGAGGTGAAAGAATTGTCCCCAATATATTTCCGGTGGATCTGTATATAGACTTGCCTACTATGGAGGTACAAACAAAAATTTGTCCATGCCATGAACCACACACCCAATGGCTTAAAGATAGTAAATACAATTGGTACATGATTTTTACCAATAAGTTTATTCAAACATTATTTACTTGTTTGATAAATGAGAATTAATTAGGGGGAATGAATTATTAACTGGAGGAGAAACTAGTCGTAGAGGTGATTGCATCTCACAACCTAATGCCCAAAGATGGTGAGGGCTTGCCTGCCCCTTCATGGAAGTTGTGTTCGAGAACCAACAGCAGAGGACCTCCGTGAAGCCCAAGACCTCAATCTTGAGAGTATTTCTAATTTGGGTAGCACAAATGATCAAGAATCTAAAATTTAAAAGTGGGTAAACTTGAGAGGTGAAAGAATTGTCCCCAATATATTTCCAGGTGGATCTGTATATAGACTTGCCTACTATGGAGGTACAAACAAAAATTTGTCCATGCCATGAACCACACACCCAATGGCTTAAAGATAGTAAATACAATTGGTACATGATTTTTACCAATAAGTTTATTCAAACATTATTTACTTGTTTGATAAATGAGAATTAATTAGGGGGGAATGAATTATTAACTAGAGGAGAAACTAGTCGTAGAGGTGATTGCATCTCACAACCTAATGCCCAAAGATGGTGAGGGCTTGCCTGCCCCTTCATGGAAGTTGTGTTCGAGAACCAACAGCAGAGGACCTCCGTGAAGCCCAAGACCTCAATCTTGAGAGTATTTCTAATTTGGGTAGCACAAATGATCAAGAATCTAAAATTTAAAAGTGGGTAAACTTGAGAGGTGAAAGAATTGTCCCCAATATATTTCCGGTGGATCTGTATATAGACTTGCCTACTATGGAGGTACAAACAAAAATTTGTCCATGCCATGAACCACACACCCAATGGCTTAAAGATAGTAAATACAATTGGTACATGATTTTTACCAATAAGTTTATTCAAACATTATTTACTTGTTTGATAAATGAGAATTAATTAGGGGGAATGAATTATTAACTGGAGGAGAAACTAGTCGTAGAGGTGATTGCATCTCACAACCTAATGCCCAAAGATGGTGAGGGCTTGCCTGCCCCTTCATGGAAGTTGTGTTCGAGAACCAACAGCAGAGGACCTCCGTGAAGCCCAAGACCTCAATCCAGAGTGGAACTAAAAGCTCATCTTTGACTTTCGGGATGCTGTCAACATCTCCTACCAGCAACTGCGCCCTCGAGGTCATTGTTTTCAACAAGAAGGTCCCCCATCACCCGCAACTTCCTCATTCCAGTACTACCATTCCCAAGGAGCCCCTCAAAACCCAACACTCCCTCTACACTCACGAAAAACAAAGCCTCTTCTCCCACATTCAGGGAGAATCTTGAAGAGGAAAGGAATGGAGAAGTAACTTAGAAATTTCCAAACCCAATCAAGTTTTTAGGACAAATAATCCTCCAATTTCCCTATATGAAAATTTAATCTATCGTGATTTTATGAAAAACAAATTTTCAAAGTGATCGCAACAATAATAGTGATTCGGGTCTTTTTAGGGTCAATCAAGATGAAAATTCCAGGGTTTTGTTGGCAGATATCGTACTTACAAAACTAAACATTAGGGTTTCAATTTAGAAGGGACAAAGAGCAAAAGAGCATAACACAAAAGAGAGAATGAGAGAGGGTTGTCATCTTCGGCAGTACAATTGAAGGTCTAGAAGATGATCAGAACTGAAGAGCAGTGCTGGAAATTCAATTCACTTATGCAAGAAAATGGTCTAAAACCTGATGGAGGGGAAGAATCAATCTCACCCTCCTCATGGGATTAAGATTACCATATAAATGGAAAACCAAATGTGAGAATGAAAATAAATTAAATTTTATTCCATTTCATTCCCACGTACCAAACATGCTTATAAGAGAGCTAGAAACTGAGTATGGTAAGTTAAAATGCACTATTGAGTTCAAGCAATAAAAAGTACTAGTTCAACAAACCTCAAATGCATTCTTTAGATGATCAAGCTCTTTGTCTAGGTCATTGATAGCCTGGTTATATGCTTGCATTGGGGAGGATTGACTAGTTGTATGAATCTATAAACCCATGAAGAAAAAAAATGTTAGCCAAAGCCTCATTCAGACAAGAATGACCTAGTGGGTGAAGGAAGAGAGAAACAACTGCATAGTGCAATATAAATAAATGTACAAAATAATCATAATCAAAATGCCAATATCTAGTTTGAGAGAGACCATGCCAACAACTCACAAATGTGGGGACTAGCCCACTCCCGTGTGAACACAGTTTTGCAGACATGGTAAAGCATCTTATACCCCTATATAGGCTAAATATATGCTCCATATCAAGAAAGCAATGCAAATCTCGAAAATTATATAAAGGTTGCCCTTTTCTAAACAAAAAATTGGAGGCAAAAACGCCTATTATTAGTCCACTGTACTTTACATATTTTCTGGTGGATGGACTCCAGCCGAACAGCAGCCCCTAGACTCCAAATCATATCATAATTCTGAATATAGTGAGAGCCCACTTAGGTTCGAAAGAGGGAGAGCCAACTAAATCGAATAGGGTATTTGGAGGATTTAATTTTTGTTATCGAAAAAGGAACATAAGAATGTTCAAATACGGTTTATAATAGATATAATTTTTAACAAAAGACCGAAAGAAAGAAAGAAAAACTCCTTAGTCACTATGTATTAAACAGAAGTTAGAAAACAAATCCGAGCTCCCCCAGACTCCTGCAAAGCTTAGAGTTTCACTGACATGGCAACATCTCAGCATTGTAGTCATAAAAGACTTGGTTTTATTGGATGTGTTTGATTGAATAATAATGACAATAAATAAAATTATTGAATATAGTGAGAAAAAATCACATCATAACCATGTTTAAATGCGGTTTATAATAGATATTTTTTAAAGAAAAGATTAAAAAAAAAACTCAGCAGTCACTATGTGTTAAACAGAAGTTAGAAAACAGATCAGAGCTCCCCCAGACGCCTGCAAAGCTTAGAGTTTCACTGACATGGCGACATCTCAGCATTGTAGCCGTAAAAGACTTGGTTTTATTGGATGTGTTTGAATGAATAATAATGATAAATAAATAATAAAAAAAGTTATACTAACTAATAAAGAAGGGTTAAATAAATAATAAGAAGGGTCTCTCTCTCTCTCTCTCTCTCTCTCTCTCTCTCTCTCTCTCTCTCTCTCTCTCTCTCTGTGTGTGTGTGTGTGTGTGTGTGTGTGTTCGATAACCCACATACTAATACATTCATGACACATACCCTGACTATAATTTTGTACTGCAGAGGGTGAGGAAGCTTGTATCCTGCAAAAAGAACATTCTCGTCCCTGTGAAGTTGCCTGCACGCACCATCGTGTATCAAAATATAGATATAGAATATAAAAATAAAGGAAATATACACGGAAGAGTGATTACATACATGCGAAGAATGTTGCCGATGGTGTGGTCTTCTCTCTCGATGGTGAAGGAAGCAGCGTTGATGATCTTGGTGTCACGCTCGTACGAAACCCTGCCACCAATTTGGAGTCAGCAAACACACACTTGTTACTTTACACTATGTACTAGTTAGGTAGATAGATCAATACCAACAACGCTATGGAAATCACATGAATCCAAAAAAAAAAAAAAAAACAGAGAGAGAAATACAATCACACACAGAGTGAAAGAGCAGCGAGTACTTTTTGGTGCCTTCGGGAACCACAAATCGCTCGTAACGATCTGGGGCATTCATGCTCTTGCTCTTTCTAGGGCTTCGAACTTCAAGTGTGTGTGTGTGTGTGTGTGTGTGTGTGTGTGAGGAAGAGAGAGAGAGTGTGTACGGGCTCGAGTGAGTTGATGATGATCAGCGACGCGAGAGGTAACGAGTTACGACTCGTACGGGCGTGCATTCGGGTAGTTCCGTAGTTCGGTGTGCATTAGGGTAGTTCCGGGTCGGCCTAAGCCCGAATATAATCGGGTTTCGGCTTGGAATTCAACGCGGCTTTTGTATGAGCGCATCAAACGGATTTTAAAACACACTCTTACCGAATAAAAATTATTTTCAAATTAAAATTTAATATAAACTCTAATATGATATAGAAAATGAAATACAAAAATGAAAACTTGTACTAAACAGACCTCAAGATTTCAAATTTTGGCTATCGAATTTGAGTTTTAAAAAAGATAAAGAAAAAATGTTTTAAAAAAATAGCAAAAATAATTAATTACATAAATTTAAATAATTATAAATTCTTATTTAGAGTTGGGGTTCCAATGTCATATATATACATGAACTGAATTTGATTAACAATCAACCTCTTTTAATATATCAAATTGTGTTGGTATGCATTCGGGCTTGGGTCAAATTTGGATAAAAACAAACGTGTTTGAGTTTCACTTATGATGATGTGCTAATATCCTTGCCTTATCAACAATTTTTGGCCAATCTAATACATTTATATATAAGACACAAGTTATCATGGGATACATTTGATGAGGTAAATTTTTACTATTCATATGGGTTGCTTAATGTGTTATATATCATATTATTATCCAATGATGTTAGTATTATAATTTTAGTAATTTAAGTCTCACTATTGTTGGCTTTTATGCTTTTAGAGCCCGATTGACTTGACCTTACTTGAAATTTATGTATTTATAAAATAAAATTAATTTCTATAATAAAAGCATAATTATGAAATTTTTTGTCCCTATTTCATATCCTTCCTTAGGCTAACACTCCGCGGTGTGTTCTTGTCCTTGTTTTGCATCCTTTCTTAGTCTAACATCTCATGTTCGTTTCCTCATTTTTTTTCTAAATTTATTGAATTTAGGGGCTGAGCAAAATGTCATGCCACGTGATGAAGGCGAGATATACACACATGTCAATTCTTTTTATTATGGATCTTAAAGGAAAATGAAGATTACTTGGTATCTGTGTGTTAGTTTTGTTACAAGGGTGTCCATGCTTACTATGAGTGAATTTAAGTTGGAGTGTTTTGGTTACTTTGTATTATATGTAGTAATATTGATTGTGCTACTACCAATGCCTTTTATGTATGATATGTCTTCTGAAATTCAAGTTAACTCACTTTTTATGTTGTATGATACTTTACATTTGTTGTTAAACTGCCTTCTTATACCTGTTTTGTTTCCCAGGCAACAAGAATTAATGATTTACATGACTATGATGATAGTTTATTGCATGATCATAGGTCTCTAAAAAATAAATATAAAGATATCTAAAACTCCTGATGATGTGGGACCTATGATCTCTATTCTTAATAGTGCAATAGAGTCTACAGTTGTCACACCCCCAAATTTTAAGGAACTTAAAACTAGGAATATGACTTCTCCTTGCCCACACCCAAAAGGTTAAGGGGTTGGTGACAAGCACCAAGAGAGACTACACCGTGGGTGGTGTCTCAATCATGCATACCTGTACAGTCATACATCAAGAGTAATCCTGTACTTTCTCATACATCAACATGCATATAATATGTCAAACAGTTATACGGACATTTCATCACAAACAATGTGCAAATATATTGTCCACGGACCTATATATGGGATACAATACATAATCAATACAGAATATAATACTGTATCATACATCAGAGTAGTGGGCACGTCTTTCTAAAAAAAAGTCTTCTACTAGTCTCAAGTTACACCCGAAAAGGATAAACAACAAAATAAGGGTGAGCTACATGCTCATTATATGACCCCAAAACTCTACATCACTCTATTATACAAAACATATAAGTCTATATTACATGCTCAGTGTACTTGTGCACTGTGTAGTATGCACAATCATTAGGACTCATCCTGCAAACAAATATTAGGACCCAGCATGTCTTCACAGGATAACTTGTCTATGATCCTCAACAGGATCACAACTCAGGGCACTCGGCCCTAGCACCATGAGCTCAACAACTCAACTTAAGTTACAACCTGTCACCACAAGCTCAGCCCAGACCTTAACTTGTCACATCAACCACATATCATAACCTGTGCATCACAGTGAGAATCCACAACAAATAACGGAGCTCAAGGCCCAAATTCTCAAATTAACACACCAACACCAGTATGGCATTAGGGTTCACAGCACTCTCTCTATAACTGAGGCCAGTCTTCACAAAGCGATCCTCATGCCTTGACCAAGGAAGAGGATTTTTCGTAGAAGGTATTTTCTTGAAATAAAAAATCTCGTCAATGGTTCATCATATCATAACTAAGATAACTTTTTTTTTATGGATTTTTCTGAAAGGTCTAACCCCACTTTGTAAACAGTCACCTCGAACCAAAACTAGATTTTTTCGGAATTTAGTGCTAATTTCTAATTTTCACATTTTGAAGTAGTGAGAATTTGATTTTCTAGTATTTTTGTTTGAATCCAAATAGGGGGTATTTCCTTATTTACATTGTAACTTAAGTATAATACTAAACTATAGAGAGATATAAAGGTTACAATGTAAATGGTCCAGTGAAATTGTCTTCGAAACTATCCTTTAAAACTGTTTTCAAAACTACATTCGAAATTGTCTTCAAAACTATCTTCAAAAGTGTCTTCGAAACTATTTTTGAATCTTATTTCGAACCTTCAAAACTATATTCGACACACACATTCAAAACCTCCGGTTTCAGAGTCGATTTCATTGATTATTCACTGCCTTGAGGCTCCCTCAAGTTTTCGACCTCACAGTTCGCAAAAATTACTGTCCATCATCGTTTTTAGCCTATTTTTTCGTCTAGATTTAACCCGGCAACCCTCAAACCCTCTGAAGCCTCACAAAACTCATACCCAATACTACATATTAGGTTTTAATCATATATTATGCACTTATGTTACAAGATTCAACCTAAATTTAGGTTTCCCCCAAAACATAGGGTTCATTCCCAAATATATGATTTCACCCAAATCATGCATGTTAATCCCATTAGAATTCATATGGAGCGATAGAATCACCTACTTGGACTGATTCATTGAGATCCACAAGCTCCACTCGCCCTAAATTACCAAGACTTCAAGCTTCCAAGCTCTCTCTCTCTCTCTCTCAAACCCACCAACGCAATAGCTTAATGTGAAAGCTCTCTTTCTTTTTCCTCCTATTTATATTGATTGCCTTGCTAATTAATCATTAATTAATTAACATTCAAAATAATAATTAACCTTTGACTTCCTGGGGTCATGAACTCCAAATTGAGCTCAAATACAGTCAAAATGCTCAAATTGATAAACACACCACTATTCATATATTTTCCGACTGAATTGATCGCTCAAATACAAGGTCAACCAACAAACTTCAGAAAAAGTCAATAATCGAGCCACTCGGGGCCCCAACCTAGAATCGGAACCAAATATAGTCAAAATGCTCGTATCGACAAACACAATATCATCCAGATGTTTTCAACTGCTTAGCATGACTATCTCTCAATCTTAATCAAATACGGGTCTTTACAACGGTTAATATTATATAACTTTGTTGCATATTCATATTTTGGATGTCTTGTACAGCTAGATGTCCTTTATGCAAATATTTGGCATTGTATCCACCTAATGCTCGGATACGTGCGATTGGAGATTATAGACAGACGATTAGATGGTGTGGAAGGGTTGGAAGTGTATTCTGTCATTTTAATGGATAAACTAACAATCAACCTATATTGTTATATGTATTATTATAAAATTATTATATATATATATATATATTTTTTATGACCCGATACTTGATTGGTTATTGAAATAGAGCATTTGTCGCACACGCACTTCAAATAAAATTTAAACTAAGTATAACATAGGACTAACCTAGGTCTTTCACTAACTGGAGGACTTATAAAATTTAATTCAACTTATTCTTCAAGAAAAATAAAGAAAAACTAAGTTAGAGAATTGGGGGGATTTTGTGTGAAATTAAAAAAAATAAATATGTAAAGAAAATTAATTAACCAAAGACGTAATTGATTTAACCTTTCACTTCAATTATTATTTATCATTATCTTTTAAAGATTTAATAACATATTTAAGGCCTCGTAATTTAATTAAACTAATACTCTATGCTTATAATTAAATTATGAATTTGCACTAGAAATCAGACTTGAACTCGTATCAATCCTAGAAAAGATTATGTTTTGCATTCGGAAGACCAAGTCGAATACTATGAAAAATAATATTTACATCTCAAAATTAATTAACTACAATCGTGAATTACTCATAATTAAAAACTATGCTTTAAACAATCCATAATTAACTACAACCGCAAATTAATTGTAAAAAATTTAAAACAGATAGAAAAAAGAATTGCAAACCATAACACCTAAATAAATTATTAAGATGAAGAACAGAGATTCAAAATAAAAATTGAAGGTTAAAATTAAATCAATTACAGAAAATTAATTTATAGAATATATGAGCAGTCCTGCAGTGTCACGCTGAAGGCCCTGCCTGATGTGGGAATTGATGCGGGCGGCACTGTGTTGGGCATGATGGGACGAAGGGCGCTAGGGCAAGTCTGATGCGCGCAATAGATGGTGTCACGTTCTAGGGCTGGATCCTAGCGTGATGGGTGTAGGATCATATATATGGAGATACACACGATTTCCTATTTTTCAATGCTGGCCCACCTCCTTTTTCATTCTTCTTTCCAAGTAATCATTCCCTTCATGGTTTCTTAATTGCAAGGGGCCACACCATTATTTATTCTCTCACGCTCTCTTTCCATTTTAATAAAACAATCTCACGTAACACCTAAACCCATTAACACAATACCATTTAATCACATGCATGCAAAATCAATTATAATTTCTAAAATCAATTGCAAAACCACCAAAATTAATATTGAATCTATAAAAGTAATTAAAATAGTAAATAAGTGAAATAGGAGAAAAGTATTATAAAAATACATTAATTTATCAAAATATTAAATTAAAGCCCATAAATTAAATACAAATTTAATAAAAAATTTTGCAATTATCAGTTATTTTGAGACTTGATTGCTTATATCGAAACTTGATGAGTGTCGAATAATGAACTTTGTTAAACCAAACCTACTTGGTTTTATCGAGTTTTTTTTATACCAAGTCTTTAAGATTTGTATCTTTTGATTAATCCGAGTCGATACACTTTCTAAATAAGAGACTTTGTCTTGTACTTAGCTTTTAAAGATATCTGTCTCCTATTTAAACTGAGTCAATAAAAGCTTCCGGATAAGAGACTGAATAACTTTTTGGTTATATTGAGTTTTTGTCTTATCCCAGGTTTTTGAAATAGGATTTGACTTATTGTTTATATGTCGAGTCTTTAGTTATCGCTCATGATGCTTGTTTTAGATCAAGATTATGTATTATATTCTTAGTCGCTATTTGAAAAACTCTCGTCAATGTTCACATATACCTTTTCGAGTCTCATTATTGTGATCCAAAGTTTGTCAATCAAGTTAAACTTCTATAATCCATTAATATATAGCACACCAACATTATCCAATCCATTTTACATAGGGTTTTATTCACATTTTTCAAATTCTGGATTAGATCTAATAATTTCTTGCATTCATTTTTATTTACAGTTTAATTTTAGATGATTTTTGATGTTTTAACCTTAATAAATTTTTTACTATTGTTATAAGTTGCTTAATATGTTATATATAATATTAAAAAATTTATTTTAAAAAAATTATAGTTCTTTGTGCATGCTTGCATAACGAACGTTGGCATGGCATATGACACCTCATTCTTAAGCCCTTCCCCTTTTTAGTCGATATGGCATATGTTTACTTTTATTTATAATTATTCTTTGGAAGTTTGCTTCTTTCTTATAATGAATCGAATTAATCCAAACGATGTCATAACATTTTTGTCTCATACTAAAGCTTGTGTTTACTTTGGTTTGAGAAATATGATTTTGGATTGGAACGAACTTATTTCTCAAATTGAAGTTTAGAGAAATTGAGTTTAATTTAATTTCTTTGAACTTTTGTTCTCGAACGAAGTCCTATTTCTCGAACAAAGTTATCCAAACGATGTTGTGTCAATTATGTCTCATACCAAAGCATGTGTTTACTTCGGTTTATAATTCTTTCTTAAAGTATGCTTCTGTCTCATACCGAACCAAAATTGTTTAAACAATGTCGTGTTAATTCTGTCTCATATCGAAGCTATTCAAATAATGTCATGACAGTTCTATCTCATACTACGTTTGTTTCCACGTCAGATATCCACGTTTGCTTTCATGTCAGGTGTACACAAAAGGAGTGTACAACGGGCTTGTATGTAGCCGTCCTCATATAATATTATTATCGTGTGATATTCAATATTATGCTTTTAATAATTGATAAAGCCTTACTATTGTTGGCTCTCTTCACTTATACCAAAGGTCGATACACGATTGTGTTGACTTGACCTTATTTGAGATTGATGCAATTAGAAAACAAAAATCATTTCTATAATGTAAGCGTAACCACAAAGTTTCTTGCCTTTATCTCATATCCTTCCTTAGCCTAACACCCTGTTCGTATCCTTCCTTAAAGCATTTCCAATAGTCTTATGTAAAATTTTTAGCTAAATCTATATTTAGTTGTTAAATATACCTTGAGCTAAGAACAACTCCAATAGTCTTAACTAATTATAATTCGTTAAATCAATTTTCATAATTTATCCTCAAAATACTCTCTCTCTCTCTCTCTCTCTCTCTCCCCCCCCCCCCCCTCCTCTCCCCCCCCCCCCCCCCCCCCCCCCCCTCCTCTCTTTTTAATGTTGTGTATTTGGCACAAAGAGAAAAGTAGAATTTTAGAATAAAAAAATGATGTGACAACATTAAAGCTATAATTTTAATCAATTTTAACTTAATTTTTTCCTAAAGCTAAATATAACTTAAGTTATACTTGTACTCTTGAAGAAAATTTTTATAGAGTTTTAATTTAAATTTGATTTTAGTTAAATACTCTTGAAGATGCTTTTAGCCCAACAATCCACATTCATTTTGTATTTTTTTCTACATTCCCAAAATGAAAAAAATTAACAAAGTTAACTTTCTATTTTGTACCGTTAGTTTAAAAAGCATATAATTATTTATGAAATAAATAAAGAATTAACTTTTGAAATAAATAGGTCTTTAAAAAATATTTAAAATACTCTAGATGTGAAAGTTAGTCAAAGATCACCATATATATGCAAAAATTAATATAAATGTGTACATGCCATGGGGTAAAATGTTGGAGGGGAAAACATTCTTGTAAAATCAACATGAGAGTATCCTCGTTTTCAGTAATAAAAGAAAGCATTGAGAAATTTGTTGTGATATGCCAAAGCATGGGGACTCAACTTCTATTTTTTGAAATAACTTGGTCTAACATGGAGACTTTTATAACATTTTGATCTATAGTTCTTATACACTTTTAATTGCTTGAAGCCTTGAAATTCCAATTCTTATTAACGGGCTAAAGTTTATAACACCATTTCTAACATTGCTTGCAATTTTTGTTTCTTAGTATGACAAACTGTGATAGCTAATTGGCAAACTTTAGGAGGGCATTAGGAAATAGTGAAAGAACTAGGATTATAGTTGTTGCTTGGGGCGAATTAGTTGATCAGGATATTATTACCAATGCTAAAATTTGCAATAATTGATTTTATATTGAACGCATTTTTGTTATCGGACATTACCTTGAGTGATACATGATCAAACCTTTTCTGTCAAGAAAAAGGTTTCTCCCTAGTGAATTAGCTTCATCACACAAATTAATTATAGAAGTTAAACAAGAGTGATTGAAAAGACTACCAATTAATCCAAAGTTAGATACATAAGGCCGCCAGGCAAGTAAGGCCTCGATCTTGAGACCTCAACTATTAGGCTAAAATTAGAGCCTACAGTCCAACAGTCCCATCTCATTCATTTTGACTTAGCCTTTGATGGCAGCCAACACACCAGTCACCACTCCTCTAATGCAGCCTATGCTCCACGCCCTAATACATCTCCAAGTCTCCACATCAACATCATGACGCTCCAACTAACACCTTACACTGGCAACAAGTTCCACGGACTTGGAGTCGGATGGCATCGGTCCTCTGGCCCCTCCCGCCCATTGCCTCGCCAAACTCTCCATCTCTCCCTCTCGGTTCCTATGGCCCCACTACAATATTGTTGGCTTGCTATTCCGATGATGACGATCGGCGACTTCAATCATCCAACGGTGAGATTCCGGATTCATCGATCACTGTAATGTAAATTCTTAAATTATTATTGTATAAATTATTTTTAAATTCTATAAATTCTTAAATTTATACAACACTGCTATAAAATCTACTGTGTATACATTATTTATAAAAATTCTTAAAATTTATAATTTAAGTACTAAAATATATAAATGTTGTGTTGTGATGTATTTATTGGAGTCTACAAAAGAAGATGAAATTAACCTTTGATTTATTTTACTTATTTGAGAAGATAATGACTTTAGGTATGTTATATTATTTAGTGTATTTTTTATTATTATGTTTTTTAATTTATAATTTCGATAATAATATATGTTTTAAAATTTATGTTGTTCCTATAATTATAGTAAAGTAATAGTAATAATAAGAATTGATAATTTAAGTTGTAGATACAAATATTATTGTTATTTTAAAATTCATAGGAGATAAAGGTTTCCAATTAAATAATCATCTTAGGCCTCTTAAATCTCGAGCCTAGCCCTAAACACATGTTAGGTTCAATGGAATACCATAAATTATAAATACAAAATGAGATTATATATATATATATATGTGTGTGTGTGTGTGTGTGTGTGTGTGTGTGTGTGTGTAAACAGATTATATCAATATCTCATGATGTCACCGTGAAATCGCAATTGATGTAAACAGACGTGATTTATTCATATTTTCTTCTTTGATAATCTGATATATTGATATGTTATCATAATTATTTGCCAGTTTTACAACTCTAGTAGTATGTAACATTATTCATAAAAAATACATGCATTGTATTTTAACCCTAAATTATTGTTATTTTGAACATAGTTAATGATTTTATAATTGAGTGAATTTTTGTAAAACATACGTATTTTTAAAACAACATATACAATAAAGCTAAATTTGTTATTTTTAAATATGAACATGGGTCTTAACGACATTTTATTTTAAATAGTATTAAAGAGCAACATAAAGAAAGAAAAGAATTTTGATTTTTTAAAAGTTTATAAAATTAAAATGATTCTTCCATTTTCTTTAATAAATTACAAGCATATTAAATTTTTTATGACCCGATTCTCATAGTTTTTTTGTTGGTTAACTCTCACTTTTTTATTTATTTGATAAGCAAGAATCCCGTAAGAAATGAGCCTACGGACTTCTTGTGGTTTGCCAAAATTTGAAGGCCTATCACTTGAACAACGAACCCGTGATAAATTACCATTTGACTACAATATTTCATAGACACAAAAACGGTATAGTAGAGGAATACCCACGAGACACTTGGAACACCGAACACCCATGGCAATACAACTGCCATTTGCCACCCATGCAAAACTGAAGGACCAATCAGCCCAACACCAAATTGATAATTTTTCTGATTATTCAGGAGAACTTTATTTAAGAAAAAAAAAAGTTGGTGTACACCAGGTAAGTATATGGATAACTAAAATAATATTTTACTAAAAATTTATTATAATAAATTAATTATTATATAAACGAAATTTAACTATAATTATAATTTTATTTAAATATAATTAAACTTATATCAACTCAGTCAAACACCTCAAAACTACTATGACTGCAACATTAATT
The DNA here is from genome assembly GCA_023512835.1 of Taxillus chinensis. Lineage (NCBI taxonomy): Eukaryota > Viridiplantae > Streptophyta > Magnoliopsida > Santalales > Loranthaceae > Taxillus > Taxillus chinensis. The sequence continues at coordinate 22,225,156 of CM042085.1, read as the reverse complement.
GGATCCATCTATTCTATTCCTTCAAGCCGCAAAAGTGGCTCTCCGCCAAAGAGGTTCGCCGGATCTCATGATGGTACCGGAGGAAGAGGAGGGGAGCCTGGAACTTCTGGTCTCGCGCACTGGCAGCGGTGGAGATCGACGCAGAGGCATGAAAGATCTAGCGCGCACTAGCAGCAGCAATGCAAGGCGATGGCGTGCGGCGACGAAGGGGGTGGCGCGCGACGGAAGGGGATGACGGGAGACGGCTCCCGCCGGCGATGGAACTTGCGATGGAACTCCACTATATATATTAATATATATATTTATGTAATGTTGACGAAAATAATATATAGGTCCATATATAGTCCATCATACGAGAATTTGGGCTGTAAACATAAGTTCATCATGAAGGTTGGGGGAGCATATTATTACAGCCTAAATACCCAGAGCTTCTTTGGCAAGGCAGCCATCAAACGTTACCTGATTGAGAATAAAGATGCAGGGGAAGAGCTTATGGTGAGGATCAGAGAGAAGCTACTCGGGGGTGAGTCTGGTGGCAACAACACAGGTCCAGAAGAAGATGAAGGGGGTGGTGAAGATGAAGATTATATATATATATATATATATATTATAATCGTTAGGTATTAGAGTGTTTTTAAAAAAAAATAATAATAGAATTTTTGGATAAATTTTTTTTAAATTTAATTTTTTTTATTTTAAAACCTAAAAGTCATTTAAATTAAAAATAATTATTTATTATTTTAAATTATTAATTTTTTGATAAAAATAACTATTATTATTTTAAAACGAAAATTTTAAAATGGTACATCTATATAATAAGTGTAAATTCATATATATATATATATGAGAATTTTTAATTTAACTGTTAGATTAAAATTAAATAATACATATTAAACTTTACTTAAATAATACATAATAATTCACCGTAGCATATTTACTTAAATAAAAGTCTAATTTAAAATGTTAATTATAAAATATAAGATAAGGAATCAAATTAAAATTTTCATAATAAAAATTAAATTTTAGCTAAACTCTTCACGTTCTCATTTAATAAAATTATATATATATATGTTGTATATTGTGCCGGCATTTCATTTTCTAGTGTTATGGTAAAATACTGCAGCATCGCGTGACTTGTCGTGGCATTGGTCTGTACATAAATCCTCCAGATTCCTCCTGTCAAAGTAGAACGTCACGACATATACGAAGACGAACACATCGACGACAGCTGTCCCATGTTCCTGTCCAACGCTCCAGACACCCAAAACAGAAAAAAGAAAAAAGGAAGAGCCTAGGGTTTCTGTAAATGCAGAAATCTGCATCCCGCAGGGATATGGAGTTGGGTCACTTGTCCGATTTTCCACACGAGCACATGGATCGGCGTCCGAGGAAGAGGCCGAGGTTAGCTTGGGATGCTCCTCCCGCGCAACTGGTAAATTATCGTACTTCCTCCAAATGTGTCTCATGCGTTTTTACTTCTTTGTTTCCTCGTATGATTTTTTATTTCCTGCATTTTTTTGATTGTTTACTTTTTAAAAAAATTATGGGTTTTGGTTCGTGAGATCATAGCTGCTTCAACTTTTATTTTAGCTTCGAGAATCGATTCGTATTCAGGACAACTTGTTGGCTATTAGAGAAGGGTCTGTTCAGCAACGTTGCCGTCTTTTGTTTTTGCGCTGTTTTTTTAAGATGTCGGAAGTTTTTTTTTCTTAAGTATTGTTTTGTTTTGATCCCAGAAATTTAAAATTTTAAACCATGTTAACCAATTCTAAAACGTGTTCAGCACTTTTGAGCACAAAATACGAAAATGCAAAGCGGTCGGTTTGAAGGAATCTCAATTTTATACTGCGTTTATAGAAATAAAAATAATAAAAATCAACCACGCTTCAGAAGCAAAATTGGATGATATCAGCGTTGCTGAACAGGCCCTGAGTTATATTGTTTGTTCATGTAAAAAAAACGGAAGAATTTATATGTAATTTGTTTGGATAGATAATTAGGGTGTGGGGCAACTTATAATTATGTGCTTGTTTAGCGGAGTGTGAATGGATGGCTGTGTGTAGGCTCAATCAGGAATATTTGGTGGGCGAGAGGTTGGAAATATCTCAAGCTTTGGATTTTCAAGGGTAATCTCAAACAATGATAGTCTATATGTGAAGGGATTTACTCAAAAAGGCTCTCCCCCTTGGCGCAGTGACGACAAAGATGGACATTACGTGTTTTCCCTTGGAGAGAATTTAACTCCTCGCTGTAATTACACTCCATTACCACTATATATGTATATTGTATATACTGTACACCTTACTGGTTGCACATGTACAATTTGCATGGATGTCCATTTGATTTTGGAATCACAATGCAAGTCACTCAGCACGTTCATGCAGTTGTCAACTTATCATGCCCCTTTTCACCCCTTTCTTTCTCTTTCACTTCCATTTTTGTATGTTTCTTTATTATCATTGTAAAATGCTTATTTGTCTTATTTTATTTTATTTTTTTGTTTCAGAAACTGTTTTTATCTGCTGCTTGATATCTATGGATTTTGTTCTGTTTATCTCTTCTTTCCCTCACTTACTTTCTTTGTCATTTTCTTTTCCTTTTGGATTTTTTTTCTATGCAGACAAGATCCTCAGAAAAATTGGTGAAGGTTGGTATTTGATTGCTCAGGTAATATTTTTCCATTGCAGGTATTTCATTTATATGTGATTAATCTAATGCATTCTTTTCTTTATTTTACTATCTTTTGCAGGTACCTTTGGCCAGGTTGTGGAATGCTGGGATAGGATAACAAAAAAAATGGTTGCCATAAAAATAATCCGAGGAATTAAGAAATATCATGAAGCAGCAATGACAGAAGTTGCTGTGCTCGAGTTTCTGGGGTTGTATGATAGGACTAGAAATTGGTGAGTGTGACATGTTTGTAATAGCTAATTTTGTATAATGCTTGCTTTTCTTTTTCTCTGTTTGTTGGGTCAGTAAAAAGTTCGTAAAGTAGTTAAATGGGTTTCTTCTTTGCAGTTGTGTTCAAATGCTGAACTGGTTTGATTATCGTAATCATATTTGTATAGTAAGTACATAATCATCACATAATGATTTGATTTCCCCTGCTTCATGAATATCACGGGGTTTAAAACTTGGAATTGAACTTAAATGATTTGAACAGGTGTTTGAGATGCTTGGGCCAAGTGTGTATGATTTTCTACGAAAAAATGGTTACCGTTCATTTCCAGTCAATCTGGTTCGTGAGATTGGCAGGCAACTGCTGGAATGCGTGGCATGTGTGTAGTCATTACTTCATCTCTCTCTCTCTCTCTCTCTCTCTCTCTGCATGAACTGCTCAACGTATGATAGTTTTATCCTCATGAAAAATCTATTAGCATTGTTAATTTCCTATATGTTAGGCTAGGTGTTCTGTGTGATATTAGTTTACAGAAGAGTCCAGAACTTATGATTTAACACATGTTAACTACTTTTTGATGTATATCTTTTGTTATATTGGATAGTCATGCACGATTTGAAGCTCATCCATACCGACTTGAAGCCTGAAAACATACTCTTCATTTCTCCAGAATATGTAAAAGTACCAGACTACAAGGTATACCTATCAGTATGCATCATATCTGCTTTAGCATTGCCTGATCTAATTCAACTATTTTTATTTTCAATTTATTTTGCATCTATTTTACTTGGGCTTTTTTCGTTGTGCCCAAGGCTGGGGGCAAATTTTTTCCTTGTAATGTTTCTTTATATCACCATAGCAGGATGCTTCCCAGGCAAGTGAATCCTTCTATAGGAGATTCCCAAAATCGAGTGCTATTAAAGTTATTGATTTCGGTAGTGTAGCATATGAGCACCAAAACCATAGCTATATCGTCTCTACCAGACACTACCGGGCACCTGAGATTATTCTTGGTATCTTGTCATGTACTTTTTAATGTTTGATTATTGCAATGTATTTTCATATCAAGTGTGGAATGCTGTTTATTCATCTTTTTATTGTTTTATCCCTATTGAAGGACTTGGATGGAGTTATCCATGTGATATTTGGAGTGTTGGGTGCATCTTGGTGGAATTATGCTTGGTATGTTCAATGTGAAATAATTATGTTTAGTTTGATGGCTGCATAGCAAACATATTAATGCTGATCATGCTGTTGATTTGCAGGGTGAAGCTTTGTTTCAGACACACGAGAACCTCGAGCACTTAGCCATGATGGAAAGGGTTCTAGGCCCATTTCCACAACACATGCTGAAAAGAGCAGAGTGCGTGCTACTTATGGAAGTACTTGCTATGGATCTGTTTAAAAATGAAATAAAGATCTAATTAACTACTATCAAATCAAATTCATTTTTTCATGACTCTTTGCTCAGTCGACATGCAGAGAAGTATGTCAGAAGGGGAAGCTTGATCTGGCCGGAAGGTGCATCATCTCGGGAAAGCATTAGGGCTGTTTTGAAACTGTCCCAGCTTCAGGTGCTCATGGTCCTGTCTTTTGCAGGCTTTTTTTGGTTCCTCATTTCATCATGTATGATGTGTCAAAATGCTATTATGTTCTATTATTAATCGACCCTAATTTGTCCTTGCAGAATCTTGTAATGCAGCATGTTGATCATTCTGCGGGGGAACTTATACACCTCTTGCATGGACTCCTGACATACTCTCCTTCAGAGAGACTGACAGCTCATGAAGCACTCAGGCACCCATTCTTCACCAGGTTTCCTCACAGGAGGGTCTGAATCTGAGTATAAATCATCGTTTGCGTGTATACTTTGAGAGAGAAATCTTACACCCTTTTTCAACCGACCAGCATTGGTCTTGCGGAAAAGAGGGTTTTACAACAGGCGTGTGCATTGTTCACCGCCTGTCATCTCGGAAAAGCTGTTTTGATTAGTTGCTGTCCCAGGCTTGAAGTTTTATTGGAACTCTACTTCACCCCAGAGATGCATGGCTTTTTTGTTGTACGAATTTGTACAATAATACAGTTTGACACAAGAAGAAACTGTTTGTATTAGGACACAATACTTTCACTCTGGTGAGACAACATTTTCATAGAATTATGTTAGATCATATTTTTGCTTATGGATTATGGTGAGTAAAGTTAATTGGATATGAATTTGATATCTATTATTGCCTATAATTTATTTAATGGGGCGTCAAAGCCCATCTGAGGTTCCACACTGATGGATCTAAAAATCTTTAAATCATAATGATTAGTGCAGCAGCTCGGGTGAGGATTCCTTCCCTCCTTTTCTGCCCTCAAAATATAAATAAATAAATAAATAAATTTTACTTTGCTACTGCTCTCAATGCTTTGTCACGCATTTTCTCCCTAGCAGGATTCCTCTGGGAGGGCGGGTGAGCACAATGGTGCATTTCCCATAGAGCCAGTAAGAGTACCCGAGGAAGCTCCCCAAATTAGGCCGCACCCGAAATGCACTCTTGATTGTGAACACCACTTGGTTCCTCTCAATTTGCTTCTTGAGCTGCTGGCTGCTATCATGGTGCAGCCGAACTTGGCTGCTCACCATATGCACGTTCCCTATTCTTGTCTGGAACCTTGCTGCTGTGAAAGGGAAAACTGAATGTGTAGCGATCAGTGTGTTTCCATGGTAAAGGTTAAGCACGATGTAGCTGAAGTCCACGGTCACCTGCATTCAAATTTCACTGTCTACTAATTTTATACATGTGTATGTATGTATATATATATATATATATATATCAAAAATGGCTTAAGGTCACACTTACCTTGTCATTAGGATTTGTGAAGTTCACGAGCAATGTGAAATCAGCATTGAGGTGGTCCCCTACATCCACATAGGCAGCATTAAGGCTGGCATTTGAGATGTCAAACCAGGGGCTCTTTGGGCGGAACATGAGATATACGATGAGTATGATGAGGCCTGCTAGGAACACAAGTACCCATAACACTGCACAGAAGATGGCAATGAGCCACATTAGTGGTTTAGTTGGGCGGGGCTGTGGGATGAGCAGGCCTCCCACTGGCAGTGACCACACAGACGCTGAAGATTGCACTTGTGGGTGAAATGGCTGCCGAGGAGGCTCCACAGGAGGTGGCACGGTGGCCACAAATGGCACATTTGGGGCAGGTGGACGGGCAGGCTTGCCTTGTTGAGCATTCCTAGGATGCGACTGAGGAGGTTGGTCTCTATGTGGCACAGGTGGAGTATGGCGCTGAGGAGTTTGGCTACTGCAGTGAGGCCACTCCGCCGGGGATGTTTGAAAAGGCAGGACATTCAGGCCCTGGCGCAGTGGCTGCTCTTCTAAATAGAAATGAGGATTGGATTTGGTTTCGTACATGGGGGTCACTCCCAGGGAGTGTGACGAGTGAAAAAATTGATAGAATGAAGTGGAAGATCATAGAGGATAAAGACTACGGGCATAAAAACCTATTTCCAGTGGGAAATAGAGAATAACTTCATGAGAACTCCAAGGGGAAATAGAGAATGACTTCATGAGAACTCCAAGGGGATTTGGTTTGGCCTAAAGCAAGGAATCAGGCATTATAGAGAAGCTTGGAAAGCAAGTAATTATACTCAAAGCACTACTCTCACCCAGCCCATTTGGATAACATTTACTTCAGTGCTGTGTATATATTTCTTGTCTAGCCTTCATCAATGTTTTGGTTTGGACATTAAAACAAAATATTTTGGTATTTGTTTGTTTCAAAGTTTTTCGCAAATATTTATATACACTCAAACACACACACACATATATAATTAGTATAATTAAAGTCAGTCAAAACTTATTTTAAATTTATAATTGAAGTATTGCAAATCACGTCCACACTTTTGCTGTCACAAGTAATGCAAAGTTCGGTAGGAATTAAAAGGTTGCAGCCGAAAAATGTAGAAAAAGGGGAGGGTGCGTGACCAAACTTTCTTCCAACTACCATTATATTTATAGGGAAGAAACTTACGCAAAACTACAAAATTTTAAGCACCATCTCAAACAAATCAACAAGAAATACACAATCAAATTAAATTTGCCAAACAAAATCCCAAATGTAATTTCAACTCCTAAATTCACAATTCAAGACTTTCATATGAATTTGAAGAGAAATAAGTAAAAGAAGGAAGAATGAACTCGTTATAGCATTGATTTTCATCTTAAACACCAAATTTAGTGTGTTTTGGAATTAAGAACCTATAAAAGGAGATGAAATGATTTATCCGACCTCATGCCAAGATGAGCTCAAAGACAAAACCAAGGAAGAAAAAGGAGAACACTTTCTAACCCTCTGGCAACCAGTCAGTGACGCCAACCTTGCTCAGCATGACTCCCGGCAGCACTGCGATGATAGCATAGCAGCAATGCACAAAACCGATGCCAATCCGAGAGGCGAGAGCCACGCCAACCCCTAGCATCATTCTTCAAAGATGATGGTGACGGAAATGGCAAGCTTCTCTCTCTCTCTCTCTAAAGAGGCAGACAGGCGGAGTGAAAGATCAAAGTAGGAAAAAAAACCGAAACAAACTTACCGCCAAAACGTGCTGACACAAGCCAAAATTTTGGCCTCGGTGGAAAATGAGGGTTTCCTCGTACCGGTTAACATGCCTATATGAGATTTATCGTAATGAATTATACAACACTGCTCTTAAAGCACCATTGAACCTTGACATATCCACACAAGCTGATATGGAAATGAATCAGCAACAACCCAACAGATTCAAAGTCTAAAATCCATCCAATGTGAAAATCCAAATATTCAATTTGAGATTGATGATAAAATTCAGCTATCCAATTTAGCTTCCTCTTCCCCCATTTCTTCCCTCTCCTCTTCCCCAACGCCACATGAATGCTCCTCTCCCGCACCAACTTCACCCCTCCCCTCTTTTCTGCACCAAATGCTGCAGACAACAGGATCCTAGCTCCCGCTAGAAGATCTTTCACATGCATGTTCAAGTCATTGGAGGAATTATTATGGCACATAAAGAGCATCAATCTCATTACAAAAAGGAAATGTACTCACGGCTGGCAGTGTTCATGTCTTGTCTGCGAGCTCAAAAGATACAGTATTAAGCATTTAAAAGAAACCAACATGAACTGTATTTGCACTAATTATTGCAAAGCTGCGGGATTGCCAGGCATTGAATTTATGAAAACAGATAATCCACTACTGCATGCTTCCCATTTAGTTAGGGCGATCAACGCTGGTCCCTGCAACATAATGATGAAAAGGAAATGATATAAGCATCCCATCCAGTGACGGAGGAAATTATACTTGCATTTGAGTGCAAAAAACAACAAATTCCATTAGAATATAAATAGATGACTACTATTGGAGCACAAAATTCAACACAGGGAAGGAAAAAGATTAATCAAGCATATCAAAGTTGAATTATTATTTTCATGTGTAACTTACTATGGCTTTTCATTTCTGTTTGGGAAAGAAAGCACTCCCAGAAAACTACTTTCTTCGAGATTTATAATAAATCTCAAAATATAAGCAAGAAGGTGATTCCATGAAGAGCAATTTCATTAACACATGCCTCAGAGTTCACAAATATGCAAATCAGCTAAAGACAGCAGGTACTTCTTAGGTTCAAAAACAGAAGACTAACAGACGGCTTCACGTAAGTGGCAGTACTTCCATCAGTAACCCATCTAAACACTATCCGCTTCGAAACACCTTATATTATAATTATTTTTAAAGTTAAAAAAAACGCCATCAACACTCTATAGCTGGCCGATAAATTGATTATAAACATAAGCTTGGAAACAACTTATAATGTCGTAAAAAAAGGGTCTCCCCAAATACCCACAAACATAATTTAAGCGAGCGACTAAATGTAAAGCGAACACACGATTTAGGATTGAAAATTGGAAAACAAGAAACATATTAACATAAAATTACAGGTACCAAAAAGGAGGGAAATGAAAAACAAAACAAAAAAAAGGAATAGATACCTGACTTTCTTGTTGAGGATTTCTCGGAGATTCTTGGTGAATTTCTCGTACTGGATCTTACGTTCGAGCCTTTTGCGGGCAAGGACGCGTTTTTCGGAGTTTTTGATGTGGTAATGCGTCCTGTTCTTGATGAGGCGTTCAACGCCGCTGGACTCCATCTGACGCTTCAAAAAGCTGAGCGCCCGATCCAGCTGCCCGTTGAACACCTTCACTCGAATCCCTCGCCATTGCTGAAGCTGCGAAGGAGGAGGAGCGACACCCCCACCAACAACAACACCGTCGATGCAGCATCTCGACGCCGCTCCAGCGGCGCTTGGGAGTCCTCGGAAAGCGCTGCCCAGTTGCCTGCACGCTAGCAGATTCATTTCTAGGGTTTTGACCAACACCCAAAATGAAATGTACCCAGGGTTCGCTTCGAAAAAAAGAAAAGAAAAAAAGGATATGTGTCAGGCTTCATCAAACGGGATTAATATAAGATATATTTTTAAGGCTTAAAATTATAGTTTCATATTGGTGATGTAATTAAATAAAATTTTAATATCTGACAGACGAATTATACCATGTAATACTTTGAGGTATTGCATATAAAATATAAATTCCTTCAGATCAGATTCAACTACTACCTTCAAATGAAATTTTACTAATTTAACCGTTTTTACTCATTAATTAATATATTTAAAAATTATTTTTGATATAAAGTCAATATCATAACTCATAAAAATCATCAAATAATATTTTAATGATAAAATAAATTATTAAAAAAATTATAACCAATCTTAATAATTTTGTATAAATATTTATCTTCTAAATGTTAAAATTATATAAATTACATTATCAAAATATTTTTTATGTATAAAATAATTTATTAATCAAATTTAAATATTAAAATTAACAAATTTAAATTTATTGTCAAAATATAAGCATTTCTAAGTCACAACTTTCAAACTATGAATAAAATATTTATATTGAGTTAAACTAATAATAAAATTTAAAGAGGGTTGATTTTGGGTTTCTCATTGGGGTTCGATCAAGTACTCCTAAATTTGAACCCAAAATAAATTTTTAGGATTGAATTTTACCCATGCCCATAGAGTCAAATTCACAACCCTTACTAAAATTTTGTATTTTTGTAAGAAATAAATAACATGGCAGTGACATATTGCACCCCATAATGATGTTGATACCCAGAGCTCATTGCTTATTATAAAAAATGATTCTACTTATACTTATAGGAATAAGTTTCATTAAAATGACTGATTTTTTTAAAAGAGATATATGTTTGAACCTAAAAAGAATATAACTTAAATGTTATAACAAACTTTTACTCTAGTCAAATTGACTTATAAAAATAAACTTAAAATTATTTGTGAGTATAAGCATGGAAGGGTGCTTGTGCTTATAGAAATTAATATATAAGTACACAAAGTTTATTTGACAATACTTATAAAATATATTTATGCAAATAACAAGAATAAATTAAATGGAAAACTTTTGGATAAGGTAAATATATATATATATATATATATATATTTCTAATTTACTACTTCACCTCACCTGTATCTCCGATGGTGACTGGTATATCAAACTTTATAATCTCATGAGGTCATTTGATCTAACTATCCAAACAAGCCATGCAGGGTTAAGAGTATGCATTTAGATATTTCTAATTATGAGTATTAAAGAAACAAGAGAAAGTTTTCGGATATATGATAAAAATTATCAATAATGATATAAATATTAAATCATATAATAGTTTTAAGAGTATAAAAAAATCTAATTAAACTAACTTATAGAAATAAGGTAAAACTACTAATAAACAAAATTGTATTTATAAAAATTAATGTAAACACTTGTGTGCCTAATTAAACACTCTTCTTAAAAACTAGGTTATGATTATTAGAAGAATAATGGTATATACAATAATGTCTACTGAGTGCTTGTGTGCATACCTAGTAGTGCATTTAGATTTTTTCTTATAAGTATGTTTGATTACTTATAAGCAAAGTGCTTAGAAGCCTAAGCATCACCTTCCACCTTTGGGTGATTACTCATAATAAAGTGGACACTTCAAAAGTAAGATTGATGTATGCTTAATTGTTGTGTTTTATAATTATAGGCAGAAACAAATTCTCACTCATCCCCCTCATTTGTAACTTCATGTTTGACATTTGGAGGAGACTAAATGCATTATTGCAAAGGCAAACAAGTAAAGCATGATAACTTGGAAACTTTACTTAACGAGTTAACATCATAGAAGTATTGAGGAGATGTGAAAATTTTCAAATGTTTTTAGTTGCCATTTGTTAGAATGTTTGGAATGTCACGTCCCCGAATTTCAAAGGACTCAGAACCAAAAACGTAGCTTCTAATTGTCCGCACCTGAATGATCAAAGGATTGGTGACAAGAACTAATAGATACTACACCGTGAGTGCTGTCTCAATCATGTAAATTTGTACGGTTATACAATAAAGGTAATAATATATTTTCTCATACATCATTATGCATATAATATGTCAAACAGTCATATATACATCACATCACAGTAAATATAAATTAATTATTCACGGACCCATATTCGAAATACAACACATAATCAATACATAATATAGTAGTATATCATACATCAGAGTAGGGAGCACGTCCTCCTAGAAGAAAGTCTTTTACTAGTTTTAGATTGCACCTGAAAGGATAAACAACAAAGTAGGGGTGAGCTAAAAGCTTAGTAGGTGACTACATAACTCTATATCACCCTACTATACAAAATAGATAAGTTTATACCATATGCTTAGTATACTCGTGTTATGTAGTGTGTACAATTATCACGACCGCATACAACATCAGAATCCAACCTATCCACAACAGGAGTCAGCTTGTCCACAATCCCTAATAGGATCCTCAATTCATGGCACTTGGCCTTAGCACCATGAGCTCAACCGATCAACCTAAGCCTTAGCCTATAGCACAATAACCTAATACTTGCCTCACCCAATAGGATACAATATAAGCTCACCAAGAGCTCATTTTCGGCATCAGCCTACTACACCCAACTCAAGGGTCACACCACTTAAGGGCACCTCAATTTAGGGGGTCATAGCCACCTGTTAACACAAGCTCAACCGCTAAATATACCAATTTAACCACTGAATACCAGCAAATAATCACCCTCCAAGCCCCTGAAAATCATGAGGAGTTAAATCCATAATTGTATTTACATTATCTAACATGTTATGATTTGAAGCTAAACCACGAAAAAGAAGCAAAAAAACAACACAAAAAGGCTACTGGTCGACTGAAACAGGAGTATTTCAATCGATCAACTCTTATACGATCACCTTTGTCGCCCATAGGTAAAGACAAGACTGAAATCTGAGTTAGTCGATTAAAACAAGTTCTCTTTACGTGACCACTGTTCACTCGATCATCTTGGTCGATTAAACCTTACTAGAAAATGCTCAGTCGATCAAACGACCCTCAATTTACCTGATAAAACCTCACTCGACCATCATGGTTAATTACAAGACCCGAAATATGCTGGTCGACTAAACCAGTCAATCAAACCACATGTTTCAGTCGACCAAGCCCTTCAGTCGACCATGTTGACTGCATATCCCGTTTAGTCAACTTTGAACACTATCGTTCGACAAAATTCTAGTTTAATGACCCCAAAAATATTGTTCTAAGCCTCAATCCATTCCTAAAATGCATTTTTAATACCTCTTAGCAATATTAGGCTACAAAACAACTTAAATAATCAAGGTTTCAGCCTTACTTTCAGTTTTCTCCCAATTTCCTTGGATTTATGCTAACATTGTGAAATCATGCTCAAATCAGGCATATTCAATGATATAATCAGTGATAAAAGGTAGGATAACCTACCTAGAACTATTTTGTGGATCTGGTAAGCTTCAATTGCCCCAAATGCAAGTATTCAAGCTTCCTTCTCAAGCTCTCACTCTCTTTCTTGCTTTCCCATGCACAAACAGACTGTGTAACGTGAAAGCTTCCTATTTTCTAGCTATTTTTTAATTAATAACCCTCCAAAATAATACTTGACCTCCCAAGGTTATGAACTCCAAATTAAGCTCAAATACAGTCAAAACACTTGAAATGACGAACACATCACTATCCAGATGTTTCTCAACTCAAGTAATCGCTCAAACGCAAACTCAACTAACAAACCCCAAAAAAGTCAACTAATGAGCCTTTTGGGAGCCCGACTCGAAATCGGGCCCAAATACTATTAAAATACTTATATCATTGACCAATAAAAAGTTATCTCTTAATACTACTTAAATACAGGTCTTTACATGAAAGGAGTATAATATAATTTTTTTTGAACCCTCTGTAATTTTGGGCAAGCAATCTAATAGGTTCTCATGTTAAAGCTTTGGCTCTTGTCCTGTGTAACCTCATTCATCCCGAGGAAACGATTTTCCTTGTGCATCGTTTGGATTTTGTCTTTGTCATACCTTTCATCATTAATCGTACATTTCTCTCATTTTAATATATCATTTACGTTTTCTAAAAAAAAAAAAACTCCCTTTATAGCAAATCAAACCAAGCTAAGCCTAAAAATAAGGTGTTTAAGATCTACTTGATACTATTTCTTGAACCGAGCCAAACATGAATACCAAATCACCATATTCATGCTCATTCGTTAGTGTTCGTAAATACTAGTACACGAACAATTCGTGCATGAATACATTGACATAACTATTTGCAAACATTATATTTTTATTTTGTTCGTAAACTCGAGATATTCATTTATTTAATTATTTGTAAACTAAAATATCTAATTATTCAAAATTTATAAATAAATTTATTTATTCATTTATTTGCGAATTTAAGAGGTTGTTCATTTGTTCGACTGTCCATGAACTAAAACACTAATTATTTAAAAATTATTAACAAACATGTTCATTCGTTTGTTCATAGACTCAATTGCTTATTTGTTCAGCCATTCATGAACATATGTTTGTAAACACCGAGCGATTCAAGGCATAGCATTAGAACTGTTATTTAGGCTTTTGTTTACTAAGGGTTTGAATCCCTTTCTTTCCACACTTCACCCAATTCACTGTATAAAATAACAACATATACCACTATTTTAGTATTCTAACGTGAGAGTGGACAAAGAATGAAAAGCTCCATGTCGATTTATCTATAATCAACATTAATTAATTGAATAAAAATATGAATCAAACTACCTACTTTCGTTAGTTATCCATGAACATTTATTCATGAATGTGATGTTTTCGAATATTATTTGTAAACACATATTACAAACATATATTTATGAAAATTATTTGCAAACACATATTTATGAACATAAATGAACCGAACCATGCCCTGTTTGAATTCGTTTGTTTATATTTGAAAAAAAAATATTCATGAAACGAACATAAATAACTTTTTAAACAAACGAACATAAATAATTTTTTATCTAACAAAATATAAGTTTATTCACAAACATTTAACTCATTTACAACTCCAAGCAAAAATGATATGAGCTTACCCAACTTGCTACGGTTTATTAATTTTAAAATCCCAAACCCGCTTCGTTAATTTCATTTTAAAACAAAATTCAACCAGTAAATTATATTTATTCAATAAAATAATACTTTATTCATCAAATAGTTATTTTTAAAAATAAATTTATATTTTCTATTTTAAAATTTAAATTTAATTTCTTTTAGGAACCAATTTAATTTTTTACAAAAACTTTATCTTCTCTTCCCTCTACTTTATTGTGTCCAGATCCACCATATTCTTTTTTTCTTTTCTTAATTTTTGTAAAATTCAATTTTAAAATAATATTATTTTTAAAATGCATTCTCTCAAAATTTATTTTCAAAATATAAAATTAAAACTATAACTCTAATAAAAAATCAAATCATAAAACCAAAAACACGTACAAAACATTCCTACAGCTTTGTTTGTTCTTTCCTTGAAATGCAATCTTGATTCAACTTGTTCAAGAAATAAAATTTTAAGATAATGGAAATCAGATTTTTTTCGGTCAAAATATATGAATTGGAAGCTTTTAAATTCTCCAGTCTCTTCAATTTCATACCGAGGAAAGAAGCTCCGTAATTAGGACTCCAATTGCTTGAAACGTGCGGATGCTAGAAAATCACAATCCGCTTTAACTTCCCCAATAAATGCTTTTACTGACATTGTGATTTGCAGTTACTTCGATGATGACACAGCTTCAATGGCACTGCCAAGTGGCCATGCTGCTTCTACCGCAGAGTCGCGGAATGGGACTTGTTTTACCAATGTAATCTGCTGCCGTGGATCCAGACCTGATGGGAACCAAAAAAAAAAGTAATATGAACAGCCATCACAAGACACTTATCTCAAGTAAGCTGTGCTGTAACTCCCCACAGGCCCGAAAATGAACTCGCATTAGCAACTAAAAAGCAACTTACCAAATCCATCTACGAGTAATGTGAACTCGTATACAAGATCCATGCACAGGTACGGAAGATTATCTGCCTCCACATGTGGATATGATTTTTTTGCATTCTCCAGACTAGTGTCACAAACAAGTTTAGCTGCATCCTCAAAATCCACAGGACGAACTTTGGCAACTGGCTTATTGGAATCGATAAAACCAGCCTACATGTGGAAATGTAATCTATATTTAAATGCACGGAAACTAATGCCAATTCTTGCTTTTTTCCCCTGAATTGTGCTTATAATGAATGAACATTACCTCAGCCGCTCTGTCAAAGAAAAAAGAAGCCACAAAAAGATTCTTTTGTCCATCCCCACCTCCCCCATTCCATATCCCACCAAATGTGCATTTCATGTGGGTACATGTGGATTCATTAACTCTGAGGGCCTGAAAAGCTACCCTCTTACATGCATTCACACTGGAGCCAGATGGAGAAGCTGATACTTCGTAAGACACTCCACCATATTTATATGTTCCTAAAAAAAACAAGATTCATTAGTTCATTTTTTTGCAATTGAAGATAAAATAACAAATTGAAACTCAACCCTAAAGCAGATGACATTCCCCTTGAGGGAGTGAAAAGGGCAAAAGTAGGGGAAAAAATATTATACTTTCTGCTGGCTATCGCTCAATGCTGACATTCCGCACGTTCACGATTATCCAAATTCCAAACGTTAAAAAAATTAATATGCAGCATTGCAAGCTGAAAGAAAAAAAGTGAGGGGGCTGCAGCAGGGCCACCAAATGTTGACTTTAGGAAGTGCACTCGAGGAAAACAAGCTATTGTAATTTGATCAGGAGAAAACTTTTGTTGAATGAAACATTTTTTAAAAAGAAACGTGAAGTTGATCGTTTTAATCTTGGAGACACCAATACCAAGTTCATTGATTATGCACAGACAACAGGGAAGATCTATGGATGAAATTTAGCCAGTGTTAATAAAGAAGTTAAGAACCTTTATAATGCATTGGCAGTAACTGTATATTTTATCAGGCTAAACATGAACTGAGAAGATTCATATAAAGCTGACAAACAATGGATTTTGTTTTAATGATTATTGCAAGGTGAGGCGGCTGTTATGTGCGAATCTGAATAAAGGGGCAGGTAGAGCAATATATACAGAGAGAATAAAGAGGCTACAAGGTCTGTATTGACACTCTAGAAAGCATTGAACCTTGAGTGTTGAAGCAGCTATTTTGTTATGGAATAGGTTTTGGTGCCTTTTGTTTTTAGATGTTTCTGTCGATTTATTTCTGGCGACCTGTTTTGGTTGGCTCTCCAGCTTAGTTAATTGTTTGGCCTTTCCCTTCACATTGTTGTCCCCATATTTACTGCACGCTCCTATTTTGGTGACGACTTTATACTCAGAAGAGATCACACAAAATGGATCAGCTACATATATTGACAGGCTCTCCACTGCCAAGACTCACAATTCTCTACTGACTTCAAAGACACACCCTGAAGGCCCATCCTTACCCAAAAAGTACTGAACCTTGAGTGTTGAAGCAGCTATTTTTTTATGGAATAGGTTTTGGTGCCTTTTGTTTTTAGATGTTTCTGTCGATTTATTTCTGGCGACCTGTTTTGGTTGGCTCTCCAGCTTATTTAATTGTTTGGCCTTTCCCTTCACATTGTTGTTCCCGTATTTACTGCACGCTCCTATTTTGGTGACGACTTTATACTCAGAAGAGATCACACAAAATGGATCAGCTACATATGTTGACAGGCTCTCCACTGCCAAGACTCACAATTATCTACTGAATTCAAAGACACACCTGAAGGCCCATCCTTACCCAAAAAGTTACGATAGTTATTTTGTGAAGAATATTAAAACGTTTCCAACCAGACCAATTCATGGTATAAATAATAAGAGAATATTAATATTATTATCACTAATAGCAAAACATCAAGCCTCATGTGAATAGGGAATACACCACACCTTCATAACCAGCCAATATGCATGGATTGCCAGAACCTTCAATTTTTAGAATCTCTGCACGAGCTGCTAATAAGCCATAGTGCAAGTAGCTGCAATAAAGATACAAAATCTCAGTTAATTGGAATTTAGACTTCTGTAACAGCGCTAAAAAAAACAATAGAACAAGGCAATACCATAAAATTAGCAACACAATGGAAATTGAAACACTTTGGTCCCTCGGAAGAACACACAACTCATGGACTTGACTCCAATGCATATGAAAAGAAAACCACAAACATGTGTAGGCCAAAGACGTGTGTATGCCATAAATCATAAATTCACGAACCAAGCCATCAATCGTCAAAGACAGGGGGATACCTGTGGACGTAAAGGTAATAACGAGTTCCCATGAGATACATTTTCTTTACATATGTATCCTCTCCATCTAATATCCTTGGAGCCTTTTCAGCATCTTTCTTCGAGATAGCATATGCCATTTGAACAGATCCTCCTCCAAGATCAACAACTCCAACAGTATCTGAATATTTCCTACCCAAATTACCTAATAGGTAATTAATAGTAACCTGCAGCAAAAAAATATCTAAAATATCCTTAAACTATCTCTGCAGTAAAAAAGAATTTGCGAAAGATCCCAATCATATTTGATTTAGTTTTTTTTATATAAGTAAGAGAATTTATTCATTCACGAGAATCAAAACGCACACAAGAAGTGCACGATAGGCGAGAATACAAAAACGAAAACAACAACCCAATCAAAAAGAACAACCATCCACCACATCCCAAATGGAAGAATAACACATTCCGCCCGAAGCATACAACCAATCACCCAAAAAAAAAAAAAAAAGTACAAGAGAGCTCAGCAGCAGGCCGCTCCGTATCCTCAAAAACACGCGCATTCCGCTCCCGTCAAATACTCCAAAAGAGGCAATGAGGGACGGCCCGCCACACTGCCGAATGCCACCCCACACCGCTCAACCACCTGACAAACAACGCACGAAGTGACGAGGGCATCACTCACGAGATGCCGAAAAGACCCAGAGCCAGATCCCACAAACTCCTGGCATAAGGACAATGAAGGAAAAGATGATCGACATGCTCCGACGAAGATTTGCACATGTAACACCGACTAACCAAAACAAAGCCCCGGCGCCGCAGATGATCAACAGTCAAAATCTTCCCCAAGACAGCAGTCCAAGCAAAGAAGGCCACCCTAGAAGGCACCCGCGCCTTCCAAACGCTCCTCCAAGGAAAACTCTCAATGCAGGAAGGTAAAAGCACAGAGTAAAAACTCCGAACCAGGAACCCACGCTCCCGAGAGGGGCGCCAGCACATCCTATCCATGGCAGGACGCGCGAAAGGAATCGGGTACAAGGTATCAAAGAAGGAAGAAAAATGCTCGAGCTCCCAATCCTGCGCAGCGCACACAAACAACACCTCCCACTACATGTGAAGACCCCGGCGACAATGAATATCCGCCACAAAAGCCTCAGGAGATCGTGCAAGACGAAACAACTCGGGATACACGAGCTTAAGTGGGGACTCTCCACACCACACATCATGCCAAAAACGGATCGTAGTCTCAGCCCCCAACTCGAACACCACAAACCGAGAGAAGGACTCCCACCCCTGACGGATGAATTTCCACAACCCCAATCCATGAGGACCACGAGGCAACAAAGAGATCCATCCCCCACATCGCAACTCCAGTGATTTAGTAAAAATACTTCAGTGTAACAAGACTGTAAACAATACCCATTTACAGGATGCCAAGGACATAATACACCAAATGCTCATAGAATAAAGGAGCCAATAACTAAATAATGGTACTGTCTTATGTGTTGTATAAGGTATCACTTCCCCAGATTCATGTTTATTTTTAAAACAAAGAGGATAGTATCCCATTTTGAGGGACCCTCTACCCTTTCATTCAATGTGGGATGGATGATTCTCCCATTGGAGATTCAGCTATGTGGTTTTCTTATCCTTGTTCCAAGAAGGGAAAAATAATAAGAAAGGAAGAGTCACAAAAGGCACCAGTCAGGGAAAAAAAGAGGCACCATAATCGCCAGATTTATATGTAGGAAAAGATGCTATTGTAGATATAAAGTTTTCAAAAGTGCTTTAAGAAAAGAGGTTAGGGTAAGCAGGCAGATGTACTTGGCTTGTTGTCTAAAGAAAAAATTTTCATGTCAGTCAGGCATTTGGTGGTGCTTCTCCGAAAAGAACTCTAGGATGCATCACTCTGGCTTACATCTTCTAAATTTCTCCAATCTGATCAAATGTATTAATGAAGATAAATGTTTTAAGCACCACTATCATATCAGTTTCTCACACATTGGATATTGGTGCGATAACAAACAATAATCTACAACCTAGAAAGAACAGGCAACTTCCACCCCCTTGGATTATTTTTCCTGGTCAATCCCAAAAGGACAGGCAACTTAGTTCAGATCCATGTCAACAAATGGGATGATTTAAGATTAGAAACAGCATCTTTCAAAGAAAAACAGTTGTCAGCAACTTCTTCCAGAACAATGAACATGTAAGGTTTTGAAGCCACAATTACGATCAAAAAGAGGTATGACTTACCCACTGATAAGAACCCTCCTGAGTCCCATCCAAAACACTGACCCACTCCGGCTTCGACTTCAGGGCGCTATGATCCTTAATGAAATCCCTGACCTTCAGAAGCAGAATGTTGAACCAATAAGCACAAGACAAAACACATAGATGAAAGCTGTTTAATGCAATCAATAGATGATGATAGTTAACCGCTTGCAAAATTCTATCAGATGCATCTCCTCCTAATGCTCTCAGACCTGCAGTTGCCTGCAGAAACAGCAAAATCCAGAGTTTTGCATTTAACAAATGTACAAAAACAAAAAACAAAAAAACAAAAAAAACAACATTCAACAATGCCGTGATAAGGAAGAAGGCGTCAGAATCACCCACCCCGACTCTGACGGGTGTCTTGGGACGCAGCTCTTGAGGAACAACATCTTGTGCACTCTTAAGAAGAGACTTCAAAGACTCTGCAGCCTCCTGGGGGTTGCTAGCGTGCGCACTCAACCCGGGTTTCAACTACAGTAGAAAAAAGAAATGTGAAAAGACATCGTCGCCAGTCTTTATGGGACCAGGTTGGTCTTGTAAGTCGTAAGTTTGCAACGACGTGAGCTTTCATCATCGGGCCTCCTCAAATGACTCCTACTACTGTCGGTTTTCTCTTCTGGTGAAAGGATTTAAGTTAGTTAGCATTTCTCGTCCACTCCTAGTTTTTTTTTGTGGGGGTTCTGGATGGTATGTTACTACGTTATGTGTTATCCCTCTACTTCATTATTCATTATTCGTGATTCATCAAAGGAAAGTGAAACCCACAACATAACAAAACACAACATTAATTCACTGGTAATGAATGACAAGGTCATAAGAGTAATGCATCTACCGAGCCCAGCTTTTCACTAAAAATGAAGAAGCAGTGTTGGAATTTTCAACACTTGGGATGTGGTAAAGTGATGAGAGAGACAAAAACTCAAAAAACAAACAAATGGGAAGAAGGAAGGAAAAAGAAAAAGAAGTGGTGAAAAGAAATACCTGAAGGAAAAGCTCGAGATGATTGGAAATGGGAACAAGATCCAAATTCCGATCGAAGCAGAAGACGTGAACGCGGCTCCCGGAGCTCCCGGCGTCGAAGATGACGGCGTAGCTCTTCTTGGAGAACTGCGGGGAAGCCTTGCGGGAGTTGAGTTGGTAGTACTCCTCCTCCTCTTGAAGGGACATGGAATGGGACGGGGAGCGAGGCATGAGGAAGAGGACGAAGGCGATGAGGAGGAGAGGGACCGAGACGACCAAGACGACGCCTCGGAACCTGTAGATCTTGTCGGAGAAGGAGTCGTGTTGTTGCTGCCTGCCGCCGCCGCCGCCGAGGCGCTTCATCTTCTCAATCTGGTGATGGTGGTGGTGGTGGTAGTCGGATGATGATGAATAATCGGGATCAGAGTGGGGGGGAGAAGGGGCCTGGCCTTCGAAAAGCTCCGCGGACGAGGGTGATCGGTACCGGATCTGTCCGTTTCCCGGCGCAGGAGACTTCAGGGACTGCGATTCCTGTACCGACGACTCCAGCTTCTATCTTATTGGAATTCGAATAGAAATAGATAAACACGAATGGATGGAATCGGGATCGGGATCGGGATCGGGATCGGGATTGGGATTGAGCCCCTGGAGGCGAGAGAGAGAGAGAGAGAGAGAGAGAGAGAGAGACAATGCGGTCGTCGGGAGTAGGGAATGACAGAGCCCACCGCTCGTCTCGGCGGGGTGTGGCGGGGCAGGCAACTTCTTCTTCTTCCTCTGCTTCGTCGACTGTTAACTGGTGGGCCTTCTTATTGTATAGATACAGACTTTCACAGTGACAGGAGGAGGGGTCCGTTTGTGGTTTTTCCTTCGCCCCTAATTGAACGGATTTTCAAATCTATTTTCATTCTCCTCCACGCGTCACGCGTCAATACTTCTTATATATATATATATATATATATATATATATATATATAAATCAACTAATTTAAGATTCAGAGATAATAATAATAATACTATTAACCCACACTCCAAACTCTCTAATACACATTACTTAAAACTCATAGCTAAATTCAAATAAATATAGCTTCATACATTTTTAATTTAGTTAATACTACTTTAAAGTATTTCATGTATTTTTTACCAAATTATGTGTTTTTTTAAATTTACCCTACTTTCTAGCTAAATCCTTAATTTTTGCTAAATTCATAATCTATTTAGCCAGGTGTAAGTCATTTCACACGGCGACGTGGGGCCGGAGAGGCAAAGAGGGAGGAGAACACGGCGAGCAAGGCCGGCCTTGCCTTTTTGCAGGGTGAAGCGGTTGCTTGAGGCCATCAAATTTGAGGGGCTTCTAAAACGTACCATCTATCATTCTTCAATTGAATCAATTGCCAATCTCCTCCACCAGAGTCCAAACCAGACGCCAGTGTCCATGCTCATATTTGATTTTTGTTGTGTTGAGCGTTACTTACTAACTATAGGAAGGCCCCTACATACATAGGTGGCATGGGCTTTTAAGAATACATATTTAATGAATGTTTTTTAAATTGAATATCGTCATCTATTTACTTTTATTTAATCTTTGACTACTAGATAGACTCCTACAGTCTCACGTGTTTGAATCAATCGAGAGGATAGGATCATGGATAGGTTGTTGAAATTGGGATAGTGATAATGGATCGCATCACATAAGATGAATTATAATCTGCATGTTTGCCGCTCTCACAACACTGGCGTCACTACCTGATGGTCCAATGGCTTGTTCGTTCTTTACAGTATTCACTCTATTTTTTTCTCTAATTTGTTCTTGAATCAAAGGTAAGAAATTGATATTAGTTTTTTTAGTTCTCTTTAATCTCCTATAAATTTGAATTAATTTTATAAAATTGATAATTTAAGGTTTAATTACCCTTTCTCGTTTCTTTTCCTTATAGGTAATTTTTTGTTTTTTTGTTTTTCCCTAGATTTCCATCCTTTTCTAGTTTTGTTTTTTATTTTTTTTATTTTTTATTTTGCTTAGAGTTAGAAATTAATTGTGCGCTTAAAGCTAAAAATTGTTCTAGAGTGCTGGTTCCAACTTTGAACTAAAGGTTTAAGTCTTGATGTGTCTTTTGTAGTAAGACAAATGTGTGCTTATTATCTAATCTGGGCATTATAGGTATTCACCTCAGGCTTGAGTCTCTTAGCCCTCGTTCATCCATTAATTGCAATATGATCGCACACTAAAGCTAGTGTGAAAAAAAATCTATAAAATAATATAAAAACTATAATAAAGTTAAGATTTTGAGACTGGTCCTGTTGATGGTTTTCTGAAAACAAGTTTTGAGTTCATCCATATCCACGAATAAACTTTTTTTTTATAAATATTATCCATGGACAAAGAAGCTTCTTACCAAAACTTTGGGGGTCTCACTGTAGGATTATGCTTAAGGTCACCCAAACTATAAGATTGGCCCTGGCGGTGAAAGGTGATATGGATGGGGCAACGCCGTGATGTGAGGGGACTGGGCGACGTGGGGAGGGGGGAAGTGGTGGTGAGAATGCCAAAAAGGACGCAGAGGGGGTGGGACGATGCCAGACTCGGAGGTGGGAGGGGCTGTTGGTGACGCGTAATGTCGGGTACATCTTCAAATATTTTAGGTTGTTTTAAAAAATGAAAGCTAAATACTAAGGTGGCATATCAGTTAAAAGCTAAAATTTTAGTTCAATTTTTCTAAAATTATAGCTGAATTATATTTAGATGATGGTATTGTTGTACTATTGGAATACCTTTTTGTTAAAATTTAGTCAAATTTAGCTATAGCTTTTACTATGACTAAGCTTATTAGAGATGCTCTTACCCAAAAAATAATATTTATTATTAATAATAATAATAATACTTATCGTATGCTCTTTAATAAATACTTATATATATATATATATATAATTTAAGATTTATAGGGCTAATAATAATTACCTACATCATGTAGTTATAATCATGCCTTGTCATATTCATATATAATTTATTAAGCAGGTTTTGATAGCACTTGGTATTGTAATCTTGTTTAGGTGTTTGTTACTGATCTCTTGACTCTTCGGGTATGGTGTGCGAGCATGGGAGATCATAAATTGGTTCCTTGAAAATTGGGGGAAAGGGGTGCCTAGATAGAAATTGGGGAGGAACAAGGTTCAGGACATGGTTGGGGGTTATGGCTGACGGGTAAACAAAAAAAGTTGTGTGTGTAGTCGGTTGCCTTGCTAATTATGGCAGCGGCCCCAACCTCCTTCTTTACTTTTTTTTTTTTTTTTATAATTTTGCTCGTGTTTGGGGTACTCAACGACGGTGCTTTGCAGGGTTGGCTTGGGAAGACCTATACTCTCATACAAAGTTATTTTGGAGAAAGTTATACGTACGCATATATGATGCAATAACTAGGAACATAGTTTGACTTTTTTAGATTGAAACTGTTTTGGCTATAACTTTTATATGATAATGTTTTAAAATCTCAAGACCAATCATAAACATTTATCATATATTAAGTGACTATAATTTTAATTGTAGTATAATTTTTCAAAACATGGGGCATTGCATTAAATACTATAGGCATCTTCTTGGATATGATTAAGAGCACTCACATATCACTCATTAAATGCTAAAAAATAGCCAACAAAGAGTGAATCAATTAAAAATGTATCAACAACTGACTCACTATTGCTATAGGAAATTTAATGATTTGCTAAATTGCTCGCCAAATCTGACGAGCCAATTTTCCTCTCTAAATCCATCTTCAGCATTGGTATCGTCCTCAACGAGTGCCTCTTCGCTCCCTTCATTTGCTGCTTCACCCAAAACCCAATGACCTATGCATGGTAGGGGAATGAGCGCCTTATTGGAGATATTTGTGCGTGCATGGTGGGAGAAGACAAGGGGGTGGCTGCAAGGGTGACTTGTGCGTGTGGCAGGGGGAATGCAAAAGGGAGGGGGAACACAGGGAGCAAGGGTGGCGGGTGCAGAGAGGGAAGGGGAGGCGGTGGGTGCGAGTGAAGGGGGAGGTGATGACCATGTCTATGTCTAGAACACATTGATTAACATGTACGGGGTTTTGTGGGAACTTGGGCAATGTGTGAAAGCTGTTCTACGAATATCCTATTATAGACTTGGTGTCGTGGAACTTGATTTGAGCTGGGTATATGTAGAGTGTGGAGGTTGAGACGACGAAGTTGATATTTAGTAAAATGCCTCGAAGGAATATAATTGTTTCTAATTTTATGATTGTGTTGGTTAGGAAGGTAGGCCTCATGTCTGATGCTTATTGACTGTTTAACAAAATGTCTGAGAGAGACATGCTTATTGATTATTCAACGATATGCGTTGTCGGGGAGAGAAAATCTATGCGACCCCTCCCGATGTCATGCGTTTCTCCGCCAGCCATGAATCCTGACACAAATAATAATAATGATATTTTATTATAATAGCTAAAAAAAATATTGAGGCTATTATTTGATGTTGCAAATGATGGGTAGTTAAATTTTATAAAGATATGTTTTTTAGTTAACTTTTAGTTAAAAGATAATCAGCCCACTGTAAATGCTCTAATATCCTTATTTATTTATAATTCGATAAAAATATCTTCATTCCATCATCATTTGTATTAATGTAAATTTTAATACAAAATTTATATGATGACTCATGAATAGTCCTATAATTAAAATTTATAGATTAATTATAAATTTATAATAATTTTATAGTAAAAATTTCCAAATAAAATTTTAATTAATATTTACATTTAAAATCTTAGAAATTTAATATTTAATTATTTATAGTTTTTAAATTTAATATTAAATTTAAAAAGTATAGTACAATTAAATTAAATTTATAATTTATAATGTAAATTAGAAATGTTAATTGAAAATTTTCAGATATTTAAAATTTAATTAGAAATTATAAATATTAATTAAAAGTATAATTTAGTAATTTTAATTATAAAATTATTTGTGAGTCGCTCGTATATATTAATTTTTTATTAATCATATAGTGTATATATATATAATTGATTTTAATTTTATCACTAATTCAGTTTGAGTTTTGCTTTTGCCATGCACATTTGAGTTTTTTTTTAAAATAATTTTAAATAACCGTTTCTTTCCACCAACTCAGCGTTACAACAGGTCTAAAAATAGAAATATTTTCGTTAAATTATGAATTTATAAATATTTGACGGGTGTATGTATATCACTCCCCTTTTATGTATGAGTTTAATATAACTCTTGAAATTGGACAAACAAATTGTTCCCGTACTAACTTCTTTAATTCTATATGTTTAGGTGCCACTAATATCTTATATAGTAAAATAATATACATTTAGTCTCAGTAATTTACTAATCTCACAACTATGAGATTGTTAATACGACAATAAGTAATTTTGAAAATAATGATTAGTTTTATTAATTTTTAATGTAATATAAAATTATTGTCCTTAACCGCTTTGAAACCTAATAAAATCAACTGACCAATTAAATGATATGGTGGTTAGTTATGTTTTATAATTATTATCGCAGGTGTTGGTTTGTTGAAAATTTTATAAATTTGGTAAAGAAATACTTCTAAGCTTATTTTGATTTAAGCACTTCCAAGTTCCAGCGAAGACAGCCGACAGGTCGACAACAAATGTTTCACCCTCCTGTTCTTCACGAGGTTTCGGTTTCCATTTATCCAACAAACCTCAACAAAAGACCTCCCACACGACTGTCAAAACCAGCCAGTACTACCTGGTACACAAGAGCAACCAAAGCGAGCGATGGCGGCGACCCTGATCTCCGCCGCTTTTATAGTTCTCAGCCTCTTCCTCGGCATATGCTTCCAGAGGTCCTTTTTCTCGGAGTGTTCTAATGTTGTTTGTGTTTGTCTTCAATGCTCTCGAATGATTTTTATTCCCACCGAGTCTTCAAGGAATTATTCGTTTTTTCCACTTTTGGTTTTTGAAATCTGCATTTCTGGTGGTTTGGTAGTGAGTACATCGGTCGTGTGTCGCCGCTGAAGTTTATTTAATCTTTTATGAAATCCCTGAAATTTATTTAATCTTTTATGAAATCCCCAAGGAAAAGAAATACCCATGTTGGGAGATTTGTTGCCGCTGAAGTTGTAGCTTCATTTGTAATGTTAAAACTTATGGATTTATATTGGGAATGTAGAATAGATTCGATGAATGCGAGGGAGTGCTTGTGCGTGAATATGGGGTTTTAGTGGGTTTTTATGTGGCATCTGACTTGTTCAAGGAAGTACCCATTTCAGGGCACTGTCTGAGATTGTTAATGGAGAGCCGGTTCATGCTGCGACCCCACCAAGAGGTTGGAACTCTTATGATTCCTTTAGCTGGATCATCTCCGAAGAAGAATTCCTGCAAAACGCAGAAATCGTTTCAAAGCAGTTAAGGAGACATGGCTATGAGGTCTTTCTCGATTCTTTACAACTTTTGCTTAGTGGATTGTATTCGTGGTGGGTACTGATGAAATCACTATTTTTGTTTGTTTGCATGGCCTGTATACCTTGGTAGTATAGTATGTTGTGGTGGATTACCTTTGGTATAGACGAAAGGTGAGCGGTTCCTACTCTGATTCTACTGGGTTTGATGTGATCGATGATTGGGGCAGGTTGATCCCTGACCCAGTGAGATGGCCTTCTTCCAACGGTAGAAATGGATTCACTGAAGTTGCTAAAAGAGTGCATGGCATGGGTTTGAAATTTGGGATTCATGTTATGAGTGGAATCAGTTTGCAGGCAGTGAATGCAAACACTCCCATTTTAGACACCACAAAGGTATTTATCTTTATTGCCATCATTAGTCACTTCCCGCCCTTTCACTAAAGGAGATTCTCTAGAGTTTAGAAGTAGCAGAGGCAAACGTTGGTTGGTGCATGGTGTCTAAAAGTTAAAACTCGTTTTATTATTGAAAATTTTCTGGTCCCAAACAGTTTGGCTCAGTTGATCTCATGTATTATACTCAAAATAACTGGGAATATGGGTTTTTATAAGGTCTAAATTTTTCAGAATTTAGGCAACATATTTGAAGTGTTTTTTTTAACCTACACAAGGGATAATTAATTTTGGCAATCCGATATATCAAATGACATTAATAAATCTGGTACTTTTACCTGAAATCCTGTGTGGGAATAGAAATCAGTTTTCCAAAGCTATATGGGACCTTGAATGCTCAAGATTCTAGTCATAAATTGAAAGGAACATCTAGAAATACTGACTAAAAAAATCATGCAATCAGAGGGCCATTAGTTTCAATTTTATGCTATTTTTAACAGGCCCATGCTACCGCTTATGAGGAGTCTGGGAAGCAATGGAGGGCAAAAGATATTGCACTTACAAATAGGGCTTGTGCATGGATGCCTCATGGTTTTATGAGTGTCAATACTACTTTGCCAGCTGGCAAAGCCTTTCTGAGATCACTCTACACACAGTATGCCAGTTGGGGTGTTGATTTTGGTAATATGTTTCCATTAGTCGAAATCCATCCTGATTATTCACACTGAGTTGCTGACATAATAACTCATGCTATCTTTAGCACCGACTTTGTTTATGTTTTAAATAACATCCAATCCATTTTGATAGTTAAATCTTATGAGTATTGCATTTCAATGTACAATTTGTCTCATATTTAATTTGATTATATTTGATTTGTCTTTTTCTTTTTGTTTTTATACAGTGAAGCTTGACTGTGTATTTGGTGATGACTTAAATCTAAATGAGATAACTTACGTGTCTGATGTAATGCATTAGCCCCTCTCTCTCTCTCTCTCTCTCTCTCTCTCTCTGCCCCTTACATTCATATAACAATTTTTTTTTTTAGTTAAATGACTGATATATTGAGTACTTTATTTTAAAACAAACGGATCTGCAGGTTTTGAGGAAACTCAGTTATCCCATCGTGTATTCTTTGTCTCCTGGAACCAGTGTGACACCGGCCATGGCTAAGGATGTAAGTAACCTGGTGAACATGTATAGGATAACTGGGGATGACTGGGATACATGGGATGATGTTGCAGCCCATTTTGATGTTACAAGGTTAGGAAAAAGTATTATTTGCTCAGTTTGGGGCTTCACATAGTTGATAACAATTAATGCATTCTACATCACGACAGGGACTTTGCTAACTCTGGTATGATTGGATCCAATGGGTTGCGGGGAAAATCTTGGCCTGATTTGGATATGCTGCCACTGGGGTGGCTTACTGATGCAGGTGGTAACCTAAAACTTGGCTACAACAAGTGCTTAAGTTTTCAATTGAACCAACATTAGCAGTGGTATTGGAAATTTCTAATGTGGATTGAAATGTTTGATGAATGCTTAGCTTCTAGTGAAGGGATTTAACTGTATATTCCTTTTTTAATAAGTAATACAAATTTATTAGATAAAAATAACACACAAGAAGTGTGTGAAATACAAAACTATAGTACTAAGACAAGAACTAGTTCCAAAGGAACAATCATTGACAATATTTCAAATGCAAGAAAAATACAAACCACCCAAAGCATATAACCAATCACCCAAACAACGTAAAAAATACAAAATAGCTCAGCAGCTGGCCGCTTTCAATCATCAAACACGAGCACGTTCCTCTCCCGCCAAAGACTCTAAAGAATATAATGAGGGACAGCCCGTCACACCTCCGAATGCCGCCCCACACCGCCCAACCAACAAGCAAACAATGCGCGAAGAAACGATGGCATCACCCACGGGAGGCCAAAGAGGCCCAAAATCATATCTCACAGCTCCATAGCATAAGGACAATAAAGGAAAAGATGGTCTTCTATATGTTCTTGCAAGCAGTGCTAGGACATAACTCTTCGCTTTTGAGCCACAGAACATTGAGGATTGAGTTTTTCTTCTCTGTTCAGTATATTACTAAAATGCTTTTTCCTTACCCAAAAAGTTATATTATGCTCAGAATTCAGAAAATTATATTCAGCAGAGAGATTGGGAATAGAGTGTTCTTATACCCTGTAAAATTATAAAAAGTTGTATAGCTAAAAATTTGTCACATATTAGTTTATTTAATCAAAACCCCGTTCTGTTCTGTTAATAGTCAGTTCAAAGTTAACTCCCTGGAATTGTTAATTTATCAACGAATGAAAACCCAATATCTCAATGTAATAATTGTTTTTCATCTTAGGTTCAAATGAGGGTCCACACAGGAAATCTAGGCTTACTCTAGAAGAGCAAAGAACCCAGGTTTGTCAGCAACTTATTGAATTGTATTCATACATATCAAAATATTATTTAGCCTACGAATTGTTTTTTGGCAGATCACACTATGGTCCATGGCCAAGTCTCCACTCATGTTTGGTGGGGATTTAAGGCAGCTTGATGACACGACATACAATCTCATTACAAATTCTGTCATACTTGAAATAGACTCTTTCAGCCAAAACAATAAGGAGGCAAGTGAATATGTCAAATTATTCAAATTTCTGAAGTAAATCGTGCTTAGTTAAAATAACATTAATTTATCACGTTTATAGTTTCCCCATGTTACTGGAACTAAGGAAGCCAAAGGTATTATGAACTGGCTTTTTGCTTGGGACTCACGAAATCAAATGGAGGTGCACAAGTTCGATAAACGTGTTCTGGGTCTCACTAGCTGTAAGGATATGGTAGGAAAAGGTTGGTCTGTTGAAGCCCTTGATGAAAATCTTGAAGAAGTCTGCTGGAAAGATGACTCAGAAGCAGGAAACAAATATGACGCACCTTTCTGCCTATACAAGAAAAAATTACCACTGGCATCGTAATTCATCTTCCCCATATTTATTTAAATTTTCTTACTCGTATGATATTGTCCACTACATAATTTATTCCTGATTTTGTACATAAGCTGTCTTAGAGATGATCTAAATGAAAATTCTTATCCATGACTTATTACAAATGTTGGCTTAGAGATGAAGATCTAATTGATAAGGAACAATACAAAGAAAGGATCCATGTATTGACAACTGATGACACAACGGGGTTCTGCTTAGATGCTTCTCCAAGACGCAAGCTTACCTCGAAAGAGTATAGGAAAGGTTCATTTTCTCCTTGTAAAGGGGATGCAAATCAGGTAACGTTCTTTCTTTAATTGTAAAGGGTATCCTAACCACGTTTCTCTCTTTTGATCGTCTCTGTTTGTCTAAATATGACAATTTTCCAGTTTTGTTTTTGTTAGAATGAAATTGGGATTTTTAAAATTCTACAGGTGTGGAAATGGAACCTTAATGGAACCCTATCTAACAGCTACTCTGGTCTATGTGCGACAGTAAATACAGTGAAAGGTACATCAATTTACATTAATTCCATGTGAAGCCTTTTTATGCTTTTTTAGGGAGAGCATTGAGGTGTTAGTACCTTTTTTTATTTTTTTATTTTTGTGGTGTTTACAAATTGATTGCTGATTTAGCCAATGTCGGGCGAACTGGAGTTCGAGCTTGGGTTGCAACCGGAACAAAAGGTATGAGTCCCCCCCACCCCATCCCCCACCCAGTTCTAATCAACTGACTTTAAATGTAATGGATGTAATGGCTTACTGAGTTGTAATGTTTGTGAAAGGCTTTTACAAAATTCAGAGTTATGGAAAAAGAAAAGAATAGCGAAAATGATGGTCAAGGTCTAACTGGAGAGATAAGGTTCATGAAAGGGTTGGCTTATGTACCCATAGGTGGGGAATGAGATGCAATCTGGATGAGATGCTTGGTATAAGGATGCTCCAGATTCTCTCCTGTTCCTTAACCGTGGCAGGACATAATCCAACTCCCTTAGAACTGTAATATTTAAATAAATTAAAGCTGGAACGCTTAAGAAATTGTTATTTGTTGCTTGAAGTTCTATTCCTGTAAAGTTTGTCTGAAGTTCTATTTTTGTCCAGGAGAAATATATGCTGCTTTTTTCAATCTGAACTCTGTAAAGACAGTAATATCTGCAAAGATATCAGACATAGCAAAGGTTCTTCACGGCATAAACGTGATCGAAGGTTCATGTACTGGTACAGAAGTATGGAGTGGAAAGAACTTGGGCGTTATACAAGGGTTGATTTCAATGGCAGTGGAGCCGCATGGCTGTGTGCTGTTTGTATTGAAATGCACCTAAGTGCAGATCAAGTTTTGGGGTATGGGTTGAAGGTGTCTGGTGTGATTTATACGCCCTCCCGCCATCACAATAAAGTCATTATAAATTATTCCATTTCAGGCACTACCATCAATTTCAATGTCGTGGGTTGTCCATTTTTATCCTTGGAATATGACATCTCGACCAAACCTTTGCATGGGCTTGTCATTTATTTACTCGTATGGTCGGAAGAGACTTGCGTATGTATGTCATGTTTTAAGTTTTATTCAAAGTTGATTTTTTCTTCTTGGCCAGGTATACAGCTCAGCTTACCCTAATTATTTTTTTTTTTTTTTTAGCTGGAGACCGACATCTTGGGTCAAACGTGGGGGTGTGGGTAGCCAATGAGTTGGTAACTTAGGTATAGGAACTGAAAGGTCAATGCAGACAGAGAACCCAATAGAAAGCCCATATGGCAAAACGGTGGATGCAAAAGAACATGGCTGGAATGGATGATTCCGTCGTGTGAGGCCTTGTTACAGCAGAAATGGCGCGTTGGCTCGAGCATGACAAACCAAGGATGGGAGACACATCTCATAATAGAGGGTTCACATTGAGGGATTTACGAGTGCATTTATTAAAAAGAAGTTTTTAAAAATGAATTAAATGCTGATAACAAACTTTAAGTTTAGTTACTCTTTAATTCTTACTTCAAATAATTTATTTATTTTATATGATTTCTCTTGTGTAAATTCCATGATTCTCTTTTGATTCCCAATTTATAAAAGGGATTTCTTTTATGGCCAAATGTATAATTTGGTTTTTAAACTGTACACAGAAATGCAATTTAGTACTTGAAGTATTTTTAGAAGTAATTAAGCCCCTAAATTCTACACGTGAAATAATTTAATCTTGAAGTTTTTTTATATAGTAATTAAGCCCTTAAAAATAGAATATATTAAATGAATATGTTCATGAGCATCCACAACAATTTTGGTATTTTTATTCCTATTTTAGGAATAAATAGTAAATAATTTACTTATTTTTCAAAAATATCAAACATCTTATTCTCTATTTCTATCTACATTTATTATTTAATTTATTTTATATTATTTCTCTATCATCCTTTCATTTATTATAACCAATCAAAAAGTTACAAGTTTAATAATATATATTAAAAAATTATAGGAAAAGTATTTAGAGATAAATAGTGAATCCCTAAATATAGAAATTTACTATTCATTCTCTATTCCTATACCCTATTTTAGGAAACTTGCTATAAATGAGTTTTTAATAATTTTATATATTTTTTCCTAAATTATAGGAAAAGTTAGATTATAAGGAACATACTGTAGATGCTTTAAGATCATTAACACTAGTTTCATAATTTTTATCTTTATTTTAGGAAATAAATAGTATATTATTTGATACATTTTATGTATCTTTCACATCTTATTTTCTATCTATATATCTATTCTTTTAAAATATAATTTT
This sequence comes from Taxillus chinensis, assembly GCA_023512835.1. Classification (NCBI taxonomy): domain Eukaryota; kingdom Viridiplantae; phylum Streptophyta; class Magnoliopsida; order Santalales; family Loranthaceae; genus Taxillus; species Taxillus chinensis. Next base: position 22,191,699 of record CM042085.1, on the reverse strand, counting down.
ATATTTTATATTTTATATTTTTTTATCTCTTTCTATTTATTATAACCAATTAAAAGTATACATATATCAATAAATATAATAAAAAAATATTTGGAGTATAAATAGTGGTCTTTCAGATATGAAGAGTTTCTCTTCAATCTCTATTTTTATTCTCTAAATTTTAGAGTTTGAATGACCTAATGTAGGATTTTTTTTATTTAAAGTTTAAAAGAAAAAATATTTTTAAAGGAACTTGTGTGGTTTCTCTATATTAGCAGTGTCTAAAACAATTAGATTTAATTGTTTTAAATGAATAGATTATGAGCTTAATTAATAAATAAAATTTAACAATTAAATATTTTTTGTGTAACATTTAATGATTAAATTACATATTTGGCCTTTTATACACACACACACACACACATTATTTTTAAAGAAAATTTTAACTTCAATTAAAAAATTGAAAAGAAAAAGTTAGGAGCTCATGACATTAGACGTCATGCCTCTCTAGCGCACTACTGAGAGGATGCACGAACGTGTGAGAGAGTGAAAGGGAAATATAGACGGAACAAATATATCTTCCTCTCAGTCCTTTGGATATTAAAGGTCTCTAGAGGTTGAAACTATAGCCGTAGATGAAGTGCAAATTTACGAATTCTAACTCTTTGTTTGTGAATTTGTTGAAGCTTGATTTGAGAGTGAAGTTAGACATAATAAATACTTAATTTGTGGAAATAAAAATACAAACAAATCATTTTCGTGTACATATAAATGGCATTAATTTAGGGCATGACAACATATGTGTACAAAATACTATAGAGTTCAAAAAAAAAATAAGAAAAATATTATTACAACGAAATGGAAAATAGTTAGATAATAAATATTTTCAATGAAACATAAAATAGTAAAAAATACGATGAGAAAATTAAACACAATCTCAGTGAATGAAAACGTTTTGTAAAGAGGGAAGAAAGTTGTATGAGTGAATAGAAAAAATTAAAGTGAATTTATAGGGAATGAAGGAGATGTAAGACCCGCAAAAATTTAAGCTCTTCCTTAAATAGTAATAATAATGTCATTACTAAAAATAGTTAGAAAGAATATTTTAGATATTATCATAGTAAAAAAAAGTACCCACTATAGTCATTTAAGTAGCATGTGACTAGTAAGTAGCCGTTAGAATAGTAACTAGCAGTTAGAATAGTAACTAACCGTTGGAATAAGTAACTAATCGTTATGAATAGTATCCGTTTGAATTGTTATAAATAGGTATGAGTATGTAATAATGTTTTATAATATTATACTTTATAGGTTTATAAAGTAAGAAGTCATGGAATATAATGTTATCTTACTTTATTGTTTATTGATTACGCAATTATATTATTTTATCCGCGTTAATATTAAATACGTTATAAAAAAATAAAATAATTTATTATACATCATAAAAAGTTTAGATGCTATATATTATGTCATTTAGTTTCTTAGACCAAATTACTATGGGTAAGTAAGTATTACAAGCCTTAACTTTACCAAAAGTATAAAACATAGGTAAGGCCCAAAAATTTGAATGAGGCAGATTCTGGAGGTCCCATTCAAAAATTCATAACTTGAGTTATACAGATCCAATTGACATGAAACCAAAGCCCATTTGTTCATTTATGACTTATCTAAAACCTGTAGAAATTTCAGAATTTAATATGAAGCCAATCAATTCCAGAAGTTAAAATACTACATATAGGTTCAGTATGAATAGGTAAACATTTTAGTATGACTTCAAAATTCAATAACTTTTGTTATACATATGTAGAAATTATAAAATTTATACCCATTTGTAGATATTTGAGTTAGTAATGCAATACAATTGGATGTTTTCAAAAACTACAAAATTAAAAAAGTTATAATTGAATTAGTAGGGAGTACACCAATGTGGACTTTTGATGCCAAAGGAACCTTCTAGGTTTAAAAGTCTTAAAACATTTTTAAATGGTAGGAGGAGATAACCACGTTTTTAATAAGAGATAATATGAGGAAAATAAAGTATTATATATATTTTAAATAATTTAATTTAATGCCAAAGTCAAATTCGTACACTATTTTTCACACTATTACACCTACCACCTTACCTATAAATAGCATGCCTCACTTCCCTTCTCAAGCACTCTTTCCATTCAAATAAGCCACAAAACTCTCCTCCAAATACTCTCCAAAAAGTTATATTAACACCCCAATAGTCCTCCAAGCCTTCTCTTCTCTCAATCTTCCTCTCACCCGTTGGAAGTTCCAAAAGGTAAATATTTCAAGCATATATTAATCATGTTCTTGGAAGGCTAATCCTCCTCATACATATATATATTATGGATGGCCTTGCCCCTCAATATATATATATATATATATATATTAAATAATATGTATATGTGTATATATATATTATTATTATTCCATGGAAGGCTAAGTCTCCTCATACATATATATATTATGGATGACTTTGCCCCTCAATATATATATATATATGATACGTATATGTGTGTATATAGATTATTATTATTCCATGGAAGGCTAAGTCTCCTCATACATATATATATTATGGATGGCTTTGCCCCTCAATATATATATGTATATTGTATATTATATACATATATTATATAGGTATATGTATAAGTATAGATTATTATTATCATGAGAAGTTTTTCCACCATAATATACTTATATATGTCTCTCAATATATTATTTATGAATATACTATTATTATTAAAACTAAAATATTAACTTTTAATTTTTGTTTCAAGGTTTATAAACGCGAAAGACAAAAAGATAGTAAGGATCCTCTCTCCCTTTCCTTACCACGATCTCCGACGTGGAAATTCATTTCCTATTTCTTCTCTATATTTCTATCTCAAGATTTTTCCTCATAATATTATTTTAAGAAGAATTAACTTTCTTTGGCACTTCTTGGTAATCTAATTTATTGAATGGTGAATACCCCTTTTTACTTATCGGGGCTATTATTGCAAGACCTTCATTTACGTTGAAATTTACCATTGATGTGATTGTTTGAAAATTTGTGAAGATATGTTTTATGTTTGGCAATATGTTTATGAGTGGTTCCAGAAAGACCTCCAATGCATTGGGTAAAGAACATCACTGGAGAGTGTCAATCCAGTTGATAACAAGTTATGCAAGACATCTAGGTGGTGAACCTAGATGAGTAGATATTCTTATTCTTTCATGAGTTAATTATTCTCCATATATTATTCGTTACTTTTAACCTTACTGGGCTACTTGAGCTCATTTCCTTTCATGTTTTCTTCCAACCCCAGGGAACTAGGAGAAAGCAAGGATGCTAGGATAATGGTGTCCAGAATGCTTGGAATAAAATCATAAGAAGATTATGCATGTAATATTTATATGTCACGTAAACTATAATGGGTTATCAACACCTAGTCTCTAAACGCTAAACCTTAAAGATCTTGTGATGAGTCTTGATGTAATAAATAAACCATCGAATTTATGTTGAGTAATAGATTACTATTCATATAATTGTAATATCTTATTTGTCCAACGCACCCGGTCTGGAAGTCCAGATTTGGGGGCGTTACAGGAGATGATGTTGGGGAAGAGTTATTGGAGAGGTGATGTTGACTCTGGTAGAAATATAGTCATTGGAGAAGGTGATGAGTAAAAAAGTTATTTGAAAAAATAAATCGTGTTATCTGACCCAACCAAAACGGGATACAACATGTATTTAGTTTTTTTTTCTATTTGATTTCAAAGTTTTCATTTTATATAGCACTTAACTCAAATGATCGTGACCCTTGATATGGTATTTGCATTGATTTGGTCAAAACAAAAATATACAAATATTTAATTCTTAAAAAAAGGAATAATTATGTTAATAATAAGGTAAATTGTTGATTAAAACAATTATAGCAATGAGTCCATTAATTGGATGCATAGTAGTTGATAAAAAAAAATACTGAACTTAGGTTTTTAAAATATATTAGAATAAGAAAGTGAAGAAATCCAAGCACAATGATTTTACCTTGGTTCAATAACTATTCTTTGTTTTCTTTTTTGTTTACTATCCATGTGAGTTTTACTTATATTTGAATTATGAATTTTGATTAATGTCTTTTATTCTTCTTCTGTCATTTTTAAGAATTCAACAATTAGTTTCTTATGATTTTATGGGTCATGACTTTTCAACCAAACTTTTGGCTTTTAACATCAAGATTTACATATATGGACTAAACATAAGCCAACCAAAACAAATGAAAATTTTATATATATTTACTTTTGCATGTAATTTTTATTTATTTATATATTAGTTTCCTCAGGTAAATTTACATATAAAATAACCATCAAATGATTATGAAGCTTTACAAATATGATAGACAATACATGAATATTCAATAAAATAATCGATTTGTGAAATAAATAACGATAAGATATTAAAATATCAAAAATCTACTTGGTGCATATAAAGTTAATATATGTATCAAATCCAAACTCTATGAGATGTGATAATGCAATTAACAGTTGATGACGACCTATGCCTAATTTTGCTTGATAAGTCAACTAGTTACTTTTTATACAACTAAAAACTCTTGGAACATTATTTTGACTATTCAATTATTGTTTTGATATTGTTTGCAAGTATTCAACTAGTAATCGTAAGAAAGTTGATTGTTAAGGGCATGTTTGGTATAAGTTTTGATTTTTATATTATATTTTTTGAATTTTATTGGAGTTTGTGTTGAATTATAATTTAAAAATAATTTATATTTGACAGAGGAAATAATGTGTTTTAAAAATAGTATATGTTTTTAAAAATTATATCCTATTTTTTTTAAAAAAAAATAGTATTTAGTGAGTCCAAGTAATAAAATAAAGAAAAACTCAAAAAATTATTTTAATCTCCCAATAAAATAATTTAAAATAGGAAATAATTAGAAATAAATTTTAAAAATAACTATGAGATCCACCATTTTTATTTTTAAAAAGTTGTTTGTAAGTATATTATTATTAAAGTAAGATATACCGAATGTATTATTTTTAAAAATGATTAAAAAAAACAGATAGTACCAAATGTCCCATAAGTTTCTAGTTTCTAGTAGTTCATTAGTTGGGAAAAAATCATTATTTGCTCCACAGTATGTATTTAAATGATGAAAAAGAAATCATGAGTTAGTGTGGATGATGTTAGTGATGTAGTGAGATGTCTTCTTTAATAGTAAGATTTAATGCATTTGTGAAACATTTTGCATACACTTATACTATTACACTTGAATCACGGACATCGAAGAAAAGAAAGGATAATCCAAATATTTAAATTATTAATTTAAAAAACATGTTTTTTTATTGAGTCATTGACATATGATATTCAATAGTAAATTTATCAACAAATTAATTATCACTTTATGAAATTAATGGTAATCTTCCTTCGTACTTCATTATCCATATGACTATGATTTAAATGATGAAAGATCAGTATGTTATCTATACTTTATAAATTGTCATCTATAATCCATATAATATAATCGATAATTAGCACATTTATTTTACAACCATTTGACTAGATAGTAATTATATGAAAATTTTGTGTCCATTAAATTTTAATAACAAAACTTAATAACTACTTGGTCAATGATTCAATATTCATATTAAGTGTTTCTTTAAAAAAAGTTTTTTAAAATATTATTCATATTCATAGGTTGGAAATTTAAAAATAAAACTACATGCTTTAAATTATGAGTATTGTCTTATTGATTTTTTTAACTAATAAAAATAAAGATGGTATAAAATAATAATATAAATTTAAGTGTGTTTGTTTATTTATTAGTTTGCAATTAAGTTTATTAACTCTAGAAATAAAGAAGTGAATCGAACAATTTTCTCATAAGCAAACAAAGAACTATGTGGGAAACATGTATCGAATTATTGTGAATATCTCAATTGAATCGAGTTTATTGGTTGACTTGATTAGCATACAACTTTTTTTCTTATGCATTTGTTGCATGGGAATAACTTTCAGTGTGATAGACTTACCATTTTTATTATTCTAAGATTTAAGGAAGGGAGACAATTGTACTTTTTGTTTTATTCAATGTGTTGAATTTTGAAAGTTCATAAAGTCCCTTCTCTTATATTATAGCTCAATAACCTTACATATGTGTGTATGTACGTGTTTGTTTTCACATTGACATGTCTAAAGATTCTTAAGACAATAAATACTTAAAAGAAGCCACACACACATAAATGCACTTATATACAAAAAAATGGAATAGAGAATACTCAAAATCAATAATGAAGCCATCACTACTAAAGGCATTTATTATTCACCCAACAAAAATAAAACCAGAGACAGTGCATATTCCACATTAGTGAATGAAAAACAATAAGCTATTATATATGAATGAATTAATCATGTCATATGCAGATGCACATACACTTATGACAGAAAAGAATGTTTGAAATCAATAATCAATTACTAGATCGAATGAGTGAGACACTTACATAAAAAAAATAACAGAAACAAACATATGCTTGAAACAATCAAGATTAAAACTCACTATTCACCCAGAAAGATAAACTTTTCTATTTATAACTTTGATTTGATTTTTTAAAAAGTACAAAACACAATATAATAACAACTGTAATATTGTACTTCACTTACCAAAGATATATATATATATATATATATATATATATATATATATATATTCCAACAACAAATTCACATGTGTGTAATGCAATAGATAGTAGCCATTATTTCTAAAAACTAGCCTCAAATCATTCATCAGACAAAATATTTCCACATGCCTACTAGATTGCCTTGTATATATGTTACTAGAAAGAAAAAGAAAGAAAGGGAGAAAAAAAAACCCACATCAATCACATGATATATTCTCCAAACCAAAGCTTCCATGGACGGAGCACCAAACTTGGAAGTTAAATCCCGACCCAACCCCTGTTGATGAGAGACAACATAGAACCATAGGATTAAAGAGATAAAGACCATAGAAATCTTAACACGAGTGACTTCCGAAAAGATTATACGAATAATAATGCGACCTCAACCTTTATTAAGATTGCGCCAGATGAGTGATGGGTAAAAAAGAAAAATCACGGCCCGACATTCCACGCGCGCGTGAGATAGACGCAGGAACTCCCCACCTTTCCGGTTCTCGAAGAAGCTACCCATACACCGGTTTCTGTGTCTCGCGAACCGAAACTACACAACACAACACACCCCCCCTCTTTCTCTCTGCGCATGTCGTTTGAGCTCCGGCTCCATTGAAGGAGCCCTAGCTCCCGTTAAAATCAAGGAAACCGTATTTTGCCTGAAACAAACAATTTTGTTTTGTTTTGCTTTTTTGCTTTCCTCGTATTGTCGATTCCTTGTTTTAACTGTTTTCATCAGATCTTAGGTTCGCCCCCCCTCCAAAATGTCGAAGATGACCTGGGGAAAAATCGGCAACTGGGCCGCGGAGTCGGAACGTGAGGAGGCCGAGGAGCGCGAGGCTGCAGCCGCCGAAGCCGCAGCCGCACCCGCCGCAGCGTACGGTGGTGCCAGTCCGCAGAGCTTCCCGAGCCTCAGGGAAGCCGCGAGCACCAAGCCCAAGAAGAAGAAGCAACAGGCATTAACCCTGTCGGAGTTCAACACCGGCACGTACGTCGGCCCAGGAGGCGGCGCTTACCGCCGCGACTCCTCCGCGTTCGAACCCAAGGGCCTGACGCCGGAGGAGATGCGGAGGCTCCCGACAGGCCCCAAGGAGCGGTCGGAGGAAGAAATGCAGTCCGGTCGGCTCGGTGGAGGCTTCTCGTACGGCCGATCTTCAGGCTCCCGCGGCGACAGCGAATCTTCGTGGGGTGGGAATCGGAGATCTTATGGCGGATTCGAAGACGATCGAAGGGGGGCACCGCCTTCTAGGGTTTCAGATTTCGATCAACCATCGAGGGCTGACGAGGTCGATAATTGGGCATTGGGGAAGAAATCTCTACCGCCGTCCGCAACAGATTCGAATCGACACAATCGATATGATTCCATGGGTGGTGGCGGCGGCGGCGGTGGAGGTGGGTTTTCTAGGGCGGATGAGGTTGATAATTGGGCTGTTGGAAAAAAACCAACTGTGAGACGTAGTACATTTGTTGGTTCGAGCTATCGCGATTCGCCTCCTGGAGATGATCGGTGGAGTAAAGGGAGAGTCAATGATGGGGAGCCTCGTGAACGGCCTAGGCTGGTTTTGGACCCTCCTCGAGGTGAGGCTGTGAATGAACCACCTGTGAGAACAAATAGGGCGAACCCATTTGGGGCTGCAAGGCCCAGGGAAGCCGTTTTAGCCGAAAAGGGGTTGGATTGGAAGAAGTTAGATTCCGACATTGAGGCTAAGAAGATGAGTGGGCTGACTAGTGCACAGTCTAGTAGGCCTTCGAGTGCACAATCCACCAGGTCCGAGGGTCCTCCTCGTCCCAAGGTTAACCCTTTTGGTGATGCAAAGCCTCGGGAAGTTTTGCTGGAGGAGAAAGGTAAGGATTGGCGGAAGATTGATATGGATTTGGAGCATCGGAGCATTGACAGGTTTGTAATTGCATTGCATTTTCTTATATTGTTTCTGTTTATTAGTTGAGCTTCTGGTTACTGAATGCCAAATCTACTTGCAAATTGCAATGTAAGTTTAGGTATGCCCCCTTCATTTCTTATCAGTGATAGATGGCAAATGACTCAATGGCTCATAATCCGCTTTAGGAGTAATTGTTTGATGATCATTCGGACCTTTTTGGTTTCATTTTAGTTGCCAAAGAAACTGTGATCCAGTGATGTAGATGCCCTGATTTTTACCATTGCGTTGGGTAACATTGTTTCTGAGTTATGAAAACTATTTTTTTAATTGTGCCATTTTAGAAATGTGAGTGATCCCCATTTCATTTCCATTGATTGCAATCGAACCACATTTGTGCTCCACTACACTTGCATGTTAAATATGCGAAAAGAAGTTAGCAAATGATATTTGGACCCACAGATAAATAAAAGTTATAGGGCAGTAGCTTTTCAAAATTAAGAGATCATATGTGCAACAAAGATTGCAGGCTAGTATATTCTTTAGAAATTCATCAATTCAAAATTATTATTTTTGCATGTAATTTTTTTAATACTTTTAAGTTTTATTGAATAACATATTTTTTCATAACTAGAGGAAACACAATATGCACATCATAATATATTTGATGGTATCTCATAAAGGATAACAATGAACCCACTAATTAAGTTTGGTGTAAATACAAGTTTATTTTCATTACATTATCTTTATCAATGTGTTTCTAATATATGACTAATAAAATAATATTCATTAGCTCAATTGATATCTCCGTCTTTGCTTTATACGAAAATGAGAGGTTCAAGGACCATTTTTTTCATGAAGTGAAAGGCAGAAAACCCACTTGTGCTTGAAAATAAATCACCTTTGCATAAGTCCCCTTATTCCTTTAGCATGCATGTTAATTAATGCTTAATTTCAATTCCCATGTCAAGCACTTGGCATTTATAATGAAATTTATTGTTGGACTTTCAAAAGAAATTGAATGTTTTTTGTATGATATGATCCATATGTGCAGCACTCCTAAGATAGGCTAGCCTGATCTGATTAATGGAATATCAATATAAACATATGATGACATCCTGAATGGATAGAGTCATATGATTCCTGGTCTGATTTTTTCCCTCGGGTTTACTATATGTTAGTTTGGAAAAAGATCTTTAGCATAAAAATCCATGCATATCTGAATGGATAGAATCATATTAATCTTGATTTTATTCTTTGTTTACTATTGTGGATCCATAGGTTCCTTCAAAGATTATGATATTTAGGTAAATTCACACATCACTATAAATTCCAATGAATGTTGACTTACTCATTTATTATTCTAAGTTTTTTTAGTTGGTGTTGTACTTTAGTTTTGTGACTTTTGTCTTCTTTGTGATCTGGTGGTCCATTTCTTGTTTTACAAGTAAAGTTTAATGTTTAGATATTTTCCCGTGATGCCTTCATGACTCGTCAGCCATCACCTTCGCCTTTTGTCCTGAGCTAATTCAGTATCTTAATATTTGATTTTATGTTTCAAACTTGATTGGTAGGAAGGTAAGAGAGTATTTGGTAAGATGATATTATTTCTAAAAATAAGATTATTTTTAAAAATTGTGAGTCCGATAAATTTAAAATTATTTATGGGGTGGAAATTTACTTGAGTCCAACAATCATGTTTTCAAAAATAATAAGGTATAACAAACGAAACCTAATCTTTTCATGACAAAAGGGCTCTAGTTGTATTGCAACTGCAATAAAATTGCCACCTAATAGACTAGAACCTATTAATGGAAATACTATGCTGATAACAAAATATCCTTGTATTTTAATGGTTATAATATTTTGTATGTATTAACACGGATGTTTCCAACAAATTCCACTAAGGCATTACAGTTTCATCACATATGGAATGTTAGTGCCTGTAACTAATGGGAAAGTCATTTGGTTCCTCTAGCAATTGAATGATTTTAAAATAACTAGAAATCTTGTTTAAATTCATTTGTTATTGATTTGGTGGTTCATTGAAGCAAAAAATGAATACGTAGGGTGGAATAGTAGGGGTGTTAAATGGCCGGGCCGGGCCTATTTAGGCTCACTTTTAAACGGCCCAACCCATTTAATATTTTAATTTTTTTAATAATTTTTACTTTAAATATTTTTTTTTTCAAAAATAATAATAATATTAGTTTTTGGATCAAACACGACCTATAAATAATTATAAATACGGTCAAATTTATAAAATATTAATACTAGATATAAAATTTTAATAAAATAAACTAAAAAAATCAAAAATAAAAAAAATAATGTTGGTCGCGGGCCAAAGCTTATTTTGACCCACGTATAAATGGGCCAAAATGTATAGGCCCGACCCACGAAAAAATGCAGGCCGACCTGCCTGACCCATGGGCCAGTAGCCTGTTTAATATTCCTACGGATTAGTAATATCTTGTCTATCTTTTCTACTAGTAGAGTTCTATTTACGTTTAGCAAAGCATATGAGTACAATTACTTGTAATTTAGATAGAGGTTGCATTTTCTGTCCATGTCAAGTGTCAACAAATAATGGCTTGATATTTGTTTACATTTGAATTAATGGTTGCTTTCCCTTCTTCATTGTTGTTGATGCATATTCTTTTCTTTTTTGATGCCTCTGCTAGGGAATCCTCTGGCGTCAAATTTCCATGAGGGCAGTAGTGAGTAATTTAGTTGTTATTCTCTTTAACTGCCTTTGTTTTTTTTTTTTGTTCTTTTTTTGGGTGGGGCTGAGATCTCTAGGGGATTAGATTAGATTCGAAAAGACTTGGATGGGGAAGAGGTTATTACTTTTTTAGTAGTTATAGGTGCTGGGAAGATGCATCCTTTGGACCTGTTGTTTTTGGAAAGAGAGTTTTCTCCTTGACGCTGGTCTAGATTTATTTTTAAAAATAGATAGAAGTTGATATGGTCCAACACCTTCCAATGGCTGTTAAAATCAGCCTTTTTTTGCTGCAACAACTTCTGTATATTTTACTAAATCATTTCTACTGTACTTGCTAGCCTTGTTCTATCTCTCCTTTCCTTACCCTGTCAGCATATTTTTATTATCTGTTCGAACTATTGTCTTTCAACCAGAAGCTGTACGGAAAATTCTGAAATTAACTTTTATAAGTCAATGGTAATCCAGTTTGTAACAATTGATTTGGTTGATCCATAGAGGGGTTGTTATTTTCTAACGAGCGACATATTTCAGGCTTGAGACCGAAGCAGAAAGAATCTTGAAAGAAGAAATCACGCAACTTAAGAAAGAACTTGAGAATGAAAATGCAATAGATGCAAACCAAGAATATCTACCAGGGTCTGGTGGAGACCAAATAAAGACACGAGAGTTGATAGTTCAAAAGGAAAAAGAACTGGAGCAACTGACATGTGATTTGGATGATAAAGTTCGTTTTGGTCAGAAAGCCATTGAAAGGCCTGGTTCTGGTGCTGGAAGGGCTGCTAGTTCTCATGACAGACAGTCTAGACCTTATGAGGAGTCGAGAAGTAGTGAGTTTATGGAGAGACCACAATCACGTGGTGCAGGAGAGATGTGGATAAGACCAGGTGACGAGGGAAGAGGTTTTACCAGTGGCGGAGAAAGGAGTTTTCTTGGCAACAGAGAAATAGACAGGTATGCATACGTTTCCAGTTGTTTTCTCTCTCGGACCCTTGCTCCTTGACCATTTTATTACCCGTCCCAACATTCGTAGGAATTGATACTCATCCTTTTTAGAGCACTTTTGATATATAATCTCTCTGCCCTTCATTCTCGTATCACTAAAAAAGGAGATTAGGTGTACTTAAAATACTGGTATGGAATTGTAAAAAACTGATATCCAAAAAATCAGCGCCTTCTTTTTAGTCGCAGGTAATAGATGATGATGACCTGACCCAAAACTATGACAAAAACAAAGTTCCATTTTTTTAGTCTGCATGGGAATTGGGAACAGCGATGTCTTTGCTGAGATACCAAAACCTGCATGTGCATCTTTGTTGTAAATTTGGTTCTTTCTACATATGCTGTTGGTTTGATGGTCAGGTCAAGGTCTAGGGGCAGATGGTGACATGGCGAAACTTCC